>OV815284.1:9497762-10697762 GCA_929108145.2 Limnephilus rhombicus | reverse complement strand
GGGAAGTGTGTTTACGGTAGATGGGAAGGCTGATAGAGATATGTGAAACAAGGTTAAATGTAGGTAACTCCATTAACGGAGGATAGAACGCCAGTGGCGCCAACAAAAAAACTGTCCAAAGAAGCGAAGCCAGCTATCCATAATAGAGTGCTGGAACCGACACCCATGTATGGCTGTGAGGCATGGAACTGGTAGAGGAAGGAAGCAAAGGAAGGAAAGTAGGCTGAATGCTGTAGAATTTCGATTCCTGAGGCGTGAGTATGGTAAAACCATGTACGATCTTGGGAGAAACGTTGAGATCCGCGAAGAATGCAAGGCTAATGTAAACGTAATGAGTAAAATTACGAAAGGAACGCTCGGATGGATTGTAGAGCGAATGAACGAGAAAAAGAGAAGAAGCAGTCGGGGGCGCCCGAGGAAGACGTGTGACATTTCAATTTGGGAGGCGGGCATGGGTACCGCCGCCCCGGGAACCATTTATTGGATAACCAACACCTCTGCCATAGGTCACCCCCAAGTGGTTCACTACGTTTGGTGACTTAGCAGGGGTGCCCGAACTCATTGGGTGAGGTCTTGGCAGCGGATGCGCCTGCCCACCTACTGCGTGGCAGAGAGAGACTGGTTGAGGGAGGCCTTTCGACCTTTTCAGCAGGACTCTCTCGACCCATCGCTTTGCACAGCTGTTGGAGGGATGGATTCATACGTCCGTCACTTCTGGATGCACTAAACCTCTGATTCCTACCCATCTCTAATACCTTTTTCCTTCCCAGAACTTCCTATCCTTCTCTTGCTTAAATAGACCCTCCTCACTGCATCCCCTAAGATGACATAGGGCCTGAGGGAGATTATTTTCCTCAGGGCCTCCTGTCCAATTTTTTTTTCGTCAAGTTGTTAGGATAGCTATTTTAAAACGATTGCTGCAAAGATCCAACAAAATTTTGAACGGCAACCTATTTTTCTTAAATTAATTTCGATTGCATGCACATCTCACGTGATTTTGTTGTGAATAGCGGCCGAGGGGAAAGGGAAGGGGTGGGGATAGTCGAACGGGGGGGAGCAGCGAGCAGCGAGCGAACAACTGAGCGCGGGATATGCCCGGGAGCGGGGAGGGGTGGGAAGTCGACTTGATGTTTTTTGTGTTTTTAGTGAATGTTTTAAACAAAAATTGCTTTGATTACTGTAAAAGTTTTTTATAATAACCATAGAATTATATTAAATTTTACTAATGGTTTATATTATGCAAAGTGTAATATAAAATAACTCAATCTTATATATAAAAATGAATCGCTAAATGTGTTGCTAAGCGCAAATCTCGAGAGCAGCTGAACCGATTTTGCTAATTCTTTTTTTAGAATATTCCTTGAAGTACGAGGATTTTTTTTTTACATTAACTCCACACAGGAGGCCCTGAGGATGAGGATGCTTCTTACGGAGAGAAAAATTAAGAAAATTTGCGCAGAAAATTGGATAATTTCAGAAATCGTAGCGGCTATCGCACGTTTCACAGTTCCCGTGTTTGAGAATGACACTTTAAATCAGGATTCTATTTTCAAAAATCTTTAAGTTGATAAATTTATTTAAAGAAGGTACTCCCCTAATAGTTTGAATATTTAAATATCTTTCTACTCGTGTAAAATTCAAAACGGCAGACGATTTCATGATATCATTTTATGTTGTGCAGTTTGAACAGAAAAATATATCTTTAAATATCTTTCTTCTCGTGTATCAAAATATTAGGTAGTTATGTTAGTTACCAATAATTATTCCAATAATTATTAAAAAGAATATAAACGCTGTAAATATTTGGTTTCTCACGTCATCAAAATTTAAAAACTAGCGTCTTATTTGCACAACGCAAGTAAGCGCCAAAGAGGTTTTTATATATTTTGTACATAATTTTATAAGAATGAAAAAAGTTAGATAATATAAAACGTCAAAAAGGGTATTTAAAAAAAATCTTTTAGGTTTAAAAAAAAATCTTATCATTCTTAAAAAAAATCTTCGTAGGTCATGAAAAAACATTTTTTTAGTAAATAATAATTTTATTGTAATTCCAATACATAAAAAGGTAGTAAAAGCTTCAATTTATCCGTAGCATATTGTTTGATGTTCATAATGTAAACCGATTCCTAGTAAACAAATTAATTTAAATAGGGTCAGGTAAAACTTCATCTTAATGCATAAAATTGGCTACCTTTTTGCGATGGGTAGAAATTTGAATCGACAACTGCAATAAAGCAATTTTTTGGAGAGAAAACTTTTTTGGCGTCGTTCTGATTTGAAACTCGATGAAACAGAAACAAGCGACCCTAAAAAGGGACAAACAATATAGGATTGGATTATACGTTTAAGCCCTATGAAGACTATGTTTTAAAGCTCTTAAAAATATATATGTTATTCTTCTTGAAGATAATATCCACACATTCCCAGCGCCGAAAGGCAAATTTTATAAAATTCCGTCGATAGAAAAAAATCGCAAAGTATGCTCTAAAAATTTTTGTAAACACGTTTGTTTCAGTTATTTTACAGGTTATATGCACAAAAAATTCAGTGCTTCTTTAAATGCAGTTTAAGACAACCCCCGCTAGATTTTTGCTCTATTCTAAACGAGTCGTGTTTTATTAAACATTTTCAAAATTTTCGCATCGATTTTATCGCTTTAAATATTAGCGCGCTCCTCTAACATCCGTAATTACAACATATCTCTCCATCTCCTTCTTTTTGAGAGCAGATAGCAGAGAGCTTACGGCGCCTTAAAGATTTACTCTGCGAAAGAATTAGAAAGACTAAACGGTGTCCTCTTTGTGCGGTGTTTTTTTTAGTTTGTCAGCCTCCTCTTCGTGCGGTGCCTCGTAGAATAAAATAATTTTTA
The DNA here is from genome assembly GCA_929108145.2 of Limnephilus rhombicus. Lineage (NCBI taxonomy): Eukaryota > Metazoa > Arthropoda > Insecta > Trichoptera > Limnephilidae > Limnephilus > Limnephilus rhombicus. The sequence continues at coordinate 10,694,890 of OV815284.1, read as the reverse complement.
CACTATGAAACAATATTACTTATAATAAATAAAGCCTACAATTATCCTACTCCTGATTTGTCTCATTTTGCATTTGTCTCATTCTCTCGAAGTTTGGTTTAATGAAGGCTTCACTTCTCCCACGTGTGAACTGCACACAAGTTTCATATATTTATTTTAAAGATAGAATTATTGACCGGTCAGTGATTGAGTGGGCAACGCGTTTAGGTCCCACCCGGGCGTCGCGTGTTTGATTCCTCGGCTCCATCACAACACAAACAACATTTTCGGCTTTCTGTGGTGGTAGTAGGAGATTTTCAAACATTATTGGGTTATTCGTAACCCAATAATGTTTGTCTTTCTTTGAAAAAAATATCAGAGTGTGCAGAGTGCACACGCGGTAGAAGTGAAATTTTCAGAAAACTAATGTAGACAAGAGTGGGGAGACTACGAAGCACTTTTTTATCAATGTGGAGGATTATATTCAAGAATGGAAATAGATGGGATTGGGCGAGAAATTGAGTAATCTGAAAGTATGTTGCGTGTTGTATGCTGATGTTGCGGTACTGATTTCCGACAGTATCTCCAACTCGTGTCTAGGATGAACGATGGATGTAATGGATGGATGGATGAAGTATGGATGAAGAATGAGTTAATGATGAATGTAAGTAAATCTAGAATCGTGGTGTTTGATACGAAAACAATGTGAAACTTAGTTGTGAATGATGAATACTTGGAGCAGGTGGATAAGTTTTTGAAGTATGTATTGTGAAGTATATTTGGGAAGTGTGTTTACGGTAGATGGGAAGGCTGATAGAGATATGTGAAACAAGGTTAAATGTAGGTAGCTCCATTAACGGAGGATAGAACGCCAGTGGCGCCAACAAAAAAACTGTCCAAAGAAGCGAAGCCAGCTATCCATAATAGAGTGCTGGAGCCGACCCCCATGTATGGCTGTGAGGCATGGAACTGGTAGAGGAAGGAAGAGGAAGGAAGCAAAGGAAGGAAAGTAGGCTGAATGCTGTAGAATTGCATTTCCTGAGGCGTGAGTATGGTAAAACCATGTACGATCTTGGGAGAAACGTGGAGATCCGCGAAGAATACAAGGCCAATGTAAACTTACGTAAATGAGTAAAATTACGAAAGGGACGCTCGGATGGATTGTAGAGCGAATGCACGAGAAAAGGAGAAGAAGCAGTCGGGGGCGCCCGAGGAAGACGTGTGACATTTCAATTTGGGAGGCGGGTATGGGTACCGCCGCCCCGGGAACCATTTATTGGATAACCAACACCTCTGCCATAGGTCATCCCCAAGTGGTTCACTACGTTTGGTGACTTAGCAGGGGTGCCCGAACTCATTGGGTGAGGTCTTGGCAGCGGATGCGCCTGCCCACCTACTGCGTGGCGGAGAGAGACTGGTTGAGGGAGGCCTTTCGACCTTTTCAGCAGGACTCTCTCGACCCATCGCTTTGCACAGCTATTGGAGGGATGGACTCATACGTCCGTCACTCCTGGATACACTAAACCTCTGATTCCTACCAGGCGCGGCCGGTGCCTCAAATTATAGGTGGTTCACCAAGCCATTCATAAAAAACGAAAGGTTGATATTATATTTAAAAAAAAATCTAGACATCATGCATAATTTTTCATTATTTGCTAAGTATCAAAAAATATCATGTAACTGTAATAGTAAAAATATTAGTAAAAATAGTAAAAATTGTAGGCAATTTTATGCTCTACAAAACTTGTGAAGTTACCTTAGCCAAAATTTTCATTGGGAACGAAATATTTGAGAAAAACGAGATTTTGGCGCGATTGCTAGCCTAAGCCACTGCTTGTGGTCAGTGGCGTAGGCTAGCATGGGTGGCACCCGGGACGGATAGCGGCGGGAGGGGCGTAATGGGATAGGGTAGGACGGGTTCTAGCAGAATATTTACCATAACGGAGGGGACGGAATGGGATAGGGTGGGACGGGTTCTAACAGAATATTTACCACAACGGAGACGGCGGAATGGGATAAGGTGGGACGGGTTCCAGCAGAATATTTACCACCGCGGAGGGTGTAGAACTGGGAAGGATGGGGTGGTTCGGAACGGAATATTATAATGGCCACTGACCACAAGGTACAATAATGATAAACTGAATACTCTCCCGATTTTTTTTTATTCAGACTTCTCGACCAGGAACCGCCCGCGCGTTGGCTCGTTTATTGACCGGCGGACAATCACGGACCACCTTCTACCCTCTTGCGGACCACTAGTGGTCCGCGGACCACTGGTTGGGAAACCCTGATCTAGAATCTAGATAAAACAAATGCCCCACAAAAAATGTGCTGCTACTCTAGTTCTCCTAACTTTTAGGGATGAATTTACAGCTGCGATGGATAAAACTCTATCCTTTCTTGAGTATGAAACTTCATGAAAATTTTTACCTTCAGTATTTTGCATAATATGTATACCAATATCCTGAGCGTCATGACAGTTGATATCATTACCTCCCGGTATACCTGTACCCAAAGACATTAGTTTATTCAAATAAGGAAACGGACCATGACTTTCAAACCAGGTTTCAAATGTTTCGATATCCTTTGAATCGCGAATTATTCGCGAAGTGCGATTGTCGACATGTTGCTCGCTAGATGAAGAACAAACCCCAGAGAACTCCTCGATTGCTGACGAAATTTTAAGAGTTTGCATAGCCAGCACACCATCTGTTAATCCACGTCCATGCATGCGTTAAGTCACCGTTTTTACTCGTACTTTTTTTTTTTAACCACACGTATGTACCTTAATTAATAATTTCATTTATATTTTGTTATTATATTGATGGATAATGTTGCTGTCACGTATGTTACATGTTATTTCAATAATAAATGTTTAAAAAAACGAATAATCAAGGTATGCCAAGATCAAACACTATTCTACTGATTCAATTTTTGACCTAATTTTTGTAATAGAACCTGGATACCTAATTGCGATAAAAACATTAAACATATACCTAAGTCTTTTATAAAATTTTGTTTTCTACAAAATTGATTTTTATAATTTTTTCACATAATTGTACTGGAAACGAGATACGCACAAAAAACCTAACCAAGTCGAGCAATTTACCTGTTTTTACAAACTTATACACATTTTTACGACTGCATAACTCGATATTTATTAGAGATAGAAGAAAATTATTTGCATACAAATGGTAGGTAATTTTATATTCTACTAAACTTGTGAAGATACTTAAGCCGAATTTTTTATTGAAAACGAGATATTTGGGAAAAAACTAGATTTTGGCGCGATTTCGGCTGGTTTTTTCAAAATGGCGGCGAAAGCTCAAGTGACCCAAGTTAGAAAACTCAGATTTTACATCAGGAGATGAGTTTGTAAAACATATAAAAAAAATTGAGACTACCGGAATAATACCGATCGCGGATCGCTAATTGCACTGGCCGCATTGTCAATCAACCATGCAAACAATGCCCTTCGTTAAGAGCTATGCCGGTCATTTAAAAATATCGTCGATAGGTATTGTAACGAATGTCTTCTGTTCCACTCCGCACTTCCCTCAGGGGAACTGAGCGAAAGGGACAACTGCATATCGGGCCGAAAATACCTAAATAAAATCGTCAAAATCGATGTTTTGTATTCCCCATTTCTCTTCTCCAAAACTGGGCCGATTTTTTTTTTTTCACTAACTGTATTAGAAGAAAATATTCTATGTTGGTGCGTTTTGCTTTTTTTTCAAATACATTGTTTAGTTTGTATACTGAACGTCTTTGACGGCATTTAAATCAGGCAATTTTATTCATTTTTGGAAGGTCCTAATTTCTATAAGAAGTAAATTATCAAAAAAAGCAAAAAGTACCGATACGCTTGTGGTCGATATCTATATTATGTAAAAAAAATTGCTCTAGGGTCAAAATCCAGAGAGATAAACGGGGAATACGTTTGTAAGGACAAAACGCAGCCCGCATTCCCTCTTAATTTTACACAGACGCAGACTTCGCGGTAGTCGCGTGCCGCGTAGCGTAGTCCCGAATGCGACTTGCCCCATCCCTTCCCTTACCCCGCGGGCTCCTGTTCATACAAAAGTCACGTGGAATCTGCGTGCAATCGAAATCAATTAAAAAAAATAGGTTGCCGTTGAAAATTGTGTTGGATCTTTGCCGAAATCATTTTAACAATAGCTATCCTATCAATTTGACTTAAAAAATTGGACGGAGGATTTTTCCGGAGCGATATTTTTGACTGATATCAAAAAAGCATGTTCCAAAAGAAAAAAAATGTTGGATCTTTTGATTAAATAAAGCTAACACCAATATAAAGACACTTCGTGATCAAAAATTGGAGGGAGGAATTTTCCCGGCAACAATAGAAATAAAAAACAAATCTCTTTTTAAAAACACACTTTCAAGTTTGTGTGCGCTTATTGTTTTGGATTTTTTTTAGTTAGTGTGCGTGAGCTTCGTTCCAACGGGACAAAGTAGATATAATGAAATAACGCTGATGCGCAGTTTAAGCGAAACCGGTCGGTATAAAAAAGGTTAATGGATGAATCGTGGTTACAAACTAAGTGATTGTTTTATTTCAATTAATATCTTTGTCAAACCACAAAGCTTTGCTTTCTACCAAAGTAAAAAAAGGATTTAATTATCACTTTTAATGAATGTTCATCTTCTTATGTATATGAAAAGATATAAAACGTTTAAAAAGAATTTAAAAAATCTAATAATAGGTAGCTAAATAGGTATCCGAAACAATTTAAAAAAATCCGAGTACGCAAAGAAAAAATTAAACCTTCAGAAAATAAAGTAGAATACAGTGGGAGGAGTGGCTACGAAGCACCGCACAAAGAGGAGACCGATTATACTCTTATTCTCTCGTTGGCTAAATTCCATAGATGTACGAGCATTTTTTTATTATGTATATCTTACTTATTTTAAAAATTTAAATATTAAGAGATGATGTAGGTACATAAATTAAACTCGAGTACGTGTAAACTTCTTTAGCACCGTTGTGATTTGAAATTCGATAAAACGAAAAAAAGCAACATTAAAAAGAGATTTTTTTTTTTTTTTTTAGTATATTTATTCAGTTTTTTTTTAAATTTTACAATATTAATCTTTATTATTATTATTATTAAGACATACATCCATAGGATTAAGCCTGCAAGAGAATGCGATAGACTAATCGGTCTCTTCTTTGTACGGTGCTTCGTAGCTATTCAGTCTCCTCTTCGCGCGGTGCTTCGTTGTCGTCTCCCCACCCTTGTCTAGAGTTTTCTGAGGTTTCACTTCTACTGCATGTGAACTGCACACTTGTATTTTGAAGTGAAAACTTCTTTGGCACCGTTTTGGATTTGAAACTCGATGAAACGAAAAATAGCGACAATAAAAGGAGGCAAACACATACACCTATAGAATTTAGCCTGCAAGAGAATGAGATAGTATATTCGGTCTCCTCTTAGTGCACTTCTTCGTAGCCTTCCCGCTCTTGTCTACTTTAGTTTTTCTGGAGGTTTCACTTCTACCGCGTGTGAATTGCACACTCTGAAATTTTTTACTGTAGTATGTTTACTCGCGACTGTCTGATAAGGATTTAAGAAACTTTTATATGGTTGTGATGCATTTGATGTGGTGGGTTCTGGTTCATTTCAATATTTTCACCTACGACTTAGTCATCTAATGATTCATGGGGTGTGGTTTGTTCGGGTCTTGGTGGCGAATGCGTCTGCCAACCAGCAGCATGACAGGTCGGATCGGGTGAGAGTGGTTGAGGAAGTCCCTTTAACATCTCCAGCCGCACTATCTCGCAACATTGCCTTGCACCGCAGTGGGAGGGATGGATTCATACGTCCGTCACTCCTTGACAAACTGAACCCTAGATTCCTACCCACCCCTAAAATCCTTTTCCTTCCCGTAGCTTCCTCCCCTTCCTTTCCTATACGCAGCGTCCACAAAGATGACATAGGCCCTGAGGTAATTATTTTCTTCAGGGCCTCCTGTGTGAAACTAAAGTAAAAAAACAAAAACACATTAAATTTAGTCGCATTGTTTTCGATGTTGTTTCCTCGAATACAATGTTTCTGAAAACACGCCTCGAACAATTAAAATTATAATTAACGGGTTGTTAAAAAAGAATGACAGATTCTTCAAATATTTGAAGTTAATTTTCACAATCTGTGTAAGTTGTATTCAAGTTCATTTTTATAACAACAGAACTTGAAAAGAACTTACACAGAACGTGAAAATTAACTTAAAATTTTTAATTTTTGATGACTGTCCTAAGTCCTTTTCGAAATAAAAACAAAAATCTGGCAGTTGAACTATTTTGAAGTAAAAACATCTTTAACACCGTTGTGATTTGACACTCGATGAAACTAAAATTAGCGACACTAAAAAGAGGCAAACACATACATCTATAGGATTTAGACTGCGAGAGAATAAGGGGGCATACATTAATAACGTGAGCAGTTAATTTTCCAATTTCCCCCCTTTGGTGAGATTTGGTGCCCCCCCCCTCTCCTCTCACGAGACATCAGTTGTGTATCTGGGGTCCCACCCTATCCCATCCCGCCCAGTGCTATCCCGTTACGCCCCCCCCCCCCCCCGTTGTGGTAAATATGATCGCGACAATATGCTGAAACACTGTTTAAGTTTTGGTGAGATTTTACTGGACCCCCCACCCCCCATTTTGAGCTCAATTAATGTATGCCCCTAAGATAGAATAATCGGTCTCCTCTTTTTGCGGTGCTTCGTAGCCTACCCACTCTTGCCTACTTTAGTTTTCTGAAGGTTTCATTTCTACGGCATGTGATCTGCGCACTGTATTTATTTTTCGTTATTTCTATATGAATTTTCTTCTTCGATTTGGTCAACACGTTGAAGTTTTGTGGAAACAATGTTCGTGGGTCGTTTTGATTAGATGAATCATCCATGCAATATTTTTATTTTTTCGATTAAAATTAATCAGTGAGCTCGCTTTTTGTTTCACACATGGGATTTGGGTCGTATCCCACCATCACCGTCAGAGTAAGTGAACTCCTGTAAAATAAGAATAGGGAATTTTTAAGAAGTAAATTTGACCGTATAAATGACCGAAAAGAAGAATTATTAATTGAAGGCAAGTACCTCAGATTTTCTGAATTCTATATCATAGGTAGGTATGACTCCGAAGAATCATCTTGATATTGCATTTCTGTTATTCTTTCAATTTTTTTGTTCCGTTTCATTGAGTCAACCGTAATCAATAATGTATTGTAATTAAGACACTAAAATGGTCGGTCGCCAAATACCTACACTCCAAATCACATGTACGTCAATGCTCGGTATACGATAATACGATTGATCACGATAAAATTTTAAAAGGCAAAACATTCGAGGCAACCGGGCAAATAAGCGCGGCGGCAACGTCGCAAAACACGCCACCGCCACGTGCACCTCAACTCTTGTACGGGAGTTGAAATTGACCGGCAACGTTGTTTCCCAACACATTTGCCAACGCCATCGGTGGCGGGTAAATGCTAGGAATGAAAGGCGGCATGTTATGTCACACCGGCCGGTCGCCTAAATGTCGGTAGTATTGAAGGGCAGAATACATGGCCGTGTATATCACCTAGCGCCTAGCTGCGTAGCGACAGACGGCGGAACTTTAATATTCGAAATCATCCACTTCACGCCCAATTTGGCTACCAGGACAATTTTTGCCAAAATGCTTGTGACGACATGTACTATGAACTGTGTAAAAATTTCGAAAAATAAAGTGGCGACCGTATATCGGTCGCCAAATGTCGGTGGTCGCCACTTTAGATGCATATTTGCCCATGCTGGTCGCCAAATAGACGGTGTTATGTATATATATATATACAATTATTATACAATTATATATATAAACGTTTAGTCATTTCTAATACATGTAGTAATGACTACCGAGGATATCTAAAGGAGGCTTGGAATAAACACACCTCAAATGAAAAATTAATTTAAAATTAATCTTTGGGTTTATTTTTGAGATAATGCAGCATACAAAGTAAAAGCTTCCTTTGTTTTTTTTTTATTAACTTGTTTTCTTACTGGTGTACTATTGTATCACATGAAGGGGTCAGCGTCAGGCGGACGTGTGAAACCCACTGATGCGGTGGAAGGCGGTGGGTCGCAAGAGACCGGCTGGAGAGGTCAAAGGTTCTCCCTCAATCGGCTTTTCCCGATCCGTCCCACCGCGCAGCTGGTGAACAGTGGAGGTAATCCACCTCTTGCCCGCCCTGGTATAAGTAACTGATGGTTACTCCTTCAAGGCTCTCGCAAGATTCTAATTTTTTTTGTTAAACGAAGCTACATTTATTTATTTTGAACGAATCTAGACCTTCAGTGTCCTTGCATACGTTGTTAGTAAGCAGTATGCAAGTGCTTAACAGGAAAAACAAACTGCAAAAAATAGGTTAGTAAGACAAAGATAAATTAAACAAAAGGAAAATGGCAAAAGAAAAACTCATTCATGAGGCTCCATGAGGCGGCATTGCATCTGTAAAAACCCACAAGCACCTGCATAAAATAGAGAACATAAGTAATAGAATAAATCTCAAATCAATTGGCAAGTACCAACAAAAAATGTGAATGGCTTTCGGTCTGACCATAAACTACACTTAACTTCCGTGTCCCTTAGCCAACCACTCAGTGAAGCCTCAAAGAATGTTAACTGAATATTTGGGGTAAAATACCAGAAAACTAAAAGAAAATTCAGCGGTGGGTAGTCAGAGGCAGGACAAAGGATAGTCAAGGTCGTCTGATCAAGCCTCAAGCCTGCACACGTCATTGGGGAAGGCGCAGATAGATTTGAGAAGGATCTGCAAAATTTGTAATGTAACTAAAGATGAAGCAAGGACGAGGTCCAGCACACCCCCATATGGGAATTGGGAAAAAAAATTGGAGTTCAGTTCATCCAGTAAAACATTGAAACAGTTAAAGACAAACAAAACAAAACAGGGAACATGGCATAAATAAACAGGTAGTATATATAGTAATTATTAACAAAACAAATCGCAAGGCAATTATATACATTTTTCAAACATAGTGAACAAAATAATAGCTGGTGAACAGACAAGTTTGTCCAGACAGAAATCTGGACAAACCTCATCTGCCCATGAACCCAGCCACCCTTCTAAGTCACCAAATGTAGCGGAAAACTTAGTGTGACCTATGGAGGTATTGGTTATTCAATAAATGGTTCCCGGAGCAGTAATTTCGCTCTGTAAGAATGATAATTTTTCCACAAATGCTACTTTTTGCTGTTTTTGTCAACGATTCCTCTTCAGATCAGATATTTTAGTAAATTATTACGGTAAATTTCAGTAGATTAAACGGTTAAAAAGTTAAACACCAAGCCTTGCGTTTCGCCCGTAAGAATGATGATTATTTCACAAATTCTACTTTTTGCTGATTTCGTCAATGATACCTTGCATTTCTGGGAAATATTATGATTTTTTTCACAAACGCTTTTTTGCAATTAACGGGGACTATTATAGGTATAGGCAAGCGTATTAGGGTATAGGTATCCATAAAGGTGGTTCCATGACAACTTAGAATCATTACTCTTCTTTGAAAAGTCATTAAAAGTTATGAAAAAAAATTGGATAATAGCCAATAACCCAACCTAACGTAACCTATTTCACCATTTTTTTCATCACTTTTAGTGACTTTTCAAAGGAGGTGTTGAAGTTGCATGATGCTGAGTTGTCCGGCCACCGGTATAGCTACAGGTATAGGTATCGATACAGGTACAGGGATATTTGTAGATATCGGCATAGGTTTAGGTGTACATATCGGAAGCGCTCTAGGTATGGTATAGGTGTAGGTACAGGTACAGATATAGGTGTAGGTATATGTATAGGTATAGATATAGGTATAGGTACAGGTATAGGTATAGGTACAGATACAGGTATAGATATAGGTATATGTATAGGAATAGGTATATGTATAGGAATAGGTACAGGTATAGGTACAGGTATAGGTACAGGTGTAGGTATAGGGATAGGTATAGGTATAGGTATAGATAAGTATAGGAAAAGGTATATATATAGGAAAAGTTATAGTTATTGGTATAGTGATGGAAGTATGAACGCCCTCTAGCTTTTGTTTTTGTGCACTGTCATTTACGATCTTTTACGTTGTCCAATTACACAAATAAATAATAAATAGTTCTAGAGTCTTGACTGCCTTTTCCTTCATTTCATCAGGTTATGGGCCCAGCACGCTTCCGCTGCAGGTTATCAGGTTATGTATGGGCCGCCCCAAGCCTGCCGTTTACAGTTATTTTTGTGTTTTGAGTGGTAATTACAAAAAAATAGTTAAAATTGCGAGTATAACCTCACTTTGGTTACCGCGCTCGCGAGTGATTTTTTCTTTTCAGACATCTATTACTTACTGTTGAATGTTTAAATATAAATATGGCTGGAAGTAATTCGATGATGTCGATTGAGAAGTTGACTGGTCGTGACAATGGAGCAAGTTGGAGTTTTGCGGTCAAAGCATACTTACAACGCGAAGATTTATATAGTTGTATTTTGAAAGAACCAGCGGCTACAGATTCTAATTCAGTTAAACAAGACATCAAAGCCAAGTCAAAGTTAATATTATTAGTAGACCCGATTATATATGTACACATTCAAGAAGCCGAAAATGCAAAACAGGTATAGGAAAATTTGGCAAAGGCATTCTAGGACAGTGGATTGACTCGAAAAGTGGGTTTATTAAAAGAACTCATTAACACCAATTTAGAAAGTAGCATTTCTGTCGAAGACTACGTAAACAAAATTATGACAGCCGCGCACAAGTTAAGGAATATAAAATTCCATGTAGACGATGAGTGATTGGGCACATTAATGCTGGCAGGTTTTCCAGAAATATATAGGCCCATGATAATGGGCTTAGAAAGTTCCGGTATAAAGATTAGTGCTGATTTAGTAAAAAAACAAATTACTACAGGAAGTAGACATCAGACACTACCGCACTTTATACAAACACAAAAAATAATCAGCCCAAAAGTATTAAGAAAGGCTCAAGATGTTTTAATTGTAACAAGTACGGACATCCCAGTAAAAATTGTTGGCATAAGAAGACAAGTGATAATAATATAAAAAACAGATAAAAAATACAGGGTATGTTGCAGCCTTTTCAGCATCTACAACAAACGACTCTCATTTTTGGCATATTGATTCAGGGGCATCTATGCATATGACCATGCACCGTGACTGGCTCACTGATATCACTCCCTCGTCTGTATCGAGCATCAGAATTACTAATAACAAAGTATTAAAGGTTGAATGCTGCGGTAATGTATGTATCAAAATAAATGCAAACAATGGCAGCACCGATTCAATACAGGTGAGGAATGTTTTATATGTACCAGAATTAAAAACAAATTTGTTGTCAGTTAGAAAAATAATTAAAGGTGGATGCAGAGTAATATTTACCGAACATGGCTGTCAAATTTACAATCCGAGTAACAAATTAGTTGCAAAGGCCGAATTAATTAATGACACATATCTGTTAAATACTTGTGATAGTCAAAATATGCAAGTCATGATGGCTAAGACTGATAATGATACTTATCTATGGCACCAGAGGATGGGTCACTTAAATTTCATTAGCCTTAATAAAATACCTAACTGTATAGAAGGTGTAAAGCTGTCACCAAGAACAGAAAATTCCATTTGTGTTACCTGTCTTGAAGGCAAACAAACGAGAAAACCGTTCCCCACTGAAGGCTCCCGTGCAACCAGCCTGCTAGAGCTTATTCACAGTGACGTGTGTGGACCTATGAAGCATACTTAAATTGGAAGGGCAAGGTATTTTTTTATTTATTTTTTTATTTATTTATTAACGCCGATTATAGCGGCTTTTACAAAAGAATTACAAATATTTTACATATGAATACAGAATATACATAGATAAAGAAAAAGAAAAATATAAATATAAAATTCATAAAGGAGAACAATAAAAATTGTAGTATCACATAAAAAAGTACAAAGAGTAGGTTATTATAAATACAAAACAACATACTATATATCCCGGATATTATGTATTAAATGGAAATATAAATTTATGGAAATTAATACTTTTAATCTGTATTTGATTATAGTCAAACTGAGAAGCGCTGACAGACAGTTTTAATTAAGTAGTGTTTGTATGAGGTTAGACTAGCAATGTTTATAGATTCATCCAAAACATATTTATTTCCAAGTACATGCAGGCGATTCATTATGGAATTAAGTTCAGCGTTAGATCCTGTATTGTTGCAATGATAAGGTAATTTGAAACGAACTGATCGACTAGGTACATGGAAACTTATTAGCGAAAGAAGTTCAGAAGTTCAGTTTTTGTAACCTTGATGGATGATTTTTCTCGGAGAGTACATGCATATCTTATTAAGAATAAGAATGAAGTATTTGAAAAAATTGTGGAATTTAAAAATAGAGTAGAAAATGAGTTAAGAACAAAAATGAAAATTTTGAGAAGCGATAATGGAACTGAATACAAAAATAAAACTTTTGAAGCCTACTTAAAAAAACATGGAATACTGCACCAGACATTCATACACACCAGAGCAAAACGGCCTCAGTGAAAGAATGAATAGAACTTTAATAGAGCGAGCTAAATGCATGATTTTAAATGCTAAATTGCAGGTCACATTCTGGGCAGAAGCGGTAGCTACAGCAGCATATATCGTGAACCGTTCTCCCACCTGTACCTTATCCGATGTGACGCCCTATGAAGTATGGACTGGTAAGAAACCAAATCTAAGTCACATGAGAATCTTTGGATGTCCTGCAATGGTGCATATTCCTAAAGATAAAAAAACTAAGCTTGATGTGAAGTCACGTAAGTTAATTTTTATTGGCTACAGCGACAGTACCAAAGGTTACCGATTTATAGATCCTGAAACAAAAAAGGAGTCTTGAGTAGAGATGTTGTATTCCCAGAAGTTTCTATTAAAAGAAATAAAGTGGACAATGTACCTGAAAAAGAAAAAGAAATTTGTAAAAAGGACATAGAGATAGAAGAAAATTCAAAGGAAAGGTATGATGAAGTAAAAGAATTCTGTTTACTTACCTTTGTATGATGAACTCGAAGAACCTGTGGAAAAAAATATTGATATTTTATTTTTATTTTGACTTTATGAGTAAAAATGTCATGTCCCAGAGGTGTCAATATCTTTTTCTGATTTTTCTGTTTCCATATTTTCGATTGAGTTTCGCTTATATTGTCTTCATTTAATTAAATGTTAGAAATATTGATGATGAAATTAATGACAGAAGAGAAACACAGGCTGAATCACAAAGTATTTATATTTCAGATGATTCTGATCAATATGAGGACGTTAATGATGACACATACGTACCAGACAGGACAGTTGACGCTCCACTGGAATCTAATATGACTCTGAGATCGCTGCCAAGGAGAATGAGATGTCAAAATAATGATGGGAATGATATTCATTCAAGTTCCTCATCCTTAATATGTCCAAATTCTGAGTCAACTATTAATTTATTTATTTATTTATTTATTTATTTAAACGCCCATTGGGCTTTTACATACATTGTTATTAGTATTATTACATTAACTATATGGCATATAAAAGTTTAAGTACATATATGAATAAAATAATTATTATATGTGTAGTACCTACATAAATGTTTTACAAATAATATAGAATACCATTATGGAGAACAGTTTTTTTTTTGTACTTACAAACAAAAATAACGGGATTGAAATTAATCAGCATTAGTAGGGACTTAAGCATAATCGAAATATAAATTAAATTACAATATTAATTTGTAAAGTTACATATATATATTAAAGTTTAAAAGTCTAAAAGAAAAGAGTGAAATAAATAGAAGCTAAAAAGGGTTTTTCACTATGGAATGGTGAAGTCATACATTTCAGCAAAGTGTTTATGTAGATTTCGTTTAAGCACTGCTACGGAATCTCTAAATATATCAACGACATTACCAAATTTATTACCAAAATTTTGTATTCGATTTAGGGATATGTGCGCTTGATAATTTGTTTTGAAATTGTCACAGAAAAACGTGGAATTTTGTCTCGTATTTTTGGAAGGTACAAATAATTTTATTGTGGCCAGAATTTCAGGGCTGTCGATTCTATAATTAATAATTTTATTTAGTAGAACAAGGTCGGAGATAATTCGCCTATCTGACAGCGTAATCAAATTTAGTTGGTGCATCAGCTGGATATAATTTATATTTTGGATTGGAATATTTAGTTTAAAGTTAATAAATCGTAGAAATTTGTGTTGTACCCTTTCAATATTGTTGGAATGTATTTTATAAAAGGGGGACCAAATAGGCGAATTATACTCTACTTGACTTCTTACTAAAGATGTGTACAGTGTTTTCAAACATTCTAATGACTTGAAGTCGCATGCGGTTCTACATATAAAACCAAGCATTTTTAAGGCTTTATTTGTGATTTCATTTACATGCGGATTGAATGTTAACTGTTCATCAAATATAACACCCAAGTCCCTGATTTGAGTGACAGCTGTCAATTTTACGTTATTTAGCGAATATACATAAATTATATGATTTCGTATTTTACAAAAACGAATGACCTGACATTTTTTAATATTAAGAAACAGAGAGTTGATGATGCACCAACGATATAGTTTATTTAAATTAAGTTGCAAAGTATAACAATCGTCTAAACTACGTATTGTTTTATATATTTTCAAGTCATCTGCGAAGAGAAGAACTTCCACATCTTTAAATATGCTAACAATATCATTAATAAATAACAAAAAAAGAATTGGTCCCAGGTGAGACCCCTGAGGAACCCCACTTGTGGCTTCGAAAACGTAAGATTCCACAGATTTTATTTTCACACATAGCTCTCTTTTACTAAGATAACTATCAATCCAACTTAATAGATTACCCTTGATGCCCAACATACTTAATTTTTGTACAAGGATATGTCGCCTTACTTTGTCAAAGGCTTTGGAAAAATCAGTATAAATTGAATCCACCTGATGCTTCAAGGCAAGAGAATCAGTTATGTAATTTTCGTATATGATCAAGTTACTTAGAGTGGATTTACCTGTGATAAAGCCATGCTGGTTGGGTACAATAATATTATTAATTTGTTTAATAATGACATCTAGGACTAACGATTCAAATAGTTTGGGAATAGCGGACAATATACATATTGGTCTGTAGTTAGATACATCGCTTTTATCTCCCTTTTTATGAATAGGCGTAAGATAGCTTTTTTTCCACTGATTTGGAAAACACCCTGACGACAAAGACTTATTAAATATTTTAAATAGTGGATAAGTCAAACTGCGAACACAAGATTTTAAATATGTTGGAGGGAAACCATCCGGTCCAGCGGATTTATTAGTATCTAATGCTTTTATAGCCTTTTCTATAGCGTTTATTTCAATAAAACAATGGTTTAGGTTAAGTGATTCTTCAAGTGATATATCGTTTGGGATTTCATTATCAGGAATACTATCATCATAAACACTTTTGAATAAATCTGCAAAAAGATTGACAATGCCTTCGGTACTGTCCGCACAATTGTTATTCAGATGCATAATATTTGGTAAACTACAGTCATTTTTTCGCTGAGCATTAGAAAAGTTCCACAATTTTTTTACATTATCATGAACCTCCATTTCTATTAAACTAATATAATCATTATAACATTTTTTGGACAATTCTTTGCACTGCCTTCTTAAGTTAGTAAACGTTATATAATCATCTACGTTTCTAGATTGCTTATATATTCGGTGAGTTTGTTTTTTTAGTATAAATTAATTCTTTTAATTCTTTTGAAAACCATGTGGGGTAAAAGGATGCATTAAAATTAACTTTTGGAACATGACGTTCTTTTGAAGTGTTTAGGATTGAATAAAACTGTTGGACTTGATTTTCAATATTGTTTTCATCTTCTAGAAATGACCAGTCTATATGGTAAAGATAATTAATAATATTTGTGTAGTCAGCTTTATTAAAATTGTACGATGAAGTTTTTAATTTCTCCAATTTTCTAGACACATTTGTAATAATAATATCTAACGCTGGATGGTGTTGGTCTAAAGGTAATAACAATTCGTCCGATTTTTCTACCACTGTCCTTAAGTCACTAGAAAATACTAGGTCAAGCATTCGGTTATAAGAATTATGCACTTTATTTAACTGTTTAAGTCCTAGGAAAAAAGACATATCGAGCATTTCCTTTGATTTGGCACACTGCACTTCTGTTTCTATTTACTAAACAGTGATCCACAAAGTATACAAGAAGCTCTTAACAGTGAAAAGGCTGATGATTGGAAGAGAGCTATGGCGAAAGAATATCAGTCATTAATAAAAAATAATACTAATAATACCAGAAGGAAAATCAGTAATTCCCAGCAGATGGGTATATAAAACTAAGATGGATGGCAATGGATCTATTACACGCTATAAAGCTAGACTGGTGATCAAAGGATATAAACAAGTGAAGGGTATTGATTACAATGAGGTATATGCTCCAGTGGTCCGTTATACTTCCATAAGATACTTGATTGGTCTTGCTGTCAAATATCGACTTAAAATACATCAAATGGACGCAGTCACAGCATTTCTACAGGGTGACATTGATGAAGAAATTTACATGTCCTTACCACCTGGCTATGAAGATGAAAATAAAGTATGTAGACTGAACAAGTCAATATACGGACTTAAACAAGCGAGCAGACAGTGGAATAAAAAATTAAACACTGCTCTTAGAAATTGGAATGACTCGTTCAAACATAGATCCATGCGTTTACTACCGTATTTTGAATGAAAATGATATGCTTTTTATAGCAGTATATGTAGATGATATAATTTACTTATTTAATAATGAAGAAACCTCACGTATCATAAAATTGAAGTTAAAAGAAAAATTCTGCATGAAGGATTTAGGAATAGCCAAACATGAAAATGTTGATGAGATCTCTATTGATCAATTCATTAACATAAATATGATACTTACACGATTTGGAATGAACGATTGTAAGCCAAAGTGGACTCCCGCTGATGCTAATGTTAAACTGAAGAAGGCTGAAAGTCAACAAGAAATTTTAAATAACATTCCATATCAAGAAATAATTGGCTGCTTGTTGTACTTGTCACAGGGAACTCGTCCAGACATTACCTATGTAATAAATTCTCTGAGTAGATATAATAGTCACCTACTAATGAACATTGGATGGCTCTGAAACGAGTCATGAAATACCTGAAAGCTACAATGAACATGAAACTGGTTTATAAACGGAATGTTAATGAAAAAATTTCAGGCTATTGCGATTCAGATTGGGCAAATGACATTGAAGATAGAAAATCATGCACAGGATACATATTTTTATTTCAGGGTGCCGCAATAAGCTGGAATTCCAAGAAACAGCAGACCATAGCCCTTTCTACAACTGAGGCTGAATATATGGCTCTATCGTCGGCTATTCAGGAAGCTCTTTGGTTGAAACAACTGGCAGTCGAGTTTCAACCTGAACTTAAAGGTACACCTATAACCCTTTACTGTGATAATCAGAGTGCGATTAGTCTTTCAGGAAATGCTGTTTACCACGCGCGCAGTAAACATATAGACGTCCGCTATCACTTCGTGCGCGAGAAAGTTTCTGTCAATCAAATCATGGTTCAATATAGATGCACTGGAGATATGGTCGCAGATATTTTGATGAAAGCACTCCACCGACCGAAGCTTGAAACTTCACCTCATCAATGGGTTTAATTTTAAAGCGTGTGCGTTCAGGAGAGGATGATGGAAGTATGAACGCCCTCTAGCTTTTGTTTTTGTGCACTGTCATTTACGATCTTTTACGTTGTCCAATTACATAAATAAATAATAAATAGTTCTAGAGTCTTGACTGCCTTTTCCTTCATTTTATCATATAGGTATAGGTATTTTTCGGTAACGTTATAAGTGTAAGTGTAGATATCAATATAGTTATAGGTATCGGTATCGGTTGGTATCAGATTGTAGACTATTGAATCTCATTAACTTTGGTAACATTTTATTAGCGACTGTAAAATTGACCATTAACTGAAATAACACGTTAGTATCAGTGGCGTGGCAATTCATAAGTGTTGTAATGTTGAAAAGGTTGAAAATGCCTCGAGAAAATGAAAACCATTAGGTTAACTAAATTATTAGTGTGTAGTAGGTATATTTATGTACACAAAGTATTACTTTTTCTACACAACGCAACGGAAACAATTTACCTAACATTCCTTCCGTTGATATTATTTCTTTCAGTTCTTCGTTGTTTTTCAGTTCGTATTATAATATAATACTTTTTATTGTGTACACGATAATAGTCAGTAGACAAATGTAGTAAAAAAAGGATGGTATTTTTTATTTTTTTTGATAATAGAACCAAATTCATTTTTAGAAAATGAATTTTAAATGCTGTGTATAGTGATGAACCAAATTCATTTTTAGAAAATGAATTTTAAATGCCGTGTATAGTGATGCTGTGCTGTTGTGGTTCGCACTAGTGGCACGGTTAGTCCTCCAACAGATATTATTCTTTTGTTAATATTTAATTGTGGTAAATTAATTTTATTAAAGAAATGTTTATGTAATTGTAGTAGCCCAATTTTGTCAAAAATTTTTTAAGTGGGGAATCGGGAAATCTTGGAAAACATTTATTGTTGGGTAGTAATAGGGCTTTTTTAAGATGATTTTTATTAATATTTTTTGGATTGTTTCCAGTGGAAGTAGGGATGATTTATAGGCACCCCCCCCAAGCCACGATTCCATATTGTAGTACAGAGTGCTCAAGTGCATAATAAATATCTTTTAGTATTTTTAATGATACAGTATTTCTTAGTCTAAAAAATATATAGATCAGTTTTCTCATTCTGTCTACTGTGGAATTTATTTGACTTTTCCATTTGATGTTATTATCTATAATTAATCCAAGATATTTTATTTCTTCTTTACTACTAATGTGTATACAGTTTGAGTTACCGGGTGCGTTTCTAAGGATGCAAATTTTTTCGTGAATTTTTATGTTTAGATTTATATTTGAGATATTCCCTGTTAGGCTATATGACATAAAATGAGTTTTTTCGATATTTAGTGTCAATAAGTTTTCGTCAAACCATAGTTTTACGATATTTATTGCATTATTAGCTGATACTTCGCCTCATTCCAAGAATTTCCTTTAATAGTTATCACTGTATCATCTACGTAAGATATAATGTGTCCAATGATTGGGAGTTCAAAAAGTTCATTTACATATAATTTGAATAGTAAAGGTCCTAATACAGTTCCTTGTGGAATACCAAAATCTGTATTTTCTATTTCACTTAGTTCGTTGTTTACGTTTACCTGTTGAGTTCTTTGATAGAGATAACT
Organism: Limnephilus rhombicus; assembly: GCA_929108145.2. Taxonomy (NCBI): domain Eukaryota; kingdom Metazoa; phylum Arthropoda; class Insecta; order Trichoptera; family Limnephilidae; genus Limnephilus; species Limnephilus rhombicus. Next base: position 10,675,498 of record OV815284.1, on the reverse strand, counting down.
TTTTAACCATTTCTTAGCTTTGCCAGCTATTCGTATATTATTTAGTTTATTAATTAAATTTTGAATGTGAAACACTATCAAAAGCTTTACGAATATACTTAAGCATTTTTTGCCTCTATCTAATGTTTTGTAAATTATCTTAGTTAATTCTGCAATTGCGTCTTGTGTGTTAAGTTTATCTCTGAAACCGTATTGACTAGGGTTAATACATTTTTGGTTATCTGTATAATCAGTAATTTGTTTTTTTTTATTACTTTTTCGTATATTTTTGCAATGTTGGATAATAAGGATATTGGGCTGTAATTGTTTACTTCTTTTGAATCTCCGGATTTGTATACTGGGGTTATAATGGCTTTTTTATAGTTTGACGGTAATATTCCATATTTAGTGTTTACATTAATTATATGTATTACTCTAAGCAGCTCAGGCATGGGGGCTCCATCGAAGCCAATGACAAGTTAGCCCTTAAACGCCTGGGCGTACTGTACAGGGCTCGCAGATATTTCAATAGTACACAACTGCTGCCCTGTAAAATTCCCAAGCGCGCCCCACTGTTGAATTTAGCAGTCATTTCTGGTCTGGAGCACCAAAATACTTGAAAAAAAATCCTTCACTATGTGCAGAAATGGGCGGTCCGTTTCATAGATAATAAACATATTGCAATCTTTAAAGCACAGGCATCAGGTGGGAATACTGTCCTTATTCTACCGATACTTCAATGGAACATGCTCCGTGGAACTAGCGACATTAATACCTTTGACACCAGTCTGTAGTCGGAAAGTACGCCAAACGCGCACCAAAATACTTGAAATAAAATCCTTCACTCTGTGCAGACATGGGCGGTTCGTTTCATAGATAATAAACATATTGCAATCTTTAAAGCACAGGCATCAGGTGGGAATACTGTCCTTATTCTACCGATACTTCAATGGAACATGCTCCGTGGAACTAGCGACATTAATACCTTTGGCACCAGTCTGTAGTCGGAAAGTACGCCAAACGCGCACCGAACATTTGTACACAATTGACATAATTTGTCACGTGAGACGTAGGCCGCAGGCCTCCGCGTCTCTTCTCTCCGCCAACATTAGGTCTCTCAAACACCCGTACACTTTTTCTTTTCCTCAAAAAAGACTTTCCACACAGGTGCCCCTTAAAGATGACAGGATGGTGTTGAGTTAATTAAAAAAATACGTATGGGCTTTTTATACCATGATTTTTTCTTCTAGTTTACGCGTGGGCCGTCTTATCGTATTGATTCGGGATGAAATTAAAACTTTACTTAAACGTATTTTCGAACAATTTAAGATAGCGGACATTATTTGACATGTATCGTTCTTCATTGTGTTACATAACAATATTGGTGGAAATGTTACTATTTTTGATGATTTCTTTTAATTATCAACGGAAAAGTCTAACGACAGCTGCTTTCATGGGGATGGTTATATTCAAAGTATCGTTTTTTGACCGTGCCAACCAATGGCACCCATCTGTATGAAAATAATGACAGTACAAAGCTAATATTTAGGTTTATTTGGTTGTTGATTATTTTGTTATTAATGTTTTTGGTTTTCCCTAAGTCTAATGCTTCTAAGTTATCCAGTCTAGAATAACGGTTATTACCGGTTTCATCCTATTAGTACTTCTTCTTCTTTGCGTGGCGTATCAGGTCCCCCCGACGTTGGCGATCACTCTTGAGAATGTCTCTCTGTCTTGCGCTGCCCGGAATAGCTCCTCCACACTTCTAATACCGGTCCACTCTCGTATGTTACGCAGCCAAAACATTTGTCTCCTACCAGGCCCTCGGCGACCCTCTATCTTGCCTTTCAATATCAAATGGAGCAAGTGATACTTCTCCCCTCGAAGTATATGACCCAGATATGAAATTTTCCTGATTTTTATTAATGTAAGCAGTTCTCTATCTGCTCTAGCCCGCCTGAAAATTTCTGTGTTGGTGATCATGTCGGTCCATGGGACCTTGAGCATTCTCCGGTGAAGCCACATTTCAAAAGCCTCTAACCTGTTCATGGTATTTACTTTCAAGGTCCATGTTTCACATCCATAGAGCAAGACCGACCACACATAACATTTTAGCATTCTCTGCCTTAGTTTTAAGCTGATATTGTTATTGCAGAAGAGGGATTTCATTTTAATGAAGGCAGTTCTTGCTGCTTCAATTCTGCATCTAACCTCCACATCTGGGTCAAGAGTCTCCGTGAGAATACTGCCGAGGTATCTTAATCTTTCCACCTTTTCGACATTGCAACCATTTAACAGTATCACTGATTCAGAGTGATCTAGTCGTCCAAATGTCATCCATTTAGTTTTATTGACGTTGATTGTTAGGCCCAGTTGCTCACCAGCATTATTAACAAGATTTAATAGGTCTTGGAGGTCATCGATACAGTCAGCTAGTAATACAGTATCATCTGCGTATCTTATGTTATTAATGACAACTCCGTTGATCTTCAGACCCTTATCAGTATTACTTAGGGCTCTTTTAAAGACATAGTTGGAATAGAGATTAAACAATAGTGGCGACAGGATACAGCCTTGTCGTACTCCACGCTGAATGGCAATTGCATTAGATCTCTCATTCCCATGTCTTATTTCTGCTGTTTGGAACCAATACAGGTTTTTAATGAAATTCTGGTCTTTGGTGTCAACGTTACAATCCGCAAGCATTTTCATTAGGTCAGCATGTTTTACCCTGTCAAATGCCTTTTCGTAGTCAATAAAACAGGCAAAGACTTCCTTTCTTTGGTCACGACACTTTTGCAATAGTACGTCGATAGACAATAATGCTTCAATATAATCGTCGATAGACAATAATGCGACAAGAACGCATTTCTGAAGCCAAACTGAGTGTCATCCAAGTCCTGCTCGCACTTATTGCGTATCCTGGCATGTATTATTTTAAGGAATAATTTAAGGACATGACTCATCAGGCTTATTAATCGATAGTCACTGCACTTCTTAGGGTATTGTTTTTTAGGCAATGTCACGAAGGTGGATTTTAGCCAATCTTGGGGTATATTCCCTGTGTCATATATAGAGTTAAATAACCTCAACAGGTAGTCAACATTTTCATCATTAAAGAGCTTCAACACCTCAACTGGAATATCGTCTGGTCCGCACGCTTTTCTATTGTCTGAAGTCTTTATCGCATGAAGAATTTCTGATTTTAAAATCGATGGTCCATGCATTTGATCATTAGGAATATTAATATCCGGTCTAATATCTTTGAATGTATCATGAATATACTTTTCCCATGTTTGTAGAATATCTTTTTCATCCAATATTAATTTATTGGAATCGTCAACTAAACATGATGGAGTAATTCTTCTAGAAGTGCCCGTAATTTCCTTCAATTTTTTGTGAAGTTTGAATGCATTGTGACTACGACTATATGACTCTAGTTCCTCACACTGTGACTTCATCCATTCTTCTTTGTTTTTTTTTAATTTCACGTCTAATCGTTCTTTGTAAGTTTTTATATTATGTCTCATTATGTTTGTGTTTACGTCTCTCATCCATTAAGTTCAAAATGTGGTCAGTCATCCAATTCTTTTTTCTAATTTGCTTATCAGCTTTCAAATTTGTATCACAGGTTTCACATATAACTGACTTAAGGTTATCCCATTGTGTTTGTATTTCTATCGACGGATCACAAGGGAGTAGCTTAATATTATCGTTCAAAGTCTGAGATACCTTATTTCTGACAACTTCTTCGTGGAGTTTCGAGATATCTATTTTAATTTTGTTTTTGGGCTTTTTTATTTGTTTTAAGCGTAAAACAATATCGGCAGTTAACAAAACATGGTCAGAACCAATGTCCGCACCAGGGTACGTGGTGACTCTCTTTACAGAGTTCCTGAATCTATGGTCTACTAATACAAAGTCTATTTGGTTCCTGACAATATCATAGATTGTTCCATCCTGAGGTGATCTCCATGTATAAAGCCTTCTTTTCGGGAGTTTAAACCAGGTATTTAATACAACCATATTTTTATCCTGGCAGAATTCGTATAGTCTATCACCTCTTTGATTGCTTATGCCTAAGCCATATTCACCAACTATATGAGAGCGGCGACCTTCGCCAATTTTGGCATTTAAATCTCCAATGACAAAATTGACTTCTCCTACTTTCAAACTTTGCAATGTACTGGCTAGTGAGTCATAAAAAGATTCCACATCACCATCATATCTCACTTCCGCTGTTGGTGCGTACACTTGAATAATATTAATGTTGATGGGTTGACAGTGTAATTGTAATAATATTATTCTGTCCGAGATGGGTACAAAATTCTTAACAAATTTTACATACTTCTCCATGACAAATATAGCAACTCCGTTTCAACGGTTTCTATCCTGTGGGTCACTTCCTGAGTAGTATAGATTTCCCTTCTCATGTTGGTGTATGCCGCTGCCAGTCCATCTCAGTTCACTAATTCCAAGGATATCTACTTTTAATCTTTCCATTTCCTGTATCGTATTATCCAATTTACCGCTGTATAAACTTCTAACATTCCATGTTCCTAATCTTATTTTTGAATTCACTATTTTGAGCCGGGAGATTCTTCGCACCCCTGGCCCATTTAAGGGCAGCCCGGGACTCGGGGCCATTGTTTGGTTTCTCTCCATAGTGATATGCTGGGAAAAGATACTGGAGTGGTTTCCCATTGCCTTCTTCAGGGATTTTTCTGTAGGGGTTACCTTCCCTTAGCTGAGCTGCTCCGGTTTTATGGCGCCGGAAACTCGCCATTCGCCCTCTCCTTATCAGCTACGACCACGATGTTAGGGTCAGTGGTCATATTGCCCGGGACTCGCGGGATCATAAAGACCACTCTAGGACGCTAAGGAGTAGGGCTTACTGGAAATGTTGCTGATGTTATTGCAAGATGGCGTATCACGGTATTTTATAGGCCCACATCCCCCAGCAGGAAAATGTTCCACCGTGGCCTTTCCAGTCATTGAGCCCCATAGTACAATGTTTCCTAAAACTGCGGTTTATAAACAAAACAATTTGGGGGGGGGGGGTGGTGATTTTATAACTATAATAAAATCATTGTAAACCACCCCTGTTAACCACCCCTTCTTACATCACCTATGAACCGTAGGTACCAACAAATGTACCACTCTGAAGGATCAAATAAAATAAGTGGAAATGGAATATAATGGACTTCCACCACGAATTATCAGTAACAAAAATAGAAATATTTCTCATGTTCACTCCTTACTGTTCTCGAAAAGTCCCCGTTGTAAAAAAAGTTCCATACTCGAAGCATTCACATAAAATCCAATATTTACATTGAATAAAGAGCAATGTACGACACTGGTATGAGGATGCATACAAAGCTAAACCCATAAACAAGCAAGAGTCAAATTTACAAGCAGACCCTAAAGCATTATTGCATTGACAATAAAACACTAACAATCACTTTTATGCGCGGCAAGTCGCTCCACTAATTGTTAGACGATTCCGAGGCGGCACCGTTAAACTCATTCCCCCTTAGTGAAGTGGTCTTTCACTTGATCAAAAGGTTCCAGGGGGTGCAGAGGAATATGAAGGCTTAAAGTGGTGATTTTACCCTTTTTCCTAACGTTGCAACCCCAACGGGAATCCCGCCAGTAGCACCGCGACGACCGTCCCGGTATAACGTATCGAGAGCGCAACGTCGCGACGCGTGAATTTAAACGTAAACCTCAAACTTTGATACGCGCCGATCGTAATAAATTATTACTGACGAAATGGGTTTATACCTAGTTTAAGCTCACCTTAATTGAAGTAAATTATTTTATCACGCTGTCCTTTCCTTGTAAATATAAGGAAACATTCATTCATCGTTAGACTTAATTTATTTGTTTGGTAAATTTTTGAAAACAACGAGTAAAGACACAAAAACTTTGCATTTAATTAAATATATTTTTAAATCAGTTTAATTAGAGATTACGCATTTGTAAAAAATAAAACTTTTGATTTAAAAGTAAACACTTAACCAAGCCTAGCTGCCATAAACAGAAATGCGAAAAATCCATGTTGAAAAACTTTTTGTGGTAAAAATTTCCACATGAAAAGTTTTCGAAGTACATTGCTAATTACTGAATTATTTTTTATCCTCTTTAGATGTTTAAAAATACAATTTTTGATGCATCAAAAATGTGGTTGAGAAACAATTATTGAGGCATGATAAATTTCTGAAATAAGATAATATGAAACAATAGTCATTTAACTAACAGAGCAATTGGTATAATTCTCACATTTGTAAGCATCGGATTATATAATCTTGTGTGAATTATGAAAGTTTAAACTTAAACAAGGCGCGTTTGCTGAAAACGTAGTATTATAAATATTGTAACCCGAACTTTCTACGGCATAATAAACCCATTTAGTCTCCTGTGAGGTTTCAGATATTTGATAGAATATATTCAAAAACTATCTCAATTTGAGTTGAAGAGTTGAAATAGTGTTATGATATGGAGAAAGTTTAAGAATACGTTACGCGAGTTGTAACATTATTTCATACTACCTGTCGTGTGTCGTGTGTTGGTTCCTTGCCACCGAAATGTGGGGGACTTTTTACAAACTTTTTTGTGTCCTTCTGCTGGCCGCCACTACAAGGGGGTTCCTCGATACAGGGGGTGAGTCTATTAAATTTTAAAATCTAAAATATCATGTAAACAACCTTCCTCATTCTCAGAAAAAAAAATGTTGTTAATAAAAATAATGCACTTACAAAAACATTTAGTGGACAGTGCTGCGACGGCGGCCAATATGTTACGACAATCTTCTGGATAAACAATTTATGATTCCACGACAGTTGATCTTTTGGCAGTTGGCCCCCTAGCATACTTTTACACAATATGCAGTCGGTTTAGGGAAAATACTGTATACCTAATCACACAAAATATAACTAAGTATCTCTGAAAGGGTGTGCGTAGAGAACGTACCGCCGATTAATAAAAGTATCAAGGATAAAACTACTTGTCTGGGTACTGTATATAGCGTATAAATGCAAAAAATCCACCCTGTAAATAAATTTGTTTGATATCCATACCAACTTATTATTAAAGGTATTTTTGTGGTCGATTTTATTTTATTTTGAAATTGGTAAATAAAGCACAACAAAATTATTATTTAAAAATATTTATTTTCTTGGGCCAATTGTCGGGAGACCAACTGGTCACCTCAATTTATTTATTATTAAGATGACGTATCTGTGAAATTTAATTTATAATAAAGATGAATGACTCATTTTAATAATATAATAATAATAATAAGTGGTATTAAATTTAATGTATATAACGTTAACTATTTTTACTGAAATCAGAAGTACGAGTGAAAAAAAGTCGCTTTCAAAACTTTTACTTCTACGATTTTGCTTTATTATTATTATGAAAAGTGAGTATTTATGTCGGGGAAGACAAAAAAACATACCAAAAATATGCATTTAACATTTCAATTTTGTTAAAATTAATTCACTTTTAAACCATTTTTATCGTTTTTATTTATCATTTCATAGACAATCAACCAATGCTGCAAATCATAGAAAAAATATTATTGCCATATAAAACAATAATTTATTCACGTTATTAAGTGAATATGCATTATTGACAAGTTTGGAACTGTATTTATAACAGCAGAACATGGAAAGAAATGTATTAGAATAATTACACATACCCGCTAGACAAACAGTGCTTTGCCAAACAAACCATCAAAACCTGGGGTGTATATCAAAATTAATTATGATGACTTGCAGCTTTCGTAGTTTGAATCTCAACCCAATAATTCGAATTAGGTTTTTTTTTGTTTTTATTTTGAAGAGAATTTATTTTATAAGATTGCTACTTCCGACAAATGTCATGTTTGATTGTCTATTAGTTAAAAAAAGAATATTCCGTATTATCCGTGCATCAAACTTCGACAACACGAACGTTCCGTATTATCCGTGAGGTGGATTCTATTTTACCAATACTTTTTCTATATTTATATTTAAAAGATCAATGTGTATTTATATGCATACAAAGACGTCCGTCTTAAAGTCAAGAAAATGAAGTACTTTCGATGGACTACGTCTGAGCTGCATAAAACGGTTTCGCATATAAAATTACAATAATATCACGCCGTAAAAACAACCCTCCAAATATAATCTCAAAAGATGACGGAACCCTTAATGCCTACTGTATGGATTTAATATGAAAAAACTACCGTAAATATTTTTCGGTGCCATATGACCCATCTTAAAAAAACCCGTAAAACCTTACCCAACATTTTTCCATATTTAGGTCAACTATTGTATTATTTTATATAACGTTTTTACGTGTAAGGTCTCCACGAAATCTTGTATTGCCATTCAAAATTTTGGTATTCGATAGGTACTTACGGTCCAGTAAATTTAAATATCTTACCATGTATCAAAGGAGATAGTTATGATATTTTTGTTTGTTGTCCATGATGCGGGCTCTGTGAAAAAAAAAATTCGAATTCGGCGTACTATCGGATCTTTATCAATAATCCAAAAAACCGCAAAATTGACCTTTTACAGTTTTTTTCAATTTCACCCCGAATTTCTGAAATTTCAGCAAAAGATTTTCAATACTTTTTAAAAGTAAATATTATACTAAATTTTCTATAATTTAAAATTAAATATTTGTCTTTGAACTTAATGGTGTTTGAGATACTACTATTAAAAAATATCAAAACTGGTTCATTTTAGCAATTTTGGCGGTTTTAACTTGGAAAGCTGTAAAATTTGGCCTCAAAACATTCTGCCTTTACCTCATGAATCTATCTAATGAAATAGTATTTAATCAAACAGTATTAATACGCTTGCATCTGCGTGGTTGAATTCTAGAAACCGACTCCCATTGCATGTCCGATGCCACGCCTTTGTTCGTGAAATTTCAAGCAAAGCTACCGTTGTAATTCGGTGTTTAATTCAAGAATCTGCCAAAAGATGTCGCTACTTCCGTCAGCAGCTCGCATATGGACGTCTATTCCCTGGGCATAAGTACTAGGATTTATATGCGGCTATATGCAATATGTATTACATATGGCGTCATTGCGTGTCTCGGTTACTTTGTCACGGTTACTTTGTCTCGGTGACTAGCTGCCACTGGATCACAGTGAAAGTGGTGGGCAACCTCCAATGGATCACAGTGGATACGAGGAATCGGCTATTTTTGGAACCAGTTCCTATCGGATTTATAAAATGGCCACCAACACTCAAATTGGGCGAAGCCGAACTAAAAGCCGCCCGCAGGACCCAGCAGCAAAAAACCTGCTAAGCGGATTTTAACTGCTAGTTTGAATGAATTGCATAATTGCATACCAATTTTATTATGGGTTCGTACACAAGTTCCACAACTTAAAACGATAAATATTTTTTTAAATGACAACTATTTTTATCATGTCTACTAATATAAAAACTAAATTTTCGATAATAAAACATTTCCGTAATACGATACGATTTTAGTTCCCACAAGTTAAACATTGATTGATGTTTTTAACGATCAAAAACAAAAGCTATTTTGGTTTTGCATCATTACCATTAATAATAAACTAAAATATTGTTTTCCAGGGAAATTAACATGTTATAATTCAGGCGGTGGTATAAAAATAAAATTAGTTTATCATTTTTAGAAATAAGTTACTTTGTTGAGCGTTGAATAAATTATGTATGTTGTTTATTTTTAACTTTTATGATTATCAAAAATTTGGGATGTGAAACGAAACCCAATTTACTTTAATTTTATAATAAAAAAGCAAACATTTAGACCGATCGTAATCATTCATACTACCAATGATAATAAAAATAATCACAGACTTATTTTTTACTTTCGAAAAGAGTTACAAATTATCTAATTTTCTTTTACATAAACCATACTAGGTTTTATAACTGTTGTGGGGTCTAAATATGACAATTATTGTATTACATTATTCTACGGTGATTTGAGCATCCAATTTAAAAATAAACAAAGAGTTGATCTTGTGGTGAGAAATGTGGAGATCAGCAAACAATGCTAGGCTGATGTAAGTGTTATAAGTTATGTAAGATTAAGATAGGGAAGCTTAGATGGTTTGGACGATTTTGGGGAACTTATAAACTATAATATTGTCATAACCATTAGATCAGGGGTGCTCATACTCGAACTGCTGGCGATCTACCTCAATAATATTAGACTCCGATCGATCGACTCTGACATGATCGATTCTTTATTCTGGCAGCACATGCAGAGTCTGCAACTAGAATTTTATACGTCGAATAAGAAAATGTTTTCCTTCAAAATATGTCAGCAGATGAATCCAGAACTGGAATTTTACATTCTGATCACATAACTGGTTTTGAATAAAGAGTGAATCTATTCACCGTCCTCATTTTGAATTATTTATTAATAAACTTTGTATCGCCTTCAAGTAACAACTCGGACTGACTGACTCATAAATAAACCAAACCACACACTAGAAACTAGATCGATAACTTCGAGCTTTTGAAGGGGGCAATTTTCAACAATATTTCACCATGAATATGCAATAATTTTAAGATTATTTTATGGGGACTTGTGACGTCACACACCACAAATGAGGATAGAGTATACAACAACCAAAATACGCGACCATTGACAATATAAGTTACAAATAAAATTTAAACAAAAAGGCGTGAAAAATGGGCGGTCTCATTAATTTAGGATCAACTAAAACAAAAACGGTTAATACATCTATTTAAATCGGCAATTTTTTTCTCGAGATCGGCTCAAAAAGCACTCGCGATCGACCATTTGAGCATCCCTGCATTAGAGTGACAGCGCAATTTAAAACCTTTTTCTCGGATTGCTCAAGATTGGTGATCATTTCGAAAATTTTCCCTCCACGTTAAAAAAATCATACTTCCGAATTTTAATATGGAGACATGTAAATTGAATAAAGAGCTATATGGCCAATGAGTTAACCCATATTTAAATAATCATCATATATTTTTAGGATTTATAAAAAAAATATTCAAAGATCAAAAACATTATAAACGGAAATATTCTCTGTGTTTTCTAGCTATAAACGACCGTGGGAAGTACAATTTTGCGTTAAATATTTTCTATAAAGTTTCTTTTAAATGGTATAATTGATGATCACGTATACAAATATATATATATAAGAAAACTGAATTTTGATAAGTTGTCAAGTGTTAAAAACACTCCAATACACGCGCCCCCTAGTGATACATAAATACACGCGTGTCATCTGTCAGATGACTGCTCACTTATTTGTCAAAAGTGAATATTATAATTGTTTTTTCGCAATTTTGCAGGAATGTCGAGCTAGGCGAGCTTGGGGAATACTAGGGCGGGGGACCAGGCTCCCCTCCCTTCAAACTTATGACGAAAAAACAGAACTGGTCATCTGTGAGATGACACGCGTGTATTGGAGTGTTAAATGTTTCGTATGAAAAAATATTTGTCAGAAATTTTGTTCTAGAAATGCTGTCATTGTATTGCAATAAAATGGAATTTTTAACATACTCACTAAAAATAATTGCAACACATCAGACAGATGTATTCTTATCTTTAATCTACAATACCAATTAACTCGATTATTGCTTTATTTATTGAAAATAATCCATTCCCAAACATAGTCAATTCGACAAAACGTCGTCATAAAAGAATGCGAACAACAAAAACTTTGTATTGAAAATATTCACATTACTTTTAAGTCCCATAGTATTTAAACACGTTGAATATATTGATAATTCAATCGTTATTACACTGGTGAACAAACTTAATCCAACTTTTAAAAAAACATCCACCATAATTACCATCCAACATTACTGAATTAAATTATAAAAATTTAAAACCAAAAAAATTCTCTCTTAAGAACAAGATATTTTAATAATTTTTTAGCAAATTTCCATCACTTTCAGGCTGGGAAATATCAAATGAAAGTTTGTAAAGCAAGGTAAAAATATGTACGCTACGTTTGAATGATTAATTGTCTATGTCATTGAGTTTGATCCATAATTAGGCACGAAATATCGCATTTTCCTTAGTAAGGCGCTTTCCCACGCTTTGATTGACTTTTCGCGACACATTCAAGAGATTGAAATCTGACAAGTCAATTCCGGTGAATCAATTCAGTTGAACCGCGAACTGTGCGTGAGGAAAAGCCTCATTTACGAGTAATGATACGCAACAATTTGTGTAATATGTTATGCTTCGCATTGACTAGCACAGTGGTTCTTAACGTGGTTTCGATCGAACCCCAGGCATTTGGTTAGTCAGTCTCGCGGGTTCGGCGGAGGTCAAGACACACCCCGACTCATATGATTCAGTTCGATTTCCAATTAAGAAGGGTTCGGTGAATGCGCATATGAAACTGGTGGGGGTCAGTACCTCCAACAAAATTAAGTACCTACCACTGGACTAGCAGTTTTTTGTTATTGTCTCCACTATAATTTTTCATTTAGTAATACTAGATTAAATCACATATTTACTAGTGTAATTTTTCTACATTTACAAATGTACATAAAAACATGCATTAATTACCCCCATAATTAATGTTAAAAATAATGGAATTTTATTGAGGCATTAATGAATACTATATGTAAAATAAATCATCATCTATGCAAATACATCGCAGAATTATTCAATAAAAGTTATTTTAATGGGAATCATTGCTAATTATCGCAATCGTATATCAATTGTTATTATATAACAAACGGGTCGTTTCTATGATTCATTCTTGAGTTCAACAGCTCTGTTGTGGAGTGATTTTTTTTATTTTTTATTGTACGACAGACAGGTGAGTCCAATTACGGTACAATTTTAATTTTCTTATAACTAACAATACATGTATATAGTTTTTTTTAAACATGGTACGGTGATATCAAACACATCTATATCCGCTGGTAGGGCATTAAGCAATGCCATACCTCTTGTCATGCTGTGTTGAGCCATGACATCTGTCCGACCCTGCGGTATGTGGAATAGGCAGGGCCGGATTAACCATGTCGGGGCCCCTAGGCAATGCACGTCTCGGGGCCCCTTTACCAATGGTGGACTAAAGGGGGGGGGGGTGAAGGGGCTCCCAAACGCCTCCTTGTTCCCTTGATCAAATCCTTAAAAGGCTTTAATGGGGGTGGGGGGGGGGGGGGGGGGGGGGGTTAAGGTTTTAAAACTTTTGATGTAAAACATGTCAGTATATTGTTTATTAAAAGAAAATAACTTAGTTTACATTAATAAAGTGATATAAACTAAGTTATTTTGTTTTAATAAATAAATAATGACATCACAAAGTAACAACCTTTTAGAAGAAGTTTTCTTCAAAAAATCAGTATATTGAGTACTGGGTCAAAATTTCAAGTATTCAAGCGACCGGCCCTCACTTTTATTTTCCCAAGCAGAAGGTAGGTAGTGCATACTGAAGCTTGTACAACATTTATATTTTAAAAACATATCTATTTATAATAAGAAATAAAATGAAACAAATGCCAATATAAACCATAGACGGCACCTTCAATCACTTCAGAGATAAAACTTACCTAATAAAAAATATAAAAAAAACATCTTGAAAGCTGACTTTTTCCGAAACTTCGATGCTCACTAATTGAAGTAAGTCATTTTTTCCCTGGACGCGGGGTCCCTGGCCGATGCGGGGCCCCTAGCCGATGCGGGGCCCCTAGCCGATGCGGGGCCCCTAGGCAGTTGCCTACTCTGCCTTAGGGATAATCCGGTACTGGGAATAGGGCGTGGCTACGAGTTCGACAGTATTTGTCAGGAGCGAATAAGCCACAGCATGACAGGAGATATGGAGAATCAATAAGGTTTTTTATTAACTTTAATTCGAATACCATGAGTCCGGCATTACGCCTGGTCTCTAGGCTTTGATAATTTGTCTCCTTTAGCAGTTCCACGTGATGCATGAATTTTGTTAAAAATTGAGATACTACCAGCACCTATGGGTTGCTTGAGCAAGCTCCCAGACATTAATATTTCAAATGGTGCGAAGCTTGACTAGTCGCTGAATGTTCGGTACCTGTTTTAACTACCAAGTACGTACTATGGAGGAAGCCATTTTTTTGTAGATGCTTCCGAGTGTCAAGTGTGTAATGATTCATTCTTTAAATGTATGCAGGTTTTTACATTATAAAAGTGCTAGCATCTCATTATTATCGGCTTCTTCCCAACGCAAGTTTTAACAGTAAACAACTGCCAGTGTTTGGCCCGGTGTGTTGACACCGTATTATAATACATTTATAACATGTCCAAGTGAAATAAACAGTGAAGTTTTTTGCAAAGATAAATTTGATGACCTTTATCATTACAATAAATGCAGTTGTTTGCCTTTATTGCCAAGAATACCGATGAATCTTTTTTGTTATTATTGTTGCCTATTTGCATTTTATGTAGGTTAGAAGATTTTTTCTCTGAAGCATTCATAAGCTCCAATACTTGTGCCCTAGCAGATAAACATTTTATGAATTCCTTTAATGTAGGTAATTCACCTTGCAATGTATATTGTTCCCAATTTCTCCGGGTAGCTATATCCAATTTATTTGAAATTATGTAAATAATCAAAGGATCCCAATGATCTACTTTAACTCCGATGTTTTGTAACGCTTTCAAATTGACATTAGTTTCATCAATTAAATACCTTAATGCTACAGGCTCTTCATGTTTCATATCCTTTAATTGAAATAGAGTTTGGATATGTTTATGTACGGTAGCCCTGAGATTCGCAAATCTGTCGTGTAACAATTCCCAAGCCGATAGGTAGTTTAATTCCGAAACTTCTAGATTAGCAATTATTTTCAAAGCGTTTCCTTTCAGCGCAGATTGTAAGTAAAAGAATTTTTGGACGTTGCTCAAGGAACTGTTATTATGAACCAAAGTTTTAAAGGTTTCAACGAAATTCACCCAATCTTTTTGATTCCCATCGAATTCTCTCAATTGGAGAGTTGGAAGCTTGATTTCAACTCTACCCTCGTTAATTGAGTCAATCGCCCCTTTAGCAGTAGCAAGGACTGAAAAATATTGATTTTCAAACGTCTCGCGCTGAATAGAATTTTCCAGTTCCTCATCCGATAAAATTTCAATTTCGTCCTGTATAGATTCGAATTGATCTAACAATGGCTTTATTCGGTCGTACCTCAGTTTAATTTCAATCGCGGACAAGGAGTTTATAGAATCTGCGAAACGCGTCAATTTCCCTTTAATCACGCCTCTCTTGGCTATTAAAGATTTGATATTATCCATTTTGTGTACAAATACCTTTTCGTAGCTTAATCCCTGATAAAATGTGTTCCGACAATGCGTATTTATTTATTTGAGAAGCTACCCGCCTGAAAGACAACAACGACAATATTCCTGGCAATTATTAATTGAGAACCTAATGTTCAATCATTAATTGAGAATCATGAATTGCATAAAATCTTTACGTGGGTAGTGATTTTATTTTTTTACAATACAATATTTATGGGATTAATCTTGTTAAAAAACTACGAATGAGTTCTGAATGGATGTTAAGGAATGGGTATGGGTGGGAAGGCACTAAAAACTTATCTCATTTCCGATGTGAATCCAGTCTTCCTTTGTTCATCTTTGTGATTCCGGTAATTGTAATTTTGGTCATCTGTATTAATTGGCAGCTGGTTCTTGTTTTTTTTATATTATTGCAGTCCTCTGATTGCAATCCGGATCGTAAGGCCCATGTTCAAAATTGATGGGTGTCCTTTTAAATAAAATAATTATCTTTGCAAAAAACTTCACTGTTTATTTCACTTGGACATGTTATAAATGTATTATAATACGGTGTCAACACACCGGGCCAAACACTGGCAGTTGTTTACTGTTAAAACTTGCGTTGGGAAGAAGCCGATAATAATGAGATGCTAGCACTTTTATAATGTAAAAACCTGCATACATTTAAAGAATGAATCATTACACACTTGACACTCGGAAGCATCTACAAAAAAATGGCTTCCTCCAAATTTCCTTTCGGATATATTCCATAAGATCGCATGTAAACATACCTTAGGAATTTTTGTTTGAATTTGTTCAATCATATTTATGTATTTAAGTTGATATGGTATCCAGACAGTACAAGCGTACTCCAGCTTGCTTCTGACCACTCCGTTGAACATGGCGGTCATTGCTTCTATGTTACTGAATTGTTTGCAAGTTCTAATTACAAAACCAAGCATTTTGGAGCAAGCCGAAGTAAGCTGCACTATATGATTTGAAAATGTTAGCCTGGGTTCAAAGGTCACCCCAAGATCCTTGATGATATTTACGCGTGTTAGTACTTCTCCATTCATTCTATACGGATATAATAACGAATTTTGTGAACGACTATAAGTCATAACGACGCATTTTTTTATATTGAAATTAAGTTTATTTTCTAACGACCATTTCATGATTGAATCGAGGTCTGCCTGCAGTTTGGAATAATCGTCATCTGATTCGATTTTCATCATCAGTTTCATGTCATCCGCGAATAAGAGACATGCGCTATGACGTATGCAGTCCTGAATGTCATCTATTAGAATAAGGAATAACATGGGACCTAGATTCGATCCTTGAGGGATTCCTGACAGAGCTACGAACTCATGGGAGTCGTATCCATTTACATTTACATACTGGCTTCTATCTTTTAAATATGACGCAAAAAATATCAGTAAGGGTTGATTAAAACCAATTTTGTGCATCTTTCTTAATAGAACGTCGTGATCTACTCGGTCAAATGCCTTTGCAAAATCCGTTTAGATTACGTCCGTCTGATGCCTACAGTCTAGGCCTTTTGCTACCCGACGAGAAAAAGAGAGTAAGTTGGTTACCTTTGATTTCCTCGTAAGAAGCCATGTTGATTTTCTCGTAAGAAAGGCGCGTTTTGCGGACTGATTTTATCACAGATAATGATTTCAAAATTTTTTGGAATTGTTGACAGTACTGCAACTGGTCTATAATTTCTGACATCAGTCTTTTCATCGGTTTTGTGAATAGGGCTGACCCTCGTTAATTTCCAACACTGTGGAAACGTGGATGACATGATGCAGAGATTAAATATGTAAGCAAGGGATACACAGATATTTGGAGAGATTTTTATAATTATCGAAGGAGGAATACTGTCCGGACCAGTAGCCTTGTCAGGTCGCGTATTCCGGATACAGGCTTCTATTTCCTGGATGTTGGTCAATCCGAGTGGGACATCTCCAACGTTCCAGGGTGATGCTGTTGGGAAATTGGTTTCAAGTTTCGGGGTTACTTGACTATAAACGGAATGAAAATAGTTAGCAAACTTATTAGCAATTGTGTCAGGGTTAGTAAAAGTTACGCCTTCCTCAGTCAAGCATGTTGTTGAGGTTGGGTTAACTTTTTGTGACCTAATATAATCCCAGAAAAACTTTATATCGTCTTTGATCCCATTCTGAACATTTTTCATGTATTGTTTTTTAGCAAAATTTATTTGATATTTTAGCTCGGATCTACTCGCTGAAAATTTTAGATAATCGGATTGCTTTTTGTGCAATAGATATCTTTTCCGGATTTGCCGGTTTCTCTGTTTACTCCCTCTTACGATAAAGGTATTTTTAAGATCCAGGTTCACACCTTCCTTTCCACAAAAAGGCCCTCCACACAGCATCCCCAAATACGAAATAGGCCCTGAAGGAAATTATCTGTGTGGTGTTAAAGTTAAAAAAATAAGTAAGATTATTTTATACCTCTTTATTTAATTTCAGTGTTATTTTTTCATGGATTTTATTTTAAGAACTAGCGTAGACCCCGTGAAAAATCATGGGATATTATAATTATACTAATTTTTGCCTAGGAATCATTACTTTTCGAGAACAAATATTGTCAAATTTCTTTATAATACAATTATATTTTTTTGTTGGCAATTAAAAAGACGATCAGAAATTTACCATTTGAATGAACACCGTCAGTAAACTTGAAAAATTGCGAAATCTGCCAAGTATTTAAACAAAAGATATACACTTTTTAAATATCAAATTAATTATTAATAAATTAAAATAAAATAATTTACTGATTACAGGTAGGTACTTACTTTATGGCTTGTCAAGGTTACTAACCGTCAAAATACCAACCGTCTAATAAGTTGTACAATAATGTGTAAGAATAAAAGCAGTTTGTAAAATAACAATAACAAATAAACAGGAGACAATAAAGTTCGGTTCAAGTGAAGTCAAGTGAAAACAAGAAATTTAGTAAAGTTCTGGCGGCTATCGCTAAAGATGTCCGGTAGCTTGCCACTACAGTGGATGTTACATATATAGTTGACTCATTCGCATAAGAAGTTGGGAGAAAGATAAGTTATTTTGAAAGAAACATAAAAAGCTTCGGAATTTCTTAGTAGACGGTCATTGATATTGATTTTGGTTGTGGCGATGTTATATAGAAAAATATTGACATTGATGAATAAATGACTTGAAATTTGCATTGATATATTTTTGAAGTAAAACTTCTTTACGCACGCTCGACTTGGGGGGTAAGCTGGTGAATGCGATAAGGATAAGGATAAGGATAAGGATAAGGATAAGGATAAGGATAAGGATAAGGATAAGGATAAGGATAAGGATAAGGATAAGGATAAGGATAAGGATAAGGATAAGGATAAGGATAAGGATAAGGATAAGGATAAGGATAAGGATAAGGATAAGGATAAGGATAAGGATAAGGATAAGGATAAGGATAAGGATAAGGATAAGGATAAGGATAAGGATAAGGATAAGGATAAGGATAAGGATAAGGATAAGGATAAGGATAAGGATAAGGATAAGGATAAGGATAAGGATAAGGATAAGGATAAGGATAAGGATAAGGATAAGGATAAGGATAAGGATAAGGATAAGGATAAGGATAAGGATAAGGATAAGGATAAGGATAAGGATAAGGATAAGGATAAGGATAAGGATAAGGATAAGGATACAGATACGGATACGGATACGGATACGGATAAGGGTAAGGATAAGGATAAGGATGGACACCCTAAGGTCGAAGGACACCCCAAGGTCGTAGGTCACCGCAAGGATGTAGGTCACCCCAAAGTCATAGGTCACCCCAACGTCATAGGTCACCCCAAGGTCGTAGGTCACCCCAAGGTCGTAGGTCACCCCATGGTCATATTTCACCCCAACTTCATATATCACCCCTAGGTCAAAGGTCACCCCGTTCGCTACGTTTGGTAACTTAGCAGGGATACCTGGGTTCATTGGGCGAGGTTTGTCTTGTGGTTTTACTTCAGTCGTGTGGTCTAAAGCACAATTTTAAATCGTTAATAGTAATACAGACAGTATTACATCGAATTATCCAGCCCATTGACCTTCCATACACCAACTATAACTACTCGATCTAAAATTATTTTTAATTGTAACAACAATATCGGGACAGAGTCATGTAGATACTCGCTCGAACCAAGATTGCATGCGGTTGGCAATCCTTTCAGAGAAATAGTAAATGTGTTCAACTGCACGGAATATAGTTACAATATAGCTATAATAATCACATCAACATATCTAAAAATAATAATCAGGGAACATTTAAGATGCTTATATCGGAGTTTGCCAAACATTTCATTTCCACAGATCGTACTTTTAAGAGGAAATACTAGCGACATTTTTTCCATACAAAGGTATTCCCCGTTTATCTCTCTGGATTTTGACCCTAGAGCAATTTTTTTTTACATAATATAGATATTGACCATCAGCGTGTCGGTACGTTTTGCTTTTTTTGATAATTCACTTCTTATAGAAGTTTGGACCTTCCAAAAATGAATAAAATTGCCTGGTTTAAACGCCGTCAAAAGACGTTCAGTATACAAACTAAACAATGTATTTTTAAAAAAAGCAAAACATACCAACATAGAATATTGTCTTCTAATACAGTTAGTGAAAAAAAAATTAAAATCGGTCCAGTTTTGGAGAAGATAAATGGGGAATACAAAACATCGATTTTGACGATTTTATTTAGATATTTTCTGCCCGATATGCAGTTGTTAATAAGGACAGAGGGGTTAAAATTCTCCACCGTAACAATAAAAGCAAAAAATTAGATAACTTAAAATTAGAAGCACTTGTTATTAGAAAATCTCAAAATAATAACTCTAGTATTTTGAATAACCAAATTAATTAATCTTTTAGTCCTATTCTAGACATATTTCCAATACACCGCTCTGTTCTTCCCGGAAATCCCGTAATTCCCCCTTCCCCTTTGCCCACCTCCCACTCAAACACATAAAATTTTTGTAAAACTTCTTTACGCACGCTTGACTTGGGGAGTAAGCTGGTGAATGCGAGACGAGAGCATTACGAAAAGCGAGACAGGGAGATATAAGTTAGTGAAGATAGAAAGAGAGAGAGTTACGTTTCGTATATTACTGTAAGGGCGACCTCCGTAGTCCAGTGCGTAAGACTCTTGACTCACAGTCCGGAGGTCGCGGGTTCGAACCCGGCATGCGCAACTAAATTTTATTTGATTAATTTGTGTTATTTCACAATTAATTCATTTAAAATAATATATAGTATATTTGCGGCATGTTCCAGAGTGGAAGATACTTATCAGTATCGCCCTGGTGTAAGACCACTATTCAGAATTGAAACGTTGCTGGAAAATGGCTTTAGCCGTGTTTAGTGACCAGATCTGAATAGCCAGGTACTTCCCAACCTTCTTCTTCCCCTCCTTCCCCTCCCCACTACCTTCAGCCTCACAACATACCCCGATTGGGGATGCCATAGTCTCACTGGCTCCCGACGGGAGCAGTTGAGATTCTTGTGCGGTATTCACTGTAAAAGGGAAAGAGAGAGCGGTGCGAGCACACATTTTATTTCTCTCCTTCTCTCATAGCCAGTTACGTTTCGTATATCTAAGACACAGTACAGGCCTATTGTCTGTATCACACTGTAGGAGCAAGAGAGAGCAGTGCGCGCGCACATTTTCTTTCTCTCTTCCTATCATACATATGGAGCTAAAGAAGTTTTACTTCAGTCGTGTGGTCTAAAGCACTCGTTTTTTGTATATGTCTGTAAATATTATGTATTGTAGGTTAGTTCTAATATTCTCCTGACGTATCGAAACCGGTAGAGAATGGTGAATACCGCACAAGAGTCCCAACTGCTCCCAACCGCCTGTGGAGCCATTACGACTCTGGAAGCCCCAATTTGGATATGTTGTGAAACTGACGGCAATTGGGGAGGGGAAGGAGATGAGGAAGAGGAAGGTGGGGAAGTACCCGGCTATTCAGATCTAGTTTACAAAATACGGTTAAAGTCATTTCAAGCCAGTTCAAGAGCGTGAACAATTTATATATTTTTATGGTAAACTAGCTGGTCCCGGCATGCGTTGCTATGCCATTTAATAAAGAAATTGTTTCTCCCTGAGTGTCCTTTCCCATTCGTTCCGTTCCCCTTCCGCCTCCCCTTCTTCTCCTGCGTCCTCTTCCCCTCTCGTGTTCCCACTCCGCCACCTCCACCTTCCCTCTCCCCACTCCACTCCTCCCCCTTCCACCATCCCCACGCCCCCCCCTCCCGAGTTCCCCTCCCCTCTCCCAGGTCCCCTCCCCCCTCCCAGGTCCCCCTCCCCCTCCCTGGTTCCCCTTCCACCTTCCCCGCCTTCCCTCTTCCCTTTCCCTCGTCCCGCCAACCCTCCTCCCGCGTTCCATATATTCTATCCCAGTACATTCAGTTTTTAAACAGCCCGCGCTCCACCTTTTACAATTTAAATTTCCATTTTTCATGTATATTAAATTTGGTACCTGACACAGGTACCTATTTAAAATATCTAAAATTCTTGATTCGATTCAAACTATTAGGGGAGTACCTACTTTAAATAAATTTATCAACTTAAAGGTTTTCAAAAATAGAATCCAAATTTAACAATCATTGTTTTGCAAAATGTCATTCTCAAACACGCGAACTGTCGATAGTCGTTAGGTTTTCTGAAATTTTCCAATTTTCTTAAATTTTCCAATTTTCTTAAATTTTTCTCTCCGTGAGAACCATCCTCGTACTTCAAGTAATATTCTAAAAAAAGAATGAGCGAAATCGGTTCAGCTGCTCTCGAGATTTGCGCTTAGCAACACATTCAGCGATTCATTTTTATATTTAAGAAGATATTAAATTAACTTTAGCAAAATATTGATTTGCTGAGTGAGTTCTATCTTCTCGACATATTATAAATAAAAGTCCTCCGACGCGTCTGTTCGCGATAAACTCAAAAACGACTAAACCGATTTTATTGCGGATTTCATCAACAGATGGAGAGATTCATGAGGAAGTTTTAGATATATAATTTGTCAAGGTTTTGTGTAAATTGGTTGAAATATATAATATATAAAGGAGAATGTCTGTATGTGGTGAAGGAGCGGGCTGGTAAGCGGGCGGTGTGGATTTGTATGCAAATTAACAGATGGCGGTGGTTATAAAGGTTGGGTAACTATCCAGTAGATGGTGTTGTGTTTCGTTAGCCACAGCAACGCATGGCCGTGTCAGCTAATATAATTTAAATAGAATATTTTAGACTTTTGGCATTTTCACAGAAAGAGAAAATAACTTAATGATCAATTTGGCACATTTCCCTATACTCACATAATGATTGTTTCTAACTTCATAACTTTCAAGTTTCAGTGCGGAATCGGGGGAGTGGGAAGGCTTGGGGAGGGGGGAGGGGGGGGGGGGGGGGGGGGGGGGGGGCGAGGGCGAAGTAGAAGTGGAAGAGGAGCTTAAAAGAGAAGTAGTCTCTCAATCGTATTCAATTAAAGCTAATAATAATAAGTAGCACTTGTGTGGAAAGGAACCACTAATTAATATGGAAATGAAACAAGTCTCGCACAGTTGGGGGATGGGGTAATCCGCTTAAAAGTTACACTTTCCCTGGCTGGGGAGCGGCCGGGGCCCCTAACTTCCCGGGAAGATTTCACTGGAGATATTCGAAGAGAGTTATTTCCACAAAGTACCTTCAAAGGGCGCGTCATACAGCGTAGAGCAACCGACAACTCGCAAAAGCAATACTCAATTTCTTTGATAAAAAAATTTGGAGTCGATGGTGAACTACCTGATCATTGTAACCCGATCACGTCGATCACCAAAATTTCATTTTCATACCTTCAGAGGGAGCGTCATACACCGAGAGCAACCGACAACTCGCAAAAGCAATACTCAATATTTCTTTGATAAAACAATTTGGAGTCGATCGTGAACTACCTGATCGTTGTAACTCGATCACGTCGATCACCAAAATTTCATTTCTTAGTACCTTCAGAGGATGCGTCATACAGCGAGAGCAACCGATAATTTGGGAGGCAAGTATTGGTACCGTCGCCTCGGGAACCATTTATTGGATAACCAATTCTGCCATAAGTCACTCCGAGTGACTTAGTAGGGGTGCCCGGGTTCATAGGGTGAGGTTTGTCCGAGTCTTGGCGGTGGATGCGTCTGTCCACCGGCTACATGGCAGGCCGGATCGGGAGAGAATGGTTGAGGGAGTTCCTTTGACTTCTCTAGCTGTACTCTCTTGGAACATCATATTAAAACGTCCATCACTCCTGGACACACTGATCCCCACATTCCTACCCACCCCTCATATCTTTTTCTTTCCCAGAATTTCCTGTCCTTCCCTTCTTTAAAAATACCTCCCACACAGCATCTCCTAACATGACAAAGGCCCTGAGAGTAATTATTTTCCTCAGGGACTCTTACGTGGAGCTAATGTAAAAAAAAGCAATACTCAATATTTCTTTGAAAAGTCAATTTTGAGCCGATCGTGAATTACCCGATCATTGTAACCCGATCACGTCGATACCCGACCTATCGTTTTACCTTTTCAAAAGATATTCGATCGTCAGCACCCATAATGGGTGCTGGTGTGGCAAGTGCCCTGGCAGACAGACCAATTGAAATTGTAAACATGGTATATATATCTACGTCAGACGAAATTACCCGATCAAAGATTGGGTGACGGGTAATCGGGCCTCGGGTACAATTTTTAAGTGTGTGAAAGTACCCGATCAAAGACATGATTACTTCACTGGTGGGTTGTGATCAACCCGGGTCAGTTAAAATGATTGATCGACGTAGATCTAATCCAGTGGGTTCTATGGATGGGTTAGGGAATAAGTAAAATTTTCAAAATTTTAAGTAACCCCCGACCCAAAAAGAACTGATGACCTTGAAACGCCTGAACAAATTTTCATGAATTGTAGCTAAGAATATCTCGATCACGTCAGTTTTCAAACAACAACAAAAAACCGCATCATAATCGGTCCATTCGTTTAGAACGATAAACACAGACACACAGCCACACAGCCACACAGACACACAGACATTCAGATGCACAGACGGCATTCAAAATTATAACACCGCTCCTTGCGTCGGGGGTTAAAAATGGTGGTGAATGCACGAATTAACAGAACTTGTATTTTATCAGTATTACCTTAGTGAATGTCAAAACGTCATAAGCTTCATAAACGTAAAACCTCTCAAAGAAGGTTAGGAAAACCTGAAAGAAACTAAATAAAGTATGTAGTAGTGATTTTACAAATGAAATGCTATTTCAATATAGTTCTTCTAAATCTTAGGTACATTCAACAGTTGAAAAATATATAAGAACTAAATGACGTCTTTCACTATTTTCCAATGGAAACTTGCGATGTTCCATATCCCAAAATGAAAATCCTAGGCAGAAACACCTGGGAAATTTCGCCAGACATCTTCGATTTATCGGTTTTCTGCTCTCGGACTAAATCAAATTTGACCCATTTAGACTGCATTTATGTACAAACCCATAATATTATTTAAGTATCGTTCTGGCTCGCCACAATTCAGGAACTAAAAGTGACTCGACCTTTAAAATAAAATTAATGTAATAAAGGAAGACAATAACCGAAATTTTTAAACAGTTCGATATTCTAAGTATACAAAACAATCTATGCCAAATATATTCTAGTTCATCATTTCAAAAATGACTAAAAGGTCAACACCTCACATAATCATAAACCCAGAGTAGGGAATGCAATCCCGGTATACCGGGATCCCGAAATACCGAGATCCAGCAGAAATTTTGCGGGACTAATCTCGGTCGAAAATTTTGCGGGATCCCGCTGGACTGGCGGGATTACAGAGAAGCGTAGTTCAACAAACTTGACAGCGGTTTTATTATAATTACATGATCCATATAAGTACGAAGAAAACAGAAGTCAATGTAGTAATGTTGATGACATTTAGTCTATATTATAATAAAACGAATATAAAACTTTATTCCACTTAATTTTATTGGACCGTAACCGGTTTCAGCTCGTCAAAGCCATCTTCAGACTGGTACAAATATTTCCTAGTCTACCTTAAAAAAGTGTAATACGCAAGGCAATCAAAACTATAGTCGAAAGGCTAGAGTACACGGACACGGGTAACAATGCAGTAGCCACTGCTCCTGCTGACGCTGATGATCCTTACGATGACGATGACGACACTCATCTCGCTAATCTGTAATGTCACTTCAAGACGAACTCGAACTTACTTTGATTAGTATGAAGATTTCGAGATGAACAGCCCAACAACCTAGATCTGGCAATATGAGCTACATTGAGGTTTTGATAAAGAAGGAAATGAATTACTTCAGAGTCCGGTGGATTAAAAGGCACATACCTTCAATTCACTTACAATGCGCTAAAGACTATTGTGCCAACCAGCGTGGAAGCTGAACGAGCTTTTTCAGCCGCTGGCAACCTTACGTCCAATATCAGAAGCCTTTAACTTTAACATTTTTACGAAGCTATTTCTAAAATAATGTTAAATATTGAACAAGAATATTGTTTATCGTGTGAAGGTTATTATTGAAATTTAAGTTGTTATGTAAATTTATGTCTTATCTTTTGCCAATTTATGACTTAAACTTTACCTATGTCTAACTAAAGTTATATTAATAAACCATTTAAAATGTCCCAAAGAACTTGTTTGATTAGGTATAAATTTAAAACTCTAAAAACAAGGTTGGTAGATCGAGGTATTAGGTCTTTATTATACGATTGATTAGATATCTAAGTCCACTCTGCTGGATCCCGCAAATACCTGGATCCAGCGGGACTAAGATTGTTCAATCCCGTAAATACCTGGATTGACATGGTCTTGCGGGATTGCATTCCCTAACCCAGAGCAAGCATAATATAAACAAGCTAAATACGAGTATATAAATAATATTTATTTAGATATACTTACTTACCCCTACCTTGGACATACTTCTTTGTACCTTATTTATAGATGTACTTATTTATACCTTAGATATCCCTTTCCCTTAGGTATACTTATTTATATATGAGTATTTAAATAAATATCTAAGGGTGGTTGTTGCACAGAATTTGAACCAACTACAAAATTTCAGAGTTAATATTTCAGTTTTATAATATTTTTTTAAAATTGGCTCCACACCACGGGCCTTGAGGAAAATAATTCCCATCAGGGTCTATATCACCTTTGGGTATGCTGAATGGAGAGTCTCTTCAGGGAAAGGAAGGAGAGGAAGTTCTGAGAAGGAAAAAGTTATGAGGGGTGGTTAGGAATCTGGGGTGGGTCAATGTCTTCCAGGAGTGACGGACGAATGAATCCATCCCTCCCACTGCGGTGCAAGGTGATTATGAGATATTCCTGCTTGAGAGGCTAAAAGGTCTCCCTCAACCGGTCTCTACCGATCTGGCCTGCCACGTAGTTAGTGGGCAGACCCATCCGTTGCCAAGACCCTTACAAACCTCACCCCCGTGAACCCGGCCACCCCTATTAAGTCACCAAACGTAGAGAACCACTTGGGGTAACCTATGACAGAAGTGTTGGTTATCCAATAAAAGGCTCCCCGGGAGAGCTGTAAAGTTATTTAGCAACCACCCCCATGGCATGCATCAATACATCAATAATTAGTATCTACATTAAGTCCATCAAATATTGGATTTAGTATTTTTTGAAAATCTTCAATGAAGTTTCTGAAAATTCGCTCCCAAAACCATGGATCTCGCTGAAAACCCTCTCTACAAAACATGGTTCGCATCAGAACAGGATCCCCCAGTGTGGAAGACTAAGACTATTTTTATATTTATATTTTTAATTTTTTTAAACTTTTTATTTACAAAAAGATACAAAAATTACAATAAATTTTATACAATAATTAATTACGTAATATATGTATTTGATTTACTCCCATAAATAAACAGGGCTTGTGTGTATGACACATTCTTGTCAAATTATACAGTAATAAATAAAATAATAATAAAATTATAAGTTTTAAGATTTTCACGGCCAAAAGCATTTTCGTTATTTATTTTTGGGGTGTTATGCCGTGTTGCGCTACCTCCTTCTGCACTGCAACGATGTCCGAAACGTTGGCTAAAGAAGGAGGTACCGCAACACGGCATAACACCCCAAAAATAAATAACGAAAATAATAACATTGTTTGTCCTGCGCGTGAACGTCCATAGAATCAAATATTCTTAGATTCTAGATCCAATTAAAATAATATGGAAATGAACAAATGCTCAAATCCATTAATTAATTGCTAATTTGTTTATGGAAGTTTCTTCCAATTTCACATTAAATGGGCATCCATTGCGTGGTTCATTTGTTTAAATTTCTCCCAATTTAAATTCGGTTGGTTCTATTTTGAGATATTATTCAAGGATATTGATTTGGGCGAAAGTTATAGATATTTATAGATAAATAATTTATTGCCAATTTTGTTTGTAGGCAAATTTGAAAATGTCAAGTGTAATATAACATTGGAGCAAGAGGTCAATTTAATTTAAATTAATAATTAGATAAAAATTTGGTTCTGTGCTCAAATATAATCTATAATATAAAAATGAATCGCTAAATTTGTTGGTAAGCGCAAATCTCGAGAGCGGCTGAACCGATTTCGCTAATTCTTTTTTTAGAATATTCCTTGAAGTTCGAGGATGGTTCTTACGGAGAGAAAAATTAAGAAAATTGCGCAGAAAATTAGATAATAACAGAAAACATCGCACGTTTGACAGTTCGCGTGTTAGAGAATGACATTTTGCAAAACAATGAATGATTTTGCAATCAGGATTCTATTTTTGAAAAGTTGAAAAATTTATTTAAAGTAGGTACTCCCCTAATAGTTTGAATCGAATCAAGAATTTTAGATATTTTAAATAGGTACCTATGTTAGGTACCAAATTTAAAATGCATGAAAAATGGAAATTTGAATAAAAATTGTAAAAGGTGGCACGCGGGCTGTTTAAGAACTGAATGTACTGGGATTGAATATATAGAACGCGGGAGGAGGGTTGGCGGGACAAGGGAGCGGTAAAGGGAAGAGGGAAGGCGGGGAAGGTGGAAGGGGAACGCGGGAAGGGGGAGGGGGTCCTGGGTGGGGGACCTGGGAGGGGGAGGGGAACTCGGGAGGGGGTTCGCGGGACGGTGAAGGGGGGGGGAGTGGAGTAGGGAGAGGGAAGGTGGAGGTGACGGAGTGGGAACGCGAGAGGGGAAGAGGACGCAGGAGAAGAAGGGGAGGCGGAAGGGGAACGGGACGATGGGAAAGGACACTCAGGGAGAAACAATTTCTTTATTTAGTGGCATAGCGACGCATGCCGGGACCAGCTAGTATTTTATAAATTGTTGTCAAATTATTGTCAATTAGATGATGCGCAGCAAGAGTTTTAACAAACGTAATAAACCAACCGTAGAACACGCGTCCAAAATAGTGTGTTTCTAATTTTCCCGTAATTTATTAATAAATGAAAAGATTTGTATTAATCCATTAATTGATTAAAAATTATATACTTTATGTAACATTATTTTAAAGGAATTAATTTTTTTTTCTAAAGTAGGTAATATCATTATCTCCATGAAAATTCATTTTCAAGTGTTCTTTATCGGTAGGCACCATAATATTGAAAAATATGCGAATAAGACAGTCCAAATAATCCGGATGATTTGACATTTGGATAATCATCTTTGCAGAACCATTAAAATGGCCACCATCTTGAACCGGAACCAAAAGCGCATTTCCAAAACCTATACAAATTGCATAAAATCGTCACCTTTCCACATATCTCTCTCCCAGAACACCAGAGCTAAATCTAAAAATCATATACAAGTGCCAAAAATTAAATCCACCGTTGCTAAAAAAACACGAATCTTACCTTGCACCTTCAATTTTCAACATTTTCCTAAAAAAAACAAAACATATAACTCAAACCAACAGAAAACGTACATGTAAAAACTTTAATACGTGGTTAATGAACAAAAAAACGGAATTGCATGAAAAAGTTACTTGCAAACCGACTATGTTAATTTTTTATACGTTGTATATTGTTATCTTAATATATAAAACAAAGTCGGGTTAGTTACACTATTTATAACTCGAGAACGGCTGGACCGATTGTGATGATCTTTGATTTGTTGGATTTGTCTTCGCCCCGGATAGCAGAACAACTATTAAAACATTGCAAAAATTTACGAAAAAGAAAGTTATGAAGAAAATTAATATTTTCAGACATTTTGTATGGAACGAATTTTCTTATTTTGAAAGAGCTGCTGGAATTTTGTGATAAGTACCTACCTACAATATTGAGTAGTGAGTGAATTCCAAAAATTCAAAACGTCAAATGTCAATGCGCTGACTGTTTTGCTTTTGTTCTTTAAACATACAATGGCTACCTCTCTTTCTTACACAGGAAATGTCAATAGTCGAAAATGAGACAAACGGTGAAGTATGTCTGCACCCATCCAAAGGTGGGTGTCAGTCGTTTTAGAGCTTAGGTTCGGTCGTTTTAAGGCTTGGGGTCGGTCGGCAAACTATCGGCGCTATTTTTTCTCTCCAGAAGGAAAAACGAATAATAATGTACATTACAAGGCATTACAATAGTTATGGTCGATTTATTTAATTGTAATTTTATTTCATTATATGGTCGTATTGTAAGAATTTGTCTCATTTTTTGTCATGAAGTACGTAACATGTAACATTCAATATATGGAATTATTGATAATCCAACTGATTTGAATTTACCGGAAGTGTTACATTTCCTTAGTCCGCGACTGTACACCACCCGTGTGAAGCCAAGGCGGGTTAAATAGTAAATCCAGTCTTTCAGGAATTTCGAAAATAACATAAATACACAAAAAAATAAATTGCGGTACGAAGTTCACCGGGTCAGCTAGTTTTTAATAAAACACGAAATAGAGGAAATATTTTGATTTATTTATTAAAAAAAATATACGAATATAATTCAAATTCTCAAGGCAGTGTATTCAAAAAAATCCTTCAATCTCAAATTTCGGCATTATTTTGCAAGATTCAATCTTGGCACTTTTTGTAAATGATTTCGTAAAAATATACTACATTTGCTATGGAAGATTACAAAAAATACAGTTTAAAGGATTCATAGCAACTTTTATTTACACTTGAAATCTTCTTCTTCTTTGTGTGACGTATCAGGTCCCCCCGACGTTGGCGGTCACTCTTGAAAATGTCTCTCTGTCTTGCGCTGCCCGGAATAGCTCCTCCACATTTCTAATGCCGGTCCACTCTCGTATATTACGCAGCCAAGACATTTGTCTCCTACCAGGCCCTCGGCGACCCTCTATCTTGCCTTTCAAAATCAAATGGAGCAAGTGATACTTCTCCCCTCGAAGTATATGACCCAGATATGAAATTTTCCTGATTTTTATTAATGTAAGCCGTTCTCTATCTGCTCTAGTCCGCCTGAGAATTTCTGAGTTGGTGATCATGTTGGTTCATGACACCTTGAGCATTCTCCGGTGAAGCCACATTTCAAAAGCCTCTAACCTGTTCATGGTATTTACTTTCAAGGCCCATGTTTCACACTTGAAATAACCCCTTAAAAAGAAAATTTTCAAAACTTTGAATTGAATCCGGAGGAAGAAGATCGTATCAGAATTTGAAACACGTCGTTTTGAACCCATTTAGCACCCTTTTATCGCTCGTAGAATTTAAAAATAACATTTTTTGTTAAATGACCCACCTCACGTGTACGGTTACCCTGTACCTTGGTTCCCACCATGGAGGGGCGACTCTATATACTACCGACATCTGTCGGATAAGTCTATAACCTCTAATACACAATGTAATAGGTAATAATGTTTCCGGCAACAATTTTCCCTGTCAA
The DNA here is from genome assembly GCA_929108145.2 of Limnephilus rhombicus. Taxonomy (NCBI): domain Eukaryota; kingdom Metazoa; phylum Arthropoda; class Insecta; order Trichoptera; family Limnephilidae; genus Limnephilus; species Limnephilus rhombicus. The sequence goes on along the minus strand of OV815284.1, from coordinate 10,644,369 downwards.
AATGTTTACAGTAAAAATGTACACAGTTAAAATGTTCCCCTGTACCTTGGTTCCCACCATGGAGGGGCGACTCTATATACTACCGAAATCTGTCGGATAAATCTATAACCTCTAATACATAATGTAATAGGTAATAATGTTTCCGGTAACAATTTTCGCTGTCAAAATGTTTCCAGTAAAAATGTACACAGTTAAAATGTTCCCAGTAATAATGATACTTGCCAAAGTTTCCCAATCAGAAATAAATAAAATGTCATTATATTGGCACAGTCAGTCATCATCATACTCAGCATGTCCTAACCTAACCGGCTGAGCGCCTATTTACTAGGAACATTTGGTAGGCGACGTTTTTGTAGGGAACTTTTAAGTAGGGAACATTTTAACTGAGGACATTTTTACTTGGAAAGTTTTTACCGGGAACATTACTCGTATTACTGTCCGGCGGCCATAATACAATAGAGCCGTCTATGTCTTGTAGCTCGAACTATCACAGTTAAGAGGTTAGTTAATGCATAGTTTTGAACCCTGATCAATATTGAGTCTGTTCTTTTATTGGATTGTTCTTTAGTCGGTGGCAACAAAATTGATGGTACCTTCTACAAAGCTTCGTTCTTTCAACCGCTTCGTGATTTAGGCCTTATAATGAGCGTTTTTTATTACACTTAGCCTCCTTGGAGAAATGATAGGGGATAACGAAACGATCCTCATTTCATTTAAATGTTGTATACATTTAAATACAAGGCTATAAATACAGTTTAAAGTATCTCGGATCCGTGAGATGTGTTATATGGTCGTCTGGAGGCAATTTAAAAGAGATCGACTTGGATATGGGAGTTAATCTATGCTAAAAGAACGTCAAGAAACCAAGTTAACTCACTTAAAAGGTCAAGAAAACTTTTTAGAATATAAAATGATCCCAAAAAATTATTCGAATTTGATACAATTTTGACAACATATATAAATTTATAAATCCATATATTTTATTCACCACCTTGGAGTGTTGACACTTTATTAGAAACTAGATTTACTTCCCGGTTTAGCTTTAATATTTTTTGAAATGAAAATTTTTTACACCGTTGTGATTTGAATCTCGAAACGAAAAATAGCGCCAGCAAAAAGAGATAAACACATACATATATCGGATTTAGCCTGCGAGAGAATAAGACAGTATAATCGGTTTTCTATCCTCCTCATTCTTGTCTACTTTAGTTTTCGTAAGGTTTCACTTCGATCGTGTGTGAACCGCACACAATTTTTTTTTTTGAAAAGAAAAACAAGTATATTCGGGTGATAATAACCTGAAAATATTTGAAAATCTCCTCCTATAATCACAGAAAGCGGAAAACGTTGCTTGTGTCGTGACGGAGGACTTGGCCAGTCGAGGAATTGAACACACCACGCCTGTGTGGGACCTAAACGTGACGCCAACTTGGTCACAAATTGAATATTCGGCCGAATATTAGGAGAACACTATTAAAAAGTTAGCTATCGTTACGATGTGTTATATATTGGGAAAAAATGAATGTGCTTTAGACCACACGACTGAAGTAAAAATTCACTAACTTATATCTTTCTCTCAACTTCCGTTCGTCTCGCCCGATCACACTATTCGTAACGCTCTCGTCACGCATTCACTAGCTTACTCCCCAAGTCAAGCGTGCGTAAAGAAGTTTTACTTGAATAATAATATCATGAGAAGAAAATATCAATCGATTTCGGGCATCGATAGTAAAACACATCTACTTTATAAATGAAGGTATTTCCTGAAATAAAGATATCCAATTCGCGAAGTGAGTTAACTAACTAACTAACTAACTAACTAACTAACCATCACGCCGTTTCCCCGCAGGGGTAGGCAGAGAGGACGGACCGCCAAACAACTCGGTCTTGGCACACACTCTTTGCCTCACTCACATTCATACATCGTCTCATACATTCTCTTCTATTATTCTGACTTTTGACATGACCCGACTCAAGTATCTGATTCACTTGATCGTGACATGTCTTCCTCGGGCGTCCCCGACTTCTTCTACCATTCACATTCGCGTCGTATATTCTTCTTACACTACTTCCTTCGTTCATTCGCTCTACATGCCCAAACCATCTGAGGGTCCCTTTCTTAATCTTACTCATTATGCTTACATCGGCCTTACATTCTTTGCGGATATCCACATTTCTCACACGATCATACATTGTTTTACCACACATACGTCTCAGGGATCTCATTTCAACAGCATTCAGTTTACTTTCATCCTTCCTCTGCCAGTTCCATGCCTCACTGCCATACATCAGGGTAGGTACCAGGACTCCATTGTGGACTGCTAGCTTCGCTTTTTTTGACAGTTTTTTATTAGCGCCAACGGCATTCAGTCCACCACTAATGGAGTTACCGGCATTCACCCTTCTTTCAATATCTCTTTCAGCCTTCCCATCTCTCGTAAACATACTACCCAGATACACAAACTCATCCACCTGCTCCAAATATTCATCATTTACAACTATGTTGCATACTGTTTTCGTACTCTCCCTTTCAAACACCATGACTTTAGACTTACAAAGGGAGGAAGGAGTGGATTTGTGTTATGAAGCGCTTATTGGCTCCAACCCCTAGTACCCTGCTGTACCTGTACCTACCCTGTACAGTGTAATGCCTTCGGAGTGACCACGAGCAGTCACAGGGGATGATTTGTTATGTTAATTGCAACTAATGGCCATTGAGGGTTGTTTTGTGAGGTGAGTCAAATTGAACTGAATCCATGTTTGTTAAATGCCATCGATTTGTTCACTTTTATTTACTTGTTTACGCCCTATTGGGCTTTAACGTAGAAAATATACAATTATTTAGGTTCAAAATGTAAAGGATGTTTTTATAGAGGTACCTATACAAATTCAAAATAAAAAAAACTCATTAAAATAACGTATGACATTGGCTTTGTTTAATAGATAATTTTAAGCCATTATTGTGTAAATATGATTTCGGGGATATGACCTCCACGGTTAGCTCAAATGAAGCACAATCCTGAAGTCCAATTTTCGACAACTTTATCGAGCAACTGGGGCCATATTTAATTTGGGAGGCGGGAATGGGTACCGCCGCCCCGGGAACCTTTATTGGATAACCAAAACCTCTGCCATAGGTCACCCCAAGTGGTTCGCTACGTTTGGTGATTTGCAGGGGTGCCGGGTTCATGGGGTGAGGTTTGTCTACGTCTTGGAGGCGGATGACCAGGACATACTGAACCCGAGATTCCTACCCACCCCTTAAACCCTTTTCCTTCCCAGAACTCTCCTCTCCTTCCTTTCCTTAAAAAACCCTCCACACAGCATCCTCAAATATGACATAGGCCCCGAGGGAAATTATGTGTTCCTCAGGGCCTCCTGTGTGGAGCTCATGTAAAAAAAAAATGTATATATATATCTATATACATTTTTTTTTTTTTTAGATGAGCTCCACACAGGAGGCCCTGAGGAACACATAATTTCCCTCAGGGCCTATGTCATATTTGAGGATGCTGTGTGGAGGGTTTTTATATATATATATATATCGGCAATAACACGGTGAATGTTGACTTCCAAATAGTCCCTGGTTTATCAGCATAGACTAGTGACTTTACATACCCCCAAAGAAAGTAATCTAATGGTGTGCCATCACACAATCGTGGAGACCAGTTCACAGGTCCATTACGTGAAATTATGCGCTCACCAAATGTTTCCCGCAATAAACTATATAAAATAAAAAAATAAATAAACGCAATAAAATAAATTTGCACAACTTGCAAGAGCTGTTCTGACGTCAGTCTATTAATGGTGAAATGGCAAAACGTACTGACTACAAATCAACTGTCAACTGTCCAATTGACAGCCTGTAGAAACAATGTTGCCAGTTAAAAAATCAAACCTCTAAAAAAACACCCTTTAAAGTAGGATAAATATAGTACGAGGGTTGACCATGAATTAAATACCTTTATTCAAAATATAGCGGTACTGGTATGTAGGTCAGACTTTCCTACAGACAAGCGATGATACGGTTTGGCAGCTGCTTCAGTGCGATCTTTGCGTCCTTTTGAGATGAACGCTCTTCTGTCGGATCCCGCCGCCTGCGAGGTGCGCTCAATTATTCCTTTTCTTAACCAGGAGGGATTCCGCCCTGTGGAAGTCCGTGAGCTCGCACTTTTAAACCCAAACGTCAGTATGTCTACCATACAAACAATTTCCAGGAAAAATTTGCTGTGCGTGTACGCTCGGGTCTTTTCGAAACGGTTTTCCAACTAAGGCGAGATTTTTAAGGGTTGAAACAAGGGTTCACCGCCTAATTCCAGAATCAAAAAGGCAAACAATGCTACGATTTCCATCTTGTTCATCACCTGGAGCAAAATTTGGTCGGAGAACTTTTAGAGACCGATGAGGGCGCGGAGGGAGAGGTGAGAACATTTTTGGCGGCGGAATTGTTGGCGGAGTTGACAAGGGAATAAAGGATCTAGTGCCACGGCTCACAAAGTGACAAGGACCCTGTCGAAAAATAGTGGGGATACGTTCCTTAAATGACGTATGCAGAGTTTTTAAATAACAAAAGTCTTTAATTCTTGGACAACCTTAGTAGTACATGGTTAATTATCAGGTCACATCAGTAAGACACTCCATTTAAACAAGCAATCTGAGTTTATTTCTAAAATCACGTTTACAACATGATTTTTCCACTTTTTTTTTCTACCTAGTTAAAACACCGGCTGGGTCCCCCTGAGTTTCTAAAAGAACTGTTTGATACGGTTACGAATTAGAAAAGAGGATGATTCAAAGAATCCTATTATATTTATTAACGAATGGTTTTAAACAACTAAAACTAAAGCAAAAACCAACTTTCAGCGTATTAGAAACCAAAAAATTACAATGAACCTCAATACCGTCTGAGAGAAAGATAAATCTGTTCGATCACATAGTGATTAATCAACATAACTGACAGTAGGTTTTAGCTAAGCACCGAACCAAATGATTTTGATTTTTTGAGGATCATCAATTATGTGCAATAAATTCTGTATATTTCTTAGTATGTATTCATATGTATAAGTCCCGAAAAAGGGCTTAAAAAAATAAATAAATAAAACTGATGGCCAGACCAACTGTCAGCCGGACCAACTGTCGGCCTGACCAACTGTCGCAGGATCAATTGTCGCCGGACCAATTGTCGGGCCACCGTTTTTTTATCAGTAACCCCATTTAATACCAGTAACACCAATTTCATACAGTACGCAGGTGCCTGAAAGACCAGATAGAAAGTATATATTTACTTTGGTTTTCAATTTGGGAGGCGCGTAAGGGTACCGCCACCCCGGGAACCATTTATTGAATAACAAACACCATTGCCATAAGACACTCCAAGTAGTTCGTTACGTTTGCGGACCTAGCAGGGGTGCTCGGGTTCATGGGGTCAGATTGGTCTGGATCTTGGCGGCGGATGTGTCTGCCACCAACAGCGTGGCAGGCACTGACCCCCAAATTTCTGCCCACCCCTAATACCTTTATCCTTCCCAAAATTTCCTCTCCTTCCTTCCTCTAAAAAGATCTTTCACACATCATCCCCAAAGATGAAATAGGCACCGAGTGGAGTTAATTTCCCTAGGGCCTCCAGTGTGGATCTAATGTAATGTTTTTTTTTTTAAATCTGCCATTAAGGATTATATACAGATAAAACCAGTCGTAATAAATTAGATTAGTGCATTGCAATTATATAATAAAATAATAAAAGAAACAGTAATATTTTATTTCCAGCTATAGAAATGGGGAAAGCAATTCAATTTATGCATATTGCATTATAGCAAATAATAGAATATAAAACAATTAAGATACGATCAAAATGAGTTAATGAACTAGTAATAAGTGGAACAAATATAAAGAAGTGAAACTAGAAAGTCGCTAGATGTCGTTTTATTTTATTTTGCCTGTTTATTTTAAAATGGTTTGATGATTGGATATTGATTGTTTCTTTTTGAATTTTCTGTTATTCCTCTTCACTACGTTTATATTGTTTATATTATTTAAAAAATATATATATACATTTAAATTCAGAAGCAACTTCTTGTATATATATACCATCATAACTTTAATATATTAAGCACCAAGTGTAATATCTTAGTAAAAGTCAATATAACTGACTGTCCTAAAACGGGTGAAATTCCTAGTTGGACAGCCAAAGATCATTGTAATATGTAATGTTTAAAAAAAAAAATTTTTACAAATGTTAAAATGTTTATTTTTTTGGATTTCGGAGGATTCGAACATCCGTTTGCTGGATGTCAGCCTCTCTGGCCGCTGAGACACGTCGAGCGCCTTACCCACTGCGCTATCGGATTCTCCGCATTATATAAGGGCCGAGGACCCGCCAAACAATAAATAAAATTGTAGTTTCAAAAAGTTTCAAAAAGTAAGTTATTACAATATTAGCGAAATAAAATGTTGGAAATTTCGGTATCACAATATTAGTATGGAGTAAATGAAAATATCAACAGAACTGAATTTATTTCCGATCCTTTGGAGTGGGGAACGAATAAAATAGTTTCGACGATATAAACGAATAACCACTTTGGAAGTAGAATGTAACGAAGTTAATTACTATCTAATAGGATTGAAATTAATTGCCTTTCGAAGAATTGCACCATGCGTATTTTTATTCCACAGCTCGCGAATTAAAAAAAATACCCTGAACAGTGATTCCTGGCATTAGTCGCCACAATTTACATTTTCAATATCAAAATTTAAATATTTAGAAATAAAATTATTAATCTTTACAAATGAAGTCGCTCACGCTGTATGTGTGTTTAGATCTTTTACACTACGCATCGAATTTTAATGCGGTTTTCACCAATAGATAGAGTGATTCACGAGGAAGATTTTTAGATGTATAATTTGTCAAGGTTTTGTGTAAATTGGTTAAATACATAATATTATGGCAGCGGCCAGCGGGCAGCGGGCAGCGGGCAGCGGCTGACAAACGGGCGGTGTGGATTTGATTTAACTGATTGCGTTGGTTATAAAGGTTTAGTTTGCCACAGCAACGTGTAGCCGAGTCTGCTAGTTTCTAATATACACATTGGAAAGATTATTTAGATTTTAGAACAATTTTTATTTTTGCAAAGTGATAAAAAATAACCAGTATAAAGGTGTATTTACAATATATGGGAACATTATCAATATTTAAATATTTAGAAATAAAATTATTAATTTCTAATATACGCGTTGGAAAGATTATTTTATCCAGATTTTAGATTTTTTTTTGTTGTTTTTGAAAAGCGATATAAAACAATCGATATAGAGGTGTATTTAAAATGTAAATTGTCGATACCACGATTAAACCGGAATAGGTTTTGGAAAAACGCTCTCTATAGACCCTATTCGATGAATTTTTTTTCGGTTTTTTTCCTCAAATCTAACCAAAAACTTTCTTCCACTTGTCGTTACTGGTCACTCAATCTTGTAACCGCCCAACCCCCTCACCAAGGTCCTCAACGTCCAATACCTACTGATTTTTTATGTTTTAGGTTGAAAAAAACATCAACAATATCAAAGGAGTCATGAAATTTTTTACTCCAAATAATGTCAAGAATCACTGGTTAAGTAGGTCCTGTAACATCCTGTATACGAATTATACTTATTTTTTATTATTATTACTCACACATTCATACATTAGTTGTTAAGATAAACAACCGTTCTCATTTCAGGCGAAATTACCTCTGATATTTTATGGACCTACGTAATAGGCTTTGTAACCATGTAATAATTAAATTTAATATTCCTTATCACTTGTAATGTAATGTAATGTATTGTATTTATCTTCATAAACAAATTTAACAAAAATACAGACTTCTTATGGACGACATAGTGATTATTTTTGAGACACATCCATACAGACAATCGAACATTTTGCAACCAAAAAACCGTTTTCAAAGAAAAATTCATAATCAATTTTTTACACATTAGTACGTCTTCTGTATTCTTTGATATTTTCTGTTTAGGAGCAGCTTACAAAACTAGACTGACTTATTTAAAAATTGTTAAAAAAACTCATTAATTTATCATTGAAGAAGATAATACTAATAAATCTAATTGAAACATGAAACAGAGTACGTTAAAGAAAAATAAAATAAAAAGGCAACGGGACTCGAACCCAGCATCTCTTGTCTGAGATTATCTTATTCTTCAGTGATGTATTGCGTTAAAGGGTGCATTGCTTCTAAAGGTATTAGAAAGTTATTTTAACAGAAATAGAATACTCATAAATTATATCTAAAAAAACCCACAATGAAAGCCAATTCAAAGAATTCAATGTTTTTACATTTTAAAACTTATTTGTGCAAAATGCATCTATTAAAATTATAAAAAGTCGTTCATAACTGAAAATCGTATTCAAATATACATTTGTATGTCCCAAATAAAAGTACTTTCGAAAAAGCCGTTTTATGATGCTCACCAAGCATAATGTTTTTTTAATAAATTACTGGAAGAAATCGGAAGCATTAACGATAAAATACAAATATTGAACTTTGTCAATTAACTTTTTAAAGACATTACTAATAAAAAGTCACGTGTGCAGTTCACACGCAGTAGAAGTGAAACAGGAGTAAGATATTAATAAGGAGTAAGATAATTACCAAGCCCATATTGAAAATTTTTTTTTTTTAAATGAAATTTTTTACGAGTTTAAAAATTTTTTTAAAATCATAAATTATAAATTTAACTTACACTTCTTAAATTATACCGAATCCATTAAATTTCACAATTTCAACTCCCTCCAAATACGGCGTCTAATTTTCGATCAAATCCTATTGTTTAAAATTCTAAATAATGGCCTGGACTCACCAGAACTCACCAATTTAATAAATTTTCACATTCCGTCAAGATCAACCCGACAAACCGATTTATTTTATTTGCCCTCGTGTAGAACAAATATTAGAATAAATTCCCCAATTCCTTGTGTATGTGCACAATATAATACAAAATTTCACAGAATTGCCATTTTTAGTAATAACTTAAAGAAATACCGATATGAAGTAACGCGTACGATCGATCATTAATACGAGAGTATGGAATGTATCAGGAGCATCTCCTATCCTTTTCCTATATTCCTATTTCTCTTCCCTCCCTAAAACCTAAAATTAATTTTAAGATAATAAAACTTCTTTGCCAATTAACTTTAGCATAAGAAACTTCTGTGGCTTGACTTTAGTTCACTTTATATTGTATATTATCACTGTAATTATGTAAAAGCTGCTTGTTTCTTACAAATAAATAAATAAATACATAATTTTATGGTTAATATTATTTATAATATTGTTATCAAGATTAAACATTATTTTAAATTTTATTCTACGAAGCACGGAATAAAGAGGAGGCCGATAGGCTACGAAACACCGCACAAAGAGGACGCCGATTACTATCTCATTCTCTCGCAGGCTAAATCCTGTAGATATATATGTTCGTCTCTTGTTAGTGTCGCTTTTTCGTTTCATCAAGTTTTAAATCACATCGGTGATAAAGATGTTTTCACTTCGAAAACTCTTTCCTCATGAAACAATCTTTCATATAACCCTATAAAACTTTCTATTTTCCTTCATCAATTTTATTTTATGAACATATCTATTTATTTTACAATAAGAACACATATAAATTTGTTGTAGACCACTTTTATTTTATAAACACTACCGGTTTCAGAAGCACCCTTCCTTCGTCAGGAGAATATTATAACTGATATAATAGTCTCCTGACGAAGGAAGAAGACTATTATATTAAACTATTATATTATGAAGAACTTTGCTTCAAAAAGTGGTCTGCAACAAATTTATGTGTTTTTATTGTAAATTATGGTGAGCCACACAGTTAATGCTTCTTACAAATATATTTATACGACCTCCGTAGTCCAGTGGGTAAGACTCTTGACTCACAATCCGGAGGTCGCGGGTTCGAACCCGGCATGCGCAAATAAATGTTATTTGATTAATTTGTGTTATTTCACAATTAATTCATTTAAAATAATATATAGTATATTTGCGGCATGTTCCAGAGTGGAAGATACTATCAGTATCGCCCTGGTGTAAGACCACCATTCAGAATTGAAACGTTGCTTGAAAATGGCTTTAGCCGTGTTTAGTGACCAGACCTGAAAAGCCAGGTACTCCCCAACCTTCCTCTTCCTCACCTCCTTCCCCTCCCCACTACCTTCAGCCTCACAACATACCCCAACTGGGGATGCCATAGTCTCACTGGCTCCAGACGGGAGCAGTTGAGATTGTTGTGCGGTATTCACTGTAAAAAAAAATATATATTTATTTTAGTTTCATCACTTGGTTACGATGTAGTTAGATACTACTCACACTAAATATGTATGTCTTTTTATACAAATATTTTAATCAAACTTTAATGTACTCAATCCTTTATACAATTATGTGTTACACTCCTCTCACATCATCAAGCAAATACTTCTAACGTAGACTAACGTAGATATTATCCAAGATATAAAATTAATAATTGAATTGTACCAAAAAAATAGAAAAGAAAAGAGAATGCTGAAAAATTCATCCACTAAATTAATACCTCAGATACCGATAATTTCATTTCGATAACATTTATTTTACAAAGAGTTTTATCAGAAATGCCTACCTAATATAGGTATATAAAGTATATTATACTATGTAGTTATGTAATTGGTTTTCAACTATCCTATGTATTATTGAACAATAGGTTGGTAATTATTTTAATGATAATGTGCTTGAGAAAAACACCGATGCCATATATTATACGTTGAATAATTGAATTTATAACAATCGAATAAGTCACAAGGACAATCGATCAATGTGAAGGAAATTATTGCTTCTCTTTTGCGTATTTAAATAATTAAAACAAATGAAAAAAGTGCTTGTAGGTGAAGATAATTCAACAATATCGCAGGACAATCCACAACAAAAACTGGGGAGGACACATTGTGTCAAAAGTCAAGTAAATTGTAGTGTATCTAAAAGCTTCCGGCTTTCTAACATAGATGGCAGTACTAAAAACTGTCCTAAGACTCCGCCAGATGGCAGCTAGCGTAGTACCAGTTATAGGCAACAAAGGATCCAATAGCTCAGAGAGAGTCTTCAGCAGAACACTCATCTCAGATTCCAATTAGCCAGTCCTAGATAGGTCGACTATCGTGGTCAACATGTTTACGCGAAGTATCAATAAACAAGATATATACTAAAAGAACATTACTCTACCCATTAAATAAATCTCCTCCCAAGGTGAGTTGGAGAACTGTTGGTGATATACCACATAAATAAATGAAAACAGATATAAAAATGAATGCATAGAGATGCAGAATGCATGCAGAGAGAGTCTTCAGCAGAACAATCCCCTCAGATTCCAATTAGCCAGTCCTAGATAGAAGTATCAATAAACAAGATATATACTAAAAGAACATTACTTACCCATTTAGTAAATCTCCTCCCAAGGTGAGTTGGAGAACTGTTGGTGATATACCACATAAATAAATGAAATCAGATATAAAAATGAATGCATGTGATTTGCCGGTAACATTCCCGAAGCGCCTTTTGACTGTATTTCTTATTGGTATTTCATTCCTCAGATTCTCTTATAAACATGTTAATGAGCACCCTCGTCCCTCTCACCTGCTGGGGGAGGGGGGATAAGGCTTCGCGGCTGTAAGGGGAGACTGATTTATGGCACAGTTTGTATCAGTTCCGGCCAGAGAACGATTTGCAAAACACCGCGGAATAACAGCCTTAAAAACTGTAGACACCCTTCATGGTGTCGGGTGGGTTGCACCCCTGTATCGGGGTAGGTGGTACTTGACTCAATCCACCCCTAATAAAGGGGAGCCTACAGCCTGAATTTATGGAATTTACATACCTATATCACGGAAGATGTGAATATACAAGAGAGATTAAAAGCAATGATATAATCAATCAATTGTCTACCACAGCTGTAGTAGCAGGGAGATATTATGCAATACGCAGCAAATGAAGTGAAATGAATGCCTCAGAGTGCTTTATAGCAAACGTTATTTTTGTACTGTCGCCTGAACTATCTAGTTGGATCATAAAATGAAGAGCGAAAAGCATGTTTTATTAACTTATTTAATTTACCGCTTGATCACATTGCGACATTTAAAAATACATTTGCCTTTTCAGGTCGGCTCCCTCACATGTCTCCAGTTTAGAAGCTTTTACAGTTTCCACCTGTGGGTAACCTTTGTTTCTCCTTTAAACTGAACAGTGTTATTGAAAAATGGTCAAATAAAATATTTTTTTCTCACTCATTTCATGATTTTCAAGTTTTTGGATTAGAAAATAAATTATAATAACAACAGTCGCTTATTCCAGGGGTTGAACAATGTTTTTTTTTTTAAAGAAAGACAGACATTCCCGGGATACGAATAACCCGACAATATTTGAAAAAAAAACTCCTATGGAGGGGTAGGGGGGGGGGGTTATACCATGGGGGCGACATCCACCCCGGGTGCATAATAATATCATGTAATGTTTATTTGTTTGTTTATTTAGTACAAGATTATACATGTATATACATAATTCAGTTATTTTTTTTGACTGCCCAACTAGGAGTATTCCCATTTTAGGACAGTCAAATTATTATGGGTATGAACAAATGGAACATGATTTGTACAAAAAAGAAAGAAAATTGATGAAATAAAAAGAGGAAATAAAAAGAAAATTTGTTTAGCATAGTTATTAAAATAATATAAATTTAAAAAAGAAAAGGTAAATAGGTACATATAGGTAACTAAGAGAAATTAAGAGGGTTAAAACATTTAGGTAACTTCTGTACGCATTGCATATTATAGTCCTACATACATGTGTTGTAGAAAAAAAAGAAAGAAAAGGAGAAGAGAAAGAATAAAATAAAAATGAAATAACCAATTAAAACATAAAATACCTTCGGTTATTAGCATAGTTGTTGAAATGATAATAAATAAAATAAAAGTTATATATGTGTGTACTTAAAAGCAAATGATTAAAATATTAGGTGGTAACTGGTGTTTGCCATTCATATTATAATACTACGTACACATTTTATGAGTGAGAACAGAAAAAATAAAGTAAAATAAAATAAACAATTAATACCTGATTATGACTGTTGTTTGCTTAGCATAGTTATTAAAGTAATAGGTATAATATATAAATATATACTTATAACTGGTGTTGACATTGCTTATTGATAAGCCCACATATATATGTACATATTTTGTATAAATATTAATAAAAAAGAGAAGAGATATAAAGAATGATAATAAAGTTTTACATAACTGATATAAAACCATTTATGCATCGTAAACGATTGTTTATCAGTTGGGTAAAATTTAAAACACGTCGTTTAGTGAAGGCCCTGAGAGTATTCTTATTTTGTATAAACTAGTGAATAAACGCAACCTTTATACCGGTAAATAATACACGGCATGCTATTTATTTTGATTTATTTAATAGCCTCTAAGCCTCCGTTATGCCTCGTTCACCACCGTATTTCATTCCGCTGATTTCATATTCAATCTTATTCAGTTTAAATTTCTCAAAAGGGTAATAACTGGTGATGGAGAAACGCGCACTCCCTTATCAATCATCATCACATACACCCAACAACCCCATAAATATAAATAAGGGTTGCGAGGTGTTATAGCGGTCACCTCTTTTGAGCTAGAAGTCCGGACAATTTTTCTAGATAAGATACAAAAAAAAAATTGTTTAAGAAAAAGTAAAATTACCATATCTCTACAAAACATATTCACGATGGACACAATGTTTTTGAGGAACATTTTTTGATAGGGAAGCTAGCACTTCCGAGTTCACCTAAATGCAGAGTATGTACAATATACACAAATAACTGAAAGTGCTTTTACCGGTTCCAACTTTTCATTCCCCGACTAAATATCCTCCGACAAAATATTCTACGGACAAAACATCCCCCAAATATATCTACTAAAACCTAACCTAACCTAACCTATCAAAAAAATGGACAAAAATAATTCAGACATTCTATAAAGGCAATAAAGTATTGTTATCTGCAGAGTTGCTAAATAAAATTAAATTCAATGTACCTGCACGTTCAACACGCTCTTCTGTCCTGTTCAGGGTGGATCAATGCAAGACAAACTGTAAGCAGAATTCTTGCCTGAATAGACTATGCAATAGTTATAATAGCGTATTATCAAATGTGGACATTTTCAATTGCGAACTTACCGAATATAAGAGGTACATAAAAGATTATTTCTCTGATGGTTCTTGAATAATGTTATGTTTTTATTGTTTATATTTCTGTTATGATTTGATTAATATGTACAACCTCTCTCCATGGCTACCAATGTATTGATAGATTTTTGTTTTGTGTTTTTCATTTTATATATGAAAAATTGTTTTCAGTGAATATATATATTTTTTTGTGTTATATAATTTTGAATTCATATTCCTTTTTTATAAAATAAATTTACTTATTCTTATTATGCTGTCTCAGTAGAAGTAAAGTCACAAGGATGAAATCCATAATTGGTTTTATTTTGGCTATTTAATAATATGTAAAAACTGAAATAAATGTAAACGGTCGATTTCCCGAAAATTAATAAATAAATAAATAAATTATTTTTGTTCCATTTTATTATTTTTGAATAATAATTTATTGTTTTAACATTATTTTTGTATCATTTTTTTGTTAGTTTAGGTTAAATTTTAGTAGATATTTTGTTGGGGGATCTTTGGTCCATATGATATTTTGTCGGGGATATTTTGTCGGGGATATTTTGTCGCGGGATGAAAACGCACGTGTGTGTTTTTATTTATTTTCGTTACAAATGATTTTAGTTAAAGAAACGTAAGATGAGCCATTTTAACAACTTTTTTATATTTGCATTCAAAATTTATATTTTTAAAATACTTGGGTATTATATGTTTTACCTCTCAAAAATAGTTTTTAGTTTTCGGATACGTTCAGAAATATTTTATTTATTTGAATTTTATTGCAAAGCGGAAATATTTTGACCTCCTGATAAAATTAATAATTAAATTAGGTTGGTATTGGTAACAATAATGGGATTAAAGAATTTTTAATTTACATAATTCCTAGAAGTGTCCGAATTTTTTTGTAATAATTCTCCTATTTAAAATTTTTGTTTGAGAGTCGCTAATATTATCTTCAATGATCAAATATTACAATTTAAGGTTTTACTCATTAAGTTTTTCAAAAAAAAAAAAAAAATCAGAGTGCACAATTCACACGCGGTAAAAGTGAAACCTTCAGAAAACTAAAGTAGGCAAGCGTGGGGAGACTACGAAGCACTTTTTTTAAAATCAATGTGATGAATGATTTTTACCATATTTTTGTCGTCGAATTCCAGTGCACCTTTTCCTATACATTTGGTCATCTTATTAGTATTTGTGTTTTCTTCTTCGGAGCCACCAGATGTCGCTTTTTTTGTGTTTTCTTTTGCCTGTTCATTTGTAGCGGTTTAAAGATTGGATATTGATTTTATAAAATTAAAAATATTTTTTTTTAGTTTCGCTAAATGTCTGGCCGCTGATGTTCGTCTTTATACCACTACACCAACGGAGGCTTGCGTGGGACTGTGAATTTATCATATTATAATGGAACCGAGTTCCAGTAAATAAAACAAATATTTTATTATTATTTTTAATTGATAAATTGTTGAGATAAGATTTTTAACTTTAAATGTTTAAGATAAGATTTTTATGCATAGCACAAAGGGTAACAGTTATTATAAGCAATAATTATCAGCCTGAATCACTCATGTACATTGAAAAAATCTTCCCAGAAAAGATACATGTCGCCGACGGGACTCAAACTCGTGGCTTCTGATTTCTGGTCAAATGCTCTGATCACTGAGCTACGTCAGCTTATCTCCTGCCCGCCAAATAAAAATAAAGTTGGTTGTTTCCAGGTGAAAAATGTAATAAGCAATGATTGTTGAATGAACCACTAGTATATATTGAATTATTTGGCGGGCAGGAGATAAGCCGACGTAGCTCAGTGGTCAGAGCATTTGAACGGAAATCAGAAGGACACATGTCAGAGTCCCGTCGGCGGTATGTATCTTTTCTTGGAAGATTTTTTCAATGTAGATGAGTGTTTCAGGCTGATAATTATTGCTTATAATAATTGTTGCCCAAATATTTTATTGCTCTTTCATTCTCTCGCAATCTATACATGTATGTGTTTGTCTCTTTTTATTATCGCTTTTCCTTTTCATCAAGCTTCAAATCACAACGGTGCTAAAAAAGTATTCACTTCAAAATTAAAAATTGTTAAATATTGTAGCCCGGAGAAATTTCGGTTAAAATCTATAACGATTTTCCATGACCTTGCATTACCCGACAAACACCAGTATACACAGCATGATGGTTAATTCGAATAACCGAGCTAATTTCACAAATTTTATGCAAATGCGTTGGTTTTATCATTTCAAAACCTTTACGTTACAGCGCCGCTTTACGAATATGAGGCTGTTCTACTAAAAATTAGGCTCAAAGATCCGCGATACGAAATCGTGAAACTAATAAGTAACACGTACAACGGTAACGGGCGTTATCTGCGAATGTTACGTTATTTTATCACCTTTGTTACGTGAACGTGCCGTCGAGGCCTAAATAAATAAGCACTTGTGACAATCTGACGTACTAAAGAATTACTTTGCGAGTGATTTCAAAAATCGTTGCGAAACAATCAACGTATAATGAATTATGACGAGGTAATGTTTTATTAAGAAGATGTTCTTTAAAAGGTTTTTTTATGTGATTTTTTTTAAATTGAAACTTCTACATATAGTCCCACTATGATTTGGATATCGGATGAAACAGAAATATCGATTACTGCACCTGCGACGCATCAACTACGCTCATTGGCCGCTTTGATTATGATGTCACTTTTAAAGGCTCCTATAGTTGCAATTTGTAGTCGAAGATCTTAACCACTTGACATTAACTCCACACAGGAGGCCCTGAGGAAAATCATTTCCCTCAGGGCCTATGTCATCTTTGAAAATGCTGTGTGGAGGGTCTTTTTGAGGAAAGGAAGGAGTGAACATGGGTCTTAAAGAGACCCGTGTTGTAGGAGGGAGGAAACACAGAGGCCGGCAAATCGTTCCACAGCCGGGCCGTTGAACTCAAGGACGAGTCATAGAAACAACCCGTCCTCATGTGACTAATGTCAACCATGTACAAATGTAGGGCGCGTGTTTGACGTGTTTCCCGACTATGCACCGGTGTCGAGGGGATCAATGACGCTAGTTCCTCGGAGCATCTTCCATTGTAATACCGGTAGAACAAGGACAGCATTCCCACCAGACGCCTGTGCTCTAAAGATTGCAGTCCGTCTGTTAAGATGGTAGAATCTATCAAACGGTCCGCCCGTTTCTGCACAGAGTCAAGGGATTTTTTTTAATGTATTTTGGAGCTCCAGACCAAGAGGTGGTTGCCAAATTCAACCGTGGGGCGCACTTGCGATTTGTACAGGGTTAGCAGTTGTGTACTATTAAAGTATCTGCGGGCCTGTACAGTACGCCCAGTTTCTGAGAGGCTAACTTAACTTGGTTGTCTCTGTTAAAGTTGTCTTAAAACCCCTTCGAATTTTCGAGAATATTAGCTTTTGGTGTCTTAAACGAAATGACATTTTACGAAAACTTTGTATTATTACCGCGTCACAATTAAAGCTCTATAAATGAAACATTTCTGAACGTAGCCGAATAGTAAAAACTGTTTTAGACAGGTTACAAAATAAGCTTTCGAATTATTATATTACAAATAAATAATATTATTATTTTTTTATTTTTTTTATTTATTTACATTTAAACCCGCTAAACTACTTATGTAGTTTGTCAGCAGGTACATAATGACAACATTGGTACATTTTCAAACATTGTATACAATAATTTTATAATTTTGATGCTAAATATCAATTAAATAGATTATTTAAATTACCGAAATAGTATATACATGTAAGTAGCACTAGAAGCCTTAAATAATAAAAAATTTGTATGTTATGATATAATAAAAAAGTACAGATGGATTTAGTATGAACAAATGAAATATAATCACAAGTAAATTAAAAGTTTCATATACATTAGGTATTACAAAAATTGTAATGAATTTACCAATTCCTTCAATGTGAGTTTCAATAAAGAATACAAGGACTTCGGTAGGGCATCAATATAAATCATCCCTATCTAATAGCCATTGTAAATATTAAAATTTAGAATGCAAACATTAAAAAAATGTGAAAATGACTCACGTGATGTTTTTATGTGAAAACGGTACTAAAATCACAGATTATGTAAACAGCAATACTTATTCTATTGTATAAATGTGTAATAAACACTTTTGTCACCTCACTTTTTTATCATTTCATATAAAAATATTTAATAGAAATTAACAATGTCGGGCGCACGTAGGAAATTTGGCGGGATAAATTATGTTGCAGACTGCGCGTCTGACAGAATGTTCTTTTTATGTCTTTCTATGGACAACTTGAATAGAGATGTGCAGCATGATTCACTATCGACCTTTCACTTTTTATTTTACGGATGTAACTAAAACAATAACGGAATTATAACGGTTTCTATGGAGACACATTTGCTGACGTGTAAACACGCTTATTGTACTTGACTGCTGTCGTATTTTTAACGCATATATCTGCTTACGTTGCGGAGGGGTTAAATTAAAATAAAATAAAATGGTGAATGAGGTAAAGTAATATATTGTTATGACAAAATACAAACCGGTAATATTTTTTGAGAAGTTTCATCCCTTAAAAATAGTGTGGTGATTTTATGAAGTTAATTAGGACACCCAGAAGATTTTAATTAAAGTACACGACTTTTTGAATTATTAATTCTGAATTTGCAAACTCCCCTTTCGGTACCTGCGTTCTGTACTAAATTGTTATTACTGATAAAAAATGAACACAGTGTATTTTTAATTTGATGGTTATAATAAAATATTTAGTATTGCAAAATTTATTTTTTTCAACATTTTCTCCAAGCAGGAGGTTTTGAGGTACGCAAATTCCCTGAGAGCCTTGGTCGTATTTAAAAATGCCGTGTGGAGGGTTTTTTAAGGGAAAGGAAGGAGAGGAAGTTATAGGAAGGAAAGAGGAATAAGGGGTTGGTACGAATCTGGGGGTCAATGTGTTCAGGAGTGACGAACATAAGAATCCATCTCTCGATGGGTCGAGAGAGTTTGGCTGGAGAGGTCAACATGTCTCGCCTAAACAATTTCTCCCGATCCGCCCGCCATGCAGTAGGTGGGCAAAATCATCGCAATCGGGCACCCCTGCTAAGTCACCAAACGTAACGAACTACTTAGGGTGACCTACGGCAGGGCCGTTGGTTATTTAATAAATGGTTCCCGGACAGCAGTACCCATACCATCCTCCCGAATTGAGTTAATGAAAGAAGTTCAAATGTAAGGTGACATTACGAAAAAAAAATAAGAACAACTAATTATAACACTTACACCGTTTTCAATCCGTTATTTGGCAATTGGATAAAACAGCCCTAAAACAATTCGGAAAAATTAATACTTGGCATTTTCAGAAAGTAGGTGTACTGTGACTGTGTTGGCAAAACTGAATGGTAGAAGGAGATCTCCTGACCAGAGCGAGCATCGCAGGAACATTGTAGTACTTAAACTCACGTTATAGTTTCTAGTTGCGTGAAAGATGTCGCCAAAAAATCCCGCTAAGTGCTATGATCCGCTTTTTACTCACGGAAGGAATAACATCTACAAGTAAAAAGCCGAGGATTTCTGAGTTTTTTTTACTGAAGATGATAGTGGGTGACTCATTATACGCCTTGGGAGAAAGCAGTCGTCAAAGTGGCGTCACACCAATTCCCCATCTGCCAAAAAATTGAAAACCACGATTTCGGGCAAAAAATGGCCTCAGTGTTTTGGGACTGAAAAGGCATCATCTTTGTCGATTTTCTGCCTCCGTTTGAGCCCTTCAATGCACAACAATATTGTGATACCCTAAAAAACTCAAAAGGAGCATTCAAAACAAAAGGAGGGGAAGCCGACCAGAGAGGTGTGCTTGTTTCACGAAAACGTCCATCCTCACACAGCCTTAGCCACCAATACGCTCTCGGATCCATTTGGTTGGGATGTTTTGAACCACCCCCCCGTATTCTCCTGACTTGGCGTATTCAGATAATCATCTTTTCACCTTCCTGAAGGCATATATGGATGAAAATTAATTTTCAACCGACAACCAGGTGCAGAAAGTGGTTTTGAAGTGGGGGAAGGAGCTGGCGGGAGAATTCTTCGAGGAGGACTTAAATAAACATGTGCCACAGCTCACCACATGGATTGAACGACAGGGCGATTATTTTGAAAAATAGTCAACAAGTGTATCAACAATATTGTTTAGATTTAAACCCAGGACTCAAACCAATTATGGAGTTGAGTTACCATCAAAGGTTGGATTGCGATCCAAGAGTTGTCTGATTTGTTCGTTAGATGTCGATAGAATCATTTTATTTTTTGTCCCTTTCTCACACAATAAACAAGGTAAATATAGATGTACGAAACCTTTTTAAAAAGGCTTGCATCGGTAAAATTAACTTACTTCTTTACGAAAACTTGCACTAAGAATTTAAAATACTACTGAACCCTTGTACGTTGGGTGGGGAAAGTTATTGTCGTCAGTTTGTAAATATTCAAATCATAACAATAAAAAATCAAGAACTTAAAGTTAAAACCAAAAAGTGCTTCATTTATAAAAAAACCAGTCTACCCAAAGAAATTCTCCTGAGTGAAGACCTCCAATTTTTTACAAATATCCTGTAATTTTTTTTCAAATACACTTTTTACAAAAAAAAAATTAAAAATTCAGCACATTTACTTTCTGAACACGCCTCGTATATCACTCCCATATAGTTTTTTTAAGTTTATTCAAAAGTATAGCTTCTCGCTAGTGTTCGCTAATATTCAATAGTTGATTGCGTCGGATTGTTTCTGGCCGGTGCCGGCGGGCGGTGGCGTGCGGGGGGCGCTATAATGGTAGGCAGTTTCCAGGCGAAGAAAACACCAGTTATTACCCATAATAAATTAACAGCTATAATCACGGCTAAAAGTGATCGACCTTTGCGGGATTTCTGTCGCTGAGTATTTCGAATCGACAGGGCGGGAATAGGAAAAATGTCATAACGACAAGAAAATATTTTTGAACTGAAACTTTCTTAGTCCCGTTAGAGAGATTTGAAATTCGGATGAAACGGAAATGACGCACTGCGGCACCTGCGAAGCATCAAACCGCGTTCAAGGCTCCTGTTGGTTGAGACATAAAACGGAAACGACGATAGGTCTGCGCTCATTGGCCGCTTTGTTTTTTTACGGGTCGTCGGAATATAGTGCGTAAATTCGCGCCTCGCCGAGCGCGTCCCATAGCGCAGCGGTATAGTGCGTCGCAAATCTCAGCTTCCAGAAAAATCCAGCGGACGGAGGTTCGAATCCTACGAAATCCTAAAAATAAACATTTTTGTTTTTGTAAATCAATATCCAATCTTCAAACCACTTAAAAATAAAAAGGCAAAAGAAAGCGACATCTAGCGACTTTCTAGTTTCATTTCTATCGCTTGTGAATTACACACCAAATTTTTTTTACACTTACTATTATTTATTTCAATAGCATCGTGAAAGCTCTTTGTGGTTTTAGAAAAATTGGATCATATTTGTATGTTGTGCTCATATTTTAAGGTTTCAAAAAGTTTTGATAATGTATCCTTGTTGTGGCGGGGAGCAAGTGTTCCCTCTCAAGAAATTGAGGGATCAAATGCTGAATTTTATGGACTGTAAAATTGATGATTGCGGTTCTTATCTATTTTATTATATTTCTGGAGTTGACTTACCAATATCTCCAAACTGCTGTACACCCTCCGTGCACTGAGTTTATGTCACCGGGAAGGTAATGGTTAGTTTGGAAAAATGAGGAAGGGAAATTGGTGATATTTGCTTTGTGGAGTTAATGGCGTACGCTAATGGTAAGCAAGCGATATTTTAGCGTATTAAACTGCGGTTTATGAGTTCTGCGGCGTGATTATTAATTACAAAGCGATGCGATTGTTAGAGCTTGTGTCCCGTGCGGTGATTTTATTAGAACTGAGGCAGAGGGCACCCAATAGGTAGTTCCAAAAGGTAACACGTAACAATAAAGACGTGAACAACCCTGGAATGGTGAATTTGTGTTGTAGTCAAACGATGCCTCCAATTCAGGAGGTGGTTACGGGTACAGCCGCAACCGGGAACCATTTATTGGATAACCAACACTTCTGCGGTAGGTCACCTTAAGTGGTTCTGTTTGTTTGGTGACATAGCAGGGATGCCCGGATTCATGAGGTGAGGTTTGTCTAGGTTTTGGTGGCGCATTTGTCTGGTTGGAGGAGACTTTTTACCACTCCGGTCGGACTCTCCTGACCCATCCACATGCACCGCAGTTGAAGGGATGGACGTACGTCAATCTCGGATTCAGTGCTCCCCAGATTCCTACCCACTTCTTATACCTTTCCTTCCCAGAACTTCCTCTCGTTCCTTTCCTTAAAAAGACACCCCTCATATTTTCCGTTAAGATGACATTAGCCCTGAGTGAAATTATTTTCTTCAGGGCCTTCCATCCAATGAAAAAAAAATTTCAAATTTAAAAAAAGATCTCGATTACTCTGTCGCACAATAATTAAACAAAAAAACCTTTCTTCAGAATTTAATAATATAAACAAAAATTTAGGTATTTATTTATTCATTCATAACACAGTTTATTTACAGACATGAGAGAACTTTGATTATATAACTAGTAAGGATTCTGGTATTAAGACAGTCATATTTACAAGCCTCGATTATATTTAGTAAAAGAAAGAAGAATCCATGTAATTATTTGATCTACTGTTTAAATTGGGGAGTATGTAAGTAAAAAAAAAAGAAAACGAGATATATCTACTATTTGAAGTAGTTAAGTAATAAACATAAAAAGGATAAAAATTGTACACAAAGTTACTTAAATATATCTAAAAAAATTGGTAAACAAAAAATTGAAATTAGATAAGAATATAAAAATAGTGCAAACGGAGTTGATTTTTAGAAATGTAAGTATTTAATACGTACGTACATGAGATTTGGATAAAAAATGTTGTGAATAGCAATGTATTATAGCTGATGAACTGTTTCTATTCGTAAAATCATACATATAAATAGTTAATAACCAAGTGCGCCCCTCGGTTGAATTCGGCAGTCACCTATGGTCTTGAGCCCCAAAATACCTGAAAAAAAATCGTCGGTCTGTGCAGAAACGGCCGTTCCTTCTGATAGATTATCCTATCTTAACAAACGGATTGCAATCAGACGCACAGACGTCGGGTAGGAATGATGTCCTTGTTCTACTGGTGTTTTAATGGAAGATGCTATGAGGAACTAGCGTCATTGATCCTCTCAGCATCGGCGCATATTCGGGAAACACGCCACACATGTACACATGTACACGGTTGACATTTGTTACGTGAAAACGGGTCGTTTCTACGATGAGTTCAACATCTTGGCTGTGGAACGATTTGCCGGCCTCTGTGTTTCCTCCCCCCTACACATGGATATCTTCAAGACTCATGTTCACTCCACCCACTCCTCTAAAAGCCCTTCCACACAGCTTCCACTAAGAACACCTTAGGGCCATCTGCGTAAAAAAAATAAATAAATTGCAACCACGCTTATTTATTCCTTTAATTATCAGTAAATTCCGAAAGCTGTTTAAATATATCGTTGGGATATTATGTTGAATAAAAAATACAAGTATAATAAGATTTTTCTTTTTTATAATATTATTGTATTAAAATATATGGTATATACAAATTATTTCAGCAAAGACTTTAGTACCAATAAACGTGTTAGAAAGCCACTACATTATGTCAGCGCATACCTCATAGTCAACTGACAAATTAATGTGGTGCTTGTGACAATAAACGAGCTTTTGCCGCCATTAATAATTAATTCAAGCCATAAACAGATTGTATCATCAAGAAATCACACTAGTCCTTCAGATTCCGACTTAGCGCGACATTAATTATTCAGCGTCCTGTCGCACTTCAACTAAGCCGCTCAGCATCACACCTTAATCCGGCCCTGGCTGCGGTGAACGGTGAATGGTGAACGTTCGGTGTGACTCTGTGAGAATGTAAGTGAATTGTATTAGCAGCCTTGTTCCACCCTTGCTGGGGGGTGTAATAACCCCGAGTCACGGCACAGCGCCACCCATCCCTTCTCCCAGCGCCCCGGGGCGGTGTTTAAACCAAACACTCGGCGTTGGCGCCTCTCGCGACACGCGTCAGTACTGTCTTACGAGGAAGCAAGTGGGATCTCCGGAACACTTAAATATATTGCGCTTAATGCATTTGCAGACGTATTTTCTTGTGCTGTTTGAGTGTGACGAAGATGCAGCGGAGTAAATATCTTAGTCCCTCTAAAAATATACACCGTTAAGTAGAGATGTTCATCCACGTAATGGGTTGTCGTTGCGGTTCCAGTTGGCGGGCACCGAAAAGGAACCGGTTCCTAGTGCAGTTTTATAAAATTAATATTTTTTTTTATATTTGCTCCACCTAGGAGGCTCTGATGAAAAAAACCCTCAAGGCCTCTATGGCATCTTTGCGGTCTCTTTAGGGAAATGAAGGAGAGGAAGTTCTACGAAGGAAAAAGTTATGCGGGGTGGATAGGAATATGGGGGTCAATGTGTCCAGGATTGACGAACGATTGAATCCATCCCTCCGACCCGCCATGCCGTAGATGAGCGAACGTATTCGCCAAGACCTACACAAATCTTATCGCATGTACCTAGGCATCCCTGCTAAGTTACCAAACGTACCGAACCACTTGGGGTGGGTGACCTATGGAAAGTGTGTAGGTTTTCTAATAAATGGTTTCCGGGGCGGCTGTATCCATACCCGCCTACCAAATTGAAGGTTACTTTTGTAATCAGATCCTGGAATTTTTTCACAGGGATATCCGGTTGAGGGGAAGGGTTATTTTTTAATATTTATTAGTTTCTAAAGCAAAGTTTGTACATGGTGTAAATATAAACCATAACATAAGAATAATGTCACAGTTTTCACAGTCCTCCTCACTCGGATTTCATGTTCTGTTCTGACTGGGCTTGAAGCTTTCATATTTTTGTATTCCGTATCTAGTTTTCGTTATTTGTTTTTGGGGAGTTACGCCGTGTTGCGCTACCTCCTTCTTTAGCCAACGTTTCGGACATCGTTGCAGTGTCCATCATCAGGGCAGATCCGGTACATGTGTATACATCTACCGGATGATGGACACTGCAACGATGTCCGAAACGTTGGCTAAAGAAG
The DNA here is from genome assembly GCA_929108145.2 of Limnephilus rhombicus. NCBI lineage: Eukaryota > Metazoa > Arthropoda > Insecta > Trichoptera > Limnephilidae > Limnephilus > Limnephilus rhombicus. The sequence continues at coordinate 10,618,982 of OV815284.1, read as the reverse complement.
GAGGTAGCCCAACACGGCATAACACCCCAAAAACAAATAACGAAAATGCTTTTGGCCGTGAAAATATTAAAACCTAGTACATATCTAGTTGTTTTTAAATTGACTTCATAATAAGCATCACTTATATTTTTAACTTTAGTTTTAAATATATTAATTTCTGTTTTTGTTTTGTTTGATTTAGTTGAGTGTTATATTTATAGTTTCGTAGCATGACATTTAATATTCCTCAGTTCAAAAGTTGTATTCAACCTGCAAATAACCAGTGTATTTTGGCTTATTGCCTTGTTGAGTAATATTTTGTCTACGTCATATCAGTTGCACGGCTGCATTATGAGCTCAGCTTTTTTTTTACATTAGCTCCACACAGGAGGCCCTGAGGAAAGTAATTAATTCTACGTCATTATTTTAATAATTCTATGTAATCTTTGGGGATGCTATGTGCGGAGTCTTTTAAGGGAAAAGGTATGAGGAGTGAGTAGGAATCTGGTCAGTGTCTTCAGAAGTGTACGTTTAAATCCATCCGTCCCACTGTGGTGCAAGGCGACGATCCGAGAGAGTCCTGCTGGAGAGATCAAAAGGTTTCCCTCAACCAGTCTCTCGCGATCCGGCCGGCTATACAGCTAGCAGGCAGATGTACCCCAGGAAACCGGGTAGATGTGCAGGCAGATGCACCCCAGGAAACCGGGCACCCCTGCTAAGTCACCAAACGTAGCAAACACTCAAATTGTAATTGGCTTTACAGATATTTACGTTCGTCATGTTATTTTCTGGCAGGAGTCCTGGAAAGATTAGCCTAGTGATACCATTACTAAAAATAACTTATACACCGAGCTAATTTGGGATAAAAAGAAAATTCTTAGAAACCGGCTCTGGTGTTTCAAAAGTTTAGAATCAATTATTTTTTTAACATCCACAAAATGTACTCCAGCCACGCCACCAACTTCGAAATACTTACCAAAATGTGTTTATTTTTTTGCTAGGTTGAAGATATGTTAGATGGCCTATGTAGAGTGGTTGAACGAGGAAATAAGTGTAAGAAGAATATACACGGTGACCGGAAACTTTTACTCCCTTCTTCCAAAGGGATAGATACGCAAGTACCCGATACTTGCCGATTGAAATATCTTGGCAACTACGCGTCGTTGCTATTAATTAAAAAGACAATCTAGCAAATATTGTAGTCTCACCGTCACTTATATCAGTGATTTTGTAAGAATGTGCGTGCTTCGAATCAAGGCTAGGAACAAAAAAGTCAACAAAATTTGACAGCTACAGCAGTTGCTGCGAGTGAAGTCATTTACATAAAGCATTTAGAAAATAACTTTTAAAAATACAATATTATGACTAAAATTATTTGACAGTTTCCTCGTATTAGCTTTTCTTTCTTTTTACGAGTAATAAAATTATTAGCAACATAATTAAAAACCACCATGCGCTAAAATTGAGCGTTATCAGAATCGTTTTGCCAAGCGTTTTTACTGCATATTACCCATTTTAAACATTATCAATTCGTTGAGACGAACGCTATGCATTATTTTAAATTTGTTTTTCCCACCTGGTTCGTCGTGTTGACGAACATCGTTCTCATATCTGACTTCCGATTTTCTGACGTTGACTACAGAAATTTTGAGAAAAATTGAAGCGGTTTCTCTAAAACTTACAAAACAATTGATCGCATTTTTATAATAATTTTATTCATTAAATATTTTTATATTTTTCATAACTTAGAAATATTTCACAAGAAACCGGTTCCAAAAATAACCGGTTTCCGTGGGAAATAATAAACGGTTCCAGATACTGAAAGTATAAAAAAAAAACGGCATCAGTGACAGAGCAAGGTATAAGAGAGGCCCTTAAAAAAGATTTAGATGACAGAAATTTCTACAAAAAATGAGAAAAACGTGGAAGAAGGAAAACTTACATATTTGAATTATGTATTTTTCTTTTTTAAAATTCATTAATTAATTTTTATTAAAATTTTTCGTAAATTAATACATTATTTAAACCCATGCTTATGTCTTTTTCGTTATCCGGCAGATCCGGTAGATGTGACATCTACCGGATCTGCCAGATCTGCCCTGATGATGGACACTGCAACGATGTCCGAAACGTTGGCTAAAGAAGGAGGTAGCGCAACACGGCATAACACCCCAAAAACAAATAACGAAAATGCTTTTGGCCGTGAAAATCTTAAAACTTAACCATGCTTATGTCGTATAGCTAGAATCATTTATAATTGTCTAGCAGACACAGCCACACGTTGCTGTGGCTAACGAAACACAACGCCATCAACGACTGACAACCAACGCCATCGTTAATTTGCATACATATCAAATAAACACCGCATGCTTGCCAGCCCGCTCCCTTCATATATTATATATTTCAACCAATTTACATAAAGCCTTGACAAATTATATACTTAAACCTTCCTCAAGAATCACTCTGTCTATTGGTGATACCCGCATGAAAATCCGTTGCATAGTTTAAAAGATCTAAGCGTACAGACAGCGGGTGCGACTTTATATGTAAAGATGAGATGGTCAATTACTAGTGATACAACTTTTTTTCTTCAATAATAAGTGGAATTCAGATTTTGTTTGTAGAAAATAAAGTAATTAATCTGTAATCCTGGACTTATGTTCATTAAAACTCAAAATAATTAAATTCATAAATCAAAAAATATTAACAAAAATTGCCGATCCTTAAACGTATTATAATAATGAGAAATTTACTTTTTTTTTTTTTTTTACAGTGAATACCGCACAAGAATCTCAACTGCTCCCGTCTGGAGCCAGTGAGACTATGGCATCCCCAATTGGGGTATGTTGTGAGGCTGAAGGTAGTGGGGAGGGGAAGGAGGTGGGGAAGAGGAAGGTTGGGAAGTACCTGGCTATTCAGATCTGGTCACCAAACACGGCTAAAGCCATTTTCAAGCAACGTTTCAATTCTGAATGGTGGTCTTACACCAGGGCGATACTGATAGTATCTTCCACTCTGGAACATGCCGCAAATATACCATACATTATTTTAAATGAATTAATTGTGAAATAACAAAAATTAATCAAATAAAATTTATTTGCGCATGCCGGGTTCGAACCCGCGACCTCCGGATTGTGAGTCAAGAGTCTTACCCACTGGACTACGGAGGTCGTGTGGGAAGGATGCCTAAAAGAAATCTGAGTGTAAGAATAATGAGGTGTTTTGTAGCTTTTTGACAAATATTTCATCAATTCAAAATAATCTGTTCTTTAGAGAAATATCGACGGTTCCAGTGACAGCAAAGGAACCTGTTCCAAGTAACAGGGACAGAAATATCGACCACCTCTACTTAAGATACTTGTACATCTTTCAGATGTGCTTAGTAATTAAAAACTCTTCCAATGCTGGAACCATTTTCTTTTAGACTAGCGCAGACCCTCGTACGACCTCCGTAGTCCAGTGGGTAAGACTCTTGACTCACAATCCGGAGGTCGCGGGTTCGAACCCGGCATGCGCAAATAAATTTTATTTGATTAATTTGTGTTATTTCACAATTAATTCATTTAAAATAATATATTATAGTATATTTGCGGCATGTTCCAGAGTGGAACTGGTGTTAAGACCACCATTCAGAATTGAAACGTTGCTTGAAAATGGCTTAAGCCGTGTTTGGCGACCAGATCTGAATAGCCAGGTACTTCCCAACCTTCCTCTTCCCCACCTCCTTCCCCTCCCCACTACCTTCAGCCTCACAAAACATACCCCAATTGGGGATGCCATATTCTCACTGGCTCCAGACGGGAGCAGTTGAGATTCTTGTGCGGTATTAACTGTAAAAAAAAAAAAGACCCGTGCAATACTCGTTATAAAGTAATGTATTAAATTTAAATAGGAACCAACATACGCGCTGCCTGCTTGGAATAACACGACGTAAAAACCAAGTAAGTAACTAATTCATATAAATTATAATAGCTAGAAAGTAGTTTTTTTCCTTTCATTAAATTTGGAAGATACTGTGATACAGATATGTGTTGAAACTAATATCACGAATAAAAAGCAGTATCTTCATAACAAATCATATCTATATATTTTTTAAATGTTACCACATCCTATACTTAGATATATTGTACACTCTATAATATTATTTTGTACTCCTACACCAAACTTAAAAATTAGTAAGTTCTGTAGTTCTCTTCATTGGCGTAGAAATACCCAAATATATGTATTTCACTATTTCTTCTTATCCCATTGAATTGTGTATTTTTATACCAATATTATAATGTTATATTCGGTCAAACAATTCTCCAACTCGTCTTGGGACGAGATTACTTATTTGGAAAGAATAAAGTTCTTTTATATTTATCTGGGATTTATTTAATACTTCGCGTGTACAAGTGGCGACCACGATAGTTGATCTATCTGGAAGCTGGCTAAAAGGAATCTAAATCGAATGAGCTCCTGTAGACTGCACCAGGGCCCTTGGCCCCCCTGGTGCCCAAAATTTGAACTAAACTAACTGCCATCTAGCGAATTTTCGGGACAGCTCTTAGGACTGCCCTCTATGTGATAAGTTCGGAAGCTTTTAGATGTACCACATATAATAATAATAATAGGAAAAAAATTAACAATAAGTTTTTAGAAATAAAAATAAATTCGCGTGATTTATTTTTGGGTTATTACGCCGTTTGAAGCCAATAGGTTAGTATATTTGCAAATTTTAGTTACTTAACGACGTAGAACAAGTACACGTACGCAATAAATTATTATTGATAAGTAATAATTATTTAAATTATTTTTCTGAAGAAAAATGTTTGCGCTGTGATCATTCACAGCACAAAACATAATAAAACCATAAAAACATAATTTATACAAAAATAACAGTTAATACATGTATAATTCATATTTTACGGAATAAAACTTAATAAAATATTAAACATACGAATTTCGGTGAACTCAGATTCGCTTTGCATTTAAAAAAACATTTTTAAAACTGGAATAAATTGTAAAAATAATAATTCAGACAGCATTCAATAAGCAATCGAGTAGGTAGATATCTACATAAAATACAGGATGTTAAGGGACATGGTCTATGGCGAATATATTGATGTTTTTTTAAAAAAATTTTTTATTCATATCAAACAAACAAAAAATTCTTCCATTTGTCATCACTGGTCACTCAATTGAGTAACTGACCAGTCCCTCATTCCGCCCTTGACTGTCCAATACATATAAAAACGCCGTAGACCAGAATTTTGTTAACATTTTTTACTCTAAATAATGTCAAGAAAGAGAATAAGTCACAGCAAAATAAAAAGATAATGTTCGCAACTGGACTCGAACCTAGAACCTTCCGTTTCGTTAGATTATTGGTGTAATCTTCTTCTTCAATAAAAGTTATAAAAAAGAGTGATTCTAATAAAAATCAAATACATTTTTTTAAAGTTTTAATTGAAGTAAGTAAAATAAAACAGTCAAACCTTTTACTTTTTTTTCAACTATTTATTTTGTCTTTTTGCTCGAATTAAAACCACATTAAAAGTAGAAAGTAGGCATTATTTTAATCAATCAATTGTTCAGACTTTACGAAATAAATATTGTAGCAAGCTATGATAAATAAATCAAAGAAAAGTTAAAACGTAATTTGTCCTCGACTGAACAAATGAATTACCCGCCCACCGACAAAAAGGGAATTTGTTTTTCTCGTCTGGCTACACTAAACTTCTTGAAAGCGTACTTTAGGAAATTATCGTCAGGTGTCGTCTGAATGTTGAAGTTAGGCGACCACCAATTGGGATTATTTCGATTGCTCTAGACTTCTAGATTAAATTTGGATCAAATTTCATACCCTCCATCAGGCGCGGCTGGTGCATAAAATGTTTAGAATTTCACCTAGAAATAAATCAAACACGTATAATATTATTTAATTGTTGTTAGGTCACGTAGGTAGCTACCGTAACTACCCTATTTATAGGGAATAAATAAATAAACTTCTTCGGTCCTTTTGCCGAGCGAAGACATTATTCAACCAAAGTTTTCAGAAAGCTTCTTCCCAGTACCAGGTGTAGCGCATTTAAAACGCATACACATAAAAGGTCCTTTTTAACTGAAAAACTAATGTCATTGTCAAATAGGTTCCCTAAATACCAAGTTTAACAAGATCCGTTGACTTATGGTTGAATTTCGCGAACAAAATATTACGGTTCCATGCCAACTCAGAATGAAACCAAGTCAGAAACATCTCAGAAATGTCATTAAAAGCTATGAAAAAATATTTTTAAAATAGCCGGTAACCCTAACCTAACTTAACCTATTAAACCAATTTTTTATTATTTTTTATCATCACTCTTAATGATTTTTCTGAGGTGGTTCTGAGTTGGTTTCATTCTGAGTTGGCCGGTCACCAAATCTTACTATCCCGTTCAAACCTATTTTGCTGGAGCCCTTTGGAATCCTTCGGATGTTATTATTATAATTTATTTTTATTTTTTATTAATTTATTTAACGCCCAATGGGCTTTTACATTTTGGTAGTACAAATAATTCATAACAGATTATTTTACATATACAGAAATAATAAAAATAAAATTTGATAAAAAGCACACAAGTCATAAAAATACAAAAATACAGCGATTTTATAGGTTTTCAGAAAAACAGATAGGTTTAGGAATAGTTTTGGAATAAGTTTTTTACAAGATCAACATATTTCGCCAAGTTTATTTAAAATGTCAATATCACCTAAGTACTGATTTCCCATAGTGTGAAATCGTTGTATCGGAGAGTGGGCAATGTCGTTCCGCTTATGAAAGCTACAGTAGAATAGTGTATTTTGTCGTGTAGTTACTGTCGGTATTCGTAAGTTTATGAGTTGCAGTAGTTCGAAACAGTCAAATTTAGAGTTAAATATTTTGAATAAAAATGTTACGCCTGTCTTCTAGTGTGTGTATTTGTAAAACATTTAATAATAAATTATATTTCAAGTCTTCTTGGGATATTTAATTTAAAATTTATTAAACGCAGAAATTTTTTTTTGTATTCGCTCAATGTTGAATTTTGTAAGATGGAGATCAAACTACCGAGTTATATTCCATTAGGCTTCTAACTAGAGATACATATAATAATTTAATGACTTGTATGGAATTAAAGTTTTTGGTTGTTCAGCCTAGTTTTCGAAGCACTTGGTAGCGTTGTGCGCCGCGTCGCCAGAAGCAGATTGGTACATTTTGTGTTTTTGACGGTCTGTACATATTTGTAGGAGCAAAACAAAATACAAAATGACTATTCCCAAACGGGGCGCTTGACTGAAAGGTGCGGAATGATAGTACCAGGTACCTAGGTTGCTAGTTCTTAGCGCGCGGGAAAGAACTCCAGCCGGCTGTAATAATTTTTATCTCTTGCAAAATACGTGCATTTAAATACTAATTTGTTTTTATTTTCAACAATGTGCGTAATTTAAATTAAAAAATATTATGTAGGAACACGTTGAGCTGAAAAATGTACAATTTTGTTGGCGGTTCGGGGCGCTATTTTGAGCGATCCGCGCCTGCCCTCCATAATCACTATGAAAGGTAATCACTATGAAAATGCTGTACTTTGCGTATGTACGCAGTTCTCTGGAGTACGCCTCTCAAGTCTGGAATCCCAGGTACACAACATACATAGAAAGGATTGAGAAAATACAAAATCGTTTTCTACGATACCTTGATTTTCGGGGATATCGTCCTCATCTAAGTTATGTGGAGTCAGCCACGTTTTTCAAAATCTCGTCACTAGAAAATCGTAGAAATTCTGCAGACGTAATATTCTTGCAAAAGATAGCCACCTCTGCGATAGATTGCCCGGAATTACTTGAAAGAATTCAATTAAGAGTGCCCACCAGACAAACTAGACTAAATCACACACTTAACACACCTCGATGCAATACTAACTCTAAACAAAACACATTCATTAACCGCGTTTCACACTTTTTTAACAATTCATACAATGAATTCGACTTATTCAACACAGCACCCCAAATTCTAAAAAAAATAAACAATAAATAACTTCTAAACATATACAAACTATTATACTCCTATACAAATAACTTATTCACTCCCAGATTAGATCCGTCCCCTTCCCCTCCCGCCCACCATCCCATCCCAATAAGCTATTATAACTATTATAACTTTTTAATCTCTCTAATTAATACACACCAGTGAAAACCTATTATTGGTTCAATAACATATACATATGTAAATACACCTAAGTAAATAATGTAACTGTTGGTTTTCCAAATAAAAAAATAAAATAAAAAATAACATATAATATCAATTTGGGAGGCGGCTATGGTTACCTCATCCCCGTGAACCATTATTTATTGGATAACCAACACTCCGGTCCTCAGGTCAGGTTCATGAGGTGAGATTTGCCCGGCCCACCAGCCACATGGCAGGCCGGGTGGCGTATTTACAAAACCTATACCGATTCAGTCACTGTAACGACAATTTACATTTTAAATATACCTCTATATTGGTTATTTTTTATCACATTGTGTTTAGATTTAAACCCAGGACTCAAACCAATTATGAAGTTGAGTTACCATCAAAGGTTGGATTGCGATCCAAGAGTTGTCTGATTTGTTCGCTAGATGTCGATAGAATCATTTCATTTTTTGTTCCTTTCTCACACAACAGACAAGGTAGATATGGATGTACGAAACCGTTATAAAAAGGCTTGCATCAGTAAAATTGACTTACTTCTTTACGAAAACTTGCACTAAGAATTTAATATACTACTGAACCCTTGTCCGTTTGGTGGGGAAAGTTATTGTCGTCAGTTTGTAAATATTCAAATCATAACAATAAAAAATCAAGAACTTAAAGTGAAAACCAAAAAGTGCTTCATTTATAAAAAAACCAGTCTACCCAAAGAAATTCTCCTGAGTGAAGACCTCCAATTTTTTTACACATTGCAAAAACAAAAATTGTTTTAAAATCTAGATAAAATAATCGTTCTGATGTGTATATTAGAAATTAATAATTTTATTTCTAAATATTTGAATTTTAATATTATTCCCATATATTGTAAATACACCTCTATATTGATAATTTTTTATCACTTTGCAAAAACAAAAATTGTTCTAAAATCTAGATAAAATAATCTTTCCAATGTGTATATTAGAAATTAATAATTTTGTTTCTAAATATTTAAATTTTGATATTGAAAATTTAAAGCGACTGAAACGCGGTAGGGATTGTAAATACGCGGCCGGGTCGGAAGAGACTGCTTGAGGGAGATTTTCGGAACATACTTTTCGATATTTTCCATTCGGGGGCTCCATCGAAGCCAGAGATAAATTAGCTTTCCAAAAACTAGGCGTACTATACGGGGCACGCAGATAACTATGTAGTTGATCAAGTGATCCCCACGGTTGAATTTGGCAGCCACCTCTGGTGTGGAGCTCCAAAATACATGAAAAAACCCTCCACCCTGTGCAGAAAATAAATTTTGTAAATATTATGTTGGTAAAAATTCGGATTGCGGGGTCTTAATCTTGAAACTAATTAATTTTGTTTTGTTTTCATTGATGTGTAATAATGGTCATAATAATTGTGCGGAGATTTCGAATAGTGAAAAAAATAGTGCTCCTTTTTATTCTGTTCGCAAAACAGAAATGTAATATAATATAATATTTTTACAAAATGTTATATTAAAGATCGTTTTTGGTCATGTATACTTTATCAGAAAAGAGGAGCTCTCGTTTCTCATAAGGGAGCCACGATTCTTACTAGGTTGTAAGTTGTAAATTATAATATGTTTCGTATAAAATATTTACTTTTTACTGTAAGTTTTTTTAAAAAATTGTTTAATTTTATTTATTTGTTCTTATTGGTTAATGATACAGCGTAAGTCAGAAGGGAGGTTATTATAGTTTTTAATGGCTTTGAAAATACAATGATTTTGCATTTAAGTTAATTTTATTAAGAATTTATTTATTTATTTAGTTTATAGTATTTATTTACTTTATTTTTAATTATAAAAAACATTAATACAACAAATACAATTTGTTAGATTAATGTTTTTGATAATTGTATTTGATATTTGTGAACGTTATTGCTAAAGTAACTGATATCTGTGAAGGTTATTGCTAAGATAATTGATATTTGTGAAGGTTATTGCTAAGATAATTGATATTTGTGAAGGTTATTGCTAAGATAATTGATATTTGTGAAAGTTATTGCTAAAATAATTGATATTTGTGAAGGTTATTGCTAAAATAATTGATATTTGTGAAGTTTATTGCTAAGATAATTGATATTTGGAAAGGTTATTGAGCTACGAATTTATACGTTGTGAAATTTTATATTTTTCTGCGCACATGAAAAAGGAATTGGGGAATTTTTTCAAATGTAATGTTTATTATTGTTATTTGCAATATTTCAATAATAATAAATTTTTGTTTATGGAAATTCTTAATTTTCAAAAAATAATCCATCGCTTCAGTATAATATAAAGAAGAGTGTCTGTGGGTGGATATTCTGTGATTTATGAACTTTTGCACACTTGACCATCAAAATAAGAGAGAGGCCAGCGTCTATATGATATTTAAAAAAACCACCATAACAATTTTTCGAACCCTTTAAATATTAGAATAATGGCCCGGTAATGCCGGAATCTTTAGCTGTTTATAATACACATATTTGTCAAATTTAATATAACATCACGTTCATTTTGAACTCCAAATAGCTGTTGTGTGAAAACATATATAAAAAGAACGACAAATAATTACGGGTAACGAGTCAACTGGTAATATTTTAAAAACTTCTACAACCATCATTATAGTAGGAAAATGTTGCTTGTGCAATGATGGAGACTTATCTAGCAGATAAAATAAGATCCATGATGCCTGGGTAGGTACCTCACGCATTTATCAACTAAGACACTAACCGTTAATTGTTCATGGATACCAGGCAGAGCGTTTTGGTTTCATTAAATCTTCACAGCACATTTCTCGCTTGTTCCATTAGAAGTTATTTAAAAAAAATCTCTTCATGTAATTGATTTAACGTCCAGGCATGAGATTTCGAGGGAATCTAATGGATAATACGCAAATTTATTCCTGTTGAGGAATTTCACGTGAAATAAAGTGCTCTTGCTGTGAATTGATCATAATCAATTTTAATTTAATCATAAGAAATCATTATCCGTGCAAAATTATAATCTGATAGGAAAATATATTTTTTTCTAAAAAAAAATCTGCATGAAAACAGGCTACCAAAATTTTTTATTTTTATTTTTTTTTTAATTGTACAACAGATTTTTATCCAATTACTGTACAATTTTCTCATTTTAACAGTCTTAACACCTAGGAAGATGATTAATATACAAAAAAATCTTAAGGCTATCTAAAGAAGAGTTATATATGTATATCTAGTGTTTCCGATATTTCGTTCAACAGCACCATTCCTCTTGTCATGCTATGCTGTGCTAGAACATCTGTTCTGCCGTATGGTATTTTGAAAAAGTCGTGTCGACGACTACGGCTGAAATTTTCAGGCACGTATAAGCCATAACATTCCAAGAGGAATGGGCTGTCAATACGATTATGGATTATGTTAAAACTAAGAATTGCAAGATTTGCATAACGTCTAGTTTCCAAGCTAAATCTATTTGTTGCCTCAAGTAATTCCATATGGTGCATGAATCTCGGGTACGTTCCATTCATCCGCATATAGACATACCTAAGGATTTTTTTCTGAACTTGTTCTAGCATATTAATATATATTAAAAATATTTGCTCAATTTAAAAATAGCATTTTGTGATACTTCAGATTATAGTACATAATAAATATATACATATTGAACAGAAAAAGCCTAAAACCTTACATATAGAAAGAAAGGGCCTTAGATTAAATTTACTTGAACAATTGGAAATCAATTACCGAACGAATGATCCAAATTTAACATTAATTAATACAGTAATGAAAATGATTTATTCCCCGCTCCCCATTTTGTTTATGAGACCTAACCAACGTGACACATTTAAATAAGTCAATAGCAGTCACGTCATTATAAACCATTGAAAACATTACCATTTAATGCGAGGAAAAAAGATTTCAAAGTACCCAACTGAATAGAGAATCTATTTTAACAATTATTTAAATAATAGGCAATAAATCGCTTAAGAAAAATTGGGCTTGGGTAATATAACTATGTTGTCCAAAAGTGGCCTAACCACAGTTTGAAAATAGCCTTGAACGCCGAAACTACGATTAAACAAACATTAATAAAATTTGATTCAACAATTTGAATTAAACACAAAAACAATTAATACATATAATAAAATAATATTCGCTTATGCTTTAAAAAAATACTCACGGCTTTATAATTAGAGTTTTTTATTGCTAACGTTCTAGCTTTATTCTTAGAATGAACTGGTTTTGGATTTGTTCTGCTCGTTATAAAATCTTATTTCCTTTCCCGGGTAAAATTAAGTATTAATTTAAAAACGTACGCCAAATTTCAAAGTACCCATGATTTTACCGGTTTGTGGAAAACTTGAAAATATTTCCTTAAATTCGTTATTTAGCTCTGTTCACTATTTTCACATCGTCAGTATTTTAAACTCGGACGAGACCCGAGACTGCTGGTAAATATGATTCGTTCGTATATTCAAATATTAACATTTCACATGACTGCAGCTTATCCGATACCACTATCATTGAAAAACAATATGGCTAATCATAAAAAAGCTACTCGAATCAGAAATCGTACATCAAAAATATTTTTAAATCAACAAAAACGGAAGAGCGCACTTCATCCCCCGATGAACTGAATACGGGGTTGGAATATTGGGGTTGGTTTGCGGCGCAGATTTCGTGGGCCGGCCGCGGTGTACTGGGTGAACTTACTGATGATGTTACACTCAAAGGAAATGCACGCTTCGGTGGACCCAGCCACTGGAAACTCAGCTCAAATACGGAGCATCATCAAGCATAATGGGGTTGGTGAATCAGGTAGTGTAAGTCATTTTGGTATATTAATACTTTCTTTACCAAAACTTTATAATTTTTTTTGTTAAATTTTGCATAACTAAGTTATATTATAGGAAGACAATATTAGCGAAACTCAATCGAAAATCTGGAAACAGTGCTAACCACTGCGCCAAGGTGTCTAAGAAGTTTCTTAGTCGAAGTATGATACAGTTAAAAATGACCGAGTCGAATATCGACACCTTGGCGCAGTGGTTTGCGCAGTAGCCCGGAAAGCCTAAGGTCCTGGGTTCGAGTCCCAGAGGTGCCAATATCTTTTCCTGATTTTTCTATTTCCAGATTTTCGATTGAGTTTCGCTAATATTTTCTTCATTTAATTATATATTACAATTTGAGGAAAAGCTAAAAATAAAGTCATAAAGTTAAAAATAAAAATATGTTTTACGACCTATGTTTATAGTATAAAATCTTAAAGTTACCCATGAGCTACGTCAAAATGATATAATTTTTTTTGCATTATAAATTCTATTTAAAAATAAACTGCACAACTATAAAGAAAATTTCAGGATTTATCAACATTAATAAATTAAATACATACATCTCTTGATAAGAAAAACCATTAAAGTCATGCTACTAAATTATATAATGCTCTTTCAAAGGTGCTGTCCCGACGTCGGTTCCTCACTGCGGTTTTCGTATGAAAAAGCTGAGGATCCTGAGCATCGGGAAGTACTCCATGTTTTACGAGGGCTTGATGTTAATAAAGCTAGTGGGCCTGACGGAATACCTGCCCTGGTACTGCAGAGGTGCGCTGCAGAAATAGCTCCAATTTTGACAAAGCTTTTTAAAATGTCCCTGAAGACTGGCTCTGTGCCCTCTGGTTGGAAAATAGCGGTTATTCATCCTATTCCAAAGAAGGGTGACCGCTCCAACCCGGCCAACTACCGCCCCATAGCGATCACATCAGTTCTGTCTAAGGATATACTTCGTCAAAGGTCTAAGGTGATGGAACGTGTGATCAACGACAAACTGCTCACATACCTCGAGAAGAACAAAATTATTAACGACCGTCAATACGGATTCCGGCGGAACCGCTCGTGCAGTGATCTTCTCGCATATGTGACGCATGTTTGGGAGCGATGCCTAGAACGTTTCGGTGAGACCCAAATGGTTGCACTGGACATTTCCAAGGCCTTTGACCGGGTTTGGCACCGAGGACTTTTCAACAAACTGCCTTCTTACGGACTTCCCGCATCCTTGTGTACGTGGATTGCCGACTTCTTGAGGGAGAGGTCGATTCAGATGGTAGCCAATGGTTTCACCTTTTCCTCTCACTCGATAAATGCTGGCGTCCCACAGGGATCGGTTCTGTCTCCGACTTTGTTTTTGTTGCTCATCAACGACCTTTTGTCATGTGCACCAATTCATTGTTACGCGGATGACAGTACAGTTAATTATACCTTTTTGTTTGACAAGCCCCCAAAGGGCTCACAAACTCCAACAGCTCGTATGGCTTTGAAGCAAATAATGGACGGTTACCTCGAGAGTGTTTTCTCTTGGGGTAAAAATAATCTCGTTGAATTTAATGTTTCAAAGACCCAATCTTGTTTGATTACGTCTAAAAGGGATCGAAATGAAAATCTAGTCTCTTTCAACGTAAGCAATCTTCCGAACAGGCCCTCCATTTATATGCTTGGTGTAACCCTAAGTGACCAGCTCAAGTATGGGGGCTCCATCGAAGCCAGACTAAAGTTAGCCTCCCAAAAACTGAGCGTACTGTACAGGGCCCGCAGATACTTTAGTAGTACACAACTGCTAACCCTGTACAAAGCACAAGTGCGCCCCACGGTTGAATTTGGCAGCCACCTCTGGTCTGGAGCTCCAAAATACCTGAAAAATACCCTCGACTCTGTGCAGAAACGGGTGGTCCGTTTAAAAGATTCTCCCATCTTAACAGACGGATTGCAATCTTTAGAGCACAGGCGTCATTTGTCACATGAGAACGGGTCGTTTCTTCGACTCGTTCTTGTGTTCAACAGCTCGGCTGTGGAATGATTTGCCGGCCTCTGTGTTTCCTCCTTCCTACAACATGGGTCTCTTCAAGACCAATGTTCATTCCTTCCTCTCCTCAAAAAGACCCTCCACACAGCATCCCAGATGACAAAGACCCTAAGGGCCTCCTGTGTGGAGTTAATATAAAAAAAAAACTTTTTTTTTACATGAGCTCCACACAGGAGGCCCTGAGAAAAATAATTTCCCCCAGGGCCTATGTCATCTTCGGGGATGCTGTGTGGAGGGTTTTTTTTTAAGGAAGGGAGGGAGACAAAGTTTTGGGAAGGAAATAGGTATGAGGGGTGGCCAGGAATCTGGGTGTGTCCTGGAGTGGCGGACTTATTGTTCCAACTGTGGTGCAAGGCGATGAGTCGAGAGATTATGGCAGACGCATCGGCCGCCAAGACCTGGACGAACCACACCCCATGAATCCGGGCACCACTGCTAAGTCACGAAACGTAGCGAACCACTTGACCTATGGCAGGAGTGTTGTTATCCAATAAATGGTTCTCAGGGCGGTGGTACTCATACCCGCACCCCAAATTACTGTGGAGATAAACAAATTTAAAAACAACATCTTAATATGGCTAAGTAAATAAAAAGATTTTTTTTAAATATGAGAACTGCCGTGAGTCACATCACAAAAACAAATCTACCATGCAAGATGGAAAAATAGTAGATTGGGAATAGTACAATAAATAAATGAAGAAAATCTGAGCAAAAGTAGGCAGTTTGTTAAATTAGATTTGTTGTTCTGCTTTCCGATATATATTCTTCTAGGACTTGTGATGTATGTCAACAACATCCTTTTATAAGTGTATTGTTGACATATTTGAAGTACTAAGGCCAGTCAATAAGTAATGCCTCCTAATTTTTTTCTCCTTTAATTGTCAAGAAAAAAAATGCAATTACATGGGTTGAAAACCACACTATTGACGATTAATTTGTAACAGTTCCACAGCTTTGGTCCATCTTTTAACAAGGGCATGTATCACAGTGTTGTAAAAAGCACGGTCACATCCAAAACACCATCGCCATAACTTTCCCCGCTAATCACTCAGTTTCGTTTTTTTTTGTCCTTGGTGAGTTTGTGTGATGCCATTCAATTGACTGCCTCTTTGATTCAGGTTAAAAAAATGAACCAATTTTTCGTCTCCGGTCACAATTTTTTCCAGAAACCAAGCAAGTGTTGTTTTTCTTGTTTCTTTATTATGGCCGGTTAACTTTCTTGGTACACACCTTGAACAAACTTTTGTTGAATAATTAGTTGTCGAATAATCTTCATCACACTGCCTTTACTGAGGGAGAGAATACGACATCTGTAGTTATCTGGGGTCACTACGAATGATGTCACAACTCGCTCAATGTTGCGCGCCGTTTCTGCAATCAACGGTCTACCGTTCCGCCTTTCGCCAGCCAGCGGTGTTTGTCCTTCAGCTTAACAATTATTATAAGCAATAATTATCAGCCTGAAACACTCATCAACATTGAAAAATCTTCCGAGAAAAGATACTTGCCGCCAACGGGACTTGAACCCGTGTCCTTCTGATTGCCGGTCAGCTGCTCTTGACCACTGAGCTATGGGGGCTTATCGTGATTCAGCTTCGTTACAGTGATGAACCCATCGTCTAGCAGTGCTGACGTCTACTCTTACAACATGGTACACATTTTTCAGTCTTTCATGAATGTGAATTTTTGCGTTTCACCTTCTACAGTCAAGAATCAATCACAGAACGCTATCAATTACGAACATCGATGTCGGCCATTTTGCAAGCGACTGCAGTGCTGCCATGTTGACGCAAAAAGTTACTACTGCAGCAGATAGTAGAAAAAGGTTTGAGAAAAGCACCAAATTCAAAATTTTCACTTTAACTTAGGAGGCATTACTTATTGACTGACCGTCGTATATATTCTGTTTAAGGCGAACGGGGAGTATTCAATTGTGATCCGTGTTGGAGTCACAATAAAATGGTAGACTTTGACTCGATGTTCGTTGGCGAGGTATATGGAAGGAAATCAGGTATAATAAATAGTTCAGGGCTGTCAATTATTGAATTTATGACTTTATGTGAACAAGTTACGTCATTAACTATTTTACGATCGGGCGATTTAAAAAAAATAGTTGTCACAGTAGATAATCACAAAAAACACTTTCTAAAGTAGGTCGGATGTATAACGTTTTTTTTGTACATAACTTTAAGAATCGATTTGTGAGCAATATAATGCGTTCATACTAGTATAATATTTCCTCGCCTTATAAACTGTTTAAATGGTCAGTACACGTTCGCTGCAACTCCTCACTATCATCCAATTACTAACTTGCATTTATAATATCCCTCTTCCTTTAGACACGTTAACTGTATACCACGTGTGCAGTGTGCACTCAACTAGTTTGCTCTGATGGACAGTTTGAAGTGGAGGTGATTGAAGACTGTACATTGGAATACTGGCAAGATAAAATGCACATTTCTTTGATAATACAAAGCAGTCGAGGGAGGATCCTAATTAAACTTCAAATTGAATGCGGATAAGGACGTTTTATACTTCATGTGTGATAGTATTGAACTTGTAAATGAATATGTTTATTTGGGAGTGACTGTTGATTGTAATTTTAAATGGGATGTACAAATAAACAAAATTTGTAAACGACTGAGGGCGATAGTGTTTAGGCTGTACAAACTGAAATGTTTCGTTCCGGTGAATATTTTAAAAATCATTTACATATCACTCGCAGAATCAACTTTACGGTATGGATTAACAACTTGAGGACACTCTTGCAAGACGAATTTGAGCTACCTACAATCAGTACACAAATTCTATGGTTAAGTTATTAGTTCAAAAACATATTTTTTCACAGAGACAAAACATATCATTGTTGTATGGGAATTTAACAATATTACCGGTGCAGGCCTTATTATGGTACAAAATATTGATTCAGCATATGTCTGAGTCTAATTATAAGAAGAAAGTAGACCATGATTATAATACAAGGTTCACGAAGAATGAAGGAATGATTGTTCCAAAATATAATAATAACTACGGACGGCGAACCCTGGAATATAACGTGCCAAAAATATTTAACATGTTACCAATTAATAGTTTATATTAATTCATATGTGTTAGTTGTTATAATCTGTATGGTTATAGTAATAATATTATGTAATGTTTAAATTGTAACTGAACATTAACATCCTGTTGACAAACTGCTTTATTGCGGTTTAACGGGATTGTACCTAGAAAACCAATAAAAAAAAAGAGTATGGTAAATTGACTAATTAAAATATACATAGATATTTTGTTTAATTAAAGGCCCGCAACCCGGATTTGTACCGATTTATTTCACATTTCCCTTAAACACGGTAAGTTTTAAAGCTCTTAAAAAAATATATGTTATTCTTAAAGATAATATCTAGACTTTGCCCGCGCCGAAACGCAAATTATATGTAATTTCTGTGTGAATTGTATAAGTGCAAGCGAGATAGCATGCTTGCGTGAATCTATATCAGGCGATGCATGCTAGATTCGTCCTCTTTTTGCTTTAGGCAGCTCCCTAATAAATACTAGTACAGTACCGTTACTCTCTCTTCATTTGAGTACTACCCACCATAATTCGTCAACACTTTGAATGTAAGTCCGCTGGACATTACAACTGACTCAGCCTGTCGTAGCTGATATCACATTATAGAAAATTCCCTCGACAGAAAAAAATCGCAAAGTATGCTCCAAAAATTATTATTAACACGTTTGTTTCAGTTATTTTACAAGTTATATGTATGGAAAAATTCACAGTGTTTCTTTAAATACTGTTTTAGATAATGCCCGCGAGATTTTTATTCTATTTTAAACGATTCGTGTTTTATTAAACATTTTCGCAATATTCGCATCGATTTTGTCGCTGTAAATGTTAGCGCTCTCCTCCAACATTCGTAATTTCGTATCTCTCCATCTTGTTCTTTTCGGGCCTGGTTGCAGAGCCTTAACGCATTCCAATTTGGGAGACGCAACCATTTATTAAATAACCAACACCTATGTCATTGGTCACCCCAAGTGGTTCGCTATATTTGATGATTTAGAAGGGGTGCCCGGGTTCATTATGTGAGGCTTGTTCAGATCTTGTTCCACCAACTGTGAGGCAGGCCGATTGATTGTAAAATTTTGTTAATTTAAATCATATTAGTAGTATTTAATATTTTTGTATGTAAAAAAAAATAAGAGCACATGTATGGTGAGAAATTATAAATAAATAAATAAATATTTACATTGTATAATTGTTTATTTATGCAAAAAAGGTATTTAAAGGTATATGCACCGTAAATAAATACAAAATATTAATTTTAATATTCCATAAAAATAGTTAGCTAATATTGCCTTAACCTAACCTAGTTTTATGTAAACTAATTTTCATTTGAATATCCCATAAAAAGTTACCGAACTTAGCCTTAAAGGTTTATACAATACTAGCAGACCCGTCCACACGTTGCTATGGCTAACGAAGCACAATGCCACGCCATCACATGAGTTCTTAACACTTAATCTTTATTATTAGTTTATGTTTGTCAAAATTTGAATTTTCATATAAATTTCTATTTTTCTTTAAAATATGATTTTTTTCTTTCTCTTTATTTTTCACTTAATTTTATGTGTTTCTTAATTTTTATTTAGTATGTTTAATTATCTGTTTTAATAAAATAGTATTTTTTAATTTCTATTTAAATATTAAATCTATGATTACCATGACACGGGCCTAGTGTGGTAGCCAAAAAATCCCAAAACATCTGTAAACCAATAAAAAATAAAAAAATTATCCAACCTTCATAACCAACGCCATTTGTTAAATCAATTCCACACCGCCTGTTTGGCAGTCCGCTGCCTGTTGCCCGCTGCCCGCCGCCCGCTGCCGCTTGGCCAGATATATAATATATTTCAACCGATTTACACAAAACCTTGGCAAATTATAAACCTACAAAGCTTCCTCATGAATCACTCTATCTATTGGAGAAAACTGCATGAAAATCCGTTGCGTAGTTTAAAAGATCTGAGCGCACAGACAGTGGGAGCGACTTCATTTTATACTACGTAAAGAAGACACTATTAATTTGAATATCCCATGAAAATAGTTTTCACAGATGAAAAAAATACGGGATTAAAAAATGTTGTTTTCTCCTTAGGGAACATAAAATTACACTCATATTACGCGTTATGTGGGCTTTTTACAACTATTTGCACAAGTCAATTAATTTATTCTGTTTTAAAAAGTGCTCAAAAAAGGCGATGTGCACAAGCGTGGTGCACTTAGAATATTTACACAGAAGAGTTGTTGTAATCTCACTGAAAATGTTAGAATAATATAAATGGGTGAGATTCTTTTAACAGAACGCATTTAAAATAAAATTAAAAATCCTTTTTTTAGATTAACACAAATACACTTAACCGGTCTTTCTCTTTTAATGAACTATTAATTCATAATTCTAATAAACTTCCATTACCATAGTCTTACAATGCCTCATTTCCTCCCGAAGAAGTAAACATTGTTTACGAAACATTTAGATTTTGTACATAAAAATAAAGTGATCAATACTGAGTTATTCGTGAATACGTGTTAATAAAATAATGACTTTGTTAATTTAATTATTGGTTTATTTAAATAATTAATTAATCGAACAGTATTAATCGGTAACGTGATTGAATTTCAGAACCCAGCTTCTAGCGCATGTCTGACGCCACGCCATATGCGCCGCCCACAAATAACATCTGTGTACGTGGAATTTCACACAAAGCTACTGTTATAATTTGGTTCCGAATTCAAGAATTCGTCACAAGATGTCGCTACTTCCATCAGCAGGTCGGATGGGGACGTCTCCCCCTAGGCATAACTGCTACGAATTTGTGAGAGATAAACATAAACATACTCCAAGACTTTTATAACAAATGGCATATTTGGAGTCACACTCGACAAAAAACTCACACGGCACACACACATCAAACATACAATTAAAAACACCGAAAACGCTGCTGCATCCCATTACCCGCTTTTACATTATAATAGTCAAACGTCACTACAAAATAAAATTCTTATTTACAAATCAAAATTGCGACCCATCATGACTTAAGCCGCCCCAATTTGGGCCACAAGCAATACTAAGAGTCTAGAAACCTTCCAAAATGTCTTGCTTAAAAGATTCACCAAAAGCCCTTGGTTCGTCCGAAATAGCATTATTAATTTCTAATAAATTTCTCATAAATTTCTATAAACGACATAGAATCTTATGCACACGGCTTGCACGTATATCGAAAGAAATATATTATAAAAATAAATTAGTTAAATGCAACAAGGACCCCCAAAAAATATGGCAAATTCTAAAAGAAATATCCCACACAACTACAATGAAAAACGAAGCCATAACTGAGATTAAAATAGATAAAGAAATTATTAAAATATCAGATCAACCACAAAAAGTATGTAATTATGTATACAATTATTTCGCTAATGTAGGCAAAGTTTTAGCGAGTAAAATCACGACAAACTCCGATACCCTAAATCCGCAAACCACCATATACACACAGGTATTACTCCATTTAAAATACCATACATTACCCGAAAAGAAACACTTAAACTTATAAATGACCTAAAAAATACAAACTCACAAGGCAGTGACAGAATTTCACCGATAACACTAAAAATATTAAACTCCGCACTTCATATCCCCCTAACTATACTCATAAATCGGTCCATTAAAGAAGGCATTTTCCCAACAATTTTAAAAACGGGCAAAGTGATTCCAATCCATAAAAACGGAAACAAGGAAGAAATAAATAACTACAGACCAATTACAATTTTAAACACACTTTCAAAAATTCTTGAGAAATATATCAAAAATAATCTGTTAACTTTTCTAAACAAAAATAATATACTATCACCCAATCAATATGGATTCAGAGAAAATATAAATACCTCACATGCGATAACCTCTGAAACAGACTTTCTCAAAACAAATATAGACCAGGCCAAAAAATGCCTTGGAATATTCCTAGATCTGGCAAAAGCGTTTGACACAATTCATGATCAATTCATGATCAAAACCTATTTGATAAACTAAAAACATCGGAATCACGGGAATAGAACTCAAATTAATTGAAAGCTATATGGGAAATCGCACACAGTATACCTCTATAGAAAACACGTGTAGTGACAAGGAACAAGTATCCTACGAAGTACCCCAAGGCAGCGTACTTGGTCCAATCCTATTCCTTATAAATATTAATGACCTGTGTCACCTCCAAATAAGGAAAATTATAAGTTTTGCTGATGACACTGTGTTACTCTTTAAGGCCAAAGACTGGAAAACATTAACCCCAAAAGCAGAACTTGGCTTAAATATTACTAAAAAATGGCTCGACTCTAACTTATTTAAATATAGATAAAACAAAATTCATAATTCATAACTTTCAGCATAAATTCGAGAGGCCAACCCTCCAATAACATCCACCTATAAATACATTCCTGTCAATCAACCATTGATATATCAACACAAACACCAAGCGATTGCCCCTCAATTACACAAACGGAAAATATTAAATATTTTGGTAAATAATTCGACCGTTATATAAAATGGAATAAACATATAGATTCGGTAATAGGAAAACTAAACAAGTTGATTTACTTTTTTAAAAACTTGAGAAATATTTTAAACATATGTGATATAAAAAAATATATACCTCGCACTTGCATAATCCATAATGGAATATGGCATTATTGCCTGAGGCTGCGCCAGATAAAAATAAAATTAATACACTGTTTAAAGCTCAGAAAACCCTAATAAAAGTAATACTTAAGTTACCAATACTAACACCCACTTCAATTATATTCGAAAAATTCCCAGTGCTGAAAATTCAAAAATTATATTCAAAACAAATACTTACTTTCCTTTACGAGAACTTATCCACATTTAACACTTCACAAAATTCTCGCAATACTAGAACAAAACATGCTCACCAACTACAAATACCAAAAACAAACACATCCTTTGGACAAAAACACTACAGATACCAGGCTATAAAACTATACAATTCTCTTCCTATACAATATAAAACAACTAATATTATTGAATACAAAAAAAAAAACATAAGAAACTGGCTACAATCTTTTTAACTTTTAATTTATAAATTTTGTCGAATCGAAGTCGATTTTATATTTTGATTTTTATTGTTTCTCTTTTTATATTAGCTATTAACACTCTTTTGTTTTACTATTCACAATTTATAATTTATAATTTACAACTGAAATATGTCCTCTACAACACAGGTGAACTCCTAGTGTGGAGGACAATATATTATACCTTTGTAATGTAAATGTACTAAGAATAAATAAATAAATGAATAAATGAAATGAATTCAGGCACGAAAATGCCTCCACTTAAAAAGCACATGATAGACCTAGCCAAAACATTTTTCTCCGAACTTGCTTCAAATCCGAACCCAAGCATCTCATGTCACGGGCAATCAAGTCCCGATGACAATCTCCTCCACCGCCTGCCCATATCCATCCTTCATCCCCCTTGAATTGACCATAAATTAAGCCACTCAGGCATTTACCAACTATGTTGCAATGATTGTCCTTCGTTCTACATAGGTAAGACAACTAGAAATATAAATATCAGAATCACAGAACATTTAAGATGATTAAATAATAATAATTTTTCAGAGTTTGCTAATCACCTAATTTCCACAGATCAAACTTTTAATAAGGACACAGGGGTTTAAATTCTTCACCGTAATAATAAAAGCACAACATTAGATAATTTAGAAGCCCTAGAAATCAGAAAGTTCCCAAATAATAATGCTAGTATTTTGAATAACCAAATTAATTTATCTTTCAGTCCCATTCTAAATATTTTTCCAATTAACCGCTCTGTTCTTTCCGGAAATCCCACAATTACCCCCACCCCTTTGCTTACCTCCCACTCAAACACCTAAAATTTTTATATCTGTCAACATTCTGTTTAATAGTTTAGTTATAATATTCTCCTGACGAAGGAAGTGTGCTTCTGAAACCGGTAGAGTGTTCATAAAATAAAAGTGGTCTACAACAAATTTATATGTGTTTTATTGTAAATTATGGCGAGCCACAATGTTAATGCTTTTTACAAATATGTAAAAAAAACTTCTTTATACAGGTGACGTATCTTTAAAAATATCCCGCATATTACCGGATCATATTTCTCCAGCTGTCTACACAAATTGAAAAAAAAAATTAGTAACAAGGATGTTTCTAATAAATTCCAAAAAAACGGGATATGCACTTTGGACTGTAATGATTGTGACGCACATGTAGGTATGATTCTAGAAATTTTAAAACTAGAATCAAGGAACATGAAATTTGTTTACGAAATAACAAATATTTTAAATTTGCTAACCATTTAATAGGGACATACACTTTGGACTGTAATGATTGTGACGCACATGCAGGTATGATTACTAGAAATTTTAAAACTAGAATCAAGGAACATGAAATTTGTTTACGAAATAATAAGTATTCCGAATTTTCTAACCTTTTAATAGGGACATGCAATAGCTTCAACAAAGAAAAAACCAAGTTTAAACATTCCAATATAAAAACATGTTTTAATTTGTGCCCTTTGGAAACCTTAGAAATAAAAATAAAATTAAATAAAAAAAATAATTTAGTTAATTAAATAATATCCACTTTTAAATCACCCTTATTAACAATGTTTCCATGTAATGTTGACTCCTCCCACCGTTCTTCCCCTCCCATAAAATCACCCCTCCCACTTCCCCCACCTAATTAAATCAAATCAGTTTTGTACTTGTATAGAATTTTTATGTTTGTTTTAAGTTTACTAATGAAATTAAATTTAAGTACTCATAACAAATGTATATGGAACATTAAAACTCTTCAAAACAAAATGTCTAGAAATTGTTAGGTACATAATTAATGCCCAAGAAGTACAAAAAAATCTAAGATGCTCTTTAATAATTCTAATGTTGATATTGTACATTGTTTTATAAATTAGATTGCAGTGATTGTTCAGCATTCTGTTTGCAACACGGCATAATACTTCAAAAATAAATCACATTAATTATTTTGGCCGTGAAAATCTCAAATCACAGCATTCAAAAACTGATAATAGTAACTAATTGTTAACGCCAAATTTTTAAAGATCTCTGGATAATTTTCCTGAGATCTTTCACTTCTGAGATTTTTCACAAAATACAAGCGATTCACACAAATAATTTGCTTAGGTTTTCTTTACTAAGATATTAAAAACCTTACGAATCTTTTTACTTATCAAAAAACTTGCTAGCGTTGGAAAATGTAAGTTTTTACGTTGAAATCAATCAAATTGCCCACTTATAAGGGTAAATTCAGACAGGCTGGTATGTTATCATTCACTTCTTGAC
Organism: Limnephilus rhombicus; assembly: GCA_929108145.2. Lineage (NCBI taxonomy): Eukaryota > Metazoa > Arthropoda > Insecta > Trichoptera > Limnephilidae > Limnephilus > Limnephilus rhombicus. Next base: position 10,593,565 of record OV815284.1, on the reverse strand, counting down.
GTAAATTAATTAATCACTTGCTGTGGCACCCGGCATTGCTCGCGATCTTTTGAATAATAAGATATTTGATAGATTGGTCTTGTTAGCTGTAAGTTCTGCATGAAATTGTATGAATGTCTGATACAATCGCATGTTCTTGCATTCATATAGTTTTCGAGTGATGTAACTAATTTGATCGAAATCTAGGAATACTTAATTTTACCTGCAATTTCTTGACGCTTTTTGAAAATTTTATATCTTGTTAAACCAATGGCTGTAGAGTCTTATTTATATTATAGAAACAAAATAGTAAATTGCTTTTAATGGTTTAAGTGGTTTTAAATTGGTTTAAACCACGGACATATGAATATATCTGGACCTGCCCTAAGTGATAAAAACGTATTATTTCCCCCTCCCCATGGAGCCGGGTATAGCTCCGCCTTGGCGCCAGCTCGCTCCATGGGGAGGGAAGAGAGCCACGCTTGAATCTAAAATATGTGACGTCATCATTCTTGTAGTGACCAGCGCGGAACTAACGTCCATACGTTTTACGAAATAACACATCAAAAACGGCAGCTTGTGCTATACATTATAGGCACATATTATATGGACATAGCGAATGTGGGCGGTTCTCCAGTGTCCTCGTTGCTGGTTACAGGGGTAAGTAAATTATGAAACATTTGTAAAAGTGTCTTAACTAAACACGACAACAAGATATTGCTATTTGAATTGGGGCGAATGTTTTCGGGGCAAGCATTTGGCCTTAGCAAATATGTTATTAACGTGGCAAGCAATTCGCGCTCCCATCTAAAATGGTCAATTCATTCAAAGCAGATTTTGCTTTTAAGAACTAAATGGTGATATTATAATGCGAGATGCCTATATACTGTCAGATTGATTTTTTAACGAATCACAGTATCTTTTCTCTCTTCGCCCCCCATAGTTTGGTTTAACTCCTCATCTGTATCTTCTGGTCTATTCATTCTGATGTCTATGGTTTTAATTTAATTTGTGTAATACAACATTACACAAATTAACTCATGATTAAAACCAATAATAAAAAAAAATCAGCTGGGCGTACTGTACAGTGCCCGCATATACGAGTACCTACTTAATATTACGTTATGGGAATATTATATTATTTTATATTAGGGAATGCTGTCCTTGTTCTACCGGTATTTCAATGGAATTGACTTTGAGGGACTTGCGTTATCGATTCCTTTGGCACAGGTGCATGGTCGGGAAACAGGTCAAATGTGCGCCCAACATATTGAGTTGACATATGTAACACTACGACTTGTTCTTGAGTTCAACAGCTCGGTTGTCGAACGATTTGCCGGCCTCTGTGTTTTCTTCCTCCTACCACATGGCTCTCTTCCCCAGGGTTCGCTCTTTCCTTTCCACAAAAAGATCCTCCACACAGCAACCCCAAAAATGACACAAATTATTTTTTTTCCTCAGAGCCTCCAGTGTGAAGTTAATGTAAAAAAATGGTTCCCTGTAGTTTCTTATTTGTGAGTAGTTACCAGGTGACATGCATAGTGTGTAGTGTAAAATGTGTGTGTATGTGTGAGTCTGTTTATAGGTGTGAGAAGTGGTGGTATATAGAAGTTAAATTATATTTTTTTCAATTTGGGAGTCCGGTATGGGCACCACCGCCCCGGGAACCATTTACTGAATAACCAACATCTCTGCCATAGGTCACCCCAAGCGGTTCACTATGTTTGGTGACTTGGCGGAATCTCCCGACTCATCGCCTTGCTCCGCGGTTGGAGGGATGGATTCATACGTCCATCAATCCTGGACACACTGACCCCCAGATTCTAACCCACGCTTCATACCTATTTCCTTCCCAAAAACTTCCTCTCGTTCCTTTCCTTAAAAAACCCTAGACATAGGTCCTGAGGGAAATTATTTTCCTCAGGGCCTGCTGTTTGGAGATAATGTAAAAAATATATAGATAATTTAAAAAGGTAGCAGCCAACAATTAAGAAAAAATAAGCCAAAGATATTGTTAATTATGAATTTGAAATATGAAATCAACAAAAATTACTTGAGAATAAGAGGTCTCAACGTACGAGTTGGTTATGGCGCTTTTCCAGGTAAGAAGGTCAGTACTACCGTTTCATTGTGGCAAAACAGTAGCTTTCTATTGATGAAAGAATTTTTAAAATCAATTTAGTGGTTTAGGCGTGAAAGCGTAACAAACAAACACACGCACTTTCGCATTTATAATATTAATAATATACGAGTAGATTATCTTAATATCCATATCACTTCGAACCAATTTGAACCACCATCGATGTGCACAAATTCATTCAAACGTGCCCTTTTTAAAATGACTTGGCGAGTTTTTCATGGATGGTCAGATTTGCAGCTCTTTTAGATAAATTTGCCAAGTCCTCTGACTTAGACCAGAAATGCACAGAAACTTATTAAAAGTTAATAATTCGTTTTAGCGTTCTTGAATATAAAATGACTCATTGGCGTCGAATACGGAATCATTGAATAAATATTTGCCTTAGAAGAAGAGTGGTTTAGTCGGCGTAATTTTTTCTTTTATTAATATTTATTTTTGGGAAATAGAAAGCCTGAAAAGTAAATGGGATTAAAAGTTGTAATTTATAAAGAAGATTTAAAACATTTTATTTTAATACAATAATATGAATATTATGTTTTTTCTTTGGATAATGACTTACAGACCGAATTAAAAATTTTTTTTTTTAGCTAACTTCTTTAGCGTCGTTAGTGATTTGAAATTCGAATGAAACGGAAATGCGTCACAACTCAGTTCTACACAAATATTCGGTTCTAATATAATGCGGCAAATTCGCGTTTCGGCGCGTGCCTTTGGTAGCGCAGTGGGCAAGGTGCCTGACAAGTCTCAGCGGCCAGAGAGACAGACATCAAGCGAACGGAGGTTCGAATCCTACGAAATCCAAAAACAACATTTTTATTTTGTGAAATCAATATCCAATCTTAAAACCACTTAAAAAAAACAGGCAAAAGATAAGAAAGGGACATCTAGCGACTTTCTAGTTTCACTTCTACCGCGTGTGAATTATACGCTCTGATTTTTTTTACATTGTCTCAACACCGCAGGCCCTGAGGAAAAAAATCTTTCAGGGTCTATGTCATCTTTGGAGATTCTGTGCGGAGAGTCTTTTTAAGGAATGGAAGAAGATGAATTTCTGAAAAGGAAAAAGGAATGAGGGAAGGGTAGGAATCTGGATGCCAATTTGTTCAGGAATAACGAATGTGTGAATGTATGAATCCATTCTTCCCGCTGCGGTGCAAAGCTATGATATCAGAGAGTCTGGCTGAAGAGGTCAAAAGATTTCCCTCAACCAGTCTCTCCCGAGCCAACCCGTCACGCGGCAGGTGGGCAAAAGCATCCGCTTTCAACACCTAGACAAACCGCACCTCATGAAACTTTGCTAAGTCACTAAACGTAGCGAACCGCCGCCCTGGGATCATTTATTGGATAACCAACACCACTGAAATAGTTCCTTCCAAGTGGTTAGCTACATTTTGTCCGGGTTCATGGGATGAGATTTTACCATATCTTGGTTGGTGGATGGATCTGTCCCAGATTGGGATAGAATGGTTGAGGGAAACCTTCGGACTTCTCCAGCAGGACTCTCTCGGAACATCGCCTTACACTGCAGTGGGAGGGATAGATTCATACACTCGTCACTCCCGGAGACACTGACCTCCAGATTCCAACCCACTCCTCGTACCTTTTTCCTTTTTAGAAATTCATCTTCTTCCATTCCCTAAAAAGAGCCTCCTTACAAAATCTCCAAAGATGACATAGACCCTGATAGACCTTTTTCCTTCCCAGTACTTGACATAGGCACTTAGGTGAATTATTTGCCCCAAGGTCTCTTGTGTGGAGCTAATGTTAAAAAAGGAGGAATTTAAATAATGCGAGATTATTCATAACCAAGGAATACTTGTCACAAAGGGTAACAATTATTATAAGCAATAATTGTCAGCCTGAAACACTCATTTACATTGAAAAATCTTCCGAGAAAAGGACTTGAACCTGTGTTCTTCTGATTGCCGGTCGGATGCTCTGACAACTGAGCTATGGCGGCTTATCTAATACCCGCCAAACAATTCAATATATACTGGTGTTTCATTCAACAATTACTGATTATTATATTTTTCCACCTGAAAACAACCAACTCTATTTTTGTGAGGGAGGTATTGCAAGTACTGAATCTCTCGCTAGGTGGCTTCGAGACTAATTATGTCTACATTTTTTGGTGGAATACTTTTAACTTGTTAAATATTAATTATTATTTTTAATTTATAAACTAATGTTTAAGACAAGACTTTTATGCATAGAACAAAGGGTAACAATTATTATAGTATTCCACCAAAAAAATAATAATAATAATATTTGGCTGATTTATAAAGCGCCGTTTTCATGAAAAATCATCTCAAGGGCGCTGAAAAAAAGTAGACATAATTTGTCTCGACGCCACCTAGCGAGAGATTTAGTACTTACAATACCTCCCTCACAAAAATAAAGTTGGTTGTTTTCAGGTGGAAAAATATAATAATCAGTAATTGTTGAATGAAACACCAGTATATATTGAATTGTTTGGCGGGTATTAGATAAGCCGCCATAGCTCAGTGGTCAGAGCATCCGACCGGCAATCAGAAGGACACGGGTTCAAGTCACGTTGGCGGCAAGTATCTTTTCTCGGAAGATATTTCAATGTAAATGAGTGTTTCAGGCTGACAATTATTGCTTATAATAATTGTTACCCTTTGTGCTATGCATAAAAATCTTGTCTTAAACATTAGTTTATAAATTAAAAATAATAATGAATACTTGTCTTTCAAAAAGTGCAACAAATGTGATAACGTTTTATTGGAGAACGAACATTATTTATTAAGTTGTAAGTCATGTACATACTTAGATTTAGCTTCGTCATATTAATTGTTGCCTTAAATTTATACGATTGTTAACCCATCTGTTATACCATTATTTAACGTACCATATTATTCAAGATATCTTTGTTATTTTAAGCTCTTAAATAATTTATTACAAATAAACTATATTAATTTCACAAATTCTGTAGGAGTTATCCATCCGAAAATAATATCTATCAAATTTTGAACCAAATAGCTTAAAAATATATCCCTTTCTCAGAAAGCGATATTTTCTATTTATTCACGTAGACTGACAAAATAAAACTAACATTCAGATATTAAATACTAGTTTTTACCCGCGGCTTCACTCGCGTCGCATAAGGGAGAAATTACTGTAGGAACACTTTTCCCATGGGAATGAAATGGAAATCCGAGATGAAAAGTAGCCTATATCAGGCCATGTTGATCGCAAAAATATTTTATAAAAATCATTAACAAAAATCTGCTTTCTCCATTGACACCTTAAATCGTACTAATAAACCAACAAAGCTTTATTTTTATCCTCCATAATATATTTTTATTTTTCATTCTTGCTAAATACCCGTACATAAATATTTTTGTCTTTTAATTTCTTGATCACGATTACGTTGTAGTCAGCTGTAACCATATTAACTGTAGGTACATTATTACATTTTTTTTTTAATATCCATTAATTTTACCACGTGTTATTTTTATTTTTTTATGTGAATAACTCACATGAGTCCAAGTTGCTCCCGTCTGGAGCCAGTAAGACTATGGCATTCTCAATTTGAGTATGTTGTGAGGCTGAAGAAAGTGGGCATGGGAAGGTGATGGGGAGATGGAAAATAATAATAAAAATAATATTTAATAATGTTTATTCTTATATGAGGATAGTGCAATCCCACACGTCCCATAAAGTTGTACATATTTACACAACAGATAAAGTAAAAAAAGTAATAAAAACAAACAAATGTAAAAGACATAAGCGATAATAGAAATAAAATAAATAATCAATTATAATGTAGGACGTTGTCTGGAGTGAGCTAGGGCCCAGCGCTCGCTCAGGAGTGGCGCTTGGTGCTGGAAGTGCCTGGAAAAGTACCAGGCTCTTCAGAACTGGTCACCAAAAGCAGCTAAAGCCATTTCAAGCAACGTTGGAATTCTGAAAGGTGGTCTTACATCAGTGCTATACTGATAGTATCTTCCACTACGGAACGTGCCGCAAATATGCTATATATTATTTTTAAATTAATTAATTGTCAAATATTATAAATTAATCAAATAAAATTTATTTGCACACTCCGGGATTCGATGCCGCGACCTTCGGATTGTGAGTGAAGAGCCTTACTTCTCGACCACGGAGGCCGTCAAAAATTTTCTTTTATCCTTTACAAATGTACATTCTTCTTCTATCCACAAGAAAATGCTTTTAATGGAAGATCAGTACAAATCCTAAGTAACAAAATAATTAGGATTATTTGCCTTTATTGAGCAAACAAATTCAAGTGATTCATTGAACGATATATTTTAAATATTTCTGTTTTTATATATCTCGGTTTTAATTAGTTTTCATAAACTCAATAAAAGGGAGTGTAGTTGTACAGCGCAGTTTTGTGATAATTCACTTCGAGTGCGATCTCACAATCCCCCCTGGAGAAGTGGACGTTCTTAACCAGAATGCATTTGAGGATGCTGCATTTATAATGCGATTTTAAAGTGCTGAACCACCAGAAAACTGCTCTTAATACGTTGAAAGATATTATTATAAGAACCGGCGCAAGGATATTACATTTAGAGAACTAGGCACGGGGCATTGGGCATCAAAATATAAACGACCTCCTTTTAAGAGCAATCCATGAATTGGTTGCCATTTCTGCAGACAAACACGCGTAAGACAAGGTGCTGCTGGCATCCTCGATCAGGATTAAAGCGATGAAGAGGACTTGTGAAAAAATACGAAAATACTGTTTAAAAAGTCAGTCAACGTAGTATTTCAAACTGAACAAGGAGCCACTAAATATTCCACCATTCTGTCTAGAAGGAATGAAATGATTGTTGCGTCAAAGGCTAACTACCTGAGACATAACTTTACAAAATTTATGAAAGATATATGAGATGAGGAACGACAAAGAAGAACAATTAATACATGGGCTGGGATGCTCTCAAGACGGTTCTATCACTGTAGCGATGTAGTCAAATAATTACTTTTTAAAACATACTGCACTGCCTTGTGCGTACACCTTTGATCTGTTATGTAGACACAATACCAAGCAGCGTGATGGGACAAGCTGACGGTTTGCTACAACAATGCATACAGGCAATTTATGCAATTACCAAAGCTCTGCAGGGCCTCTGCCTAAGTTTCATTTCGTAATATTTTGCAAAGTGTTATTTTTGTAAATGTACCATCTTATCACATAATGTGTTGAAATAACAATTTGAACACCTAAGTAACCTATCTAGTTTCCCAAAGATAGCTATATATATCCAGTGAAATGTTTTTTATCTCTATTAATGACAGTCGAAAATATTCTTGATTTTTTTCCAGCACTATTTTTTTTTTTTTTTTTTTTTTACATGAGCTCCACACAGGAGGCGCTGAGGAAAATAATTTTCCTCAGGGTTTATGTCATCTTTGGGGATGCTGTGTGGAGGTTTTTTTTAGGAAAAGGAAGGAGAGGAGAGTTATGGGAAGGAAAAGGGTTTAAGGGGTGGGTAGGAATCTGGGGTTCAGTGTGTCTTGGTCATCCGCCTCTAAGACCTAGACAAACCTCACCCCATGAACCCGGGCACCCCTGCTAAATCACCAAACGTAGCGAACCACTTGGGGTGACCTATGGCAGAGGTGTTGGTTATCCAATAAAGGTTCCCGGGGCGGCGGTACCCATTCCCGCCTCCCAAATTGAGATAACTATAACTATAACTAATGACAGGATATTTCAAACCAATTTTTAATAATTTCAGCTGAGTTCATTGCAATAATTAAATCTCCCAAATACGTAATCAAAATTATGATGAACATTCCCTTATTTTCTTTGACTCTCAGTTTCCTCAAAAATCATAAATCCAGTCCACTCCTTATCCTAATGATCACTTTATATGCCTTATTCGAGTACTGATAGTCTTCTTTCAAAACTCAGGAAAGACCGTAAGATTCGGATTCCTGGACGTGTTGGCATCGTGCAAGCAGGGAGCATCTAACCTAATTGTTACCCTTATTGACCACATTCCCCTATCTGCCATTTCATAAATTCTCAAAGATAGATCCATGTTTGGGCAGAGTATTGGCACATCGCAAGTAAATCCAAGGGAGGCTGCTATACCTCAATACAAAGATATTAACCTATATGTCCCTAACGCATATACTTGTGGGAAATCCCACGCACTTTTTTTATGATACGAAAGCGAGAACTTCTTCCTTTCAAAATGCGCCATTAAACAGAGCAATTCAAAAATAAATAAATAAATAAAGTTAATCAAAACCGTAGTTCAAAAAATTCCAGAAATAATAATGAATAAATAAAAGAAATTTCATCGCTTATTAGAAAGAGAATTGAACATAGTTCCGTTCCTTCTCATCTTTTTAAAATTCACGTTCTTGACTTCCCAGATTGTAATTTCTGTGGTGTAGAATTGGGAACTTTAGATCACATGTTTTTTGGTTGTCCCTCTCTAAGCAATTATCCTCTCTTCTATCAAGTCTTATCTAAAATTGCCTCCTCTCCGTTCAACATCTCATCTCTTCTAAGTCTGAACTCGACTCCAATCTTCCAAATAATTTTGAAAAATGCCTATTTAATTAAAATTAATATGGAACACCCTTAACCTCTCCGACCCATAAGCTTGTTTTCACGATAATATAACGTTACCAAACATATGTATGACGTATGACTTACCTGAGTTAAAGGGGTGAAAGAAAGAAAAAATTGAAAAAAAAAACAGTCTTGAAAGTAAAAATAACTTATATCAGGATTTCCAGTAAATAAATACAGTAAGTGCTATGGCTTTTTTATATGGAATTGGGCGACGCATTTTTTCAAAGTTTGGTTTTATTCACATTCAAACACCATAAGTTCTGAGGGGGTAATTCTCCTTGATATCAAACGGTTTTATTCTGACTTTAGGTATTTACAATAATTGTGCTACGAGTCACACGACCTGTCTATACTAGAGACTAATTGAATCTGGAAGGTAGGGTGGCCAGAACAACTCTCAACGGCCACCGCCTACTCGGGCACCTCTATCGGCAATCGATAGAAGCACTTTCCCTGCTGGCTTCAGTCGGTATCCCTTAGAAGATCTTTCAATGCATTACAATGTATTTGCACGTCACTAAACGATTACTTAGAATAATATTAAAATAAATTATTTTATTGTCATGCAAATGTAACACACTTTATTAGGCTGAGAGTACTTTTAACTTTTAAGGTTCAAAATACCACAAAATCAGAGTGAGAAGCGCAATGAGCTACTAGCAAATCCACGGAGGATTTCTTTGCTCACTAGTGGTGAAATCACTACAGTTTGCTGACAATGTTCAGATAAAGATTAAAATTGTCACCTTGTTACAATAAACTGTCACTTGGGAGGCGCAAGTTCAAGTAAGCGCCCCAGTCGCCGAACCGTTCCGGCCCTGTACATTAGATATAATAATATCTGTACCCGGGAAGCATACGGATGCAAGTCCAAAAAGCTAAATGTTCAGGAGAGTCAAAAAACTATTTTTTCTGTAACTATGGTCTTCGGATATCCATGCTGATAGGTGAAAAAAGTAATTATTAAATCGATTAGTTTTATTTTAAAAACGAGCAAATAAAACGAAATATTTTATATGTAAAGCCATTAAATCATATTGTTTAAAAAAAACGCTACAAAAACACAGACTTGAGTCATTCTGCTTCGAAATAAAATGGAATATTTTGTGAGACATGTGGTGTATTATGAAATTATCAACGTTTGAAAATTGTTTACTTTATATAAAGTGTAGTAATGTTAGAGACAGAAGGATGCAAATGGATTTGAGTCATAATACTCAAAATGCAACTAAATAATAAATATGCAAGTCCATGTACACCTTTCTGCTTCTAAGAGAGATGTTTGTTTTTGAAAGGATAATGTGCATAGTTCCTAACGGAATGTCATTTATCCATCCTACCCTCCCCGACCATGTCACTTTGCTGAAGAAAGCAGACAACAATAACAACCAGTGCATCGTGTGAGATGACTTGTGACATTTGAAGTAACTGGTTGACTTGTTATGTGTTGTGTTCGGCTTCTAATTTGGTAAGTGCTTGGTTTTTCTTACTTCCTTGTAGTCCAAAGTCTTGCCATACATGTATAATCCTCCAACTTCAAACAGACTCATTTCGTTTCGCATAATTGCAGTCCATTTTGCTTGTTGCATTTGTTTCAGATGAAACAATAGATGTTGCATCAAATACTTTTTTGAAAATCCTATTTTTCTTCACGATATGACTTGTATCTTTCTGCCACTGATAAAAATGATAATTTACTTCAAGTCTGCATCAAAAACTCATTGAGTCAAATTTTGGACTTGCATCCGTATGCTTCTCGGGTAAAGATATATAATCAGCTCCGAAATGAAGATGTTTGCGCAGTGTCGCGCAGTTCTTAGTAGAGCCAACAGGCGAACAGGCGCGGGGAATGAATCTGCCGCGGCAGTGTGTCGAGATGAGGTAGGGCTTAGAGCATACAAGAGTAACAAGACACGGCGAGGGTGAGAGCCCCGCGAGGAATAGTAGGAAGAAGCAGGGCTAGGAATAAGGAAGACAGCCGCACCTGCGGGCCGTCGTAACTTGAGGAATTATGGAAGAGATACTACTCCCCGCGGGGGAAATACAGAACTCTGTAATATCGCCGGCGTAAATTTTAAACCACCCTCCCGAGGATTTAAATGATTGTTAGATTACGATACGTTTTGTTTGATATTGTTTTTATTTTGAAATCTAAACAAAATTTCTCAAGTAAACTGAAGCATGTATTACTTATTACTGTATTACTCAGCCTATTGATTTTGATTCCCGTTTTGTTTAAAGTGAAACTTCCTTAGCCCCATTTTGATTGGAAATTCGGATGTAATGGAAATGACGCATTACAGTATCTACGAAGCGTCAAATGCGCACATTGGCCGCTTTAATATGACATCACTTTTCAAAGCTACTATTGGTTGAGTTATGAAACGGAAATGACGCATTACAGTACCCACTAAACTTCAAACTGCGCTCATTGGTCACTTTGATTATGATATCACATTTCAAGACTCCTACTGGTTGAGATTGTTTTCGTGAATTGCACTCGATTTTTTCCCGCACAGTTTTTCAATTTGGGAGGTAGGCGTGCTGGGTTAATCGGATGAGGTGTGTTCAGGCCTTGACGGTGGATGCGCCTACCCATCAGCTGCGTGGTGGACCGGATCAGGGGAGGCCGGTTTTGGTAGGCATTTTTCATCTCTAGCTGATCTCTCTCGACCCATCGTCTTGTTCGGCAGCGGGAGGGATAGATTCACAGTCCGTCACTCCTGAACATGCTACCCACCTCTCTTATCGTAATCATTCCAATAACTTCCTCTCATCTTTTCCCTTAAAAAGACCGTTCCGCACAGCATCCCCAAAGGTGACATGTGGAGTGTGTGGAGTCACTGTAAAAAAGAAGTTTTTGCTCTCACTTGGAAAGGTGTGCAAAAGAACTCTAGGAACAGCGACAGTTATTATAGCAATTCCACGATATATAGAAATTTTATTTTGTTTTATTTTTATTTTATTTTAATGTTTAAAGTTGAAAAAAATAGGGAAGATTAAAGGTAAAGCAAACAAAGTATATTTATAACAGTTTTGTTAATAATATTTTTCATTCTGTGTTTGTACTTTGTTTAGCTATAATTTGATTGTAATTTGTTTTTTATTTACACTGTTTTGTTAAGTATTTATATTAAACTTACTTTTTTAAGAAATAAACTTACTTTTTAGTACAAACTAAAAAGTTTGTACTAAAAAGTAAGTTTATTTCTTTTTACTGGGTTTTTACAGATGTTTTAAAATGCATAGAACAATCAAATTACAAAAACTCAGATTAAAATGTAGTTTCTTCTTTTAACATTCTTAAAAATTTATTAATGTTAAAACATTAATAAACTTTTTAAATTAAAAGTGTATTCACTACGAAGTCGTGAAATCATGTATTTCACTAGACTACTTATAAAGTCTTCGTTTTATAACTAATACGGAATCTTCAAACATGTCTACAATATTCCAAAATTTATTGCCAAAATGATGCAGTATATTTACAGGTGTACGAGCCTCATAGTTTGTTTTAAAATTGTCACAGTAAAGGTAGCACTTGGCTTCGTATTTCTGGTTGGTACGTAAAATTTTATTTTGGCGAGAATTTCAGGATTGTCAATGCATTATTAATAATTTTATTTAATAATACAAGGTCAGAGATGATCCACCTATCTGACAGCGTAAGTAAGCGGAGTCGTTTAATCAGAAGGATGTTGTTAATATTTTGAATTGGAATATTCAGCTTAAAATTGATAAATCTATATTGTCGGAAAGCGTTTTATACAATGGGGACCAAATAGGCGAATTATACTCTACGTGGATTCTTACTAAAGTGTACAATTAATTATTATTATTACAATAAATAAAGCAAAACATCGAACCGAAGAGTGCTCTTTCACCAGGGCTGAAGAGATAATGAAAATGTCTTTTACTATTTAAACTGTAATCGGTATGCTGGTCTGCCATAATTCAATACTTCATTTTTTCAATGCGAAAGCTTCAGGTTATGAGATTTCAGGCCTTACCTCATTTAGGTCAAGACTCGTGGGACCGCCATTCAATTACACTTTTTAATCAGGGCACAGATCGCCACAGTCAAAGTTCGATTCGATTCATGTGAAATAATATTAAGCAAAAGATGTTATCGCTCAGTGTATTCAAGAAATGTTGTCATTTTTTTTACATTAGCTCCATACAGGAGGCGCTGAAGAAAACAATTTACCTCGGGGCTTATGTCATCTTTGGGGATGCTGTGTGGAGGGTCTTTTTAAGGAAAGGAAGGAGATGAAGATATGGGGGGGGGTAGAGGAAGGAAAAAGGTATGATGTGTGGGTTGGAATCTGGGGGTCAGTGTGCCCAGGAGTGACGTACATATGAATCTATTTTTCCCATTGCGGTACAAAGCGATGGGTCAAAGAGAATCCGACTGGAGAAGTCAAAAGGTCTCCCTCAACCAGTCTCTTCGATCTGGCCCGCCACACTGGGTAGGCAAAAGCATCCGACACCAATCTAGACAAACCTCACACCATGAATACGGGCACCCCTTCTAAGTCACCAAACGTAGCGAACCACTTGAGGTGACTTATGGCGGGGGTATTGGTTATCCAATAAATGGTTCCCGGGGCGGCGGTTCCCATACCCGCCTCCCAAATTGAGATATATATTTTTTTTTTACATGAGCTCCCCACAGGAGGCCCTAAGGAAAATAATTTCCCTCAGGGCCTATGTCATCTTTGGGGATGCTGTGTGGAAGGTTTTTTTTAAGGAAAAGAAGGAGAGGAGTGTTCTGGGAAGGAAAAGGGTTTAAGGGGTGGGTAGGAATCTGAGGTTCAGTGTGTCTTGGTCATCCACCTCCAAGACCTAGACAAACCTAACCCCATGAACCCGGGCACCCCTGCTAAATCACCAAACGTAGCGAACCACTTGGGGTGACCTATGGCAGAGGTGTTGTTTATCCAATAAAGGTTCCCGGGGCGGCGGTACCTATTCCCGCCTCCCAAATTAATAAAGTAGGAAACAAACAATTTAACGAAAAATCAAACTGAATATTAAATGCCAAAGTTGTGAATACCTATTTTGTCTAGATTTATAGCCCTATATAGTCATTTTCAGATCACGTCGTTTGTTCCGCAGGGAAGTGCCGGGTTACGATCTCAGCTTGACGCGTTTTTCGACCTCTTGCGTTTTTTTGTAGATAACTGTGTTAGATTACGTTCAATAAATTTCGGAGGCGGGTATGAATACCGCTGTCCCAGGAACTAATTATTGGATAACCAAAGCCATAGTTCACTCCAAGTGGTTCACTACATCCTTTCCTTAAAAAATGACATAGGCTCTGAAGGAAATGGCAGGGCCTCCTACGTGAAGCTAATGCAAAAAAAATCACGACGTTTGTGCAAATCCGTGACGAACTTTGGAGCTATAAAATGTTACTTATTTAATTGTCAAAACCAAACATCGTATTATTCGTTCAAATGTTTTCAAATTGTTCAAAAATATGAAAGGAAAAAATCTTTGGAGAATATTACAATCACGTTTAAAGATACCACCCAAAAATGCGCGTAAAGAAAATGAAGATATAGTTGGTAGTTCTAAGTCAATGTATGATAGGGTCGGATTTGATGATGAGAATATATATTTTAATATTATCTTCAATAAATAAATATTTCAATATTCAACATCTTCCAAACCAAAAACTTACGTCACCCCAAATAATCTGAACTGGCTGTTCAAAAGTTTTGTATTATGGTTGACTGAAAAGGAAAGAACAGACATTCGAAATATACTAAAGACCTAACAGGAGTACATTTAATATACATTCTCTTTTCATATAATTACATACATTGTGCATGTATGTGTACATATATGCATATATTTTTATAAACATACATATCTTTGTTGATATATATATCTTTTTAAGAAATATAATATGTTATTTACGCGCCTCGGAACAGACTCTGTCTAGTGAGGTGGGTAAAATAAAACTATGTACATAAATGAAAATAAAATAAACGTCCGGGTTGCCGGCACTGAAATTGAATTGAAATTACAATATGAGATTTCACTCAATAAGTTATTCCACCATAAAAATGTTGAATCTGAATAAGTTTCAGAATTAGCACTTATCAAAAAAATAACAACTTATCGTTTGGTGGCGAAACCACACCACATTAGGCGCAAATAAAGAAGCCAAAGAAAATATAATAAAAAAGCTGTGGCATTGCACTCAGTCGAAAAGTTATGGTGAGCTAACAATGGGACAGTTTCCTCCGTGCGCAGGTTGTGCTCCAATAACCCCCAGATGTTTTTTTTAAAGCCAGGGTTGCCAAATTTGGCGCAGATCGAAATCAGGGAGACGTAAAAGGGGATATATTTATTATCACATAACCTATCATTTAGAATGGTCCTCTATTCATTATGAACTTCATTGATTTTTTACTATTATCTATATTCTCTGCCAAATTTGTTTTCTAACGCCCTTTTTTACGGACTTATACATATGAATAGTAAAAATTATACAATGTTATATTATACATAACTGAACTGCCTCAGTAACAATATTTTGTATTTATTTGGTGATAAATTGAAGATGTCCACTGATTTGGTATAATTATTTCTCTCCATTCGTATGCGGGGCAAAGAGGAATACATATGGTAGTCAGCCCCAGACTTTTTTTTAATAAATATCGATTTCTAGTATTACGTAGTGGTATCCTAAAGGTTATAATCAATGCCAACAATTCTGGACTATCAATTACATACATCATTTAAAACTTCATATAGAAATACCAAGTCAGTGAATATTATACTGTCTGACAATTTAAGCATAGATATTCTTATCATAATGCCTATAAATATGAAAATATGAATAACTAGCGAGTTCTCGGCATGCGTTGCTGTGCCTCTTAATAAAGAAATTGTTTCTCCGTACGCGTCCTTTCCCATTCGTCCCGTTCCCCTTCCGCCTCCCCTTCCTTTGCCGCATCCCCTTTCCCTCACGCATTCCCAATCCGCCTTCTCCACCTTCCCTCTCCCCACTACCCTTTCCCGCTTCCCCCGTCCTCACGAATTCCCCTCCCCCTCCCGCATTCCGTATATTCAGTCCCGGTACATTCAGTTTTCAAACAGCTCGCGTGCCACCTATCACATTTTTTTTTAGAAATTTCATAATGCCAGAGCACACCAGTATATGTAGAAACCTTTGCGGGCGTGCTCACAACAACTTACCAAAGTTTCATCGCAATCGGATGAACGGGTTAGCAACGCATAATTTCATGACACCATAACTCACTTTTGTGTATAGAAACTATTGCGCTATCAAATCCCCAAAGTTACATCGCAATCGGATAAATGGTTTAGCAACGCATAGACATCTCATATACCCATTTACACCCAAGCAAGCATATTTTTTTTATGAACGTAGATAGTAATAGTCAAAGTAATAATAAAGATTCCGAAATGTGATGAATTATTTAAACGTTTAACAATAAGTACCAAAGATAAAACATGTGAAAAATTCGGTAACGAATTATTTTTTTTAAAGATAATGTGGAAAAATGATTCCAAATTACAGTGAATTTTGAAAAATATTCTAGTCGTACTTATTATAAATTTAAATTTAAACATTGGCTCTTTCTGGGTGTGCTAAACTGTCCGGTTTGACAATTAATAGTATTGAAGATACCTAGCGTATTATAATACAATACACGTAGGGAAATGCAAAAAAATAACAAAAGATACAAGAAAATAAAAATTCTCTAACAAAAGAATGTCAATTGCCAGCCAGAAGATGTCCATAATAGGATGAAACCGGTACTGGTTAAATAAATATTTGGAAATAAGTTAAAAAATTGTTTAAATTTCATTTTAAAAGATACAACCCCTACAAGATTGTTTGTTGGTTATTTTCAAGAATTGCATTTTAAAAATGGATTTAATTTATTTTAAAACTTGTACACAACCGTAATATGGATCTCTCAAAGACCAGAAAATGACATCATAATAATAATAGTTGGCTGATTTATATAGGACAAAGGCGCTGTACAAATAAATAAATAATAGAATTAATATAACTGGTTTACACAAAGATTCATGCTTATAACTGGTGACTTACATTTGATGCTTATAGCTAGTGACTTACATCTAAGACTTGTAGCTAGTGACTTATGACTATGCGTCATAAAGGACTTAATGACATACATATTTAGAACTGTAACTTAAAGTTAGAGATTTATCATATCTACTTACATTTAAAAATATTTGATTAAGGTTTGGCCAGGGTTTTCACTGATAACATTAAAAACCAAACAACAAAAAGCTCTATAGGTATACGTAAAAAAACCTACATTAGGTAAGTTATTGCTGTGAGTCGAAGCAGTTTTGAGGATTTTCATCCCATGGAAAATGTAAGGGCCTGTTTGAAATAATTATTTTAATATATTAACCGCTTCCGTGAGGCCCTTAGGTAAATAATTTCCGCCAAGAGCCTATTTCAGCTTCGAGAATGCTGTGTGGAGGTTTCCTTTAAGGATGCTGTGTGGAGATTCTCTCTAGAACTTCTTCTCCAGGAGTGACCGACGTATGAATATGCAATGCGATAGATCAAGAGAATTCGGTTGGAGAGATTAAATGGTCTCCCTCAACCGATATCTGCTGATCTGTCCCGCCACGCCGCTGGTGGGCAGATGTACCCGCTGTCAAGACCCGAATAAACCGCACCCCATAAGCTTTAGCACCCTTCTAATAAAAAAATAGCGGACCACTAGGCCTATTACGGATTTTTTGAAGTGAAACTTCTATAGTCCCGCTATGATTTGGATTTTGGATGAAACGATTGCACAACTGCGCTCATTATGATGTCACTTTTAAATGCTCCTATTGGTTGAGATATGAAACGGAAATTATGCTGGTCTGCGCTCATTGGTCGCTTTGCTTAAGACCTCACTTTTCAAGTATTGGTTGAGATTGTTTTGGTAAAGTTTCGTTTCTACCGCGTGTAAACTGCTCTCGTTTTTTTTTCTTTTTTACATTAGGGAACGTACCCATACTACGTGACCAGTTCAAGGGGGGAGGTCTTCAAAATACCACGCTTGGTACAAATGAGCGGCGGGGGTCTTAGGTTTTTAGTCACCGTGGGGAGGGGGGGGGGGGGGGGGGGGGTTAAAATTGCAAAAAGTTGGTCACGTAGTATAGGTACGTTCCCTTACCTCCACACAGGAGATGACACTTTTGATGATAAAATGAGTTGTAATTTTTGATGAATGCATTGGAAATAGGTGTGAGGGGTGGGTAGGAATCTGAGGTCAGTGTGTCCAGGAGTGAAGGACATATGAATCTACCCATCCAACCACGGTGCAAGGCGAGACGATAAAAGACCTCCCTCAACCAGTATCTCTCGATCCTGCCCACCACACAGCAGTTTGGGAGACGCCAAGACCTGAACAAATCTCACCCCATGAATTCGGGCATCCCTGCTAAGTCACTAAACATAGCGAACCGATTGGGGTGACCTATGGCAGAGGTGTTGGTTATCCAATAAATGGTTTCGCGGCAGCGTTGCCCATACCCGCCTCCCAAACTGATGGTGTAAGTTATCCAATGAATGGTTCCCGGGACGATGGTACCCGGAATAGGAATAACAAAAACGTAAAAGCCTCCTGTGTGGAATAATAACTGTATTACACATTTAAAATTTGGTCTGCACATTACAAAGATGCCATTTGTGCCCCGTATTTCAACCACCCTAGTGTGAAAATAATATCCGTACAAGGGTTAATAAGTGCGTAAGTATTCCCGTTAGCGCCCCCAGCTACCCCTGTCCGCTCCCACTAACCTAACCGTCCCCAGGGCCAAGGGGTAGGAATTAGAATTAATTACCTGCGATGGGACAAACCCTTAACACTATTCTTACCCCGCTGGGATTTGTAATTTTCTTAATCCCCGTAATTTAGCCACATTTATTATAAAGATTATAGGGAAATATATCTTGAATTTTGTGAGGTGGGGGCTTTAATGAACTCGAGGTGTCATAATACGTTAATTGGTATTTGTAAAAGCGTCGATTTTTAAACGAAGCATGGATAAACTTAAATATTTTTTATCTTAATATATAAAAATGATGTTTCTTTGTTGGTCCTTCATGCGTTCCTAAACCATACAACCGTTTGGGATGAAACTTTGGTACGCATGGTATCATATCCATCAAAATATATATATTTTTAAATAATTATTAATAATAAAATTATATATATATGAAAATTGTATTTTTTCTGTTGACATTATTTACATAAATCATGGTGTTCATTCGAATGGTGTATTTCTGAACATATCCAATTATTTTTTTATATATGACGACCTCCGTAGTCCAGTGGGTAAGACTCTTGACTCACAATCCGGAGGTCGCGGGTTCGAACCCGGCATGCGCAAATAAATTTTATTTGTTTAATTTGTGTTATTTCACAATTAATTCATTTAAAATAATATATAGTATATTTGCGGCATGTTCCAGAGTGGAAGATACTATCAGTATCGCCCTGGTGTAAGACCACCATTCAGAGTTGAAACGTTGCTTGAAAATGGCTTTAGCCGTGTTTGGTGACCAGATCTGAATAGCCAGGTACTTCCCAACCTTCCTCTTCCCCACCTCCTTCCCATCCCCACCTCC
The DNA here is from genome assembly GCA_929108145.2 of Limnephilus rhombicus. Taxonomy (NCBI): domain Eukaryota; kingdom Metazoa; phylum Arthropoda; class Insecta; order Trichoptera; family Limnephilidae; genus Limnephilus; species Limnephilus rhombicus. The sequence goes on along the minus strand of OV815284.1, from coordinate 10,574,215 downwards.
TTCCCCTCCCCACTACCTTTAGCCTCACAACATACCCCAATTGGGGATGCCATAGTCACATTGGCTCCAGACGGGAGCAGTTGAGATTCTTGTGCGGTATTCCCTGTAAAAAAAAATATAGGTACAATTTTCCTGAGGCAAATATTTTAAAAATACTTTCAGCTTCACAAATCTACAATTATAACATCCCGTGATTTTTCACTGATTTTCGCTAATATTAAATGATTCACAATTAATCACTTGTAAAAAATGTTATTTTATGTGAAGTTATGCAAAAATGTAATAAATTTATGTCTCGATTTTCTTTAGGTTTTTCTATTACTTACGAGTATCAAATTGCGACGTATATTCAAGATTGGTCAAAACAAAGATAACTTACGTATTTGGTATACCCATTAGAGAATTTCATTTCAAATATCGTACATCCTGTAGAAAAGTATCTTAAGTCAAAAAAGTTAATTTTACAGGAGAGCGAAAATAAATAGAATGAATGATGAACAAGCGGTTTCGTCGAAAAGAGATACTAGCGACATCTTGGGGAGATGGAGTGGGCAAACTTAAACACGGTTTTCACAATCACTTTACTTTTCAGAGGTAAAACGTAAAATAGAAAATTTTGACTTACGACACATTTTCAGGGGATGTGCCAACTTAAACCGTGAGTTGGATCACTTCATCTCTGCAAGATATAGGTAGTATCACTTTTCGACGAAACCACTTGATTATCATTCATTAATTTGTTTTCGGTCTCCTGAAAAATTAACTTTTTTAACTTACAACACTTTTCTATGGTATGTGCGATATATAATTTATATTTGTAACGGTTTAAAATTGAATTCTATATCTTTCACGATTATTTTTTCTCGCTCGTGCTCCATTAGAATGATAAAAAATAGTGTGCAATTCACACGCGGTAGAAGTGAAACCTTCATAAAACTAAAGTAGAGAAGAGTGGGAAGCCTACGAAGCACCACACAAAGAGAAGACCGATTATACCATCTCATTCTCTCACAGGTTTAAATCTTTTTAGTGTCGCTATTTTTCGTTCCGTCGATTTTTAAATCACAACGCTGCTAAAGAAGTTTTCACTCCCAAAACTATTTCTCTTTGTTCGCAGTCTATACGAATCAATTAAACTAGAAACAATACGAATAAGTAAATTATTTTATTGTTTCATAATTATTCTGCGAAACCACAAATAAATAATTAAAGAGTTTTTCGATTCTATTAACTTAAGGAAAACGAATTATTTAGTTCAAACATTTTGAAATACCTCGAATCGGGCGGACCCTTTCAATCAAACGATTGTTTGTTCATTATTCGCGGAATTTTTTGTCCGAAAACAATCAACGCCGAATTAATGTAAATTTTCCATCTATTAGCGTTAAAAGGAGAAGTATTTATACCAAAATCGTTAAAGGACTTCATGGAGGTAAATAGATTGGTTAAGTCAATTAATTTCTTACCACCCTCATCGTCCCTGCTCAAATAGGGCTGGTATTTTATTTTTAAGAATTTCAATATTCTGAATGGGCTTCGGTGGAACAAATTACTTATTGATAGTTTGAAAAGGTTGCAGTTTATGTTTTTATCTGTCTGACCGTCGCGCATCGGTCTTCCTACTAAAAGTCATGTTAATTACAAAAATATGTTTTAATTGTTATAAGAACTTATTAGGTTGTACTAACCAATATTATATATCAATAGAAGATAAAACCAATAAATCTAAACTAAACAAGACAACCAATAAATCTAATCGAAAATAAACAAGATATTTTTTACATTGGAGGTTATCCACCACTTACCCGCCCTGGTATAAATAACAGATGGTTACTCCTTCAAGGCTCACGCAAGGACTCTAATTTTTTTGAATGAACGAATCTAAGTACATTTAATCTATAACGAATATAGACCTCCAGTGTCCCTGCATACGTTGTTAGCAAGCAGTATGCAAGTGCTTAGCGGGAAAAAGAGATACAATAAGTGTTAGTATGACTATAGGCAAGACAATGGGACAGGTTGGTGATAGTCCACGAGGAGGCAAGCGCTGGGTGATTGTATCCAGCGTATCCTGCAATAAACAAGACATTGGAGGGGACCCTACCACTTTCCTAACGGCGTTATAAGGAAACATATGGTTTCCTCCTTCACCGCACACGTCAAGACTATATTTTTTTATTGAATGAAGCTACATTTATTTGAACGACTCTGGACCATCCAGTGTCCATGCATACGGGGTTAGTAAGCAGTATGCAAGTACTTACGTTAGCTTATACTAGAGATAAATAGAAGTAGCAGCCCGTGGAATAATTGTTCTGAAAATAGAGATAATAGTGTTAGTAAAAGAAAAAAAAAAATAACGGCTGTAACCAGTCGAAGAAACCTTCTGAAAATAAAATAAGGAATGAGGAAAAAATACTTATATGATTATGTTAAGTAATTACTATAATAGCAGAACGAAAATAAAATACATAAAATGAAAAGAAAAGGTCTTCCATAGACTGGGCATGGACATGGGCAGTCCCAATGAGAACCCAGGAGCTTTAATCTTACCGGGACAAACGCCTTAACCAACTCGGCCATTGGGACCTCTTATTATTGTTGTAACTTTCAAATTTTATTACAATAAGAGTTATTTCAATACAATTGAATACTCTTTGAGTTTTTTTAGAAAGGGTCGAAAGGGATAAGATAAATAAATCGGATGTGTTTATCAGAGATACTATCTAGGTTACAAACCAATTCTTTAGATCACTTAAAAAGATAGCAGTGAATAATATGGTAAAAATTAGTCGAAGATAATAATGCTACTCGGAATTCTGAATTGAAGATCGACAAAAATCACTTCAAAATTAGTGGTCTCAATGGCTGAGTTGATTAAGGGGTTCATCGGTATGCTGATAAAAACAAGCTTAAGATTCATAAAATATTTTTTATAGCCAAAAAATGCACCGCGTCGTTAGGTATGGTGTAGCTAATCTTAATATACAAAACAAAGTCAGGTTAGTTACACCATTTATAACTTAAGAGCGGCTGGACCGATTTTTATGATCTTTGATTTGTTGGATTTGTCTCCGCCCCGAATAGCAGAGTAGCTATTAAAACATCGGAAAAATTCACGAAAAAAAAGTTACGAAGAAAATACTTTTGTATGGAACGAATTCTCAAATTTTGAAAGAGCTGCAGCAATATTGTGATAAAAATAATATTGAATAGTGTGTGAATCCCAAAAATTCAAAAATGTCAATTGTTCTTTTGTTATTAAACATATAATGCTACCCCTCTTTCTTACACACCAAATGTCAACAGTCGAAAATGAGATAAACGGTAAACGTATGTCAATATCCCTCTAAAGGAAAAATACAATAATTACAATAAATCTCCCTCACACGTATAAAGAAAATGAAACGCATTTCCCGTAAGTAAGTGGAAAAGTAAGAAAATCATAAAAACAAAACACGGACAGTTGAGCATCGATAATTGCTTCATTGTGTAATTTTTAACTTTTTTTACATTAGCTCCGTACAGGAGGCCCTGAGGAAAATAATTCCTTTCAGGGTCTATGTCATCATTGGGGATGCTGTGTGAAGAGTCTTTTTAGGAAAGGGAGGAGAGGAAGTTCTGGAAAGGAACAAAATAAAAAGTGAATTTGATTCAGCTAATAAGTTCACACAACAGTTATTGATTCTGAGGCGGTACGAAGTTCGTCGGGTCAGCTAGTTATTTATATACTAACATGTGAATGCAACCATTTTAATTATTGCATCTCTTTGGATAGATATTCATTGATCCATTTCTAAAACAGATTTTTTATGATTCCAAATAGTTGGGTCGCTCTGAGGAGCCCGCCCCAACTCACTGAAGCTTTCGGCCATTATCGTAAACGTTCGTACCTACCTAAGACACGAGCGGCGATAGATGATACTTTTTTAATAATCACCACAGCTATCTATCTATTGGGATATGGCAGAACTTCGTATTACAAACTAACCTATAGACATCTTTGGTCTGCCAGATCTGCCCTGATGATGGACACTGCAACGCTGTCCGAAACGTTGGCTAAAGAAGGAGGTAGCGCAATAATACCCCACGGCATAACACCCCAAAAACAAATGACTAAAATACTTTTGGTCGTGAAAATCTAAAAACGTAACTATGGACATCTGTTGAAAGAAGCTGAAACTATATGGATAATCAATTGACTAAAAAAAAATCGATTTTCGTTGAAATCTTTTATTCCGTTACGTCTCTATTCGAACCCTCTTACATTAAATGGACGGAAAGAGAGTAGAATAAAATGGATTAAGTACTTTTTGTAATATTTCTACATCCGCCTTGAAGCCTGAGGCTGGTTGCGGCAATTGACGGTCGCAATGGCAGCCGGTTAACTGTTGTGTGGACGAGCGCATTAATAATTCATATCCCAGCCGCACTAATTTCCTTTATCTTCCGAGCTTTTAATGCAATGGATCCGCTAAAAATGTGAAATTCACAAATCGGAGCTTCGGCGATGAATTTAAATGAAGCAGAGCTTATTTGTACGCTAAATAAAATGAGGACATAATGGAATGCCGCTAGTCGGAAACGCCAACAAATGAAAATGGCTTTTTGCTTTCGCATCGTTTTTGCTGTGCATAATGTGTTTTTTTCTTATTGTGACTTGTTATTAGCTGTGAGGTTCGGTCTGTATTTTGCGCCACAGTAACTTCTGCATGTTAACTCCTGTGTTCTGTGCCCCTGTGTTATATACTTCTACTAACTCTTGTGTTCCTGTGTGTTCTGTGCATTGTTACTGGAGGTAATTGATACCTCTGCCATGTGTAATATTGCGCCAACACGTTGTGACAAAAATGGGCTAATTGCAAGGCTTTGAAAATTCAGCTCGCATTATTTTCGATGTGCTGAGTATCTGTACCTTTTGTATAGCTGTACCGTAGAGCAATGGTCATAATATAGAGTCGTGATGACTTCTGAAATTAATGCACAGAAATATGAACTCGTTCAGAACAACGTAAGTACAACATTTACCAATTATTGATAGGTAAAAAAGGAACTGCCACACACAGTGTGTTTCCATTTTTATGCTTAAAAACCCAAATAACTATTAATTGCTAAGTTTTTAGAGTCTCAGTTTCTATAAACTAGAGCAGACTCGTAAAAAATCATAGGATATCATAATTACTGTAGGTTATGTGAAAAAAACAAACATTGTCAATTTTCTTCATAAAATAACAATAGTTTTTTATTGGTAAATAACAGACACGACCAGAAATTCACTTCAGTAAATCTAGTTAGTTTCCTTAGTTACTTGGTTTTTTTATTTATTTAAAATAGATATATAAGTGCACCGTGAAATCTGCGAAAAGCGTTTCTGTTGGATGAGTGGAGGGTTTCTTTAGGGTTACTTTAATGATTAGCTTCTGGATCACTTTGATCGGGGTTAGAATATTGTTGTGACCCCCCCCATCCAATAATTCCATATTGAATTAATGAATGGATTAGTGCATAGTATACTCTTTTTAGATTGTTGAGTTTTAAAATATTTCTTAATCTTATGAATATATAAATATATATATATATATATATATATATATATATATATATATATATATATATATATATATATACATAACACCGTCTATTTGGCGACCAGCATGGGCAAATATGCATCTAAAGTGGCGACCACCGACATTTGGCGACCGATATACGGTCGCCACTTTATTTTTCGAAATTTTTACACAGTTCATAGTACATGTCGTCACAAGCATTTTGGCAAAAATTGTCCTGGTAGCCAAATTGGGCGTGAAGTGGATGATTTCGAATATTAAAGTTCCGCCATCTGTCGCTACGCAGCTAGGCGCTAGGTGATATACACGGCCATGTATACTACCATTCATCCTACCGACATTTAGGCGACCGGTGTGACATAACATGCCGCCTTTCATTCCTAGCATTTACCCGCCACCGAGGCGTTGGCAAATGTGTTGGGAAACAACGTTGCCGGTTAATTCCAACTCCCGTACAAGAGTTGAGGTGCACGTGGCGGTGGCGTGTTTTGCGACGTTGCCGCCGCGCTTATTTAGCCTCGGTTGCCTCGAATGTTTTGCCTTTTAAAATTTTATCGTGATCAATCGTATTATCGTATACCGAGCATCAACGTACATGTGATTTGGAGTGTAGGTATTTGGCGACCGACCATTTTAGTGTCTTAATTACAATACATTATTGATTACGGTTGACTCAATGAAACGGAACAAAATAATTGCAAGAATAACAGAAATGCAATATCAAGATGATTCTTTGGAGTCATACCTACCTATGACATAGAATTCGGATAATCTGAGGTACTTGCCTTCAATTAATAATTCTTCTTTTCGGTCATTTATACGGTCAAATTTACTTCTTTAAAATTCCCGATTCTTATTTTACAGGAGTTCACTTACTCTGACGGTGATGGTGGGATACGACCCAAATCCCATGTGTGAAACAAAAGGCGAGCTCACCAATTAATTTTAATCGAAAAAATAAAAATATTGCATGGATGATTCATCTAATCAAAACGACCCACGAACATTGTTTCCACAAAACTTCAACGTGTTGACCAAATCGAAGAAGAAAATTGATATAGAAATAACGAAAAATAAATTCAGTGCGCAGATCACATGCCGTAGAAATGAAACCTTCAGAAAACTAAAGTAGGCAAGAGTGGGTAGGCTACGAAGCGCCACACAAAGAGGAGACCGATTATTCTATCTTAGGGGCATACATTAATTGAGCTCAAAATGGGGGGTGGGGGTCCAGTAAAATCTCACCAAATCTTGAACAGTTTTTCAGCATATTGTCGCGATCATATTTACCACAACGGGGGGGGGGGGCGTAACGGGATAGCATTGGGCGGGACGGGATAGGGTGGGACCCCAGATACACAACTGATGTCTCGTGAGGGGAGAGGGGGGGGGGGGGGGGCACCAAAACTCACCAAAGGGGGGGGGGTTAAATTGGAAAATTAACTGCTCACGTTATTAATGTATGCCCCCTTATTCTCTCGCAGTCTAAATCCTATAGATGTATGTGTTTGCCTCTTTTTAGTGTCGCTAATTTTCGTTTCATCGAGTGTCAAATCACAACGGTGTTAAAGATGTTTTTACTTCAAAATAGTACTGCCAGATTTTTGTTTTTATTTCGAAAAGGACTTAGGACAGGTGGTTTTAAAAATTTGTAGGAGTCATCAAAAATTAAAAATTTTAAGTTAATTTTCACGTTCTGTGTAAGTTCTATTCAAGTTCTGTTGTTATAACAATGAACTTGAATACAACTTGCACAGATTGTAAAAATTAACTTCAAATATTTGAAGAATCTGTCATTTTTTTTAACAACCCGTTAATTATAATTTTAATTGTTCGAGGCGTGTTTTCAGAAACATTGTATTCGAGGAAACAACATCGAAAACAATGCGACTAAATTTAATATAAATGTTTTTGTTTTTTACTTTAGTTTCACACAGGAGGCCCTGAAGAAAATAATTACCTCAGGGCCTATGTCATCTTTGTGGACGCTGCGTATAGGAAAGGAAGGGGAGGAAGCTATGGGAAGGAAAAGGATTTTAGGGGTGGGTAAGAATCTAGGGTTCAGTTTGTCAAGGAGTGACGGACGTATGAATCCATCCCTCCCACTGCGGTGCAAGGCAATGTTCCGAGAGAGTGCGGCTGGAGAAGTTAAAGGGACTTCCTTAACCACTCTCACCCGATCCGACCTGTCATGCTGCTGGTTGGCAGACGCATTCGCCACCAAGACCCGAACAAACCACACCCCATGAATCATTAGATGACTAAGTCGTGGGTGAAAATATTGAAATGAACCAGAACCCACCACATCAAATGCATCACAACCATTTAAAAGTTTCTTAAATACTTATCAGACAGTCGCGAGTAAACATTCTACAGTAAAAAATTTCAGAGTGTGCAATTCACACGCGGTAGAAGTGAAACCTCCAGAAAAACTAAAGTAGACAAGAGCGGGAAGGCTACGAAGAAGTGCACAAAGAGGAGACCGATTATACTATCTCATTCTCTTGCAGGCTAAATTCTATAGGTGTATGTGTTTGACTCCTTTTATTGTCGCTATTTTTCGTTTCATCGAGTTTCAAATCCAAAACGGTGCTAAAGAAGTTTTCACTTCAAAATACAAATGTGCAGTTCACATGCAGTAGAAGTGAAACCTCAGAAAACTCTAGACAAGGGTGGGGAGACGACAACGAAGCACCGCGCGAAGAGGAGACTGAATAGCTACGAAGCACCGTACAAAGAAGAGACCGATTAGTCTATCGCATTCTCTTGCAGGCTTAATCCTATGGATGTATGTCTTTATCTCTTTTTAATGTTGCTATTTTTCGTTTTATCGAATTTCAAATCACAACGGTGCTAAAGAAGTTTACACGTACTCGAGTTTAATCTATGTACCTACATCATCTCTAAATATTTAAATTTTTAAAATTAGTAAGATATACATAATAAAAAAATGCTCGTACATCTATGGAATTTAGCCAACGAGAGAATAAGAGTATAATCGGTCTCCTCTTTGTGCGGTGCTTCGTAGCCACTCCTCCCACTGTATTCTAATTTATTTTCTGAAGGTTTCACTTTTAATTGCGTACTCGGATTTTTAAAATTGTTTCGGATACCTATTTAGCTACCTTTTATTATATTTTTTTAATTCTTTTTAAACGTTTTATATCTTTTCATGTACATAAGAAGATGAACATTCATTATAAGTGATAATTAAATCCTTTTTTTACTTTGGTAGAAAGCAGTCACTTTGTGGTTTGACAAAGATATTAATTGAAATAAAACAATCACTTAGTTTGTAACCACGATTCATCCATTAACCTTTTTTATACCGACCGGTTTCGCTTAACCTGCGCATCAGCGTTATTTCATTATATCTACTTTATCGCATTGAAACCAAGCTCACGCACACTAACGAAATTCAAAACAATAAGCGCACACAAACTTAGCTGTTGCCGGCCGAATTCCCTATCAAGATTCCCTTCACCTCACCCACACAGCTGTTATCCCGCGCCGATCGGCTTGCTTGCCCCCCGTGCGACTAGCCCCACCGCTTCCCTTACCCCGCGGACTCCTGTTCATACAAAAGTCACGTGGAATCTGCGTGCAATCGAAATCAATTTAAAAAAATAGGTTGTCGTTGAAAATTTAGTTGGATCTTTGCAGAAATTATTTTAACATAGCTATCCTATCAATTTGACTTAAAAAAATTGGACGGAGGATTTTTCCGGAGCGATATTTTTGACTGATATCAAAAAAGCATGTACCAAAAGAAAAAAAATGTTGGATCTTTTGATTAAATAAAGATAACACCAATATAAAGACACTTCGTGATCAAAAATTGGAGGGAGGAATTTTCCCGGCAAGAATAGAAATAAAAAAACAAATCTCTTTTTAAAAACACACTTTCCCAACAATAATATTGTTGAATTTCTATTTAATCAGGTGGATATTAATTACCTAATACTAACAAGATGTGAAGAGTTTTCGAAAGAAATACTTTTCTAGCGGGAGTTATAATTTTTTTTTCAGTTTTTGCTAAAAATAACTAGGTAACTTCCCGTTAAATATTTTGTTGGATCTTTTGTCATTCGTCATCCCTAAATGATACTCCACGTGACTGCAAAGGTTTCATCGACGGAGGAATTTTTGCGTACCTCAAACTCTTTATTGATTTGCCTACTACCTACCCAAGCAATAGGCCACTTGCATGGATTTCATAACGACTTTGAAAAAATCGTGTGGATAGATATTTTTACCAAGATTACGAAAATGTTAGTAAAAATTTTTAGAAATGTACAGTTTTTTTAAATTTATTTTTAAATAAATAAATCCATTATTTAGGCCCGTGACGTCACTACATGAAAATGTCCCATCGCCGAAAATGTTAATTATTATTTTTAATTTATAAACTAACGTTTATACAAGATTTTTATGCATAGCACAAAGGGTAACAATTATTATAAGCAATAATTATCAGCCTTAAACACTCATCAACATTGAAAAATCTTCCGAGAAAAGATACTTGCCGCCAACGGCGTTGGCGGCAAGTATCTTTTCTCGGAAGATTTTTCAATGTTGATGAGTGTTTCAGGCTGATAATTATTGCTTATAATAATTGCCGAAAATGTTCCTATTAATTTTATAAAATTCCACACTGATTTATTTTTTTATATGGCAGCACTTTGATTTCAGGCGAATTTTTGAATTTGACATTTAACGTTCAGTAGAATTATTGTTTGTTCTCTGCGAACTTATCATTTGGTTTCTTTTTGACATATGTTATGAAGAGAACCCCGTTCATTTTACGATGTCTGCACGTGTTTAGAGGTATAATGGTAGTGGTGCTGATCTTAACAAAATCAAATTTTATAATATTCTTCTTATTATTATAATTTACAAGTACAAGTATATTTCATTGGATTTAGTAATATAGACGTTGAACATTATAATGATTTATGATCAATAAGATGGATCAAGGAAAAAAAATATTTATGAGATATAATATTTTTGGAATGCCTCGCTATTCTCCTGTGCCCTTTCTTGTGGAACATGATCTTTTTTTTAAATGATTTTCTGCTATGTAATTATCGTTTTTTCGCACCCATAAAATTATGTCCCGTCTTTCCGGTTTATAAAAAATGGTCTGATTTTTCGGATTGAAATTTTCAAAAAATCGCCAGGGTTTCAAAAATACGATTTAAAAAAAATGCCGAATGTCTTAGAATATTTACCTAAACCGGATTTTTTTTTTAAATGCGATGCAAGTGGCCTATCCGCAAAATAATTATTTGTTCTTTGTAGCATTTTGATCTCGCCTGACTTATAGGACAGTGCAATTAGTGCAAAAAAGGGGGTCGCGATCGGAATTATTTCGGTAGCCCCAATTTTTTTATATGTTTTATACACTCATCTCCTGATGAAAAATCTGAGTTTTCGACCTTCGGTCACTTGAGCTTTCGCCGCCGTTTTGAAAAAACCTGCCGAAATCGCGCCAAAATCTAGTTTTTCTCAAATATTTCGTTCTCAATGAAAATTTTGGCTAAGGTAACTTCACAAGTTTTGTAGAACATAAAATTATCTACAATTTTTATTAAAAAAAATGTCTTCTACCTCTAATAAGTATTGAGATACACAGCCGTAAAAATGTGTATAAGTTTATAAAAACAAGTAAATTGCACGACTTGGTTTGGTTTTCTGTACGTACCTCTTTTTCAGTACAGTTTTGTAGAGAATAAAATTTCTAAAACGATTTTTATGTTTTTTGTATTGTTTTTACTGATTTAAAGTATGAATAAACAAATATCGGTAGGTGAAAACATAAAAATTTATCACGATATTACCACGTCTTTAATATAGAAATAACGAAAAATAAGTACAGTGCGTAGTTCACATGCCGTAGAAATGAAACCTTCAAAAAACTAAAGTAGGCAAGAGTGGGTTGGCTACGAAGCACCGCACAAAGAGAAGCCCGATTATTATCTCATTCTCTCGCAGTCCTGTAGATGTATGCTTTTGCCTCTTTTTAGTGTCGCTATTTTTAGTTTCATCGAGTTTCAAATCACAACGGTACTAGGCGATTTGCAGGTGCTAGAAGTTTACACTTCAAAGTACAAGTGTGCAGTTCACACGCGGTAGAAGTGAAACCTCAGAAAACTAAAGTAGACAAGAGCGAAGAAGCTACGAAGCACCGCACGAAGGGGAGATCGAATAGCTACGAATCACCGCACAATGAGGAGACCGATTAGTCTATCTAATCTCTTATACTTATCACTCAGAAGTGATAAGTAAATAAGTACTTTTTTTCATTTTTTTATTTTTTCATTCATAGTGTAATAATAAATTTTGTTAATTATTTTAAGTTTTAGATACTTACTTACTAGCGACTTGAAATTCAAATGAAACAGAAATGCGTCACGAAAATTTATTATTATTTTAATATAATAGTTAATTAGTTCTAATATAATAGGTACGGTAAATCCTCGCTCTCACTCAACGCTCCCATAGTCCAGCGGCGTAAAGCGCCTCACGAATTTAGTGGCCAGACAATTCAGACCGCGTGGGTTCGAGTCTTATAAAATAAAATAAAAAACGTTTTAATTTTTGCAAAATTAATATTCAATCTTCAAACCACACAAAATGAAAATGAACCACACCTTTTCTTTCGTATGGTGGGGGGTCAGAGGGGGACATCTAGGTCTGCGAGCCAGTCTAGGGCCTCAGGCGTTGCCCTGTGGACCTCATCAATCCCGCCGGGGAATGAATGGAGCGGGCATTCGTTGACCACATGTTCGGTGGTCTGCACCAAGAAGAAACCATAATTATTAATATGATGACCCAATGTATAGCAAAAGTTGCACCAGAATTCGACGTCAAAAATATATATAAAATCATCCTTCACTAACTAACTAACCATAACACCGTTTCTCCGCAGGGGTAGGCAGAGAGGACGGGCCGCCAAACAACTCGGTCTTGGCACACACTCCTTGCCTCGTTCACATTCATACATCGTCTCACACATCCTCTTCTATTATTTTGACTCTTGATGCAGCCCGAATCAAGTATCTGATTCACTTGGTCTTGCCATTTTTTATATTAGCTCCACTCAGAAGGCCATGAGAAAAATAATTTCCCTCAGGCCCTATGTCATCTTAGGGGATGCAGTGAGGAGGGTCTTTCAACATCATTTTACAACTCATCGTATTTCTACGTAATGTGTTTATTTATTAAATTGATAAAATTGAGCACAATCTTTAAATTAAATTATAATTAATTATCAATCTAACAATTAACAATGTATTACGGCCAAATAAACGCATTGTTCCCACCCGCCAGTTACGGCGGGTACCCGCTAGGAGCGAGAACCGAGGTAGGTACAATGCCAAACCGCGCGCCAGAGCTAAGCGCCCCGTAATTTGAATGATGCTCGTAGTAAAAAATCCCAAAACGTCAGAAACATGCATGTCACTAAAAATCGGCTGATCGCGTGCCGCATGACCGACCCGAAGAGCTTCGGCATTCTTCGGAAATATTCCGAAGCTTTGGTTCCAGCGGTAGTAAGGTTTGAACAAGATAATATTAAGTAATAACATTTCTCTTCTAAAATGTAACCATTAGTCAAAGGGTCAGCTATGCGTCTCGTGTGACATTATCTTGTTCGAGCCCTTGGGATGTACCTTTTTGACATTATTATTTGTTTGTCACCCATTGATCGAAGTTGTCACGACAGTAAATGGCGATATTGGCGATCCACGCCGCAGAGTGTTTCTTGTGTGTTAATTATTATTATTGGATTATTGCGTTATTATTATTATCTTTGGAAGGTTGAGTATTTTTAAATGGATATCACACCCACCCTTTCCACTAATCTTCCAATAGATGTAATATCAATAGTAATGGAGTGTAAAATGCTTCTAAAAATATTGATACCAGAATAATTCTATAATAATTGGATAATTACTAGAGCGCCGTTTTAGTTATGTTGCGTTGTACAATTTATTATGAGTTCCTAGGCTATATGTATTTTTATTATTTGAATTTACAAACAGATACATAAAACATACCTACTTACCTGGCAGGTCAATTGACTATAGTATTAAACTCTAGACATCAGCATGTTTTTACATCGCACGATATTTTTACTTTTACAGTTACATGATATTTTTAGATACTTAGCAAGTAATGTAAAATTATGCATGATGTCTAGATTTTTTTTTAAATATAATATCAACCTTTCGTTTTTTATGAATGGCTTGGTGAACCACCTATAACTTGAGGCACCGGCCGCGCCTGGTAGGAATCAGAGGTTTAGTATATCCAGGAGTGACGGACGTATGAGTCCATCCCTCCAATAGCTGTGCAAAGCGATGGGTCGAGAGAGTCCTGCTGAAAAGGTCGAAAGGCCTCCCTCAACCAGTCTCTCTCCGCCATGCAGTAGGTGGGCAGGCGCATCCGCTGCCAAGACCTCACCCAATGAGTTCGGGCACCCCTGCTAAGTACCAAACGTAGTGAACCACTTGGGGGTGACCTATGGCAGAGGTGTTGGTTATCCAATAAATGGTTCCCGGGGCGGCGGTACTCATACCCGCCTCCCAAATTGAAATGCCACACGTCTTCTCGTTCATTCGCTCTACAATCCATCCGAGCGTTCCTTTCGTAATTTTACTCATTACGTTTACATTGGCCTTGCATTCTTCGCGGATCTCAACGTTTCTCCCAAGATCGTACATGGTTTTACCATACTCACGCCTCAGGAATCGCAATTCTACAGCATTCAGCCTACTTTCCTTCCTTTGCTTCCTTCCTCTTCCTTCCTCTACCAGTTCCATGCCTCACAGCCATACATGGGGGTCGGTTCCAGCACTCTATTATGGATAGCTGGCTTCGCTTCTTTGGACAGTTTTTTTGTTGGCGCCACTAGCGTTCTATCCTCCGTTAATGGAGTTACCTACATTTAACCTTGTTTCACATATCTCTATCAGCCTTCCCATCTACCGTAAACACACTTCCCAAATATACTTCACAATACATACTTCAAAAACTTATCCACCTGCTCCAAGTATTCATCATTCACAACTAAGTTTCACATTGTTTTTGTATCAAACACCACGATTTTAGACTTACTTACATTCATCATTAACTCATTCTTCATACATATTAAATTATCTGTCTAGGTACATTTAAATTAAATATCTAAGCATAGTTTTCTATGTTTTCATATTGTTTAATCGAAAAAAATCCCAAGCATTTGGGGCATGGCAAATAATCATTAAATGAGGAATGGTATTTTCTTGTAATGGGTTTTTTGTATTCCTGATAATTTTGTACATAATCTCCCGTTTTATGCAATTTAGCAGAAGACCTTTTCTTTCCTTGCCATTCATTATTGTCAGGATATTTTGAATTTCACATTCTATCTCGTGGTTTCTGAAAATATGCCTCGAGTCCTTTTCGAAATAAAAACAAAAATCCGGCATTCGACCTTTTTTGAAGTGAAAACTTTTGTAGCACCGTTGTGATTTGAAACTCGATGAAACTAAAAATAGCGACACTAAAAAGAGGCTAAAACATACATCTATAGGACTACAAGAGAATAAGATAATAATCGGGCTTCTCTTTGTGCGGTGCTTCGTAGCCTATCCACTCTTGTCTACTTTCGTTTTCTGAAGGTTTCATTTCTACGGCGTGTGAACTGCGCCCTGTATTTTTTTTTGTTATTTCTTTATCAATTTTCTTCTTGGATTTGGTCAATACGTTAAAGTTTTGTGGAAACGACGAACGAAGGTCGTTTTCAGAATGGGGGTGAGGTTTGTCTAGGTCTTGGAGGCGGATGACCGGGACACACTGAACCCCAGATTCCTACCCACCCTTTAAACCCCTTTCCTTAAAATAATTTTCCTCTCCTTCCTTTCCTTCAAAAGCTCTCCGCACAACATACCCTAAGATGAATAATTTCCCTCAGGATCTTCTGTGTGGAGCTCATGTAAAAAAAAAGAAAAAAAAAGTACGAGATTTTAAATTAGTGACTGATTATTTGTAACCCAATAATGATTGTCTTTCTTAAAAAAAAATTGTGCCTTTATTGCACTTGTCAATTGCTACCTATCGCAATAAGGAGCCAATTTTATGCATCCCAAATAATTATTGGTAACTAAAATAACCTAGTTCCTGTTCACTCTATATATTTTTTTTTCATTAGCTCCACACTGCAGGCCCTGAGGAAAACAATTTCCCTCAAGGCCTATGTCATCTTTGGGGATGTTGTGTGGAGGGTATTTTTGGGGAAAGGAAGGAGAGGAAGTTTTGGGAAAGAAAAAAGTATGAATGGTAGTTAGGAATCTGGGGGTCAATGTGTCCAGGAGTGACAGACATATGAATCCATCCCTCCCACTGTGATATAAGGCGTGGATCGAGAGTCCGGTTGGAGAGATGAAAAGGTCTCCCTCAACCAGTCTCTCCTGATCCGGCCCGCCATGTAGTAGGTGGGCAAATGCATAGGTTGCCAAGACCTAGACACAGCTCACCCCGTGAACCCGGGCACCCCCGCTAAGACACCAAACATATCTAACCACTTGGTGTGACCTATGGCAGGGCTGTTAGTTATCTTGTAAATGGTTCCCGGGGCGGCGGTACCCACACCTGCCTCCCAAATTTTTAATTTGATTGTTGTTTTTCCTCCCAAATATAAAATGATATAATAACAGTCTACCGTTTTGACTTCTTGGGATTCTGTTTTGGTTTCCTTCAAAATAATATTTATGTAACCAATCATTATGTACCTACGATAGATAGACCGTTGGCAAATCGAGAACGAATTAAAAGGATTCTGAAAGCATCGTAATTTAAACGTACTGCATACAGGAATATACGGAGGTCGTCAAATGTTCGTAATGAACGGACGCCCTAAATATGGAATGAAGTGTGATATACGTACGATATACGCGGTTGCCAAAACGGCGGCAATATGAAAGGACGCCCAAAAGACTCTAAAGTATACGTACCTATCAAAAATTTTAATACCCTCAAAACACAATTTCTGGATAATTCTTTTACTGTCACTCTTTTGTCAACCTAAAAACATGTGAACATTCACCGCAATTTTATTTAAAAACCTACCGTAAGCAGTGGTAGCCAAAAGGATGCGAAGTGAAAGGACGCCAAATCTGTAGCGGGATGTATATATATATATATATATATATATATATATATATATATATACAATTCACAGATATGGCTCTTCCACTTTATATGTTGTTCTATTATCAGTCCGAGATATTTAATTTCCCATACTGATTTCAATATTGAACAGCCTTGGGTACAAGTGATTTTATTACATTTGTTATTGTAGATAATTATTTTAGTGTTGGGGAGTGTTTTAGTTTGTTGATTGAGAAGTGTATGTAGTATGTTTTGTTAGTGTTCAATGAGAGAAGATTTGTATCAAACCAATGTTTTAAGGTGTTCATGCTATTATTTGCTTGTTCGTTTACTCTATTCCAGTATTCTAGTAAATAACCCTTTTTGATAATGGAAAAAGCGCAGACCCTTGGACAATCACGAAATCTGACTTTATTTACAAATAATTAAACAAATGAAATACACAGAAAAGAAAATTAAAATAATTTTATTGTAAAATATTATGTGTAGTGGGTAGGTAGGTATTTAACTGAATTCTTCTCACAATCTATACTAAGATTATAAATTCGAAAGTGCGTGTGTTTGTTTGCTACACTTTCATGCCTAAACCAATGGACCGATTTTAAAAATTATTTCACAATAGAAAGCTACATTATATGGTAAGCTCTGGCGTTATGAAATTATAAATATTAATAATATATTTGTTATACATTATATTTATTATAGATAGACCAATAAATTTCCTGACAAAAGCGAGTTATTGATAACGTCAGACGCTTGTCGTGGAAACGATGTTGACATATTTGCGCGAAATTTTATTTCAGGCGGAGTAGATCTTGAATTGCCGAAATGTATGAACGCGCATAACGCACAGCTAACCGAAATTATTATTTTTGATGATGATATGTATTTAAAAGACGTACATAATAATTACGATACGACAACAAAATAATTTTAAGAAAGTCACGAAAGAAAATGATAAATATTTTGTGATATGCAACGAGATTCTTAATGGCGTGAAAAATTTGAAAGGCCAATTAGTGTTTAGTAAAAAGTAGAGTGATACGTTTTTGGATTGCGAAAAAAAAAATAGAAAATCATTAGTTTGTCTACAATTAGATATGGATTAGCTCTTAAAAAATTTGTTCCGATTTATAATACTTTATCAGCGAACTTTCGCTCATTTTTTTAAATTTTTTTTTTACATGAGCTCCACACAGGAGGCCCTGAGGAAAATAATTTCCCTCAGGACCTATGTCATCTTTGGGGATGCTGTGTGGAGGGTTTTTTAAGGAAAGGAAGGAGAGGAGAGATCTGGGAAGGAAAAGGGTTTAAGGGGTGGGTAGGAATCTGGGGTTCAGTGTGTCTCGGTCATCCGCCTCAAAGACCTAGACAAACCTCACCCCATGAACCCGGACACCCCTGCTAAATAACTAAACGTAGCGAACCACTTGGAGTGACCTATGGCAGAGGTGTTGGTTATCCAATTAAGGTTCCCAGGGCGGCGGTACCTTTAAAAATTCTTTAGTTGGATTGCTCTCTGATAATATTCAATGTTTATTAGTCAGATACCACTAGTACACCATAGATACCGCTGATATATAAGAATAAGAATTCTCACAATTAATTAGAATATGTTTAAGAAATATTTTTCTTATCATCAAACGATGGTATTGGATGTAGATTATTTGATGGTAGAATATTTTAGTAATCTACTAAAGACAAACGCGATGAAAACAACAGACATTGGGATAGCGCGCTTTGACCATGCTGCTCTTTATCGATAAAAAATAAACCCGTTTGCAATAAGCTGGTTATTATTATTGAAAGCTTTGTCGTACAGAAATAGAGTAGCTTCCGTTTTTATCTTCCGCTGAGCTTTGCTCTTTGATCGGCGAGCTTACTGGAGGCATTTGGATTTGGTTGGAAAATAATAATACGGGAATGGCGAATGAATTCTGGCCATTTTAACGGCTTCGAAGACCTCAAATACAAGATCTTTTTTAATTTAGAATTTCTTCAGTTGAATAATATTCACAATTTTCAGTTCCGGTACGCTCAGGTAATTAGTACATTACCTATAATTTAAATACATGTATTGTTGTCGTGTTTAATTCGTAGAATTCCATCTAATTAAAAATAAGTACATCAAAAATTTTATGATGTTGTTTTAAATTAATCAATTATTTTAGTTTGTTTTATTGTGAGGCCATTATCCAACTCTGATTATGTCACACTGAGACTAACGAATGTGATTCTTTTTAACCTAATTAGCTTAGAACTAAATAACAACATTATTATTTTATCGATCACAATTTAAAAAATTTGTTGATTATTTATAAAATGAATTGATATCGACATTTTAAACACAATAAATCGGATGTTTAAAACGAATCTTAACAATTTTTTCAGATATATATTTGAAGATTTTAGATTATGGTAATACATATATATATTTTTTTTACCCAATTGTAAAGCATATGCAACTATAGTTTTTTACAAAACCCCGAGTAAAAATATATATATCCAAATTGTAATATTTAAATAAATGAAGACAATATAAGCGAAACTCAATCGAAAATCTGGAAACAGAAAAATCAGAAAAACATATTGACACCTCTGGGACTCGAACCCAGGACCTCTTGCTCATATATACATATTGACACCTCTTCCCAGAGGTGTCAATATGTTTTTCTGATTTTTCTGTTTCCAGATTTTCGATTGAGTTTCGCTTATATTGTCTTCATTTATTTAAATATTACAATTTGAGGTTTTAATCATAAAGTTAAAAATTAAAAATAACATATATATCCGTTTTATTTAGCAAACTTGCTTACGCAGATGACTTCGCTATCACAGCCCAAGCCAAAAACCCTCAATGCAGCAGAAGAGATCCTTAATTCTGACCTCAAGGCTATGGAAGGATTTTTCCTCAATTGGCGACTAAAGCCAAATGGGTCGAAAACAGTTGTGACAGCTTTCCATCTCAGCAATTCTCAGGCAAACGCAAAACTCTGTGTTCAGTTTGATGGAAAAAATATTTACCATGACCCCCATCCCGCTACCTTGGAGTTACTTTGGAGAGGAGCCTGAATTACTGGAAACACATGGAAACACTGGGCAAAAATACGAGGACAAGACTGAACTTCAGTAAGCTAGCTGGTACTAGCTGGGGATACGACACCAACACGCTCAGAACGGCATCCATTGCCCTGGTTTTCTCATCAGCTGAATACTGTGTTCCATGGTCGACGTTCAGCTTAATTCCACAATGCGAACTATCAGCGGAACTTTAAAATCGACTCCTCTCCGTTGGCTCACCGTACTTGCAAAAATAACCCCGCCAAATATCAGGCGGGAGATTGCAACACTGAGGTAATACAAGAAGGTGCTGCAAAAGCAATACCTTTGCACGATGATGTCGTTTCTCACCCGGCATGCCGCTTGATGTCTCGAAAGCCCTTCTGGACAGAAGGAGAAAGACTCCTTCGATCACCTCTCACCCAAGAAGATAGGTGGAAGCTTGAGTGGCAATCGGCCAACGTCAAAAAAACCCATATCCTTGAAGACCCAACTCAGAGACAGCCTGGGGTCTCATTGTCTCGCAAACTCTGGACCGCCATCAATAGGATAAGGTGCTCCCATTGCCGTTGTGCTTACACGATGCATAAATGGGGCCTTAAAGAGTCGGCGACGTGTGAATGCGGTGCGGTGCAGACCACCGAACATGTGGTCAACAAATGCCCACTCCATTCATTCCCGGCGGGATTGATGAGGTCCACAGGGCAACGCTTGAGGCCCTACACTGGCTCGCAGACCTAGATGTCCCCCTCTGACCCCCCATCATACGAAAGAAGAATTTACCAAATGTAAAAGCCCCATTGGCATATAACAGAATAAATTAATAAAATAAATATGATTTACTTTAAATTTTAAAAAAATATATAAGAGCGTGCAATTTTTTTTGGATTTCGTAGGACTCTGGCCGCTGAAATTAGTCAGGCGCCTTAAGCCGCTAAACTATCGAAGGCTCGCACGGAGTCGTAAATTTACTGCATTATATTAGAATCGAGGATTTGTCAAGTAATAGATTTTTGTGACACACTTTCATCCGAATTTTAAATCACAACGGGGCTAAATAAGTTTCACTTCAAAATATGCGCATAGGTACAACGTATATTATTTGGGTGTTTGTAATAAATGGCCAATTCATACAATCACTAGCACCTAAGTACTTTATAATTTTGAAAGAAATACATTGTGGAGGTTGCTTATTTAGAGTCGTCGATATACTTACTCACCTCCAGGGAAGGATATTGCGTGAATTTATGATAGTAAAAGAGTTCTCCACGTTTTATAATTTATTTCGTCTTTGTCAGACACATTTACAAATTTATACATCTCGGGTAGAAATGGAAATGAGATTAATTAATAATTTAGAACGTGCTCTCGAGCCCGGTCCTGTAACTGGAATGCCGCTTCTGTATCAGCGGTAGTTGGAGGAACTACATTGGCCACGTGACCAATGTTGCCACGACATGGTTTAACTATAGGTTTAAAGGAATAATTAATCGGTTACTTAATCGCATTTCCATAACATTATCCACTTTGCGATAAATATAGAAATTTCTAATTGTACTAATAATGAAATACTGAATGGTGGTCTTAAACCAGGGAGACACTGAGAGTAATCTCTACTCTGGAACGGACCACAAATATAATTCATATTATTTTAAATGATTAAATCGTAAAATAACATAAATCGATCAGATGAAATTTACTTGCGCACGACGGGATTTGAACCTGCGACCTTCGGATTGCTAGTCTAGAGCCTTACCCCCTGATCACGGAGACCTTAAAACGCCCGCACTTTGCTGTATGCGTCAGAAATGTCAATGAATTACACTGTATCCCATTAGCACAAACTAAAAGTCACTTAATAATATATGATGTTTGTGGCCAACTATTCTGCCTACCGAGATACTGCAGCGCCACGGAAAAATTCCCGGAGTAACGAGTGCACTCTTTCAGAGCACTTCTCTGCCACCGCATGGGGAAGCTTATGGGGCAGATTACATCAATCCAAGAAACCTTCATCACTGCCACTGGTGATCGGACAACTCAGAATAAAATCAACTCATCACCTCCTTTGAAAAGTCATTAAAAGTGAAGATTAAAATAAATAAAAAAAATGGTTAAATATGTTAAATTAGGATAAGTTGTGGGCTGTTTTAATCCTTTCAAAGCTTTTAATAAATTTTCAAAAAGGTGTTGAGTTGACTTTATTTTTTTTTACATGAGCTCCACACAGGAGGCCCTGAGGAAAATAATTTCCCTCAGGGCCTATGTCATCTTTGGGGATGCTGCGTGGAGGGTTTTTTAAAGAAAATGAAGGAGAGGAGAGTTCTGGGAAGGAAAAGGGTTTAAGGGATGGGTAGGAATTCGGGGTTCAGTGTGTCCTGGTCATCCGCCTCCAAGACCTAGACAAACCTCACCCCATGAACCCGGGCACCCCTGCTAAATCACCAAACGTAGCGAACCACTTGGGGTGACCTATGGCAGAGGTGTTGGTTATCAAGTAAAGGTTCCCGGAGGATTTGGGAGGCGGGAATGGGTACCGCCGCCCAAATTGATTCTGAATGGGTATGGAACCGTTTGTATTATATATTTTCTTCCATTATTTATTATATATTTTCGCACGTTTTTTATTACATGTAGGTATTATTGTTATTGGCTTATTTTATTTTTATTACTCCAAGTTCTCATAGAACGTATTGATTTGCACTAACCTCTGGAATAATCTATTATTGAGATATCATAGATAAAGATCTAACCGCTGGACTTTACCACCAAATTCCGCTCGATTTACAAATTTTCATCAGACCACGGAAAAAGTTTAATGAGATTATAACGACCAGAAAACTTGAAACGAAAAACAAAAAAAATGAATTCAACCTCGGAGATTATCGAGTTATGTAGTCTTGGAAAAATACCGGAACATCTACTACAAGCACATAGACATCGTATGCTAAGTCCCTCGTTTCTTCGGGTTCTCCTCTCTCTGTTGGAAGAGAGTTGGATTCGGAAGGAGGAGAACGAGTCGAGGAATTAATTTACCAAGAAGAAGATTTTCTCTGTTATTTCTGTATAAAGCAGTGATTCCCAAAGTACACTATTTATTTTATTATTAAGAGACTTATAGATTCTGGCGACAGGGGCGGCGGGAGGGGTATTGAAGGTGAGTATTTGGTCGTCAGGATAAAAAAAAGGTCAGGTAAACAAATTAAATCTGTCAAGCGAGTCTGTATCTTTTGTGGATACCGAACCGTTTCCATACGTAATCTCCTGTCAAATATGTGGATTGTCTATGGCTTGGAATTGCTTTTTATACGGAGTTACGGACTGATATGTCAGCGGATTGGTTTATTTATGATGTCACCTTTCGTATTTCAACTGGTAACATGAAACACTGCAGGTATACACTATTATTTATTCATTTAATGTACGTATGTACGTAAGTTGTAAAACATGAATTTGACATTTGCGAAGTTTAAATCTAAATACGCATGAATTAGTTATTATTGTTTGCCCAAATTTATAACCTGTTTGTGCACGTAAATAGTTGTTTCTTGCAGTAATTGTTGAAAAGAAGTGTAATTCCCATAATCCGTGCCTGAAAGTGAAACGAAACGTCACAAATGTAAAATCTATGGTCTGCAACTTTACACGCATTTCGTGTTTTAAACTAGTTGAAATATGACAGCAAACCACATATCTGACGGGGGATTACGTATGTAATCGATTACGTATCCACAAAAGATACAGAATCTCTCTTCAGCAGTATACATATTTTTACTGTGCTATTATGTATTGCGCCAAAAACCATATACACGTATGAGCCGGTTGTGTGTGTTTTAATATGTTCACCATATATACACGGTTGACATTTCTTACATGAAAACAGGTCGCTTTTACGCCTCGTTCTAGAGTTCAACGCTTTGGAACGATTTACCAGCCCCTGTATTTCCTCCCTCCTATACAATAGGTCTTTTCAAGACTCATGTTCACTCCTGCCTCTCCTCGAAAAGACCCTCCACACAACATCTTCAAAGATGACATAGGTCCCGAGGGAAATCATTTTCCTTGTGGGGTTAATGAACAAAAAAAATCCCGCCGTGAGCAAGAACATTTTGATTTATTAATTTGTGTCATTTCACTTATGAAATATAATAAATGGAATATTTTAGCTACGTTCCTGAGGGGGGTACACTCTTAAAAGTAAAAAACCTTGACTTTCTTCAGAAATGAAGATCAGCTTTTTTCGAATATTTCAACAACACAGCTTTAGAAAAAGTCACGGAAATGAGAAAAGTCTCGGAATTATTTTGGCTGAAAACCTAAAATGGTGAACAAAGGCATGAAAACACTTGGCTTCGTAAGAATAAAAAAAACTTTAATTTCTTAAAAGCCATTAAACTATTATACATGTCTCTAGTCAAAAGTCTAATTGAATACAACTCAGTAGTTTGGTCTACATCTTACAAAATTCACATTAATAATTTTGAGCGAATACAAAAAAAGTTTTATTTATTTTTAACGTTTTATTAAATATTCCACGAAGAGATTTATAACATAATTTCTTATTAAATATTCTAAAAATACTCACAGAAGTAAAATAAACGACAAAACTTTTTTATTCAATACACTAAACTCTAAATTTGACTGTTGCGAACTCTTGTAACTCATAAACCTTACACAAGCGTAACTACATTGTCCACTCTCCAATACAACGATTTGACACTTTGGGAAATCAATACTTAGATGATATTGACATATCTATTTAAAATAACTTTGCGAGTTTTTTAAATCGTATAAAATATTTATTCCAACATCATACCTAAACAAAACTTGTAGTTTTGTAAACCTATCTAATCGCTGGATAAGTTTTAAGATTTTCACGGCCAATAGCACACATCTACCGGATCTGCCGGATCTGCCCTGATGATGGACACTGCAACGATGTCCGAAACGTTGGCTAACACGGCATAACACCCCAAAAACAAATAACTATCTAATCGCTGTATTTTTCAGTTTTTGTTTCTTCTTATTTTTATTATTTTTTTCTCAAGTTTCAAAATCATCTGTCATGTTAAAATTGTACTACCGACATGTAAAAGCCCTCTGGGCGTTAAATAAATAGATAAATAAAAAATATAATAATACTCATAATAATGTGTACAGTTCTCAAAATATTGTAAAAGCCTATGAGTGTTTTAAATGGAACGAGGGGCAGAACCGAAGAAAATATCTCCAAAGTTTGAGAAACCCGGCCATAAAGGACGGATGATGAATATTTTAATAATACCGGAAAGTTGTTAAGCCGATTTTTGAATCGGTTCAACCTCCCCGGCATTGTTTTTATAAGCGAACTTTAATGTAGGCGGTGTGGTTTAATCCTAAGTGCAGAATTATCGGCAAAGTTGAGTTAATAATAATTGCGCGGCGAACTTCCCGAGGAACAACGCCGCACCACTGAAAAATCAATATACAAGACAAGATATTGCTAGGAACTTCATTAAAAGTTATGGCCAACTCCAGTACACCTATAATGAAATCATTATTTATTCGAGAAACCCACCTATGTGTGTATATGAACGTAATGCTCGCTCTTCTGTAGCTACTAAATTCTTAAAGTTGATAAAGAAATGATGTTACGATTTAATAATATGCGAGAAGTTCGGGTGCGTAGTTCGCGATCGTTATTTGTTCGCGGATTTCAATGTAGTTGTACGCACTGAAGTATCGCTAAATTAATATTTATTCGTTAAATTAACATTATTATTTATCCACGAGAGTTTCTTGCCTTAAGATGTAACTCGTAATTGTTTTTAGGTTATTCAGAAACAGATATTATTACTGTTCGCGTGGGAGAATTCGATGTGAATTCAATGCGGAGCAACGCGACGCACTGTGGTCCCAATGACCGATCCAGTTGTACTTTATTATCTGTTTTACATAATAATACTTTTGAAGTGAAACTTCTTCAGCATCGTTGTGATTTGATTTGTATGAAACGGAAATGACGCATTACAGTTCATTGGCCGCTTTGATTATGATGCCACTTTTCAAGGCATATTCATATTGGAGTTCATATTGGATGCCACTTTTCAAGGCATATTCATATTTCATATTGGTTCAGATTGTTTTGGTAAAGTTTTGCTTCTACCGTGTGTGAGCAGCATTTTAATTTATTGAACTACAGTTCATAATCATTTTTTAAGACCTAACCGGCTTGATTTCATAGTGGTTTGGCAATAAAACCACTAAAATAAATTAGAAAAAACAATTAACTTAAAAGATTTTTTTTTCAAATAATTGTGCAAGGTGTTGTCAAGTTGAAAATATGCTCTATATGTAGAAACAATAATGCGGGGTGGACCTCATCACAATAATGGAATTTCTGGGCCGATTGTTCTACCAAAGCACTGCATTTTTTTAAATCACAGTGAAGACTAGCTTAGACTCTACTGAAAATTTTCGCCGATTTCATAATATCAGTTACAGCGGGTCAAACGAAATATCGCTTTCTCCGCGGAAAGCTACCCGCAAGCTCTGAAAAAATCGTAAAAAATAGTGATGGACGAAGTAGGTTCTATTTTCCTCCTGCCCAATACTCAGAAAAATGTTCTAAATAAAGAAATAACGACTTACACGGGCAAACGTGGACAAAAGTTTTCACGATCCAAAATATTTTTAATTTTCTTTAATAATTGAAAAAAAAAAATAATCACCGTTTACTTAAGTAGGCAGTATCTAAAAAAAATAATATGATGATTGTACTTATTATAAAATACACACCCCGAGATGCGCGTCCATACTTCACAAGTAATTTGCCTTGACCGTAGATACCCACGATAAGATGTTGTGCCTTACTAGGGAGGACGGTCGGTTATCTGGTGAAGGTTACATTTATAAACTTCTGGCCGCCCTAACAAAATAGGGCATTTATAAAATATCGAGTCTCATATTAAAATGCAGTTGGTTTTACTTTTGGGGCGTAAGTGCGGCGTGGCGCGGAATTATCAAATGGTCTCCGCCACTTGGAAGTGTCCTACGTAAATAATAACGCGTGACTTTAGCGACGCGGTCAGTTGGTTTGATATTTTCGCGCGAAGTTGACGCGGCGGACAGTCTGTACAGTTTGGGATTGTTGAAAATGGAAGTTTACAAACCCTCCGTTATTTTAAAAAGAACCGCTGACGTTTTCCATCCAGCATCCCCAGTGAGAAAAAGTCAAAAAGAAAATTAATAAAACTTAGAATTTCTTAGTTGCAAAAACATCATTACAATTTCCGATCAATTTCTTTATTTCCCATTTTCCGATTTTTTCCGAATTAACATACTTCATACAGATAACAAAATAAAAAAAAGTAAATAAAAATTCCCGACCCATTTACGAGCCAATTTTACCTTAAGATTTTTTTTCAGAAAAATAGAAATTTTATAACATTTTTTTTTTATTTCCAAACATCACATGAAATCAAAATGTCTTTAAAAAAATTTCCCGACCTATTATCCGACCAATTTTCCGATTTTCACATCTGACGATATTCTTTCACGATTTTTTTGTTCTGGTTGACTTTGCTGCCACAGAATCGCCCGATATTATTTTACAAGGAACCGGCCATTCTTGGAATCGGTTTCTTCCAAGTCCTGGGTTCGAGTCCCAGATGTGACCGTGTATTCTTCAGATTTTTTCTGTTACAGATTTTCGATTGAGTTTCGTTAAAATTGTCTTCATTAATTAGAA
This sequence comes from Limnephilus rhombicus, assembly GCA_929108145.2. Lineage (NCBI taxonomy): Eukaryota > Metazoa > Arthropoda > Insecta > Trichoptera > Limnephilidae > Limnephilus > Limnephilus rhombicus. The sequence goes on along the minus strand of OV815284.1, from coordinate 10,546,705 downwards.
ATTATTTTTTTAATTAGTTAATTTCAAATGAATGATACTCGTATTTATTACTTTATTATACGGTGTACTTATATTTCGTAGGCATTTACAATAGTTTTAAGTCGGAGAGAAGAATGAATAGATACCTACGTGATAAATATGATTTTGCACACGTTCCGAAACGGAAAAACTCTAATAGCAATGAACTCCAATTTCAAAAATTTGGCATTTTTTTCAGATGGTCAAAATATTTTTGCTTTACAATAAAATAAAAATATTTGGAATATTTCTGAGCACATTCAAAACCAAAAACTGTTATAGAAAGGTGATGATATTTTTTTAATAATAAAAATTTTGCATACAAACATAAAAAATTTTCAAAACGGCTCACATTACGTTTTTTCTAACTAAAGTTACTGATAATAAAAAAAAACAAAAACACATACATATTTTATTAGAAAAATGTACAACGAACACATATTGTAACCTCACTTTTTTGTCGTTCTATGTAAAAATAATTTATAAAAAATTTCCGAATTTTAAATTTTTTTTTTCAATTTGCGATTCAAAACTTTGTGTACATAAAAGTATACATTTAACTTTTTTGGTGGCTATTTTTTAGATTGGAATATAAAGCGGTGTGTTTTTCCTTTCTAACATCGATTAGAACATATTTCTTACTATGATGGTAAGGGAGTTACAGCGTTTTATATGAGACCTATGTGCGTTGGGACAAATATGGTCTCCTGTGATTAAACCTGTTAAAAAAAACCACTGTAGTAGCCCTGGACAAGTATTGCGTGTTGAACATTCTACTAGATATCAAGGTTATCAATGTTTTATGATTTTACAATTTACGGAGAATTGAAATAATGTTTGTAAAAAACCATGCTTTCTTAAAACTATTTATCAATTTTATCGCCTTAAGTTCAACGAGATTACCAAGAGTCTTAGTTCGGCTAAATCTTTCGATTAGTTTAGAAGTTGGATCGTAAGTACGATTTGAAAAGAGAGATTATAGATCAAATTCGTTAGTCTCTAAATTTTAAATGGATAAAAATGTTCTGAGAAGATTGTTGGATTCAGCTTTAGTCTGGAAAATAGGCGATTATAAAATATCGATTAATTTAAAAATGTCAAATAGCCCAATCATTCTTTCAGTTATTTCTTAGGAGATGATATATGTATGGCCCTTGTGAAATATCATAATTAGAGAGTTGCGTGAAATGGCTCTTGCCGTGTTAGGTGACCAAATATTTCCCACCTTCTTCCCTACGCCCCACAGCATACCCCAAAAATTCGGGAATGACACTTCCTCCAGATACTGGGGATCGGTTGAGACTCTTGTGAGGTAGATATAACTTATTTTTAGTTTTTTTCCATTTTTATGGAGCTGTACCGCTATGTTATTTTTTTTAAATTTTTCAATCACCAGTCCTAACTGATCCTAATCGGAGCCTGTGAGACTATGGCATCTCCAATTGGGGTGTGTTGTGAGGCAGAAGGTAGTGTGAAGGGGAAGACGTAGGTAAAGGAAGAACCTGGCTATTCAGATTTGGTCACAAAACTCAGCTAAAGCCATTTCAAGCAATTTTTCAATTCTGAATGGTGGTCTTACATCAGGGCGATACTGAGAGTATCGTCCACTATGGAATGAAAATATAGAACATACTCTTTTTAATTAATTAATTGTGAAATAACAGAAATTAATCAAATAATTCGTCAGTCGAAAGCCTTACCTCTCGACCACGGAGGCCGTCATGCTATGCTATGCTACTGTGAAAATATGCTTTTAGTTCAATCCATTCATTATTCTTTTATAACTTGGAAATTATTAAAAAAATTAATTTCTCGCCTGTAATTACCTTTTTTTACATTAAGAGCGTTTAACCAGCCAGCGGACGAAAATCCACATTTCGTCGAAAGTTGTTCTTCCGATCGTGCAGGACGGTTACAATGAGAAAGATTAATTATTCTCCGTACCAGCTTTTTTAAATTATAACTCAATATCGAATTTATTTCAATCCAAATTAGCTTTAATTTATACCTTCATCCAAAAATGCTGAAAGGCGTGATGATAAAACTATTAAAATAGTGTACTTTTTGTAGTTATTTTTTGATTATAAGTATTTATCATTTTTCAATAATGTCTAAATTTAATAAGAATGTTAAAAAAATCTGAAATATATTAGTTTGTAAGTGCGCAAATAAATACACAAATGGACCAATTTTCGTCAAGAAACACATGTACGTACATATTTTTTAATGATTTTATTGAAACTAAAATTAAAATTCTAATACATAACTTTGCTAGATAATGTATTGATTTATTTTACTGCATGATTACATTATTTGAAATGGGTGTGGTATAATACAAAAACTTTTTTGAAAATATAACAAATCTGCCAACGACCTATGGAATAACCTTATTATACTAAAAATTAAAAAAAAATCTAAAAATTTATTACATACGAATGCTAGATAAAAGAACAATCTTTCGAAATCCATTTATAATTTTTTGTGGAAAAGAGTCAATACGTCTAAAAACTTTTTTGAAAATGACGTATTTCAGGCTTTCTCTGGAAATGCCCTCTTACAGGAGACCTGAGGAAAATAATTGCCTTCAGGGCCTATGTCATCTGAGATGCTATGTGGAAGGTCTTTTTGAGGAGAGGAAAGAATGAAATCGTCCTACAGCCGAGCTGTTGAACACAAGAACGAGTCGAAGAAGCGACCCGTTCTCGTGTGACAATTGTCGTGTGACAATTATGTTGGGCACGCGTTTGGCGTGTTTCCCGACTATGCACCGGTGCCAAAGGGATCAATGACGCTAGTTCATTGAAATATCGGTAGAACAAGGATAGCATTCCCACGCCTAATCGTGAGATAAAAAATTCTGATAATTTTCCACATAATTTTAAGAGCAAAATGAAAAAAAAAAACTAAAGATCTTAAAAATACAAATTGTATTCTCGTAAAGCCAGAAATATGACAGCACACCACTAATTTATACAAAATACTGACAAACTCTGGAGGAATTCGTCGTTTCTATTTCAAATTTACAGTGTTACACGTATAAATTGGCAATGGGATATATATGAACTAACGCTATATCTTTATATTTTAATCTGAAAACCACATCTACCATCGTCATGTCATAGACGACAGCGCCCTCCTTTTAAATGTTGAAAAATTCAATTCCTCAGGGATTTTTATTTGTCAAATTGTCCGTCATATTAGAATATTTATATAATCTTAAACGGAGTTTTACCTGAACACTGTAAATAATTTATCTATGGTGCTCGTACCATATCATGATCAAAACAATAAAAAAATCAATTTTTATTTAACATAATTCTAAAAGTTCATGTTTAAAACTGTTCATCTACGTGATGCCGAAAGAAGCAATGCACTTTTAAATTAAATTCTATGTACATTCCTACTTTTACTCGCAGAAATACCTTTTAACAGCATTTTATAAGTAAGATTTGTCCCGCTGCATACCTGATTATTTGTTCCCTGCACGCGATAGTTTCCACTCACGCGAGCTTCCACGACTGATAAAGCTTTGGATGAGCTTTGGGGATAAAAATAAAGAACTTACGAGATTAATTATTTGAAGCTTGCAGTTTAACTTGATAAAAATTCAGAATTTGAATTTGTACAAACGAAGCGCTTAGACACGATACTTTTATGTTTCTCTGAAAATGTATTCCAGTATAAAATATCGCATACTCGCTATGATATCACTAAATGAAGGAGGATTGACCGTAATATGTTCGTGTAAAATTCATGGTCCTGTATACAGAGGTCGAAGATTCAAAACCTGAGGAAAATAATTTTCTCAAGGCCTGTCATCTTTGGGGGTGGGGTGTGGAGGGTTTTTTTAAAAAGGAAGGATAGAAAGTTCTGGGAAGGAAAAAGGAGTTTGAAGTTCCTTCGCTGGACATTTAAAGACATTTTTTATTGGTAATAATTCAAAATTCCTACAAAATTATTTTTTATTTTTTTTTTTTTATATATGAGTTTCACACAGGAGGCCCATAGGAAAATAATTTCCCTCAAGGCCTATGTCATCTTTAGGGATGCTGTGTGGAGGGTTTTTTAAGGAAAGGAAGGAGAGGAGAGTTCTGGGAGGAAAATGGTTTAAGGGGTGGGTAGGAATCTGGGGTTACGTATGTCCTGGTCATCCGCCTCCAAGACCTAGACAAACCTCACCCCATGAACCCGGGCACCCCTGCTAAATTACCAAACGTAGCGAACCACTATGTATAACTAAATGTATAACTAAAATAGCGTGTAAGAGTTGGGAAGTGTTTTTTTTTTATTAAAGCTAAATATGTTCAGATCTCTTAACATATTTTTAATTTTGGAATATTCGTCTTACAATTATTTTCATCGCTTTATTTTGGAAAACTGTTAAACTTCTCAATTCCTCACATTTTGCCAAGAACAGCCACAATAATTAATTAATATCAGGAATAAAGATGGTATTATATATTTATAGTTTTGCAGAATTTTTCGCTGATATATTCTTCCTCAAAAGGGGATGTCATAGTTACTACCACATATGAACTCTTTATGCGTGCGGTATCAACATTTAAAAATTATCTTCGATATCAGAAGTCATTCGGAAAACTCAAAATAAAAATAAATATAGGTCAAAATGCTATGAAAGTTTGTAAAACGAAAACCTAGAACTGAATATTTCCGATTCCCGAAATAAAAACGATTTGTTTTTATTGTATGGTAATAATATATTCAAATATCTGGGGCGATCGGAATGGCTCAGTTAATAGAGCATAATTTCAGATACTGGGAGTTTTCTTTGAAAACCTTTTTTATTCAGGAGTTTGTGTAAATGGACGTGCTTTAGCATAATACTCAAGTCGGTATATAATTTACTTTAATATTATTTTCATTTAATTTTTATGCTGCGCTTCACAGTAATAAGGTGGGTCGAGAAAATGCTGTAAGATAGGATTTATTATTATTTTTTTGTGAATACCGTCTCAATTGCTCCAATGCGATTATGGCATCCCCAATTAGGCTTATAAATGTTGTGAGGCTAAAGGAGATGGGGAGGGAAAGGAGATCGGAAAGATAAAGGTTGAGAAGCTGACTACTCAAATCTGGTCATTGAACACCTGCGGCCAGCAAACACAGCAGCAATTTCACAATAGAAATACCTTCCATTGGCGGCGCGTTCACCAATAGCGGACGTGCCGATTGATACCAGTCCCCAGCACCGCAATGGGCCGAGAGAGCTCGAATGGAATCATTCTGGTTCCGATTGCGTAGATTCAACTGGAATCGTACAGTGTTCATTGTCAACCTTCTCGTAAAATAATCTCTGTAATTAAATTAAATTATGTGCGTTGATTATTGTTAAATAAACTTGTAAGTATCACGGTAGGGTTGTTTCACAAACACTGAAGTTCTGTGAAAGTTCTATTCTAGTTCTGTTATTATTTCTTCGTGGGCAAGTTGTTTCACAGTACTTGGATAATAAGAGAACTTCAATAGGACTTTCGCAGATCAAGATTAACTTTAAAAATTCATGAATTCTTCAAATTCTGTGAAACAACCCGTCCAAAGTGTTCCTATTAGATTTACCATCACAATCATTTATCTCGCAAACACCGTCAAAGCCATTTTATCAGGGCGATACTGAGAGATAAAAATAAATATTATTTATGGATAATTAATGGATTTTATCGGCTTTCAGCCACGAACGCGGTTTTGTTCTTTAACAAAATACACGATTCACAGCCTATTAACATTTTTAAATAATTCATTAACATTAAGTTAAACTTATCCTGACGAAAAAACCTTTGGTTTCGAATCATGTAGATAATTTTGATTAAATAGTGGTGTTTTACAAAGTGATTTGTTTTCATCTAATGAAACAATATTTATTATTATTTTTAATTGTTAAACTAACGTTTAAGACAAGATTTTTATGCATAGCACAAAAAAAAAATAAAAATCTTGTCTTAAACGTTAGTTTTACAATTAAAAATAATAATTAATATTTGACAAGTTAAAGCATTTCCCCAATAAATGAAGACATAATTTGTCTCGACGCCACCTAGCGAGGGATTTAACACTAACAGTGTCTCTCTCGCAAACATAAAGTTGGTTGTTTTCAGGTGGAAAAAATATAATAAGCAGTAATTGTTGAATGAAACACTAGTATATATTGAATCATTTGGCGGGTATAAGATAAGCCGCCATAGCTCAATTGGGAGAGCAGCTGACCGGCAATCAGAAGGGCACGGGTTCAAGTCACGGGTTTTCTCGGAAGATTTTTCAATGTGGATGAGTGTTTCAGGCTGATAATTATTCCTTATAACAATTGAAACAATATTTCTTTACAAATTCACTTTGTGGCGTCATTTAAAACGAATGAAAAAAGTTGCCTTTAAACTACCCCTTACTTAATCAAAAGTATCAACAGGTTTCAAAACTAATATTTTCTTCGTCAGGATAAAATTGACATAAATAAATATCGGTTTTGAAATATGTAGATAATTTTGATGAAACAAGTATTGTTTTACAAAGTGATTTGTTTTCATTCAATGTTTATTTGTTTGAACCACTATATTATATTTATAATTTTTTATACACGCCGACCGGTTTAGGAACAACCTTTCCTTCTTCAGGGAAAAATATACTAACTTCACATTACAAAACAATGGGCGAACGTAGCATATTATTACTAAGTGTTGAAGTGGGGGTGAAGGCGTGACTATGAATAATTAATAGGGATTATAATTAAAAGGCGTAAGCGGCTGTTGTAAAAATGTTTAATAAAACACAACTAATTTAAAATAGAGCAGAAATTCTCGACAAATGTCTTTGGTAGCATATAACCTCTGTGAAACATGTAAAATAAAAAAAATAAAATGTGTTTTTTAAAAAAAATTTATCAAAGCATATGCACATTTTTTATGTCTAGCAAATTTTATATCAACTTGGTATCTGAATATATACCATATTTTTTAAGAGCTTAAAACTTAAAATTACTACATTTCTTTATACTAATTTCATTTTAATTATTTTTATATTTTCATCTCACTTAGAATGTACCCTTCCCTCCCTTATACCCCACGCCTACCCTGTGGATCTATTCACTCTAATACATTTCTTAGTTCCATTCATTCTAACACACTTTTTAGCTTTTGTACAACTTTCTAGCATTTTTTGTAAAATTCTTTGGGAATTTCATAAAAATAAACATAAATCCGTCAATAATAAAATTCGAACATCGACACAAATTCACTTCAATTCCGCACTTAATCATAGATTCGCACGGTTTAACCAATGTCATTAAATATCTATTACCAAAATGTGAGAGGGTTACGCACTAAAACTGACAAGTTATTGGTGGCTGTTCGGTCCAACGAATATGATGTTATCGCTCTGTCTGAATCATGGCTCGTTGATGGCATCCGCAACGAAGAGCTATTTGATGATCGCTACGATGTACACCGCCGAGATCGGGACTACACTCGCACGGGCCAACGCTTGGGCGGGGGTGTCTTAGTCGCTGTTCGTCGTGAGCTGGTACCTCGCGAGCGCCCAGGGTGGCACTCACAAGCTGAGGACGTCTGGATAACATTAGAATCCAGGGGATCCAAACACACAAATCTCCACATATGTTGTGTTTACCTCCCTAAAGGACCAACATATCGTGAAAATATGGAAAGCTTCCTCACACAAATTTCAGCACTTACGTTGCAATTCCCCACAGACAAATTCATTATCCTAGGTGACTTTAACCTCACTGACATTTCATGGAATAAGTCTCTCAATAATACGTCATTTATACCCAGTGATCACTTATCGCCTGTTAGTACATCATTTATTGACTGCATGCATTTTTCGGGATTGTATCAATGTAATGGAATTCCAAATACCAACGGTCACTTTCTTGACCTAGTTCTATGTAATGACCTGGTACCGGTCTCTGCTTGTGATGAACCATTAATTTTAGAAGACCCTCATCACACCTCCTTAATAATGGAAGTTTTATTCTCTGAACCCGCTCCACTAGTGGAAGAGCCTAGAAGGGCTTACATCTATAAGCGCGGTGATTACGACCAAATTAACACATCTCTCGACCAGTTAAACTGGCACGAGCTACTTTCGTTTGGTGACGTGAACGCAGCATTAAATAAATTCTACTCACAATTAAATCATCTTATAGACGCCCATATTCCTATGAAATTATGTAGGAATTCGAAATACCCGCCATGGTATAACTCTGCCCTTATCAAATTAACAACAGAAAAATATAAATACTTTAAAAAGTTCAAGACATATAAAAACCCTTCTGACTATGCCACTTTCTCTCTACTAAGATCACGTCACAAAAAACTTAACTGGGAATGCCATAATAAATACTTACTTAAAATAGAACATGATATATCCTCCGACCCAAAAAAAAAATGGAATTACATTAAGTCAAACTCAAAATCCCATGGCGTTCCGAATACCATGATGTTCAAAGACGAAAAAGCTGAGAATGGATCTGATATCTGCAACTTATTCTCTAAATATTTCACTTCAGTCTACAATAATAATGCTCGGATTAACCAGATCCTGCCAGACTACACCAGTGAGCCCTGTATTGCTAGCATTCATAATATTGAAATCAACCAGCATCACATACAGAAACAACTTGAAAATTTAGATCCCAATAAAAGCGCAGGCCCAGATAAAATTCCCCCTTTCTTCATAAGCAAATGTGCGCGCAGCCTTTCTAAACCGTTATTCATAATTTTTAGTCGCTCCCTTAATGAGGGAATCGTGCCAAACACTTGGAAAACTGCATTTGTAACTTCCATTTTCAAGAACGGCCAAAAATCTGACGTTGAAAATTATATGCCCATATCAAAGCTCTGCATTTTCAGTAAGGTTTTCGAAAAAATTGTGTACGACCAGATGTTTACAGCCTTGAGATCGTCACTTAACAACAATCAGCATGGATTTATGAAAGGAAAATCTACTACCACTAACCTAACTTCATTTGTCGAAATCTTACAAGACAATATGGACCAACGCGTACAGGTAGATGCAATATATACAGACTATAGCAAAGCCTTTGATTTAGTAATCCATGATGTTTTGTTGAATAAACTTTCACTAATCGGCGTACACGGAGATCTCCTCAGATGGCTCTCGTCGTATTTGAAAAATTGCAGCCAAGCAGTAGTCGTCGGTGGCTATAAATCGAATTGGGTAACCGTACCGTCAGGAGTACCCCAAGGATCATTATTGTGACCATTGCTCTTCAACATATACATTAATGACATTGGAAAATGTTTTCTCCACTCCAGAACGTTACTATACGCAGACGACATGAAAATATTCTCTCCTGTTACAAGTATCAATAACTGTACTCGCGTACAAGAAGATTTAAATCGCCTAAATAGCTACTGCACACAACACAACCTTCAAATAAATGTTAAAAAATGCGGCGTCATCAGCTTTACCCGAAACAAAAATCCCATTTCGTTTGATTATTCCCTTAACGGCACAATACTTAAAAAAATGATGGAGGCCAAAGATCTGGGAGTAGTGCTAGACCCAAAATTACTTTTTGACCGACATATCGAATCCATAGTTGAAAAAGCTTCCAAGGCACTTGGCTTCATACTCAGAATCTGCAAACACTTTAAAAAGGTAATCACTATGAAAATGCTGTACTTTGCGTATATACGCAGTTCTCTGGAGTACGCCTCTCAAGTCTGGAATCCCAGGTACAAAACATACATAGAAAGGATTGAGAAAATACAAAATCGTTTTCTACGATACCTTGATTTTCGGGAATATCGTCCTCATCTAAGTTATGTGGAGTCAGCCACGTTTTTCAAAATCTCGTCACGAGAAAATCGTAGAAATTCTGCAGACGTAATATTCTTGCAAAAGATAGCCACCTCTGCGATAGATTGCCCGGAATTACTTGAAAGAATTCAATTAAGAGTGCCCACCAGACAAACTAGACTAAATCACACACTTAACACACCTCGATGCAATACTAACTCTAAACAAAACACATTCATTAACCGCGTTTCACACTTTTTTAACAATTCATACAATGAATTCGACTTATTCAACTCAGCACCCCAAATTCTAAAAAAAATAAACAATAAATAACTTCTAAACATATACAAACTATTATACTCCTATACAAATAACTTATTCACTCCCAGATTAGATCCGTCCCCTTCCCCTCCCGCCCACCATCCCATTCCAATAAGCTATTATAACTATTATAACTTTTTAATCTCTCTAATTAATACACACCAGTGAAAACCTATTATTGGTTCAATAACATATACATATGTAAATACACCTAAGTAAATAATGTAACTGTTGGTTTTCCAAATAAAATAAAATAAAATAAAATAAAATAAGTGTTCAAAGGGAGAATGTTATAATTCGGTAGAAATGCGAAATGAGAGGGATGGTAGTACAAGATTTTACAAGTTTTGTTAGGTTATTCTTCACTCTATCTTTGCATTTAGGTTTCAGGTCACATTCAGTAAAAAACACACACCATTTAGAAAAGCCTTCTGAATTTTTTTAATGAACTTTGATATGATGATTTTGCACTTTTAATTTCGACTTAGTTGAACACCGTCACGGCCTCGCTTTTTTTCTTAATTTACTTCTTGTCCCGCTGGTGAATTATAAAGAAGATTCTAGGAATCTGTTATATTTATTAACTACGGTTTAAGAAAGTTAACACTAAAACAAAACCAACTGTTAGCATATTTAGAAATAGATCATAACAACTCTCTTCATTTCCAACTGCGCGAGAGAAGGAGATCAAATGGATCATATGGTGAGTAATCAATCTAAATGGCGGTAGGTTTTTAAGCTCCGAACATGATGACTTTAATGGGCTCTCCACACGACACTGCATGTAGTGACTGCGGCAGTGACTGCAGAGAGCGTGGAGTTGAGCAAACTAGCGCCGTCTCGTTTGTTAAAGGGCCGCTAGAACGAGACAGCGCTAGTTCGCTCAACTCCACCCTCTTTGCAGTCACTGCCGCAGTCACTACATGCAGTGTCGTGTGTAGGCCGCTTAAGGTTTTACTCCACAGTGAGTTAGCGACTAACGATAGTTAGTTTACAAGCAAGCCTTTTAAACACAGCCTTACTAATAAAAAAAACACTTAACATCAGTTAAACGGTGTTTCTGCTGGGTGACCGTTAAACGGTATTTCTACAACTTTACTAATAACCCGATGAAGTTCTTATGTTGGCTGCATTGATTGCGTTGATTTGCGCAAATGCTGCGGCCATCTTTTTTCACACATTCGCTTGAAAATTTCTTTTGTGACATGTGGAATTTTACAAGCAGTTGATTGAATGTTTTTGAACAGAATTTCTGTTGTTGTGATTAATTCACTACAATATTAGTATAATTGAACATAATTTCTATTATTTCAGTTAGTTTGGTTAGTTTCAGTGCTTTAATAATATCTCCGTTGTTACTTTAATTTTATTAATATAAAAATAAAGGTTATTTCGGATAAACTATTTTTTATCCGCTTAAGTTAAAACTTCCCTAAAAGTAAAGTTATTTATTATTTATAAATGGACTGTGTAAATAAATACCAAATTTGTGTTATCAACGTTCACATTTTGCAAAAATTGATTCAAAATGTCAGATTCTTTCAGTTATGGTGGGTTTCTTCATTTACCGAGAATACTAAATGCAATGCTTATTGTGAAAGTAAACGGTCAAATGCATAGAAATTTCGTTGCAATTTTAAATTTCGATAGTTTATTTTTACAATTAGCATTCTCGGTAAATGAAGAAATCCTCCCTTAATCTCTTAGAATAATTGTAATAATTTTGAATTATATGAACGAGAAAAAAGTGAATGGACAGTTCATTAAATAAAATGACTTTTAATTTTGAATTTTCCAAAACTTTTCGATGTTTTAATAGAATATGATTGGGGTAAGTTTTTTTATCTTTATTGAACTTAAAGGTTAAAATACTGCAATTTTTAAACACGAAAGTATATTTCAGATACAAAAATTTAAAAGATAATTTTACATAGTTTCTGTAAAGGTATTTCTTTTTACGTAATCTTAAAAATAAGAAATATACAAGACGAATTTAAAAAAAAAATTCAAAATTCGTTCAGAAATTATTGATAAAACAAGCATGTACAATAGATAAACTACCTCTTCTAGCTGTGTAAGCAATATTCCATGAACAATTTTTTGTCATTTTTTGATTAGGAATGTATTCATATCCACGGTCGTTTATCAATTGAATAAAATTTTCACGACGCGTTTTATTAAGGCTGTTAGTATTATACACTTTTAGTTCCGTTCTATCTTTTTATGTTGACCAAAAGTTTGCGAAAAACTGAATAACATTTAAACTTACCTGATGATTTTTGTTGCGAATGAAACAACACGCCATGCTTAATGTTCACTTCGAAACGAACGAAACCTTTGCAGACCATTCAAACACATTAACATCACGCATGAAGCTCCCTCCACGCGACTTGTCTGGAACTGTGCTTTGTGCAGGCAGAACGAATCAGCAATTTCCTATAAAAAACATTTCCATGAACGCTAAACGTAATTTATACAATTCAATTTGTAAAGTGTATAATTTATATGTAAGTTCACGCAGTAGATGTAAAATTAACGTTTGTGTCCTGTTTTTAATTCGGATTCCTAAAGATGAATGAATAACGCACTAGAGTCCCAACTGCTCTCACTAACCGTCGGTCGGTAGGCTAGTGGAATATGGCATTTAAAATCATTTAGGAATTTTTTGAGTCTAAGAGAGTGGGTAGCAAAGGAGATGGGTAAGATATAGGTGGGGAAGTACCTGACTACATATATCTGGACCCATAGCACGGTCGTCGATGAGGTTTGTATCGATAACTTTCGCTAACTTCTCATCGTTCCCTAGCGTAACTGCAGATCGCTAACGATTAATATATTCGACGTCCACTGTTATTTTTAAATTAGCGATCTGCTGTTGTCCCAGGGGTATAGGCCCCCTGGCACGATTGATCGATAAGGATTGATAGGATAATTTACGGTAACTTCTCATAGTACCCTAGGACAACTGCTAACGTTCAAACAACAGTTGACTTCGAATATATAAGGAAAACTTCATTGTGAACTGGTACTTATTCGTTGGCGATTTGCAGTCATGCTAGGGAACGATTAGAAGTTACTGAAAGTTATCCATACAATCCTCATCTATCGACCATGCTAGAGGGCCAGGTCACTAATAATGGCAATCTTTCACTACCGGGTGATATTATGGCCAAACAAACTTAAAATATTATTTTTGCTTAATTTTACCGACTTGTATCACCGAGAACCGCTGCCCGGTCCAGCGCTTGACAATGCAAAATCATCCCATTTTCCGCGTTCGTTCCGTTCGGCAGTTATACCTTCCCTCTAGCCGACATTGTTTTAAAATAACGTTAATAACATTTTTCCTGTAAATATATTTGACTTGCATAATCAAGAGTTCTTATTGAAAAATCTCTACTACACACGCAATCCAGTTTAAAGATGTGGAAAGGACTGCAAACTGCAAAGTCCAACCAGGATTAAATGCCTAAAGATAACCTCCTTTCTAAGCACCTTTGAACATGCTGCAAGCTTGTTTAGGTAAGTCCATTCGTTCGTTTGCTTCCTTCATTTTATATTTGTTACACGTCCTACTCAACGGAATCAATACAATTTTAAATCTTGTTTAACCCCTTATTGAAAGCTTTTTAATAAAACTTTAAAAAAAATTAACCGCATGTTCTATTTCCATGCAGGACGCCCTGAGGAAAATAGTTTCCCTCCGGGTTTGTGTAGAGAGAGGGGAAAGGTGTGAGAGTGTGAGGGGTTAGTAGGAAGTGTGTCCAGGAGTGACGGACGCATGAATCCATTCCTCCCACTGCGGTGTAAGGCGATGGGGAGAGAGAGTCCAACTGGAGAGGTACAAATATCACCCTCAACCGGCCTCTCGTGATCTGGCCCGCCATGGAACCGAAAGATGGAAACCTTACCATATGAATCAAGGCACTCCTGCCACGTCACCAAACGTAGCAGATAACTTGGGGTGACCTATGAGAGAGGGATGACCGTTGGGCAGCTATGCCCTTACACGCCTCCTGATTTGAAAATAATGATGATTTTAAAAACACCCATGATAACAAACCAAAAACGTTCAACTATTTTCATTTCAACCAGCTCAGATATGGGGACTCTGGGGAATAGAGGGGAGAGTAAAGTTAGCCTCTCAAAAACTGGGCGTACTGTACAGGGCCCGCAGATACTTCAATAGTACAGTAATTGCTAACCATTTACAAATCATGTGAAATTGCTAACCATGTATAAAAAAGTGCTCCCCACTGTTGAATTTGACAGCCACTTCTGGTCTGGAGCTCCAAAATACCTGAAAAATACCCTCGACTCTGTGCAGAAACGGGCGATCCGTTTGATAGATTCTCCCATCTTAACAGACGGATTGCAATCTTTAGAGCACAGGCGTCGGGTGGGAATGCTATCCTTGTTCTACCGGTATTACAATGGAAGATACTCCGAGGAGCTAATATCATTGATACCTTCGGCACCGGTGCATAGTCGGGAAACACGCCAAACGCGTGCCTAAATTATTACAGTACACGGTTGACATTTGTCAAATGAGAACGGGTCGCTTCTTCGACTCGTTCTTGTATTCAACAGCACGGCTGTTGAACGATATGCCGGTCTCTGTTTCCTCCTTCCTACAACATGGGTCTCTTCAAAACCAATGTTCATTCCAGCCAGCTGAGGTATGGGGGCTCCATCGAAGGCAGAGTAAAGTTAGCCTCCCAAAAACTGGGCATACTGTAGAGGGCACGCAGATACTTTAATAGTATACAACTGCGAACCCTGTACAAATCACAAGTGTGCCCCACGGTTGAATATGGCAGCCACCTCTGGTCTGGAGCTCCAAAATACCTGAAAAATACCCTCGAATCTGTGCAAAAACGGGCGGTCCGTTTAATAAATTCTCCCATCTTAACAGACGGATTGCAATCTTTAGAGCACAGGCGTCGGGTGAGAATGCTATCCTTGTTCTACCGGTATAACAATGGAAGATGCTCCGAGGAACTAGCATCATTGATCCCTTCGGCACCGGTGCATAGTCGGGAAACACGATAAAAACCCAACATTTGTACACGGTTGACATTTGTCAAATGAGAACGGGTCGCTTCTTCGACTCGTTCTTGTATTCAACAGCTCGGCTGTTAAACGATATGCCGGTCTCTGTGTTTCCTCGTTCCTACAACATGGGTCTCTCCAAGACCAATGTTCATTCTTACCTCTCCTCAAAAAGACCCTCCACACAGCATCTCAGATGACATGATGTGTGGAGTTAATTTAAAAAAAAATAGTAATTGTTCGATTCAATTTAAGTTGTACGAACACCCGTTAAGAAATAACGAATCGTTTGAACTTAAATATTAAACAACTTTATTGTATACTCCATTACACATATTCACAGCATGAATTTATACTCTGAATAGTAAATTTAATATCGCATAAATTGACTCGTAATACTCAACCCACGTGCATTACTCATTTAGAAGTTCGCACAAAGCCTTTGGTAGTTTGAGAACCTATGTCAAAAGTTCACCGTGGTTCTCAGACCAACATGCAAAGTCAGGTAGCAGGTAACTAAAGGCACCTAGTCACTAGACCAATTGAGCGCAGAAAAGGCAAATAAAGGAATAATCGAATATGGAATGGTAAATACTAACTGGGTTTTATCAGGTGTAATGTTATATGTAGGGAGGTACATACAAGTTTTTTGTAAAGTTTTTGAGCGGTAAACAAACAATTTTCTGAATTTGTATAGATTTATTAAAGACTAGCTGGGGCCCGGCATGCGTTGCTATGGCATTCGATTAATAAATTGTTTCTCCCTGCGTGTCCTTTCCCATTCGTCCCGTTCCCCTTCCGCCTCCCCTTCCTCTCCAGCGTCCCCATCCCCTCTCGCGTTCCCACTCCCGAACCACCTACCCGAGTTCCCCTCCCCCCTCCCCTCTTCTGCATTTCATACATTCAGTCCCAGTACATTCAGTGCCACCTATTGCAATTTTTTATACATACTTCATTATGCCAGAGCTCACCAGTAGTTTTATACAAACCTTGTCCTGACAATAACGAACATAAAACAAAGAATTATCCAATTTGGTGCAGTCGTGCTTCGGAAGTTATGCGCGTACACACATTTCGGCGATTCATTTTTATTTATATAGATATATGTATACAGACATTATATAGACATAGATAGGTAGATATATAGATTTCTAATGCCTACCCATTAAAAAATAAAAATGTAAATCATAATACCTACTGTCGATATGTGCATACAAAATGCTTGTAAGTAATACTCAGCCAAAAAAATATGCTAGAAAATCAGAATTAAAGTTGCTTTTTTATATAATTACGAGCCTATCCAGATTTATTGAAAAACGATAATAATAGATCTTTTACAGTACATAGGGTTACAAGAGGCGCACTTGACTTACATTCTCCTGCGAAAATAATTATAATAAAAAATGGTTCAGGGTAGATATATCTCTTTATGTTAACTCTCTTCAATTTCGAGCAACGGTGCACTATAAAGTTTTGTTTCAGACTTAGGCGCCGTGCGATTGACTTTTGGAAAGCATTCCCATTAAGACCAGTGACTAGTGTTGCCACATCGGACGCTAAGCCACGAGTCTCATTACTATATTATTTACATCGGTGCACATTGATTTACAATTCAAGGTATTATTTTAGGGTTGTTCTTGTAAAGTACACGGTCAGCAGTGGTGCCAACTTAATATTAGCAACAAATCGCGAAATCATCAAAGCTCTGACTTTGCTAAGCGTCCTCGTCCGAGTTTCGGAGCTTTTTCCTTGATGCCTCATAGTAAGATTGAAAAATGTTTCTATTACTGATGCAGAACCGTGAAAAATCGCGCATAGTCTGAATTCTCGACAAATAAGTTCCAATGAGCCGTTTTCAGGCGGTCCTCCTGTCATGAATCTGGGTGTGATATCTATGGAGCATAGACTGTCATTTCAATTTGTTTGTTTACCGCCTCGACGCACTTTTTTCGATGGATTGTTGTTTTCTGTTTCAAAAGTAAAATGAACAAGAATGAAAATTAACAACGTGAAACTAAATTTTGACAGATGCATTCCCAATGGCAATTTATTGTGCATTGTACGTAAAATGTTTCTTAATGTATACTATATCATTACTTCATAGTATAAAAATAGTTTAAAAGTTTAATTAGTTAGTTAAAAATTATTTGGTTAGTTAGTTTTAATTCATAGTTTGAAAGAAATAATGAAAAAACAGTGAAACCAGAATAACTATCGAATGGAAACTTTTTGACACCTGCATACTTCCTGTGCTTACTTATGGTTGCCAAACTTGGGCACTCACAAAAATTCACACTAAGAAGCTCGAAACATATCAAAACTCCATGGAAATAAGTATGACGGAAAAGACTGCCCGTTAGAATAACAATTGCAACCATTAAGAAACAAACAAGAACAAAAGATGTCATAAAACAATAAAAAAGCTGAAGTAAAAGTGGTCAGGCCACATAATCAGAGGAAGTAAAATGGTCAAAATTAGTCATGAATTGGTGAAAAACGAGGTAAACGATTTAGACGTTGGGTTGATGACATCAAAGCCATAGCAGGTGGTACATGGACAAGAGTAGCTAATGATAGAGAGAAATGGCAACAGTTGGAGGAGGCCTTTGTCAACTAGTGACATACAGACAGGGAAATATGATAAGTGTTGTAAATGTGAAAAGTTTATTATAAATAATGTAATGTAAATTACTGTCTGAATAAAGGCCGTTATTATTATTTTTATAAAAATACATTATTTTTTATATCGGGGATGAAATTAAGGGAAAAATTACTAAAATCGAGAAGAACAGACTACAAGTGCCGAATGGTTACTTAATTCATTTGAGGTTATCTACTTCAAATGTTTGATGGAATTAATCCATTATTTCGCCCTCAAATCTTTTGAAGCGAAACTTCTTTAGCCCCATTGTGATTTGAAATTCGGATGAAACGGAAGTCCGTCACTAAAATGTATTATTTGACGGGTCCCCAGTTCTAATATAATGCGGTAAATTCATGGCACCGCGCGAGCATCCGATAGCGTAGCGGCGTAAAGCGCGTGACAATTCTAAGTGGCCAGAGGCATCCAGCGAACGGAGTTTCGAATCCTACGAAATTTAAAAAAAAAAAACATTTTTCTTTGTAAAATCAGTATCCAATTTTCAAACCACTTTAAAATAAAATGGCAAAATAAAAGAAAGTGACATCTAGCGACTTTCTAGTTTCACGTCTGCCGCGTGTGAATTGCACACTCTGATTTTTTTCCCTCTCTAATATTACATATTGGAACATAATAATAATTTTTATTTGTTTTTATTGTTGTATAAAAAATGACGTACCTACAGTGGGAATTTATACCCGCTAAGCTACTCCAAGTAGCTTGTCAGCAAGAGATTATTTCCACAGAAAATAATATTTCAACAATACATGAAATAATCATATTTGCTTTAGCGTAGTAATATTACAACATAGGTACCTACAAACATAGTAATATACACAAGTTGAAAATAATAAAGAAGCAGTGTAAAATAGGAAAATAATTACTTAAATATCAGTAGACAGTTAATAAGCCCATGTTAAAACTTTGTATATACGCAGATATCACACAATCGTTTTTATTTAAAGAATAACATAAGAGTGAGCAAAATATCATCGTAATACATAAGGTTACTCCCCAATACAGCAAGCTTTAAATTCGTATGGCAAATTGCTAAATTTTAATAATACAACATTGGAGGGTTCTTTGACCACATTTGTTTTAAAACACAGGTACTTTCATTTCTTTATTTTGTATGCAACGTGTATTGTGTAGATACATCAGCGGTTGTTAACCATTTTGATCAACCGTACCCTCTAATATATCTTGTGTACACGTATAATTTTTGAATACTCTCATTATTCCATGAATTTAACATGAATGCAAATAATGCAAAAGTATATCGGTGGAACACGATTTCGGACATTTTTAACCAGTGATTCTACACGCGAAATTGAACAATCCTATATTCGTGCCAATGGGTACCCTTAAGGTGTAAATAGCTGGTGTACATTATCCACCACTGTTTTATACGGACTATCGAATTCGTGAACGTTATTTCGAACTGGTAATACATTGATTGATTTGTACATAATACCAACGTCTCACCTTTAGTTAAAAACGGTTTTGCTTACTAGCAATTTTACCATGGCGTTTTGTGTCATTTGTACAAGTTTTATGTTGTTTTACACGATTGACCCCAAGAAGTTATTCCATATCTTATGGTAGATTCTAGAAGAGACCGATAAATCAATTTCATAGCTTTTATAGGCACATAATATTTTATTCTACAATAGGTTGAATGCGCTTACAAAGTTTGGAAATGTGTACATCCCACTTCATGTTACAATCTACTGTAACTCCTAGATACAGTGTTTAACTAATTAATAGTTCGATAGTTGTAAAGGATGTTACAAAATTAACGGAAGATTTGAATTTGCCGCCATTTATGCAGTAAATTGTTGGCAATCCTGAAAAAAAAAATTTTGACAGCTGAAAGTTTAGGGTTAGTGGGGTTAGTAAAAATGGAGCGTTGCACGATACATACAGCCCGTGAAACAATTCAATTACTGCATGAGATATTTTCTGGTCGTGTGCTCTCTCGTTTTGGTGATCAGAATTGGCCCACTAGATCATGTGATTTAACAACTTAAGATTTATAGATTTATTTATACGGAGTTCAACAAGCCCACAATCATCCGTGCATTACAGGAAGAAATTAAATGCTGCATCAACGAAATTTAGCAATATTTATGCAGAATGGTCATGGAAAATTTCGACAAAAGAGTGGGTACATGCCAGCAAAGCCGTGGAGGTTATTTGCCGATAAATAACCCTATCCTATGTATTTTATGATTCAATAGAAAATAACAAACTAAATACTAAAAACTGTGTTTTCTATTAAATTCAAATCTTGTGTTAATTTTAAGACACTCTACAATCACTCTACAACCAATCTACAATCAAAAGAAAGACAATCAAAAGTTTTGTTTTTCAGATCTGAATATTATATGATAGTCTTGTGACCACTTTATTCAAGAAATAAAATCTTGCTGCAACAATTTCATTGCAATGGATAAATTTTCATTGGATGTGACAAGATAAAGACATACATGATAATTGCAATATTATGAAATTATTAAAAAACTTTAAATTGTCTCAAATGGCGTCAAAAATGGGATTTTATAGTTCTTCGCATCTAATGGGACAGGCCTTCAGATGCTGCCACTTTGGGTTCTAGGTAAATTGACCGAATCGCAATTTTTCGAATTCAATTGTTCGAAATGTAATTTTTTCGAACTTCATTTTTTCGAAAACATATTTTTCGAACATCAATTGACCGAAACATTAGTTTTTCGAATTGATATAAGTATGTACAAGAGTATTTTAATATAGGATGGACAATATCAACTAACCTAACCTAACCTAACAGTATCTCGGTAGTCATAAGCAAGTGAATTTAAAAAAATAAATAAATAATTTAATTTTTAGTAATTTGTTTAACATGGTATTTGCATGCAAATTTTACATCTCAGGTTTTTACTACCCTTCCATTGAAAGCATTTGCTTGTGTATAGAAAGGGAGTATACAATGCTATTAGTTATTAGTTAGTACTTAAATTATTCATTGTATATAAATATATGTGAGCTGCAGTATTTAATTTGATAATGGTGTGTATTTAAAAAAAGAAAGAATGTTATTGAAAACTAAGGATATTTGTAAGATTAATTAAGTGACAGTAGTTTTTTTCTTAAGAATATTTTTAAAATGTCTCTTGACAGAGAGCAGTATTTAGGTTTTATCATTAATGCTTCTGATTTCTTCTGGTAGACAACTGAAAAAAGTTCTTCCCTGGTAAGTGTAATGATGCTGTGCAAAAGGCGTATTTTAGTTTTGGACATAGAAAAACATGTTTAAGTCGAGTTCTGTTTTCATTTTAAAATGGATATTTATCTTTTTCTTTTATAAGTAAAATTAATGTTTTTAATACATATATCTTTGAATGTGAGTACTTGAAATTCGTCAAACAGGCATTCTGTTGGGTAGTCCAAGGATTTTTTTAATATAATTTTAATAATTGTTCTTTTTATAATTTCTATTGGAAGAAGGTTACATTTATACGTGGATCCCCAACTAATAATAGCGTATTGTAAAGTGGATTGAACTAAGGCATAGTAGATTAAATATAGATTTTTTATCGACGGAAAATTTCTAATTCTTAAATATATATATATATAAATTTTCTGATTTTGTTTACTACCTGACATATTTGTTCCTTCCATTTCAGAATTTTATCGATAATTACTCCGAGATATTTAATTTCATTTGTTGTTTTAAATATTGTACAGTTTGATTTGCAATAATTTTGGATATGAATTTTAGTATTATCGTGTATGACAATGTTAAAATTTTTGGGAGCATCGTTTGGATGGATTGCAAATGTCATTTCACTATTTAGTGATAGTAAATTAGTTTCGAAAAAATTCTTAAGCGTGTTGATGTCTTCTGTGGCCTTTAATTCTACATTTTCCCAAGTATTTTCACTTATTTTATTAATACTGTATCGTCGGCATATGATGTAATTTGACCATTTAAATGTTGAAAAAAAATATCGTTTACATACATGGCAAAAAGGATTGGTCCAAGCACTGTACCTTAGGGGATTCCAAAGCTTGAAATCTCTTGATCACTATTAACGCGATTGATTTTTACCACCTGAGGGCGGTTTTTTAAGTAGTTGGTGATCCATTTAATATGTCTTCTATGCCAATATTATTTAATTTTTTTAACAGCATCTCATGGGATATGCCATCGAATGCCTTTCTGAGGTCAATAAATATACCCGCACATTTTTTACCTTTATCTAATGATTCATAAATGTATGAAGTTACGTTAGCAATGGCATCTTGTGTGCTGATTGATTTAATAAAACCAAACTGGTTTTTGTGTAATATTATATTATTATCGAGGAAATTTACCATTTGTTTTTTTAGTATTTTTTCAAAGATCTTTCCGATGTTAGAAATAAGACAGATTGGGCAATAATTCATTACTTGGTGTCGATCACCCGATTTGTAAATAGGTGAGATTATTGTGATTTTGTGTAGTTCATTGGAAATATTCCTTTCGTTAAACTTAAGTTAATTAAATGAGTGATGGGTTTTATTAAATAAGGTTTCATAGATTTTACATGTGTGCCGTAATAGAATCAAAACCGGGAGACGAACCTCCTTTCATATTTTATATTATTTTTAAGATTTCACTTCCTGTTGTTATTTCAAATGTTGAAAGTATATTACGTTTCTGTAAATTTTTATTTTTATGGTATATATATTTTAAAAGTTCGAACAAAATCGGAAAAAAATATGTCTTTTGGCCAATTGCTGTTTGAAAAATTAGTCTTTCGAAAAACTAAAATGGGAACAAAAGATTTCGAACAATTGATTTCCGAACGAACATGTCTGAAGACGAACATGTCTGCTCCCACGTGCGAAGTAGTGCGAAAATAATCCATTTTGAAAATGGCAAATAAATAATTTTCCGTTAAAAATATTACATCATAGTAGGTAGGTACTTTATCGCTTGCCTAAATTCTCCAAACAAACTCTTCCAGTTTTAGAAATGATGAAACTTAATTAAAAGCAATAGTTCTTGAGTTCATTGAACCGAGTTGCAAACAGAGTCACAACCGAAATTAGTATTTTCAGTTACGTATTTATTTCTCTTCAAGTAAATATTTCAAAGCTGAAAACGGTTAAAAACTAGAAATGACTAGAAATCGCTCAATTTTTAGGATACCCGAATTCACCCTTTGAAGCCTTTAGTGCAACAAACGAATTTTTTAATGAGATGATTATGTTCAATTTCCGCACTTTTTGTAAGTTATTTACAAGTCTATTCGTAGAACATGCCTAAAAGCTCTTTTATTTGAATAAAAAATAACCCATTTACTAATAGGTACATAGATTTTTAATTTTACACTGCTGACAAATTTAATTTGCGATGTGGGTATGGGTACCGCCAACTCGGGAACCATTTATTGGATAACCAAAACCTCTGCCAAAGGTCACCCCAAGCCAAGTGGTTCGGTAGGTTAGTGACGTAGCGGGGGTGCCCGGGTTCATGGAGTGAAATTTGTCTAGGTCTGGCGACGGACGTGTTTGCCCACCTAATGCGTGGCAGGCAGGATCAGGAGAGACTGGTTGAGGGAGACCTTTTGATCTCTCCAGCCGAACTCTTTCGACCCGTCACCTTGCACCACGGATGGATTCATACGTCCGTCATTCCTGGACACATTGATCCCCAGATTCCTTCTATCCACCACTCATACCTTTTTTCTTCCCAGAACTTCTCCTCTCCTTCCTTTCCATAAAAAGAACCTCCACACAGCATCCCCAAAGATGATGTATGATTTTTTTCCTTTGGGACTGTGGATGTCTTGTGTGGAGCTAATGTAAAAAACAATAAACATTAATCTACATATGGTAAATTTTCGTTAAGTATAATTTAAAACACGCTTATTAGTAACGCCCATGATGGAAATGACGTTGAGAGCTGAACTCAGTCGCATTGGCAAAGATGTCATACAATTTTCATGATGCGAGAGCTCACCACTCACTTGTTTTTAGTGTGATTTGATTTATCTTTACAGATAAGATTACGTAATTTTTAAGCCACTAGTTTCCAAAATTTTCTCTGCGTAATTTCACCAAGAGTCAACAACCCGCGGATTTTTTCCGGCTTTGAATTATGGTCAGCAATTTGCGTCCGCGTTGCATATTTCGTTCCCATTTCCTCTATCAAATTTAATTAAATAGAAGGACTTATGATAATGAAAAAGTGGAGACACATTCGAGACTCGGCCATAACCGTAAATCTCCGTGGGTCGGGTTTCTCAGAGCACGCCAAAAAATTCCTCGCCGAGAGCTAATGACAGTTCTCATATTTTACTTAAAAAATAGCGAAAATTCCCGAGAATTCTCACGCGAGTCGCTACATTCTTGTGCATGAATTATTAGGTTTTATTAGTTGCGTTAAGAGGTTACCTTCTCCTACCTTCCCTCGGTGGTTCGGCCTGCAAAGCTTTTATAAGAAATTACTTGAGGTGATATTGCGAACAGTGCTTTTATGTGGTGATCGTTATTGCATTCGTTCTTTTAAAATATCTCGTAAGTTAATAAGTAATAATATTAAGGCACAAAAACCTTTCTTTTATTTAAATCTAGTCTCCTTCAACGGAAGCAATCTTTCGAACAGGACCTCCATCGATATGCTTGGTGTAACTCTAAGTGACCAGCTCAGGTACGGAGTCTCCATCGAAACCAGAGTTAAGTTAGCCTCGCAGAAACTGGGCGTACTGTACAGGGCCCGCATGTACTTTAACCCGGCGTCAGTACAGCTGGGTCAATTTGACCCGCGCCATTTTAAAATTAGCTTATTTCTTAGAATTTTTGTGCGACGTTGCCACACTTCTCAGTAGCTGGAGCTAACAACCTCCCCTCCTTGCTGGCTATCGCTGTTCAGTGTTGTAGCGGCCGCGACGGTGGATAGGCGTGGCTAAACCCGAAAAAGGTAAATATGACCCAACCATACATTTCGTGTCGTAATTTCGCGCCAATTAATAACTAAACATTACATTCGACAATTGGTTCACCAGCTATGAATTAGTAAACCACTTGCTTCAAGAACAAAAACTGACATCTGTAGGCACTGTTCGCAAAAATAAAAGACAAATACCCGAAAAATGTACGAAAACAAGGGGAAAAGAAATAAACTCGTCGACATTTGGTTTTCAGAAAGATATCACGATCGTTTCATATATTCCGAAAAAAAAGTGGTTTTACTTATGTCGAGCTTTAATCATGATGACAGTATTGATACATCTACCGGCGACAAAAAAAATCTGAGATAAATACATTTTATAATGTGACAAAAGGTGGAGTATATAGAGTATATTATTCGTAGTCTTACTATAGATCTCATTCATATATATGATATTAGTTCACATTTTGAGAGAAAAAAAATGTTTTATTTAAATTTTATAACTTTAAGACAGCGGTTGTCTATTTTGTTAAAATTTTACTATACTTTTATAAAAATGTCATTAAAAGATTGTTTTATATGAAGTTGTTTTATTTTACTCAAAATCTCGTAAACAAAATAGTTTTTAATCAAATTATTGCAATATTTTACTAAATTTATTTTAAATATTAACATCAAAGCCAGTTTTTAATTCGGGTCTCCTAGACCCAACCCTACTATCGTTGTTACATCTATTAACTGTACTGACGCCGGGTTAATAGTACACAACTGCTAACCCTGTACAAATCACAAGTGCTCCCTACGGTTGAATTTGGCAGCCACCTCTGGTCTGGAGCTCCAAAATACCTAAAAAAAACCCTTGACTCTGTGCAGAAACGGGCGGTTCGTTTGATAGATTCTCTCATCTTAACAGACGGATTGCAATCTTTAGAGCATAGACATCAGGTGGGAATGCTGTCCTTGTTTTACCGGTATTAAAATGGAAGATGCTCCGAGGAACTAGCGTCATTGATCCCCTCGGCACCGGTGCATAGTCGGGAAACACGCCAAACACGCGCCCAACATTTGTACACGGTTGACATTAGTCACATGAGAACGGGTCGTTTCTACGACTCGTTCTTGAGTTCAACAGTTCGGCTGTTGAACGATTTGCCGGCCTCTGTGTTTCCTCCCTCCTACAACATGGGTCTTTTCAAGACCCATGTTCACTCCTTCCTTTCCTCAAAAAGACCCTCCACACAGCATCTTCAAAGATGACTTTTTTTTTACATGAATACCGCACAAGAGTCCCAACTGCTCCCGTCTGGAGCCAGTGGGACTATGGTATTCCCAATCGGGGTATGTTGTGAGGCTGAAGGCAGTGGGGAGGGGAAGGAGATAGGGAAGAGAAAGGTGGGGAAGTGACATAGGCCCTGAGGAAAATAATTTTCCTCAGGAAAATTATTTTGGGTGGAGTTTATTTAAAAAAAAATAAAACTTTGTTTCATTTCAATGCTGATCGGTTTTTATTTATAACTATCAAGTACCCGGCATGAGTTGTTATGCCATTCAAAAAATGAAACTGTTTGTGTTTCAATTTGGATTATTAAAGTACTTTTGGATACATCAGAAGGTTTTCCGACGCGTGAGCAGGCCACATACAGTTGTCGTGTGAGAACCTTGGATTTTTTAAATTCCCCCCCCCCTCTGTTATCCCCTACCACTACTATGACTCCTTTGCAATACCTCCTTCTGCCCCTCTCTCGTCCCCCACCTTTCCCCGCGTTTCTTTTTTCCCGCCCCCGTTTCCCTTGTGCGTCCCATTCCCGTCCGCTTATTTCAAAAACCTTTACTGGTTCAGTCGCGGTCGCGTTTTTTCCCATATATTGTAAAAATACCTCTATATTGGTTATTTTGTATCACTTTGCAAAAAAATTTGTTTTAATATCTAGATAGAATAATCTTTCTAATGTGTATATGAGAAATTAATAATTTTATTTCTAAATATATAAATTTTGATATTGAAAATGTAAATTATATTGAACCGGTGTAGGTTTTGGAAATACGCTTCCCGTCTCTTACCCCTTCACGCTTCCCCCCCTCCAGCGAATCCTTCCCTCCCGTTCCTCTCTCTCCTCACGGATTCCTATCCCCCACCTTTCCACTAAACCAAATTGAAATACACATTTTTCAAACTACTCACACAACAAAAAACAAGTCAGAGCTCACCATTACATATAGAAACCTTTGCATGTGTGCGCGCAACAATTCACCAAAGTTTGATCGCAATCGGAGGTATGGTATAGGAATGATTATGAGACAAACAAAGAAACTTTTTTTTTTGTAGAAAAATTACAAAATTTATTTATTCGTAGCACATGCAATTTGAATTCATAAACTAAAAGTTCTTAGGTTCCTGGTAGTATGCTTAACTGGTTTAAAAGTAACTCGTCTTCGAGAATAATCTCAGTGAAAAAATTGATAATCTTTCGTGATCGCTGGCCACGCCTAATTCGAATACTAAAAAAGGTTTTTGATTCACCTTAATTACTATCGATACTGAAAGTTTACCAAGAAATTAGATTACATTTTAAAGCAATTTGAGGATTCTAGGAGAGTTCCACAGGGTTCTCACTTGGGACCTGTATTATTTTTAATACTTTATCAATGATATGTAAGAATTTTAATAAAAAGACAAAAAGATGTCTTTTCATCAAAATAAATAATGCCATCACAAAGTGAAAACCTTTCCGAAGAAGTTTTCTTCGAAAAAAAAAAATTAATAAATAATAATAATAAATATTAATAAATAATAATAATTTTAATCTCAGGCAAAAATACATGTTACCAATTCCCATTTGTAAAAAAACTTTGGGTCAACAAAACTATAAATACTTAGGAACAAATTTCTTTAATAAATTACCAGAAAATATAAGATCCCTTAAGGACAGTTTCAAAAATTTCAAAACACAATTAAAAAAATATACTGAAAACCTTAACTAAAAAAATATAAATAATAAATAATAATTAAAAAAAATATATACATATACACACATATGTTTCTCTTATTCTTAATATAAACTAAATTAAAAAAAAAAAAATCAAAATAACCTAACAAATAATACTTCCTCCCGTACACACAAGCATTTGCTTATTATGGGAGAACATTTAAAAAATATATGTATATATGTATTAAGTTTTTTTTTAATATACTTTCATTATATTTATGTATCTTTTGTATGTACTGTACCAAAAAAATAAAAAAATTTCAAATTATAATAAAAATAAATATGTAACCATATTTAAAGGAGTAATTATGGTTTTGTTTGCCGATGAACATAAGATTTACAAAACGATCACCTCCTTCAATGATTGTAATATTCTTCAATCTGATCTCGATCGCTTAGAGTCTTAGAGGAATGGTGCATTTATAATGAACTTTTTCTAAATATTGATAAGTGCGAATTTTTATAATAATCTAGAAATATAAATCCTATTTACGTTTGTCTCACTGTAGTATCAATAATATTGATCTTAAAAAGATGTCTCGTGTCACAGATCTAGGACTATCTTATTTGATGAAAAATTCAAATTTGTCCCAAACCTCAATGAAGTAACAAATAAGGTTATGGAAAATATGAGATTTTATTTTAATAAAATGAAAAGATTTGATCTCGCTCTATTCTTTAAAGATTCTCTTCACTGTCTTAGTAAGAAGTAATTTAGAATACAATTTCATTAATTTGGTCCCTAAACTTTATAACAGTACCTGCTTTAGCACATAAAATTGAGATCAACGCAAATTTTTAAGGTTCATCAATTTCAAACTATCCATTGAATAAATTAATTATGCTACTTTAAATAAATTTCTTGATTTAACAAACTTTCATTATAAATGAACCATGAGCGATTTGATGCTTAAATTAGTTAATGGCTCAATGGATGCACCTGACTTAACAAAGCTAATAACGTTCCGAGTACCAAATGGTAGCACAAGGTTTCCAGAGCTGTTCTTTGTTTGTTCGTCGAAATCAAACTGTTTCATGCATCCTCCAGTCAACAGGCTGTACATGCTTGAAAATAAATTCAGTTGCATAAATATTTTCATTTATTCTTTGTTAAGTCTATGTAAAAGCCCTGAAGGCGTAAATAAATAAGTATTTATTATTATTATTTTTTAATTGATAAACTAATGTTTAAGACAAGATTTTTATGCATAGTAAAAATTATGATGGAATTAAATGGTAAAAATTATTATAAGCGATAATTATTAGCCTGAAACACTCATCTACATTGAAATAATCTCCCGAGAAAAGATACATGCCCCCGACAGGACTCGAACCCGCGTCCTTCTGATATCCGGTCAATTGCTCTTTAACCACCGAGCTATTTCTGCTTATCTATACTAGTGTTTCATTCAACAATTACTGCTTATTACATTTTTCCTACTGCAAACAACCAACTTTATTTTTATACGGGAAAGGCATTGTGTGCTAAATTAAAGAGCAGTTGACCGGATATCAGAAGGACGCGGGTTAGAGTCCCGTCGGCGGCAGGTATCTTTTCTCGGGAGATTTTTTCAATGTGGATGATGCCATAATTATTAGATTTCAGGCTAATAATTATTGCTTATAATAAATAAGTATCTATTTATTAGACACACACCTGACGTTTATGAAATTTTCTCTTAGGTAAAACACAATTTGTCAAAGCCCATGTTTTTGGGGATGTTGTGGAGGGTTTTTTTGAGGAGAGAAAGGAGTGAACATGAATTTTTAAGAAACCCATGTTGTAGGAGGGAGGAGACGCAGTTAGGACTAACGTGTCCGCAGCATTTTTTATTTTGTCTAATTGTTAATTTTGGCAATTGTTGATTCTACACCGACCCGTTTGAGAATCGCCTTGATATTAACAGACAAAACCGAGATATATATGACGTCACGCATACCTCGCCAGTTTCAATAGTTTTGGTGGGCTTTGAAAAATTAAAACTTTTTTTATTTTGAAACGACATTTATAAAATAATACTGGTATTTAACTAGAAAGTTGATTGATAAAAAATGACTGGAATTCCTTATTGTAAATTTGCGCCGATACCACACTTGTTGCATGTATACATAATTGATTTGTAGGAATCGATTTAACAAAATAAGTTATACAATTAGTAAGTTTGTAGATTTAGATTGGCATTGTTCTATTTCCTTAACGAAGTTGAACCATTGCTGGGCTAATATTGACTGTGGTATTATATTTAAGTAAATAGAATATATCCAATAGTTAGTTAAAACCACCGAAGGGTTAAATCGATAGAAGTGTTTTATACATTTTCAAAAATATTAAAACTTTTCCTTGAGCAACAAAGTATAAACATTTTCATTGCCCTGTGTGGAGAAGTCGAAAAGTCTTAGGTGCCTATGCACATAATTTTTTTTTTAATGATATTTTTATTATAACTTGAACAGAACTTTCACAGAACTTGAAAAATAACTATGAAATTAGATGAATTGTTCAAATCCTGTGAAACAAGACGTCCTTAGAATTTAATGTACAGATCTTTGAACGAGCGTATTTTAATTTTTAAATTCCATTCTATCAAGTGATCCGTTGAATATTCCAGTGATAAAATTAATTGTTTTTTTTACATTAGCTCCACGCCCTGAGAAAAATAAATCCTATCAGGACCTATGTCATCTTTGGGTATGCTATGTGGAGGGTCTTTTTAGGAAAGGAAGGAGAGGAGGTACCGGGAAGAAAATAGGCATGAAGGGTGGGTAGGAATCTCGGGTCAGTGCGTCCAGATTTGACGGATTTATGAATCTGTCCGAATACCGAGGCAGTTGGAATTTCGTAGTGACATTGGTCACAACTCGCTCGTCGAAATATCGCAAATAATCGTAAAATTTCATTTTTTACGAATTCATGTTTCGTTGCTTAAAACCTGGTGTTGTGCCGGTACATTGGGAAGCTGCCAGTACCAGGATCGATCCTGAAGCGTTGGAGAAAACCGTCAAAGGTAAGAGACTATTCCTCCCATAGCCTATTTCCTACGATCAATATTTCAAAACACAATCAATGGTCTTTACTCATCGGCTGTTACATTTTTGGTGAAATATCCGAGAGAGTCCTGTTGGAGAGGTCAAAAAATCATCCTCAACCAGTTCCTCCCGATCTGGCCTGCCATGTAGTTGGTGGGCAGACGCATCTGCCGAGAAGATCCGGACAAACCTCACCCCATGAATCCGGGCACCCCTGCCAAGTCACCAAACCAGTAGCGAACCACTTGGGGTGACGTATGGCAGCGTATTCCTGGGGCGGCGGTACCCACACACACCTCCCAAACTGTAAATTATTTTAAGAAAAGACAAACAACTTTGTTTACATCACTTTTATTTGTACACAATCTACATACATTTGATCCTGATGATGTGAACATCGTTCACGAAACATGTAGATTGTGTACAAATAAAAGTGATGTAAACAAAGTTGTTTGTCTTTTCTTAAAATAAATAATGTCATCACAAAGTGAAAACCTTTCCGAAGAAGTTTTCTTCGAAAAATGTAAATTATTGTTTAATTTAAGACATAATAATGAATTAATTAAAGACATAAGATTTCTTTTAGTCTGGTGTACAGTGTACATCATATTTCTATTAATTCTATTAATTTTCGATTCAGTGGTTCAGATGAGTGTGAAGGTTATGTTTACCTACATTTAGCTCCGAGTACGATTAAGAAGGTTGGAGGGATAGTGTATTAAGGTTTTTGGTAGCTCAACAGTTAATAGTAGAAGTTAAAATAGCGCAGTTATATACACACACACATATATGTACGAGTATATTCAGTCGTCATGAGTAGTGTATTATAAATACCGGTATGTAATGCGTTGATGATGCTGATTTTGGAACACTGGTGAATTGTTTATGAGATGAGTTCACGAATGCATTTTGGTAGAATACAATAGCAATTACAGTGATGAGATCTTGACATTATTCCTAGTGTTCTTCAATATTAAAACGGGTTAAACATAATAATAAAAAACATCTTGAGTGTCGACGCTGACATACCCAGTGCCTATTGCAATAAGGCGTAAGCTTTTTGAGACTGGTGACGTCTCCCCTCTACGCTATACTGCCTATTACGCCGTAAGCAATAGGGAGTATACTAGACATACCTGACTTACCTTAACCAATAATAATTCTCAATTTGATTTGGATTAAAAATATATGAATAACAAAAAAATCTGTAGGTATTGGACAGTTGTGGTTTGGGTGGGGTTTGGGCGGGTTCTCGACAGAGTGACCAATGACTACTTGTTTTGGAAAAGAAATATTAAAAACACAAAAAAATGTCACCGGACACTAAAATTTTATTTACATTTTTTACTTCAAATAATGTCAGGTAAGGCTCTGCAACCGGGCCCGAAAAGAAAAGGATGGAGAGATACGAAATTACGAATGTTAGAGGAGAGCGCCAACATTTACAGCGAAAATGTTTAATAAAACACGATTCATTTAAAATAGAGCAAAAATCTTGCGGGCATTATCTTAAACAGCATTTAAAGAAACACCGTGAGTTTTTTCATACATATAGCTTGTAAAATAACTGAAACAAACGTGTTAATAATAATTTTTGGAGCATACTTTGCAATTTTTTTCTATCGAAGGAATTTTATATAATTTGCGTTTCGGCGCCGGCAAAGTCTAGATATTATCTTCAAGAATAACATATTTTTTTAAGAGCTTTAAAACTTACCGTGTTTAAGGGAAATATGTAATAGATCGGTACAAATCCGGGTTGCAGGCCCTTAAGGCGCTAAAAATAATAAAAAGATTTGTAAATAAGGATTGATAGCCTGAAAAGGAAATAACTAAATAAAGAACCGAATGTGTTTTTTATAATTTTCTTTGTAATTACCCTTTGAACTCGGGCTTATGCGAAGAGATTGAATTATAAAAACATACGTTTTTAAGAGTTTAAAACCTTTAAGTATTTAGGGAAGTATGTAACATTTTACTAGAAATGTGGATGATTATCTATTTAATCTTTTTTTTTCTAAAAAGCAACACATTTCCGGGTTGAGAATAACTTGACAATGTTCTAAATCTTCTACTTATACAACAGTAAGTGGGAAACGTTGCTTGTGTCGTGCTGGAGGACTTAGACAGCCGAGGAATTGCACCCAAGACGCCTGGGGGAGACCCAAACGCGATGCCAACTCGGCCACTGATCGTTCATCTACCTATAAACATCACTATTTGAAAATTCGTCACACAGACGTGTTGTCATTTTGTACTCCTCAAAACGACGAGCACACTGTTTATCTAAGATCTAAGATCTAAGTCATTGTCGTGTTGTTTATTATTTGACGTGGATGACTTAATGGAAAAACTATTTTATATTTAAGACTTAAGTATCACAACTTTGACATTTAGACATTTTGTTTCGAGAGCATAGGTAACAACTAGTGATGTGATCATAATAGTGATGTGACAGTATTCTTACGGTCAGTGAATCAAATTATAATTAACTAGCTGGTTCCCGGCATGCGTTGAAAAGCCATATTCAAAGAAATACATTGTTTCTCTCTGCATGTCCTTTTCCGTGCGTCCCCGTTCCCCTCCCGCATCCCCTACCCTCCCGCGTCCCCCTTCCACATTCCCCGTCCACCCTCTCACTTCTCCCCTCTCCCGCTCCCCTGTCCCGCAAACCCCCCCTCCCATTTTCCATATATTCAGTCACAGTTTTCAAACAGCTCGCGTGCCACCTATTACAATTTCTTATTCAAATTTTCATTTTTGTGTATTACAAATATTCATTTTTGTATATTATAAGAACAATCAATCATATTTGCTTCCTAACATATTTAAAATATCTCTAATTTAAAAAATCCATAAACTATTATTTTAGTACAAAAAAACAGCTGCCTGATAAATTCAATTTCAAACTGTCAAACGTGCGAAGTTAAAATAGTCGTTAAGTTTTCTGAAATAATTCAATTTTCTGCGCAATTTTCGTAATTTTTCTCTTCGTAAGAACCTTCTATAAAGTATTAGAAAACTTTGAAAAAAAGATGAATGAAATAGGTAAAGTCGTTCTGAAGTTATGACGTGACCAAGGGAAACAGGGATTCGTTTTTTATATATAAAGAAGATCAGGACACCGTGAAACCCCAATAAATATAGTCTATTAATATAGGCTTAAAACAAGTCTCATTAACGACCATCTTATCGCAATAGATTAATTTTATATTAGAATTTGGCCTTAAAACAGCCTGAATAAAATTAAGGGCAATTTAAATTAAGTGTATTATAAAAAGTGTTAAGGCATTTTAAACGGGATCTCTAACGAATCCTTCAAGTTGTCTCCGCTGTAATTACCCTGATGGATAAGGGCGGCGATGAATCCGTCACCCCTCTTTAAACACCCAGGGGTAGTCAATTATTTCTCAAACTTAAATACTCTTAGTAAATTTAATTTACTGATTTTATGCGAATCTCAAGAGAAAAAAATCCTTGAATTTTTGTAGGAACATAATAAATGTGAAAATATATATTTTTATTATTTAAAGTGGTGAGTGATGGTCTCACTGATAACCAATAAACTCGAGGTACGTATGACGTTACGCGTACGTCGCCAGATTTCGAAGGTTTTGGCGGGCTTTAAAAAAATTCAAACGCTATTCTTATTTTAAAAGTAATGTTTGTTAAGAATATAAAAAAAATGATTTACAATGTGTTTATTTATTGTTCTGTTATACGTGGTGGAATTATATTGTATTAAAATTGAAATTAAAACACTTTTTAACTTATTTATTTCACCA
This sequence comes from Limnephilus rhombicus, assembly GCA_929108145.2. Classification (NCBI taxonomy): domain Eukaryota; kingdom Metazoa; phylum Arthropoda; class Insecta; order Trichoptera; family Limnephilidae; genus Limnephilus; species Limnephilus rhombicus. Next base: position 10,512,163 of record OV815284.1, on the reverse strand, counting down.
GTACCGGTTTCATCCTATTATGGACATCTTCAGGCTGGCAATTGACATTCTTTTGTTACAGAATTTATACAAAATTAGGTAGGTAGGTACACAATGTTAAAGTAGGTAACTTAACATTGTGTACCTACCTACCTACTAAAGATGAAACCGGTACTGGTGAAATAAACAAGTGGAAATAAGTTAAAAAGTGTTTTCATTTCAATTTTTTTGTTTTACAATGTCTTTAAAATTAAAAAAACTTTATAACTTTGAAGGGCAGAAAAATCATGGATATTATAATTCCAATTAAGTCAACTAAAATAGTTTAGTATTAAAACATTATATTAATTTTGAAAATATCACTTATATTCAAAGCAAATCATGTTCTGGAGTTCATTGAACCAGAGTTACAGACAAACAACCGATATTAGTATTTTTGATAATGAACCAGTTGAAAAAAATGTGCTTACACCGTATTGTTTTAAAAAGTCATACTTTTTCATTTTCGTAAATATTTGATACGATACGATCGTTGAAGGAATTACAAAAATCTTTTTGTATGGGATATAGACATATTATTTCGTATAGACAGATTGCATATGTGCAAAAATAAATGTTTCTTTGTTTTGTCAATTTTTTATGTATAATGGTGAAATCTGGCGTTTTGAAATTATTTCCTACACCATTCATCCGAATGGTGTAGGTGAATGATGGTGAGCTCTGGCGTTATGAAATTTAAAAAAATAAATTATAATGGGTGGCGCGAGTTGCTTGAGAAATGGGTATATTTAATATAGTTTAACGGCAGGGAGTGAAGGAAGGGGGAGGGGAATTTGGGAGGAGAACGTAGGAGGGGGAACAGGGGCGGGAACGGGGACGCCCGGGAAAGGGCACGCAGGGAGAAATGGCATTGAAATGCATGCCGGGTACTGGCGGGCACCTAATAGTTTTTTTAATAAAAAAACTTTCAAGATATTTCTAGCAAAAGGCAATCATTTAAAAGTATTGGTATTGGCTCGAAAAATCCACCAGGAGTATTTTAACTCCAATATGAAAAAGTCACATATTGTGTTAGGCCGGTTGATGTATCAAAAGTGGGATAGCTTACTTCCGTGCCCGAGAGCAATTGGTTGAAGACACCTGACAAAAATAAATTAACACAGGGTTGGTATACCTTTTAGGGGTTCGTAAGGCCTTGTTTGTTCCTAGGTTACGTACAAAGCAGGGGAGTTTTCTCAGATTTTCGCGATTTTCCACAACAAAAAGGAGACGGTTACTTTGGCAACAAACTGAAAACACAGGAACAGATTAGATTGCCTTTATTCAGCAGTATTGATGATTTTTGTACTAATTTGTTTTCAATTTAAAGCATCTTGTAATGTTACACAAACTGCGTTCCGAAAATTTTTACTTCAGATAGATTTTTGGAAAACTATGCTTTTTAAGAAGTTTAATTTTAATTTATTTTTACAATAACTCCACACAGAAGGTCTGGAAGAAAATAATGCCCCTCACGGCCTATGTCATCATTGGGGATGATGTGTGGTGGTTTTTAAAAAAAATGAAGGTGAGAAAGATCTGGGAAGGACAAAAGTATGAGGAGTGGGTAGAAATCTGGGGGTCAGTGTGACAATTAGTGACTCCCACTATGTAAGAGGGTCGAGAGAGTCTTTTTGGAGTGGTACAAAGATATCACTAAACCAGTCTATAAACCCGGCCCGCCACCGGTGAGCAGACGCATCCGCCCCGTCAAGAGTTGATGGTCATCCAATAAATGGTTCCCGGAACGGCGGTACACATGCCCGCCTCCCAAATTAACTTGCTAACTAAAAAATCACGCCGCACCCGATTTTTTAAAAAGACACAAATCTCTCTGTTTATCTATCAACCACATAAACAACACTCCATTTCTCCGCAGGGGTAAGCAGAGAGGATAGACCGCCACATAACTCTTCATTGGAACACACTCCTCGTATTACACATCGTCTCATAAATAACTCTTCTGTTATTGCCTCTTGACATAAACGACTCAAGAATTTGATACGCTTGATCATGCCAGGTTTTGCTTTGCTCGGCAAAGTCAACCATTCTTGCAATGAACACTAAGCATAAATCTTTTGTGAAACAGTTTATCTTCTTTAACAGTGAAAAACGACATTTGCACAGCTTTATTATCTGGAAATACTCTTTTTATTATGTTTTCTCTACTCAAAATAAAGCTTAAACCTTTTTAAAAAAATTACTTTACTTTTTATGTGAATATCGCACGAGTCTAAACTGCTCCCGCCTGGAGCCAATGAGACCATGGCATCCCCAATTAGGGTAAGTTGTGAGACTGAAGATGGGGAGGGGAAGCAGACGGAGAAGAGAAGGGGGAACTAATTGGCTAATCTGGTCAGTAAACATGGCTTAAGTCATTTCAAGCAAACACAATTGAATCCGGGTAATAAGTTAAACATCTAGATGTTGTTAACGATATAAAATCGTACTCCCGTTAGTTTTTTAATTTTTAAATCCTTCACCTTACAACAGAACAATGGCCACTGACGACTAACAATCCGTAGGTCGCGGGTTAAATTTTTTAAAAATTAATTTAAATTCACAATTAATTAATTTAAAATAAAGTATTGTGTTCTTGCGACACGTTCCAGAGTGAAGATGAGTGGAAGATACTCTCAGTATAGCCCTGGTGTAAGACAAACAAATATAATCGAAAAGTTGCTTAAAATGGCTTTAGCCGTGTTTAGTGACCAGATCTGAACAGCAAGATACTTCATCTCCATCTCTTTCCTCCCTCACTATCTTCAGCCTGACACTATACCCCAATTGGGGATGCCATCAGTGATACCAGACGGCTGGGAGCAGTTGGGATCGAACATTAAAAAAATTACCGTTTTATTAAAAAGCTCGTTTCCAGCAATATAGATTTTCATTTTAAAATCTGAAGGCTTTACGTAACTGGGGCATGAATAATGAAGGTCCTGTAACACTTAAAATGGTCAAAATAATCGTTGACAGGGGGAAAAGGTGGGGGCTCTGTGATAAGTAGCTATTCTTACATACCCCAGAGTGGAAGGAAAATACAAAAATATACCGACCCATGGCGTCGAAAGGAAGTCATTACTTTTCCACAGTTTATCAAAAACAAAAGCTTTAGAACACTTTTAAAAAAGGCCATAGGTACACCTTTTTACGAATTCACTGCAGACTATAACTTAAGATATCTTGACACAATCAATTTTCGTTTTCAGCACATCAAACATAACAAAAAAATCAAATCTACATAAGCATCAACTTGGTTAACAGGTGTTTATGGTGTTACCCTTTTGATACACGTTCACAAATTGTCGTCATTGATTTAGATTCGGATCAGATTAGTTTGGAAAATAGCGTGTCACACGACGCAATTTCAACATCTCTTTTATTTTAAAATAGCATGTAATACAATTTTCACTTTTATAAGGTTTTTGGATGGTGGGATCAGATTTTTATAGACGAAAGCTCAATACGAAAGCTTCGGATGTAAGCTTTCTGCATGATTGTGGCCAACGAACTGTGAAAATGTTTAATGCAAACGAAAATAATTCTGTCTGAAGCTATTTTTGAATTGCGGCAGAAGCTTTTAAAATTTAAGGCATTAGTGAATAATTTTTCGTGTCCGTCATTTTAGTCTGGAATAAAGTTGTTAACGTCATTAAGCCTTCTTTGTATGCCCTTTCAATAATTTCGTGATCAATTATCATAATGCATTTTCTAAAGTTCATTTGTATGTTTATAAGCGCATTTCAATTGATTTTAGAATGCCGTGACATAAATAAAAAAAGCTCATCAACATTTTTATCTTATACTAGCTGGTTCCCGGCAAGCGTTGCAATGCTATATTCAGTGAAATAAATTTCTCCCTGCATGTCCTTCCCCGTTCCCCTTTCGCGTCCCCTTCCCCTCCCGCATATACTTTCCACCTTCCCCGCCTTCCCTCTCCCCTCTCCCGCTCGCTCGTCCCGCCAACCCCCTCCCGCGTTCCATCGATTCAGTCCCAGTTCATTCTGTTTTAAAACAACGATATGCGGTGTAGCGGTTCTAAATAAAAAGAAAGAGTCTTACCTATTGCGGTAAATCTAGAATTGCATTGTGTAAATAATTTAATGTATGGCTAGCTACAGTCTGGAAGTAGAAACATGAAATAAGTCAAGTTCATCGGAATAAAAGAAGGAAATTAATTATATAACATATGATTTATTGACATTAGATTATAAGGACATTGAGAAATATTTAATTAATAGACTCTTAGAAAATTATATGATCTCAAGAGGTACTTGTAATACTCGAAGAGAATTGCAACAATCAAACTTTTATGCGAATATGAATTTAAGTTATGTGGAAGATAAAACGAGAAGTTGGACGCCAGAGCATTTAAACTACAACACTCAAGTATTTTAAATGGTAAAATTTTACGTAATCGAAATTTAGAATGAAATATTTTCCACTTACCCTAATGCAAATAGTTGCCTTTTAATGTAATTAAGGTGAATCACAAGGTTTTTTTCAAAAAAGTGCATATTAACCGTTGCCAGCGATCTCCAAAAATTAATTAGCTTTCTAATAAATTGAGGATGTGTATTTATTTTTTAACATTCTAAATAATTTTAATTAGAAAAAAGTAAGGTGAGACATTTTAAAAATGTTATTGTTTTTGAATTAAAATTTTGTGCATTTAAAACAATTATTTTTATTTCTTATTATAAAATTTTAAAGCGTATTTCAAAATTTCATGAACAGTTTTTAGTTTTCGGATACGTTCCGAAATACTGAATTTATTTGGATTTTATTATAAAGCTGTAATATTCTGACAGAATATGTCCCGAGACCTGAGAGGTTGATATGACGCTCTGTTTTCACACTAAAAATCATATTTACAGTAAGAATCTTTAATACCCTCAGTATTGCCCCGGTCAAAGACCATTCAGAAAATAACCCCGAGTTTAGTGACCAGATCTGAATAGCTAGTACTTCACAACCTTCCTCTTACTAATCGTATGTAAACTTCCTCCACTTCTTCTGAATTGCCTTATCCCCATTGACTTGGAGCGATTGAGACTCTTACGCAGTTTTGAGTTGTCAAATAATTATAATTCAGTCATCGTATGTAATAATAATTATGAACATTCAAATTAAAGCAAATCATATTAAAAAAATAATAATAAACAATATAATCACAGACATAAACAATATAATCACAGACATAAACAATATAATCACAGACATAAACACCAGTTTCATTGTAAATTCTATCAATTATGATGTTGTGTGGTTGACTGTGCAGTCAGCAACCATTCGCCACAGAGCTTCTTGAAGCACTACAACGATGTCGATATTAGAATAGAGAGTGGAATTGCATTCCAAAGTTTTAATGATGAATAGCTGAAACTACAATCAAATACATCAGTTTTATTTCTGTGGAGAACGAGTGAATGGTCTCTTTGGCGTGTATAGTACATATATGCATGACAGTCACGGGACCACTGCAGTCTGTCCAACAGATAGGCAAAAGCTTCGGAATTCATCAAATTATACATTGGATATATTTTATGTAACTGCCGGTAGAGGTAAGGCGAGATATGCTCGCGTCTCGGGATGTTATGGCAATATCGGACACACGCATTTTGGACATATGTGTCCACTTTCCCTTCTCATTTAACCTGACACTATTCCCCAATTGGGGGTGAAAATATCCCATTGGCCCCATTCAGTGACATTATTGTGGTGTTCACATAAAAACATCCTCACCGCAACACTACGCAGCTCAGGTAACCCATAAAAGAACACCTACGTGACGAATTTTCAAAGTCAATTTAAACCTCTGTCGATCCCTACGGGGCCGATGCTTGAATGAGCGCCAACGTGTGACGGGGTGGATGAGGTGGAAAGTGTGTGGAGGGAGATGGGGTGTACCTAACCCCCTTCCCACCCCCCAGCCTACGAGCCGCCTAGCGCAGGTAATTACTTTCCTTACGTGTTGCAACTATACAGTGCTGATCCCCTAACTGGTTCTCAAACTCGAGGAAAGGTAACATTTAACTACTTCTGCTCATAAACAAATTTAACATTCTAAATTTTACTTATTATGCTTAATCTCCATATTTCTCATACGTACATACATGGTTTTATCAAACACTAGTTGACCCGGCCACGCATTGCTGTGGCTAATAAAACACAACGTCATCTACTGGACGGTAATCCAACCTTTATAACCACCGCCGTCTTTGAGTTTATCGCGAAGAGACAGGCAGATGCCGCGGAGGTCTAATTTATAATACGTAGAGATGGCGTGAAAGATTATAATAATGTGCACGAAATGCTTGGGGTAACTAACGTATTTAAGTTAATAAGAATTAATACTGTATACGTCTAAATAATTTTTCAATTACCGCAATGTACATGACCATTTTTTTAGAAGATAGAATGGCTACAGTAAGCTATCCGTAAAAGATAGATGTATGCCTTCGCGGACTTTTTTGTAGATCTATAAAAGAGGAATATCCCACCATGCATTGTTTTGTTATATCCCAAAAGGATTAGGCAACGTTTTCGATGAAAGCTACCAGGCGCTCTGACTTTTTCCGACACTTCTAACAATTATCGTTATGTTTCAACCAATTTACACAAATCCTTGACAAATTACATACTTAAACCTTCCTCACGAAACACTCTATCTATTGGTGAAAACCGCATGAAAATCCGTTCAGTAGTTTTCGAGTTTATTGCGAACGGACAGACAGACAGAGGACGCGGGGGACTTTAATTTATAATATGTAGAGAAGATTCATCTCAGGGATCTCATTTCTAGGGGGTTCAACCCCCCTATTTACGAGGGCCTAGTACAAGAGTATCGATAAAGTTTTTTCTCGGTTTGTCAGTAAATCGTCATCGTTTCCGAGTACGACTGCAGATCTTCAACGGAATATGCTTGAAATGTGATTTTTTTATGGATTAAAGCACTTGCGAAACTTTTTTATATTTTTTAAGGTGTTCTCAAACATAAAAAATCACTTCTCCAAACTTAGCAAAATTATAATAATAATAATATTTGGATGATTTATATAGCGCCGTTTTTGTGAAAAATCACCTCAAGGGCGCTGTACAAACTTATAATACATTTCTAAAATCTAAAAAACTACAAGCTAGGCAAACAATTATAAACAACTTATGGCTAAAAATTGCATACATCGGTTCATTGACCACCGATACGAAAATATGTGTATGTGTACAATATTTTGACCAATGAACGCGATGCTGCCTAAAATTTAATGAAAACAGGACCATACTTACCTGGGAGGTCGCTTGAAATTAACACTGTATATTGTCCATTTAAAGAAATTTAGATAGAGTTCGCACGCAGAGGACATTATTGGGAACACATGTTATTTAATCCTGAAAAATATTTTAATATTAATATGTAATGTATTTTGACGAGTGTATTTTGGAAAGTAAAAGCAACATGTAAAGGTGGGTGGTGCAGTAGTACCTATAAGGATTTGATCTTTCTAAATGTGATTCGTCAAGAGACAGATTGATGTGTAAGGAATCGAGTAATTTTAATTCAGTAAGAAAAGTGTGATTAAGACATATCATAAACAATACAAGTATGATACTCTCAAATAGGTATATTTAAATAACGGGTATGAGAGCCAAAAAGGAAGGTTTTTAGTTTGGACCTAAACTCTGTTGGGCTTGTTATGCATCTTAATTCCGGAGGGAGTCTATTCCAAGCCTTAGGCCCGAAAGCACGATCTCCAAACATAGTATTTGGCTTTCTTTTAGGTTCTATTAGTCTGCCTTTAGCAGATGAAGTTGCTGATCTAAGGGTTAATTGTCTCGGACCGGTATTTTCTGGGACGCATAATTCGGAGATGTAAGGTGGGGCCATTTCGTAGATTGATTTAAAAACCATCCAGCATAATTTGTACTGGATTCTCTCAGGGCACTTGAGCCAGTGAAGGTTACGAAGGTGTTATGAAATATGCGAATATTTAGAAACCCCAGTTATGAGCCTTGCCGCTGCATTAAACACGGATTGAAGTTTGTCAATTTGATATTTGGGAAGACTAGCGTAGATGCCGTTACAGTAATCGAGCCGCGAGACTACGTAAGAGTTAATTAATAGTTTGGTCGCCTCTGTAGGAAGGTTTCTTCGAACTAACTTGAGTTGTCTTAGGTGAAAAAAACCGGTGCTTACTGTCCTATTTATTTGACTTTTTAACGAAAAGTCTGAATCTAAATTAAGGCCAAGAAGTTTGACTGTTGTCTTTGGAATAATATCGTTGCCGGAAATGGAAATAGGTGTATTGTCTATGAAATGTTGGCGTTTGTTTGCGGCCGCCCATAGAAACTCAGTCTTAGATGGATTCAGCTTCAGCTTGTTTGAAGACATCCAACGAGTTATTGCTTCTAGGCATTCAGCTATGCGGATTTTGAGACTGTTGATTTCGTTTGGAGAGCAGTAAAAATAAACTTGCTGATCGTCAGCGTAGCAGTGGGACAGGAGACCAAATGACTCGATTACTTTGGCGACATCATTATCTTTGGCGACATCATAGTAAATTAATTATTATAAATAACCAAACATTTTTCAAAAATAGCCAGCTTTTAAATATATTTTCTTATTAATACTTAATATAATTATATATTTTTTATTTAAAATACCTGTTTTTATTGTTTGTTTATAAAAGTATTTTATTATCTTAATGCAATTTTATATTTCCTTAAATAATTTTAATTTTTAATTTTATGTAAATATTTTAATGAAATTTTTTTAAAGCAAATAATCACTTCTACTTTTTCATTTTTTGTCTTTATTGTAATTTGTTCTAATTTGTCTATACTTGTTTTTTTTTTTTTTTTTTAAATAACATCACGTCCTGATGAAGATAACGTTGTTAATGAAATATGTTCATTGATAATTATATAGTGCTTTAAACAAAGTGATTTGATTATCATTATATAAAAAAAGTCACATTAAAACGGTATTCCACCATGAATTAAAGGTTTCTAAATTAGGAATAAAGTTTAATTTAGTTAATATCAATATCGGCGATACCGGGAAACACAGTACCGGAAAATACACCGGGAATAAAAATAAACGTCAAAACTTGAACCTGTCACTTGAACAAAAGCACAAGAGCACAGAAATGTCAAAGGTTAATTTGTGTTAATTCCGCGGTGGCGCTAATGTTATAATAATTATTCAGAATATACAAACCAATACTACTGTCAACCTTAAAAAAATCAACTAAATGAACGAATTATTTCCGTATTCAAACTATATTGTTAACCAATACTGCTGCACACCTTAAAAAATCAACTACTTTCTGTATTCAAACTATTCGTTTTATTATAATATAATAAACTATTCCCATTAGGAAGCAATCCGCCGACAGTCGGGCGGACACCTGAGCATATCTCTTGTATTTAAATATCTTTGGTATAAACACTTCCAATTTTGATAGTGATTCAGTCACATTCGAAATAAGTATTGTTCTAGATCGGAGCACGAAAATACATGCTTGTATCTGATGTCGTTCCAAATTCAAAAAGTCCCCTTGTGAAGCAATCTATTGTCGAAAATACCGCGACGGGAGCATCGTTTGGTGAATTGGCGCATACCACTATAAAGTGCTCAATGTGCAACGCAAAGTGAATAAACTTTCCGAGAAGGTAGACGTGGTTTCATAGACCATCGCCAGCACTACAAGGAGTTTACAGTTAGTTAGGGACGAATAAAAATGATTTAAGTAGTGGAGGGACCCGGGAAAGATTGTTTAATAAAATTAATAAAGTTACATTAATACTACAGCGTAACATTTCATGACATTGTACAAAAATCGATGGCAATTTTTTTTTCATTTGGTCCATCAAGCCGGATTAATTTTTGTCGATTAACATATTTTTATCTTATTTCACTAATTAAACCCAGGGAAGATTTTCAATCAAATGACTAGTTACATTTACTACAGCGTAACACTTCATGACAAGGGATTTTACAAAAATATCTATTAACGAAAACAATTTTTCATTTGGTTCCTCGGGTCGGATTAATTTATGTCGATTAACATATTTTTTTCATGATATCGCTAATCAAACGGTGATGAAACAATCAAATGTCGTTTAAATGCACAAACCACGGTGTAAAGACTAAGTCAGCTCCACATGGAAGGCCCTGCGAAAAATAATGTGAGGATGCTGTGTGGAGGATCTTTTCAAGAGAAGGAAAGAGAAAGCAAAAGGAATGAGGGGTGGGAAGGAATCTGGAGATCAATGTGTCCAGGAGTGACGGACGTATAAATCCATCCCTCCCACTGCGGTGCAAGGCGATGAGTCGAGTAGTCCTGCCGGAGAGGTCAAAAGGCCTCCCTCAACCAGTCATCTGCTACCAAGACCTAGACAAACCTCTTCTCATGAACCTGAACACCCCCGCAAATGTAGCGAACCACTTGGGGTGACATGGCAGAGGTGTTGGTGTTGGTTATCCAATAAATGGTTCCCGGGGTGACAGTACCCATACCCGCCCCCCAAATTGTAATAGAAGTAAAATAGGAATAATAATAATAAGGAAGGCTACGGGTAGGATATATATTATTATGGGTTTGAAATAATAAGATGTTATGTTTAATAAACAAAAAATATTGGATTTTTTAAAATGAATAATATTGGATGATTCAAATTTGAAGAGTTGTATTTTTAATGGAAGCTAAACAAAGAAACACATTGGTTTCAAGATATTATTATAGTGTTTTATGTGTGTAGTAAATATGTTTATTGATAAAAATATATGTTTAACTATTTTTTTTAATAAAACTTTTATATGAACGATGTTTATTAATTTTATCGAAAATTGGCTACTTTATGACTAATGGAACATTATTAACTATTACTTTGTTTGCACCACTGTATTTTAGGAGTTTACTAGTTTTTTTGAAACATGCCTTCTTATGCACTCGAGTGATAGCATATTTAAAATAAAATGTCTTGAGCGATGGACATTTCCAAAAATTATGCTTCTAAATATTAATACGGAAGCATAAACTGCTTACTGTAGTTTAAAGCCAGTGAATCCACCTAGATACCACTATTTATCCCACATTGTAATTGGGGAAGTCTTAAATATTGCTTTTTCTATGTATTGTTTATGTCTACTAGAAATGTCTCAATGTCATAGACACAAAAAATGCAATTTTTACAGCCATTCACTCCCAATATATACTTACAAGCGACTCGAGTTTAATGTGCGTCGCTCTTGAATATCTGCCATACTAATTTGCTAGTGTTCATTCACAACGCAACACGTCGACTACGGGTTTAACGTCGGTTGGACGCTGGTAGCACACTACACGAGTTGCATTCGCATCTACTACTCGTTTGACAGAAATAACATTATGTTTATAGAAAATATTCATGTTTATGCAACTAAAATTAAACAAAAAACCATGAAAATGACGATGATCTCAGCGTTAGAGAATCTTTGTTTGAAATCCACCCACCCCGCCACACAGCCTTTAACCCCCAAAGCAGCCCCCAGTCAATCCGTGGTACACAGGAAACAATCATTATTGCCCTGTGTAAAATCGCACAATCCAAACATCTACCCCCAGTCGAGAGGGTGGGAGGCGTTACTTACACTAAGGGATATTACACTATGAGACCGTCAACACACATAAGCTGTACACACATACTCATGAACACACAGACCCACAGTATACACACACCCTTATGGACATCACACACACGAATATTGGAAGGGATGAAAAAGTAGAATAAAAGAAAGGTTTGTTTTTACGTGGAATTTACAGGCCATACAGGATGGTAGGCAAACATTGGTTAGGGGTATTTCGAAAGAGTTTCTTTATAAGTATGTTCTTAACGACGACGGTTTTTTTAAAGCTTAGCATAAATTACCGTACGAACCAAGTGTTATTTTTCAATTTACAAAACAAATATTATGATTTGTTTTAAGATTGCTATATCTGTAATCTGATCGCGATTCGCACTACATTACACTCTTTTCTCTTCACCGTTCTGAATCGAAACCTTGCTTGAAATGGCTTAAGCTTTGTTTATTGACGAGAACTTAATGACAAGGCACGTACGTATATAAGTAAATCCAAACGTTCGTATTTCCTTTTTTTCTCTTCATCTTTGATTTCAGATATATTTTTTGGCGTCTGTGCATCTCTCAGCAAAAAAAAATAAAAAAATCGAGTGTTGTGAAAGTTTGATTACCATTAACTAACTGAACGTTAAGGCCTTTTCCCCACAGCGGTAGGCAAATAGGATGGATCGCCAAATGACCCAGTCTCTGCGCTCACTCCTTGCTTCAATCACATTGGGCCATATATATCCTATAAAAGTATTTCGTTCATAATCGTGCCATATCTTCCTCAAGTGTCCTCGACTTTATTTACCAATCACATTCGTTCTACATGCCCAAACCATTTTACCATTTCTTTCTTTATCTTACTTATTATGCTATGGGCATCACTTTTATTTATTTATGCGTATGGTATCCCCACCACGCAAGGAAGCATCTCTGGATCGCTCCGGCGATGACCGAGCGATTTATTCCGTCTCCAGTACTTGATCCGAACGGCCACTCGCGTTTTGTACCTCTCTACCCGTTTCATTGTGTAAATATTAAATCTCAATAAATGTTTATTCCTCGAACATGAGCAAGTGTTATCAATCATCATCCAATATAATTATTGAACACCGGATCGCTGCCTAAAAGTGCCGTGATCGCCAGGAACCTGCCTATTCCGTATGGTAAAGTATTGGTACTACCTCGTCTGATGTGGAAACAGAGCACCAGGTCAAACATTTTCCCCAGCACCTCAACCCTTCAAACAACACTTCTAACAATGCTAACATTAGCCCAACATTCTTTGCAAAATGTCTACATTTATCACTCGTCATACATGGTTTTACAACACATATCCCCCAGGGATTTCATCTCGACTGCTAGCCTCGCTTCATTAAAACATTTGATCAATGTGTTTTTATTAAAGTTTGTAAGTACAAATGTATGTAGGTACTGCATACCGATCCGAAATCAGAGTGGTTGGGCGTTTACACAATTCATAGCTACACCTACTACATATATCATAGACTGTGCTTGTAGCTTGATTGTCACATATTCCTTTTCTATCCATCCCTATCATGTTCCTTTTCCTACCCATCCATACGTACCTGATATTTCGTTACCATAACAATCAGTCGTCAATCGAAACTCATCTATAATATTCAGCATCCCGCATCCTCAAACTGAATCCGCATACCGCAAGTATATAAGTGCATGAATAAACCCACGAGATAGCAGAGAGTGTCGCAAGTTACCGCAGTAAGTCCCGACCTTCCTTCCCTTTAAGTGCATTCTTTCTACTTGTACAGTGATCTTTCACACACATAATTTCAAAACACATACAAGTTCCTTCGACATCCGCATCCACATAATCACACATCACAGAGTGATAATGGCATAACTTATTGGCAAGATGCATAATTAGCAAGAAGAATGGAGAGTAACTGACTATTTAAATTTATCTTCTTATACTTGTGCATAATATTTTTATAGTGGCTTAAGGCTCTGCAACCGGGCCCGAAAAGAAGATGATGGAGAGATCCGAAATTATGAATGTTAGAGGAGAGCGCTAACATTTACAGCGACAAAATCGATGCGAAAATTGCGAAAATGTTTAATAAAACACGATTCGTTTAAAATAGAGCAAAAATCTCACGGGCATTATCTTAAACAGCATGTAAAGAAACACTGTGAATTTTTTCATACATATAACTTGTAAAATAACTGAAACAAACGTGTTAATAATAATTTTTGGAGCATACTTTGCGATTTTTTTCTATCGAGGGAATTTTATATAATTTGCGTTTCGGCGCCGGCAAAGTCTAGATATTATCTTCAAGAATAACATATATTTTTTAAGAGCTTTAAAACTTACCGTTTTTGAGGGAAATATGTAATAAATCGGTAAAAATCCGGGTTGCGGGCCCTTAACTGATTGAGTAAAACCTCAAATTGTAATGCTTAATCATTGAAATTGATGTTAACAACAAACTCTCGAAAGAAAAACTTGAAAAAGAAAAGATATTTATTTGTTTATTGGAGACTGCTCGCATGTGAGATAAAGTTCTCATGTCTAATATAAATATTGTTGTGTTCGTTTAGGGTTTAGTTTAGATCTTAAAGGTAATACTTAAAAAAACATAGACTAACGGATACATACCGAATATTCAACAGATGTGACGCACTAGATATACGCCAATTATACGTTAAAACACTACTAATCTACATTTTTGATCAAAAAAACAAATTTCAACAATCTCAAAATAACTCTAACAAACCAGTTAGACAATCGTACAAAAATAAAATTAAAACTACGACAGTGATTACAAGCTTTGGACAAAGGCACTATAAATATGCTAAAAAAGCACTCAACAGTCTTACCCTTGAAAATAAAATAGAAGAAAATAAAAATAAATTCATACCCAAAATTAAAAAAATGGATTAAAGAACAAAAAAGACAATATTACCAAAATTACATAGTATAAAATGAAGTCGCTCAAAATGTATGTGCGCGTTAATCTTTTAAACCAAGCAATGGATTTTCATACGGTTTTCAGCAATAGATAGAGTGATTGAAGAGGAATGTTTATATGTATAATACATGTAAATTATATTAGAGAAAAGCCGAGAAATTCAAAGAAAACATATTTTTGTGCGATTTAAAACGGCTGGCGGGCCGTACTATAGTCACTTTTGAAATTCGTTTTACGGAAGAAATTTGAAAATAGACGTCCTAGAGTAAGAAGGTATTTGATTTTCCCTTTTCAAATATCCAGTGTTGCATTGCAAGCATTGTATAATTAGTGGCGATCGCTAACTATATTATTATATAAATAAAAATTAATAATTATAGTTGATTCAAGAGGAAGGTTTATATCTATAAATACATGCTTATTATAGTAGAGAAAAGCCGAGAAATTCAAATATTCAATTCAGGCAGCGGGCAGCGGGCAGCTGGCAAGTGGGTGGTGTGGATTTTATAAAGGTTGGGTAATGGCGTTGTTTTTCGTTAGCTACAGCAACGTGTGGCCGGGTCTGCTAGTAATATAATCAGAATAAAACACGTAGATATACGTAACACACAAAACCAATATAAAACACATCATTAAATAATTCATTTTACCTATATAAATATATTTTTTAAGTTTAATTTTAGCTTGTTTTTTTTATGCAGCATTATTTTTAATGTATTATGTATAAATTTTTGTTTTTAAAAATGGAGGCCTAAGCACAGGTGAGCTACCCGGTGAAGCTGACATTGCCGAATTATATTTGAAATGTAAGATATTATATCAAATAAATAAATTCAGTTTAGGTCTCCCAATCACCCAGAACGCTTATTGTGAGCTTTTGCGAATCTATGTAATCATTTTGAAATACAATATTTTTGTACCACCCTATCGCACGTCGATATTAAATTTTAATTAAAGATGTCAGGTTTCCGACACTGCATGCGAAGAGAGGGAACAAAGCGCCATCTATAGACAAGATGTCTTACGTTTACGCCATACGTAATAACTGTTATTAAGAAACTTGAACATGACATATATGAGACTTTGTGGCTTGTAATTTGATAAGTCATTCCATGTTATTTCGTGGTACCAAGTACCGACAAATTAATGAATATATTGGTACTCGTATGATGTGGCTATGTTTGGTGAATTAGCAGGGGTGCCCGGGTACATGGCGTGAGGTTTGACCGGGTCTTGGTGGCGGATGCGTCTGCTACCAATTGCGTGCAGGCCAGATCGCGAGAGACTGATTGACGGAGAACTTTTGACTTCTTCAGCAGGGCTCTCTCGGAACATCACCTTGCACCGCAGTGGGAGGGATGGTATCATTCATCCATCACTCCTGAACACACTGAACCCTAGCTTCCTACCCCTTATAATTTTTTCCTCCTAGCAAACTGAATGTCTCTGGTTCAAACCCCGGCAAGCGCAAGTAAATTTTATTTGATTAATTTAGATTATTTCCAAATTTAATCATTTATAATAATATAAGATATATTTGCGGAACGTTCCAGTGTGGAAGATATTTTATAATAATATAAGATATATTTGCGGCACGTTCCAGTGTGGAAGATATTTTATAATAATATAAGATATATTTGCGGCACGTTCCAGTGTGGAAGATATTTTATAATAATATAAGATATATTTGCGGCACGTTCCAGTGTGGAAGATATTTTATAATAATATAAGATATATTTGCGGCACGTTCCAGTGTGGAAGATATTTTATAATAATATAAGATATATTTGCGGCACGTTCCAGTGTGGAAGATATTTTATAATAATATAAGATATATTTGCGGCACGTTCCAGTGTGGAAGATATTTTATAATAATATAAGATATATTTGCGGCACGTTCCAGTGTGGAAGATATTTTATAATAATATAAGATATATTTGCGGCACGTTCCAGTGTGGAAGATATTTTCAGTATCGCCCTGGTGTAAGAAAACCATTCACAATAGAAACGTTGCTTGAAATTTGTGTGATGACCAGATTGGAATAGCCAGAAGTTTCTCCATCATCCTTTTCCCCATCTCCTTCCCCTCCAAACTACCTTCAGCCTCACAACATACTCCAATTGGTGATGCCATAATCTAACTGGATCCGCAATTTTTTTAAAACATTCTAAATTATTATATTTTTTTAATCATTCTTAAATAAAAATTAAAACGTTGAGCCATTATTTTTAAAGCAAAGTGTTTACTAAATGTAGTAGTTTTTCTTTTTAAAATGTACAACGGCCAACAAAGTTCAAAATTTATTAAACAAACACACAAAGCATAAAACTTAATGAACATCAATACAAACATAAATCAGTGATTACTAGAAGAAAAAACGAAAGAAGATTTCCCTTTCGAAACAAGCAAAATTACAATAATCTTTACTGTACAGAACGGTGGAGTTCTTCTAAGAAATACAGACCAATATAAAAGAAGAGTAAAATACATTCAAATTTTAATAAAGAAGTTTTGAACTGTGTAAAGTGACCTCCGTATTCCAGTGGGTAAGACTCTTGACTCACAATCCGGAGGTCGCGGGTTCGAACCCGGCATGCGCAAATAAATTTTATCTGATTAATTGGTGTTATTTCACACTTAATTAATTAAAAATAATATAAAGTATATTTGGGGCATGTTCCAGAGTGGAAGATACTATCAGTATCGCCCTGGTGTAAGACCAC
Organism: Limnephilus rhombicus; assembly: GCA_929108145.2. NCBI lineage: Eukaryota > Metazoa > Arthropoda > Insecta > Trichoptera > Limnephilidae > Limnephilus > Limnephilus rhombicus. The sequence goes on along the minus strand of OV815284.1, from coordinate 10,494,856 downwards.
CATTGAGAATTTAAAGTTGCTTGAAAATGGCTTTAGCCGTATTTGGTGACCAGATCTGAATAGCCAGGTACTTCCCAACCTTCCTCTTCCCCACCTCCTTCCCCTCCCCACTACCTTCAGCCTCACAACATACCCCAATTGGGGATGCCATAGTCTCACTGGCTCCAGAAGGGAGCAGTTGAGATTCTTGTGCGGTATTCACTGTAAAAAAAAGCGTATTTTCAATTTTTCTAATTTGGTTTGTTTAATTTTGCAAACAAACTTTTTGCTTTTTGCAATGTATTAGTAATGTATTAGCACAATTTATAAACCACATTACAAATGTCGATCGTCCGGCTGTTTAGTAAGACATCCCAATACTAAGTTTTGAGATAACAAGGAAAACAATTATTATTTTTTTTATTTAAAAAGAAAGACAAAAATTCCCGGGTTACGAATAACCCGTCAATATTTGAAAATCTCCTTCTACCACACAGTAAGCCGAAAATGTTGCTTGAGTCGTGATGGAGGACTTAGCCAGCCGAGGAATCGAACCCGGAACGCCTGGTTGGGACCCAAACGCGATGCCCGCTCAACCCCTGACCGGTCATTCGAATGCTCACCATAAATCAATTATGTCTGTGTTTTACAAATTAAATATACTGTAAAATAATACCGGGAAGCATAACGGATAACGGATAACGGCCCGGCATACTATGTTTTGACATCTCACTCCTATGGTCGAGGGGTGACTCGCAATCCGAAGGTCGCGGAATCAAATCCCGGCGTGCACAAATAAATTTTATTTGATTAATTTGCGTTATTTCACTAATAATTCTTTTAAAATAATATGTGTTGTGTGTGTGTTGCAGAGTGGAAGATATGCTCAGTACCTATCGCCCTGGGGTAAGACCACCATTCTGAATTGAAATGTTGCTTGAAATGGCTTTAGCCGTGTTTGGTGACCAGATAGCCATGTACTTCCCCACTTTCCTCTTCCCCATCTCCTTCCCCTCCCCACTACCTTCAGCCTCACAACATACCCCGATTGGGGTGCCATAGTTTAATTGGCTCAGACTGCAGACTCTTATGAGGTATTCACATAAAAAAAGAAAAAAAAGTCATCATACAATTTTTCTCTAATAATCCAGAAAACGTCATTTTTTTAAGGAGATAACGATAATAATCCAAACGAAAATATGAAACAGAAAATAACACAGAAAAATAGAAAAAGATAACGGTCGCAACTGGGACTCAAACCCAGAACCTCTATTTCGACCATTATCTTTTTCTATTTTTCTGGGTCTTGTTCTTTTCCGTATTTTCGTTTAGATTATTATTGTTATCCTCTTCTTCAATGATATATTACATTGATGGGAATAACCTTCAAAAGTTATAAAAGGAGAGTTTTTCTTATAAAAAATTTAATATTTATTAGATTTTATAAAAAGTCATTAAAAAAATTAATATCAATATATACCTAAGTTTTTTTTTCGTAACTTATTTTTTTTTCGTTAAGGAGGTAGCGCAACACTGCGTAATACCCCAAAAACAAATAACGAAAATACTTTTGGCCGTGAAAATCTAAAAAAAAGTATTTTTTGTTTTTGTTTTTTCTTAAAGTTTACCTGCATTATAATTGATTTGGCGGTGTTTATTAGTAAACTGAGAATTGAAACAGATAGAGGGTACGCTTTCACATATAATTGCATACTCAACTCAAATTTTGAATTTTTGGAGATGGCTGACTAATCAACTGGACGATCGATGTAAAATGTATGTTAAATAAATAAATTCTTGCACAGGAAATTAAAAAAAAACTCTGAGGTTTGAATAGTTTTAATTGCAATTTTTCTACTTTATTACGAGTTAGAACTCCATGTGCCAAACAAGGGCTAAATGAACATCCAAGGGGTAATCTTTTAAAGGATAATTCACGTAGATAAGAGAGAAACTTATTGGGGTACATTATGACGATGTAAGAAGTGGGGAGTAAAAGATTATGAAAAGATAAGGGTTTAGAAGTTGGGTATTCGGACCTGTTCACAAAACATTGCTTAAGCTATTTCAAGCAACATACAACAACTACTACTGTGGTTGTCTTTCATCAGGGCAATGCTGAGAGTACATACCAATTTATTAATATAAAAAATCTTACCTAAAAATTAAATTAAAATAAATAAAAAAATAAAAAAAAATAAAAATTTGAAAAAATCAGAGTGTGCAATTCACACGCGGTACAGCAGCAATTTTTTTAATCAATCTGATGAATGATTTTTTCCATATTTTTGTCGTCGAATTCCAGTGCACCTTTTCCTAAACATTTGATCATCTTATTAGTATTTGTGTTTTCTTATTCGGAGTCGCTGATGTCACTTCCTTTTGTATTTTCTTTGCCTGTTCATTTTGGAGTGGTTTGAGGATTGGATATTGCTTTTACAAGGCCTTCAACATAGCATCCCCAAAGATAACATAAGCCCCGGGGGAAATTGTTCTCATCAGAGCCTCTTGTGTGGAGCTAATATTAAAAAAATATACCAGGGTGTGAAAATAATTCACACGCGGTAGAGTGAAACCTTCATAAAACTAAAGTAGACAAGAGTAGGGAGGCTACGAAGCACGTCACAAAGAGGAAACCGATAGGCCAAGAAGCAAAAAAGAGGAGACCGATAGGCTATGAAGCACCGCACAAAGAGGAGACCGATTATACTATCTCATTCTCTCGCAGAATAAATCCTATAGATGCATGTGTTTACCTCTTTTTTGTGTCGCTATTTTTCGTTTCAAATGTGCTAAAGAAGTTATCACTTTAAAAAAATCAGAGTGTGTAGTTCACACACGGTAGATGTGAAACCAAACTTCGAGAGAATGAGACGAATGAATAGTATCAAGAGTAGGATAATTGTAGTGTTTATTTATTATAATATTATTACCAAATTTAAAAATTACTTCACAAAGAGGAGGCCAATACGCTACGAAACAATGCACAAAGAGGAGACCGATTATACTATCTCATTCTCTTGCAGGCTAATTTCTATAGATAGATGTATGCGTTTGTATCTTTTTAGTGTCGTCATTTTGCGTTTTATCGAGTTTCAAATACACTTTTCACTTCAAAAACTTCATATAGATATATGTAATCCGGACACTGTGAAATGTCGTCCTGAAACCTAGAGAAGTAGAGTCCAGTAACTAGACAGTAGTTGTCTCCGAGCTGTCACAGTTTTGCAATAGTGTAATTAAGAATGACGCAGCGTGGCCGGAATACTTGGGGCTTGTCTGGTGACCTACGTGACAGGGCAGCAAGAACCTTGACCCGGGACCCAAAAGTCACTGGGTTTAATTAGGAATACGCAAGTCTCCTTTGGTGTAGTGGTATAAAGCGCCTGGCGAATCTCTGCAGACATTTACCGGATCAAGGATCAAATCCCACGAAAGAAGAAGAAAACACAAATACTAATAAAATTACTAAATATTAGGTCCTTACAAATGAAATGGGCGTTTTACCATACTGGCAACTTTGATCTCAAATATCTTCTCTTTGGTTAGGAATTCCAAATTCAAATTTATACAGCTATTTACTCATGTATTTGTGTTTCAAAAATTAAAATTTATTTGTTTTTTCCTTGATTGTTTTTTTTTCTTTGCGTCACTTAGTTTACAAAATGGAAAACTTGAAATATTGCGTTATTTACGAGTACGTATTTATTTATTGAGTACGGGTTCCACCGTGGCACCAGTGCTACAGAAACGGCTCGAAGGATTAATGATGTATAGGGCGACGGTGCCGCAAAAGAAAACACAGCGGTGTTTTTTTTTTTTTTTTTTCTTTTCGTTCACTACAGCTTTCTTAAATCTGGCCAGACGATTACAGCAGATGTCTATTATAAACATTGTAAACCATGATGGAAAAGCTAGCTGCTAAATAACCTAGGCTGGTTAATCGCTCTAGGCCACTGCTGCTTCATGAAAACGCTAGACCACACACTGCACAACAGACGGCTACCAAATTAGAGGAGCTTCAATTTGACATCCACCGTACTCTCCGGACCTTGCCCCAACAGATTACCATTTTTTTCGAAATTTGGATAACTTCTTGCAAGGGAAAAAATTCAACTCCGATGGGGCAGTCCAAACCGCCTCAAAGATTTTATTGATTCCCGTCCGAATGGTTTTTTTAGTAAAGGGATCGATGAACTACCTATGAGATGGCAAAAGTGCATAGATAGCAATGGTACATACTTTGATTAAAATAAATATATTATATTAAAAAAAATCGACTTTATGTTCCTCCCATACAAAACGCCAATTTCATTTATATATTTTTTTAAATTTTTTATTGAAACATATAACAAGGTTACAATTTTACAACATAATATATACATCAATATTTGAATCACTCTCCTAATAAAGCAGCTGCTTGTGTTTTTTAAAATATTTTTCGTAGCTTTCTTCTGATCGTGTATCGAGGGTTAATTTATTAAATAATTTTATACCCTTGAATATATAGTGATGCCGTGCTGTTGTGGTTCGTACTAGTGGCACGGTTAATCCTCCAACTGATATTATCCTTTTGCTTATATTTAATTGTGGTAAATTATTTTTACTACAAAAATCTTTATGTATTTGTAATAGTGCAATTTTGTCATAAATTTTTGTAAGTGAGGGAACCGGGAAATCTTGAAAAACATTTATTGTTGGGTAGTAATAGGGCTTTTTTAAGATGATTTTTAATAATATTTTTTTAATTGTTTCCAATGGGAGTAGGGTTGCTTTATATGCACCCCCCCAAGCCACGATTCCATATTGTAGTACAGAGTGCGCAAGTGCATAATAAATATCTTTTAGTATTTTTAATGATACAGTATTTCTTAATCTAAAATATATATCGATCAGTTTTCTCATTCTGTCTACTGTGGAATTTATTTGACATTTCCATTTGATGTTATTATCTATAATTATTCCAAGATACTTTATTTCTTCTTTACTACTAATGTATATACAGTTTGAGTTACAGGGTGCGATTCAAAGGAGGCAATTTTTTTCGTGAATTTTTATGTTTAGATTTATATTTGAGATATTATATATGTAAGGACCTAATATATAGGAAAAGGTGCACTGGGATTCGACGACATAAATATGGAAAAAAAATCATATTTTTGTTATTTGTTTTTGGGGTGTTATGCCATGTTGCGCTACCTCCTCCTTTAGCCAACGTTTCGGACAGCGTTACAGTGTCCATCATCAGGGCAGGTGTGTAAATGTTAGTGGTGAAATGTGTGCTTAAGTACTCCGATGCAATACCGTGTTGCCAGCTCCATTCCACTGCGAGATGGCATTACAGTATACTTCAAGATAGTTTTCTGCATTTAGCTTTGGTGTAGCCGTCAATTATCGGATACCAAGAACTATTGAGCTTAGCTTCGTCGTCTCTATTAATGTTAATAGAATTTTTATGACTTTCAATTTTTTTATTTTTTATTTAATTATTTTCATATTACATTTGGTTATAAAATGACGTATTGCCCATCTCACTAGGTGTGAAACGCCTGTGTTGAGATGGCAATTTACAGAGTGGTTATCTAAGATTTTGTAGTAATATTATGAAAATGGCAGGTTAATATAATTTTTTTTTCTTTAAATATACAATTCAAGTATGTTACATATATATATATATATATATATATATATATATATATATATATATATATATATATAAATATATATATATATATATATATATATATATATATATATATATATATATATATATATATATATATATATATAAAAAGAAGATTGCCTCTGCCTCTGTAATTAGGCATGCTCTATAAGTTTTGGGTCTTCCCAGGACTTCTTCACTCAGTATCACCCTGGTATAAGACCATCATTCAGAATTGAAACGTTGCTTGATACGACATTAGCCGTTTTTGGTGACTAGATCTGAATAGCCAGATGCTTTCACATCTTCCTCTTACCCATCTCCTCACTACCCTCAACCTCAAAACATACTCCCAATTGGGGATGCCATAGTATCACTGACTCCAGACGGAAGCATTTAAGAAAGTAGTTACAAAATTAGTTTGGTTAAAGATGTCTGGAGTGAACTCATATATGTAAAATAATTTTATGCGAAACTATTAAAATTTAGCTCTTAATGTTACTGCTCTTTATTGGTCTAGAATGATAGTGTTGCTAAGTTTTATGTCGGAACTTGCATAGTTACCTACTGTATAAAATGGCGTTACATCTGTTTATAATAACAATTCATTTATATAGCGCAATTAAGCGATATTTCACCCCAAGTGCGCTTTGCTGTAATAGCGTAACCTATATTACCGTACGATACAATTACGCGGATAACCTATTCGGAAATGCTCTTCAAGTTAAAATTACTCCCACAGTGGTGTTCATACATTATTAGCCATCTAAATTGCACTTACGTAAGTTAATTCTAAAATTAATCAAACGAGGAAGAACGTAATTATTAATGATACTATACAAGGCTACTTACGTACGATATGACTTACATTATAAGAGATTTATGTCGCCTATTTTAGCACACCGTTTCAATCGTCTCAACCAAAGATATTGAAATATAAGTAGATGTGCTATCTGCTGTTTTTACTATGTGGGTCTGCGCTTCCGGGTGTCGCCGATATTGTTTACCAATTAACAAATAAACTAAAAGAACAAATAATTAACGAATAAACCAAACGAGCGTTAAATTAAATGAACGAATTCTTTCCTTATTCAAAATATATTGTTAACCAATATTAATGCACATTTTCAAAAAATCAACGAAATGAACAAATTCTTTTTGTATGAAAACTACGCTAATTAGCGCGTAGTCCGGCGACAGTTGCGCGGACACCATAGCATATCTATTCTGTATTTGAATATCTTTGGTCTCAACTGTATGTACTATAAAATAAGTGTGTTGATGTAGACATTTTTAAAAAATTATTTATCGATACAATTTAGACGGTCGCGTGGTCGAGGAGTAAGAGGTCACGGGTTCGAACCCAATAGAAAACTCCAGTCCATTTTTTAAATTTTTTTTATGAATAATGACCTTCTAACTTAAATAACTGCATTTTTATTTTTATTTTTAGAGTTAGTTTTAATATTTAAAATAATTGTCAAAGTTTTAATTTTTCAAGACCCCCCGAAAACCACCGTATGTATGGTGATGACGTGTGACGTCATCACTCCTGAAAAAATAGTATAGGATCGGGCAATCAGCTGATCTACTGCCGCCATTTTGAATTCCGTCGTACGAAGTATTCTCCCTAGAAATAGCATTACTATTTTTTGTGCAGTAGTTTTTGAATATTTTCAATAATAGAGATAAACTAGTAAGAGATGCTTTTATTTTTGAAACATTATTTAGGCCTAAATAATGTTTCAATAAACACAACAACCAAATCTCTATAAACAGTACGTAAATAAACGAATAAATTAATACGATGGCTTGTGTCATATCATAAATTCCAATACAATGACTTTACAGTAACGTCACGACACGTCGAACACTTTGACGGCGTGTTTTTACGACCCGATTAAAAATGGACTTTTTAATAATTATTTAAAAACTCTGCGTTTAATATTATTAAATAAAACTTATATATTCAGAATCAGCGTTTATTGCTCTATATGAACATATTTTTTTAAAGCCAGAATATTTTTCACTGGAGTTCCTTATTAATTAATTAAAATAATATAAAGTATATATATTATGCGGCACGTTCCAGGGTGGAAGATATGCTCAGTATCGCCCTGGTGTCATTCATAATTAAAACGTCGCTTGTCATATTTGGTGACCAGATCTGAAAAGCTAGGTACTTCACAATCTTCCTCTTTCCCATCTCCTTCCCCTCCCTACAACCTTCAGCCTCACAACATACCCCACTTGGGGATGCCATAGTCTCACTGGCTCCAGAGGGGAGCAGTTGGGACTCTTGTGCGGTATTCACTTCCGTTTCATCCGAATTTCATGTCACTAACAGGGCTAAAGAAGTTTCACTTCAAAATGTGTTTAAAAGAAACAAAATGTCATCAATTCACATTACTGGAAGGAACATTTAGTTGTTCCCTAAGATACCAACAGACCGTAGTGTTAATGTTTACTGTTCAAGCAATGTTCACAATGTTCGTTCTTCCTTCTGTGCAAGGCGAGAATTCGGGACCGGAGGTGTTGGGAAGGAACTTGAACATTAATCTTACCACACGCATTGCCAAACAAACACCTACCCTACTTACAAGAGGGATGTTTTCAGACTTTCATTATTTATAAATTCACTGGTGAGCTTTTGAATATTGTTGTTCGCGAATTCGGGAAAATGCTTGCTGGTTTCTGGGTTAATATGCATCGTATTTGGGGTTGGATTTACTTGGATTTTGTATTAAAGAAGTAAGAAGATAATGTAAAGAATGTTTACAAAATAAGTTTGTTTTGAGGATTTAATATAAAACTCACAAACAGTATATAGTATATAATGTGAGGAATGTAATCTCAACTGGGTAGGAATTCTTAGGAAATTTGAAACCAAACTATGAAATAAGAGATCTGCGTGTAAGGTCAGTTCCGCCTGGCAGTGGCATTTTTCAGCGACTTCCTTAAAGCATTTGATAGAGTTAGACGTGACAAAATGATTCAAATTCTGAAAACCTCCGGGATAGACGATAACGATATAAGGATGATAGGTAATCTTTATTGGAACCAGAAAGGAGCAGTAAGAGTAGAGCAATGTCTACCAGACGAAGTAGAAATAAAGATAGGCGTGCGGCAGGGTTGTATTCTTTCACCTATGCCGTTGAACTTATATTCAGAAGAAATATTCAATGAAGCTCTGCAAGAAGCTACTCAAGGACTTGTTATAAATGGAAAGATTCTGAACAACCTGCGTTATGCAGATGATACAGTACTTCTAACAAGTAACATTGAGGATTTACAACTTTTGCTGAATCAAGTAGTGAAGACTTGTGAGAATTTTGGGCTAGAACTGAATATGAATAAAACAAAATACATGCTCATAAGCAAAAATAACGCATTGGATGAAAATCTTTATATTGCTGGAAAAAAACTAGAGAAGGTACAGAGTTACTTCTTTAGTTTTGTGGGCTGCAATGTAAATGATAGATGGGATCCTTCAGTTGAAATCAAATGCCGCATTGAGCAAGCATGTGCAACCTTTATCCGCATGAAAAAAAGTTCTGCAGTCATGATCCCAACCTTGGATTATGAATGCGAATGGTCAGATGCTACGTGTTTTCGATATTATTTTATGAAATGGAAGCATGGACGCTTACGGAAGAACTAATTAGGTGATTTGAAGCATTCGAGATGTGGATTTATAGAAGAATACTTAAAATAAGCTGGATGGACAGGGTTACAAATGAAGATGTTATGGTTCCGATGAAGAAGAAAAGGAAGTAATTAAAACTATAAAAATCCGAAAACTTCAATATCTTGGACATGTGATGAGACATCCAGAGAAGTATGAGATCTTGCATCTCATAATGCAGGGAAAGATTGCTGAAAGACGGGGCCCTGGAAGAAGGAGAACCTCATGGCTGAAAAACCTGAGACAGTGGTTTGGCCAGTCTACCGTGGAGCTGTTCCGGGCCGCAGTAAACAAAGTACGCATAGCCAACATGATAGCTAACGTCCGTTGAACGGACAGGGCACTAGAAGAAGAAGAAGAAGTGGCATTTTACACGATACTTTTTTGAAAAAAATCTGATATCTCGACGTTGATCAAGAAATTTAAGGTTCATGGAGACATACTTTCATCTTTTTAAAAGCGATTAGAAACGTATTTCAAAAACTTTATCTGAACTCTTTCCATATTTGATATATATATAGAACAAAAAGGGTTCCACAATATTAAAGCGTACGCTAGGTGGCTTTTGATGTAAGATATGTAGAAAATCTTAAAAATGTATTTATTTTTAAGTCATATATTTTTATACTAGCCTCCCAAATTGATGAACGTTTAGTTATTTTTATAAATTTTGAAAAAAAGCTTAGAAGTCTTACGTACTTAACAAATGTTTTATTCTTCCTTATTCTTGCATGACATGCATAACTTTGATATCTCGCCAACTCGACGATAAAGATTTTTTAGCAAACACCTCTTTAAGGGCCCGCAACCCGGATTTGTACCGATTTATTACATATTTCCCTTAAACACGGTAAGTTTTAAAGCTCTTAAAAAAATATATGTTATTCTTGAAGATAATATCTAGACTTTGCCCGCGCCGAAAAGCAAATTATATAAAATTCCCCCGATAGAAAAAAATCGCAAACCATGCTCCAAAAATTATTATTAACACGTTTGTTTCAGTTATTTTACAAGTTATATGTATGTAAAAAATCAGTGTTTCTTTAAATGCTGTTTAATATAATGCCCGCAATATTTTTGCTCTATTTTAAACGAGTCGTGTTTTATTAAACATTTTCGCAATTTTCGCATCGATTTTGTCGCTGTAAATGTTAGCGATCTCATCTAACCTTCGTAATTTCGTATCTCTCCATCTTCTTCTTTTCGGGCCCGGTTGCAGAGCCTTAAGTTTTTATCTGGATGTACACAATAAACCCTCTATACTTAAAGCGATCAACTTGCAACATCCTGGTAAACATAACCGAGCGAGACATCACATGATGTTTTATGCATTGAAGAGTCAAACATCCTCATATCAAAATACCACCAGACATAAGGCATCGCTGCATCTACTTTACTTAGATATACTCGTGTTTAAGTGTTCCCGTAGTACGAGTATACCTACACTTTAACGATTTTCTCTTGGCAAACGTTCAACAGAACAGACTTTTGCAGATTATTAGACGGCCGGCATAGTCCAGTGGTAAGGCTCTTGACTAGCACTCCGAAGGTCGCGGGATCGAATCCCGGCGTGGCAAATAAATTTTATTTGATTAATTTGTGTTATTTCACAATTTATTAATTAAAAATAATATATAGTATATTTGCGACACGTTCCAGAGTGGAAGATACTCTCAGTATCGCCCTGGTGTAAGACCACCATTCAGAATTGAAACGTTGCTTGAAATGGCGTTAGCCGTGTTTGGTGACCAGATCTGAATAGCCAGGTACTTCCCCACCTCCCTCTTCCCCATCTCCTTCCCTTCTCCATTGCCTTCAGCCTTCAGACTCAAACATAAATTTGTTTGTTTTTTTTTTTATCTGAGCAGGTAATTTTTATAATTATTTTTTTTTATTCAGCTACTATGCATATTTAAATTTTTACATTTTTAGAGTATATTTGATAAATATCAGTATAAAAAAAAAATAAACAAAAATTTTAACAAAACAAAAAAAAAATGCACTAAAAAGTAAAAAAATAATTTCGTATTCTTCTACAACTTTATAATCAACTTACTTTTTCTAATCATCAATAGGTAGGTTACTTTTGGAGTCGGTGTCAGTCAAGGTAGGTTTGTAACTACATACATAGTTATAGGTGAGATGTGCTTGTGTCGCACAAGCGACTTGACGAGGCGAGGTGTCAAGTGAACACGCCGGGCCGGGTACCTTTGCTGACACCGACTCTAAAAATAACAATCGTACCTACATATTGATGATTAGAAAAAGTAAGTTGATTATGAAGTTGTAGAAGAATACGAATTTATTTTTTTACTTTTTAGTGCATTTTTTGAAGTCGTTTTTTGGTTTTGTTAAAATTTTTGTTTATTTTTTGATTTTTAGTGAATCTGAAGTACACAAACTAATTTTTCTGAATATGGGTAAACCTACTAAACGTGCTGCTCATATAAGACAGACATAATTTGACCATAGCGACGTTAGGGTCAAATTAAGAGATTCGGCCGAGTTTCGTTAATTTGTCATGGATCCGATAATTAGAACCTAACCAAACTCTCATCAAATTACCCTTGAAGTACATCCTTTCCAATAAAAAAAGAATCATCGAAATCGGTTGGCGTGATATTGAGTTATTTGTCCATTTGTCGCGCATATACTTAATGCAAATTTAAGACTTATATGGTTTTCTCATGGATGCCATTATCGGAACTAGACCAAATTAAAATGGGACCACACAGGAAGCACCAGCTTTCAAATAAAAAAAGAATCATCAATATCGGTTCACCCAGTCAAAGTTCTGAGGTAACAAACATAAAAAAAAATAATAAAAAAATACAGTCGAATTGAGAACCTCCTCCTTTTTGAAGTCGTTTAAAAAGAGATGTTGATTATTTTCGTAGTCCTCCTCACTAGGAGATCCTGTATTGAGGTGGACCTAGTTTTGGATAAGTTTTCAGAGACTTCCATGATGGGTTTTCCTTTTTTATTTTCATCATGGTTTGGGTAAGGTTTATTCTGAAACTTCTATTTCAATGGATATGATTTTAGATTTTGGTTTATGATTTATGATTTTATGATGTTTAGTTTTGATTTATGATTTTAGATTCTATTTCAATGTTTTTATGTTTTAAATATACTGTAAGTTCCTTTTTCTGATAGTTCCTTACGTCAAGATTTGACGTCCCACATGTAGATATTTTTGGTTTTAATTTGTTTGATTCTGTGTGGGAGTTTGTTATAAAATTTACTGCTAAATATTCTGAGTTTTTTTGTCCAAAGGTAGAATTACATTTAAGTATATCAGTACGACTGTTTAACTAGCTCTTAGAGGTTATGAACCGGAATATCTTTGGCATAGATGTTTTTATATGCTTGAAACGTAAACTGTTTTAAAATTTCGGTTATTGACGTCCTTTATTCACCTAATTGTTTATTCATAATTAGATCAATGTTTGGTCCTTGCTTTTTTACACGGCATACATAGTTTGGTAATGGAACAATAATGTAAAACAAGGCTCCCTGCCACGATGTCATTGTCCACAAATATCTTTAAGATATTCAAATTCCAATGCTCCCATGGCCTGGAAATAGCTCCGACATGATGCCTTAAAAATCTATGGTCGACTGTGAAGAAAGAATGGAAGAAAAAAAAGAAAACCATCATCGAGAAACTCATTCAAGTATGGCATCACAACCAAGAAAAAAAACATTTGCAAATATTTGGTGCTCAGTACGCCAACTGGGATTTAATCTTAACCCTAGATTCATAACCATTCGTCCCACAGACCGCGCAAAACGTAAATTTGTTTCTAGTGTCTCGAGTGAAAGAGATAGAATGATGACCTCTCAAGTACCTTACTAGATCGCTTGTTCATTAGTAACGCGGATGCGTTTGACTCAAAGTGACATCTTGTACACAAGTTATATACCTTTGAACGTCTGAGAGACGAATGTTTATGAATAGTGTAACTTTTGACGAGATTGCAAGTTATTTTGAAAACATTGTTTTTGATGATTTCTGGTTATACAGAGTAAAAGTAAGTATATGATATTATTCTATATGAGTTATTATTTAGAGTTACATCTTATTTTATCGTTCAAAATGTATTATTGTGTGTATTTTACATCAAATCTTTTTATTTTATTTTAGAATGGATGATCGGCATATTGAGGAATATTTAAATCGTTTATCTGATTCTGGTGATTATAATTTTACCAGTCAGCAAAAGGATGTAGAAATGAGTTTTCTATCCTTCAAAACACCCTTCACAAAACATCCTTCGTGATATTTCGGGAAGGATGTTTCGGAGAAGTTGACCGAATCGTGGTTAGGTAAATGACACGAAATGCCAACTTTGAATAGATGCCTAAAAAGGAATATCGCCGAAGTTTTAGGTGAAACGCCTACCATTGTCGCAACTGGTCCAAGTGGTACTCAAAAAAAGGTTTGAGGTTATTGTGATTATAAAAAACGGAGTATGACAAGGTTCCAAAGCAAGCAATGCAAAAAGTATATGTGCATGGACCATCGCAGCCTCATGTGTATGGAATGTACCGATGAAATTAAATTTTTTTTTGTTGTTACCTAATTAAACATATTACAGAGTGCCATATTTGATTTATTTATTTTATTTACAAGTACCCCAAAACTCGTTTCTTAAATTTAGTCGTCTGTGAGATGAATGTTTATGAATTATGTTTCTCTTAGATAAGGTTATGAATCTAGGGTTAATAAATAAAACAAAGTCGGGTTAGTTATACCATTTATAACTCAAGAAAGGCTGGACCGATTTTTGTGATCTGTGATTTGTTGGGTTTGTCTCCACCTCGAATAACAGAATAATTATTAAAACATCGGAAAAATTTACGAAAAAGAAATTATGAAGAAAATTAATTTTGTCATACATTTTGTATGGAACGGTTTTTAAGAATTAACTAGCACTTCAATATTATACTTAATATTGCTGCAGCTCTTTCAAAAGATGCCCATGCATAAAACCAATTATTAGGCTGTTGAGCATCATTCCCTACAGTTTGTTCCCTCCAAAGGAAAAAGCTAATCATTTTCTTTCATCTCTCTCACACATCGCACCGTTACGTCAATATCGATACTACTAATTTTGAAAGTATGGAATATAGTTACAAAGATAATATTGAAGTGAGAGTGAATTCCGAAAATTCAAAAACGTCAAATGTCAATGCGCTGATTGTTTTGCTTTTGTTCTTAAACATATAACGCCCTTTCTTACAAACTAAATGATAGTCTAAAATGAGACAAGCGGTGTACGTATGTCTGCACCCCCAAAGGAAAATTACAATCATTATCAAAAAATCTCTCTCACACGTATAAATCAAATAAAACGAAATTCCCTTTGCAAAAAAGTAGTTCTTTGGAGGAAACAGCCACACGTATTTTGTATGTCTAACCATTATTTAACTTATAAGAAAGAACTACAGCATTATAGCAATAAGAAACAAATGTTTATTGTCATTTTTTTCCGTCACGGTAAATGTAAAAGCATCCATTTTAATGATTTTATTTTGTTCGTGTCGGCCTCGAGAGGTTACCTCGCGCATTGGAAAAGTATGATAATATAATAAAAAAATATATAAATCCGTATACAACGCCATCTCTGAAACATGACAAAAACAAAACACGTACAAAAATGATTTTGATTTTTGTACATTTATTGAACTTTATTCATTTTTTTCCATTCATTTTAACATTAAAAAAAATTTGCTAATAAGTTAACACAACAGTTATTGATTCTGAGGCGGTACGAAGTCCACCGGGTCAGTTAGTTGCTTATTAAATACTAAAGGAAATGTTTACCAAATGCTAAATATTATTAGCATTCATGTAATTAGTAATTGTATAAGTCAATGCGTTTTGAAAACATAACAAAAAATTTAAGATAAAAAATTATACTAAAGTTATTTTAGTGTATTTATTATAACAAAAAATCGTTTTAGGCTAATAAAATCTACACACGTCTGAAAGCGTAACACCTTTTTTTTACATTAACTCCACACAGGAGGCCCTGAGAAAAATAATTTCCCTCAGTCAGCCCTATGACATCTGAGATGTTGTGTGGAGGGTCTTTTTGAGGATTGGAAGGAATGAACATTGGTCTTGTAGAGGCCCATGTTTCCATGAGGAAAGGGGAAACACAGATGCCGGAAAATTGTTCCACAACCGAGCTGTTGAACACAAGAACGATTCGAAGAAGCGACTCGTTCTCATGTGACAAATGTCAACCATGTACATATGTTGGGCACGCGTTTGGCATGTTTCCCGAACGTGCACCGATGCCGAAGGGATCAAGGACGCTAGTTCCTCGGAGCATCTTCCATTGTAATACCGGTAAAACAAGGGTAGCATTCCCACCCGACTGTAGTTAGAGTTTGCAAATCTGTCTGTTAAGATGGGAGAATCTATCAAACGGACCACCCGTTTCTGCACAGAGTCGGGGGGTTTTTAGGTATTTTGGAGCTCCAGACCAGAGATGGCTGTCAAATTCAATCGTGGGGCGCATTTGTAATTTGTACAGGGTTAACAGTTGTGTTTTATTCTCACTTAATTTATACTTGCTCTTATATCTCTATCTCTACATCTCTACATATTATAAATTAAAGTTCCCCGCGTCGTCTGTATGTCTGTCTGTTCGCGATAAACTCGAAAACTACTAAACGGATTTTCATGCGGTTTTCACCAATAAATAGAGTGTTTCGTGAGGAAGGTTTAGGTATGTAATTTGTCAAGGGTTTGTGTAAATTGGTTGAAACATAACGATAATTGTTAGAAGTGTCAAGCCGCCTGGTACCTTTCCTTATTTTCACTCAAAACCTCAACATTATGACATTTAAATTTCAAATAAAAAGCTGGATACTAAATACAGGGAGATCAGAAATAGAAAATATACTGATATCAAATACAGACTAAAAACAAATCTAGTAAACTGAATTATAAAAAAAACACTATCTTATTTACTTTATAATTATTAAAAAAAATACTACGTGATATATAATTGTTATGTCTAATTCATATTAATTTCTTACAATTAAATTATAATATGTAAATGAAATCCTCAGCACGGAAGATCCCAGTGAGGATATCATTATCTCTACTGTTACTAAGAAATGAAGACTTTTATAAGCACCAGATTTATAAAAGTCTTTTTCACGCACCAGATTTAAATGTCCGGGTTTAATTTTCCCCACAGGAAAAACTAAACCCTTTCACACACTTCCCAAATGATCATCTGGTCAATCCACGTTATGCAATTGCACTATATGTATTATAATTACAAAACAATACAAGAACAACATGTCAACCTACCAGAGACCAGATGGGAAAATAATTCACCGACTCCAGATATTTTCATATCAGAGGGTTCGGCTCTGTGGAATTCCTAATTGAACCTATAAATCCTACTGATCCCTCAATATAAATATTTAAAAAATCTTTTGTAATCCTACATGTATTTAAAATTACCGATTTTTGCATTTTTATAAGTCTTCATTTCTTTAATTATTATTATTATAATACTCGTATAGGAGAAAAACGAATACATTGATTGGTAGAAGTAATTTTTATTGACGTTTTTTGGTTCTTGTTTGTTTTAATTTTTTACATTGAAGCTGTTTGGAGGGTCCTGTTTTAACTCTACCGTTTTGAATTTGGTATATCTGCAAATGTATTTGTAAGTTCCGTTCGTGTGCATTTGGGCATTTTAATAGTGGAGTAAAGTATTTTTTTGAAATGAGAAATAGTCGTGTTTATTTGGAATTTCTCAATGATTTGAAGATAGTTTGAAAAGAGTCATTGAGGTAGTGATGTTTCTTTGGAAATTTTTTTATTTTTTTATTTTTTTTTTTTTTTATTTATTTATTAAAATACAATACAGAATATAGTATATTATATAAAGCATTGTACTCCCAAGAGTTAATAAACTCATTGCGGGAATGATACGCATTACATGAAACATATAGCTGTATGTATTAAGTGAACATATCATAGGACATACATTTGAAATAAAAATAAAAATATATAATACACACCTGGATATTCCTACCCACCCCATATTCCTAACCACCCATATTCCCCTTTCCTTCTGAGAATTTCCTCTCCGTCCTTTCCTTAAAAAATACCTCCACACAACATCCCCAAAAATTATCTAGAAGAAAATATTTTCCTCAAGCCCAGTTAATGTAAATTTTTTAAAAATTAACCACGGTATTTAAGTACCTACTTACAAATCTCGTGATTTCAGTGGTTTTGATTTATTAAATAAGAGAATAACAGAATCATGCTTTTTTGGACGCGAGGTCTAATACTGTTCACAGAACTACTATCAAGGGCGGATCCAGGGGGGGGTCATGACCCTCCCCCTGGGCTGGGTCCAGAACCTAGGTGGACCTACTTTTTACTTGTATCTATTATTATCAAAATTAAATTATAACTTCTTGTGACTTGACCACAACTATGTGACCCCCCTGGCGCCAAAGCTGGATCCGCCCTAGACTACTATTCATATTATCGAGGCCATATCCGACAAACTTTCATCAGGGCATCCTTGAATTCTACTCCCTGCAGCTCAGAAGAGAATGGTATGCTGCTATCCTTAGACTGCTGCAAGGCTGTATAGAAAATACAGCTATTTTGGAACGCTTAGGCCTCTTTATTCCCAATAAATATCTAACAGCGTCATCACAGATTGTTCTAACTTCCTGCCTATGAGACCTTTCTACCAATAGTTCTCCTGATGGGAGTAGCACATTGCTCTTGATGAAAATTTCTTCGAATATTGTTGTATATAGAATTATATATGTAGTTTTAACATACGTCGATAATATAGAGAGTTGGAACACTGCATGTTTAAGTGTCTCAACACATGTCAATTAAGTAGTACCTTAGAAGAGTGTCGACTATCGCCGTTCGTGTCTAACGCCTGAACTGTTACGGAAATAGCCGATGATACACGATTGACCGCTGGGCTCCTACAGTATTTGGTTTCCCAGCTTCAGAATAACTTAGAGCTTCCTATAGTACGGACGTCTAGTCCAGTTAAATATTCATCGCGAACCTCACTATAGCGTAAATAAAGCAATTTGTAATCTCGACGAACCTTGGTCTTTATCGGAATTTTACCGAACATTTTTCAAGTAATCTCAATCATTGGGTTTATAATATTTCACAGATGTAGATATCATTTGAGTCAGTGAAGGGAGATTCAAAAGGGAAAAATGATTGATTTCTGAAAGAGCCTCATTGAAAAAAATTTCATAGCTGTTTGCTTTTTTTCCTTTTAAAATTTGGTCTATAATGATGTTTTTGTATCTTTGCCTACCTTTTAATTTTTTTTTATGTGTCTACACCAGGGGTGCTTAAACTTGAACTGCTTGCGATCTACCTCAATATCATGTTCATAATTCTAATACAAATTTATTATAACTGCTTTTTGAAATCGGGAATGGTATCCATGTAATAGGAGTCCCGAAATAATAGTTATAGACGGAACAGTCAATTTCTCAGAATTTGGTGGAATATGCCAAACAACTCAAATGCAAAGTTTCACTCGTTACACGGTGAATCGGCAACTTGAATTTTAAATTGTGAATACAAAACTGGTTTAAATTAAATCTGTACGCGGCGAATCAAAACTATACTCGGAACATGCAAATGTTTTTTTTTATTCTGGCATCACATGCATAATCTGCATCAAAAATTTTATGTCTGCACTTTGAATAAGATAATGTTTTCCTTCGAAATATGTCAGCAAATAAATCCGCAACAGGAATTTTACATTTTAAATACAAAACTGGTTTAAATTAAATCTTCGTACGTCGAATTAAAAATTCACTCAGAACATGAAAATGGTTTTTGTTTGATTCTGGTAGCACATACATGGTATACAACTTGAATTTTATGACTGCACTTCGAATAAGAGAATGATTGCCTTCGAAGATTACAACAGAAATTTTACATTATGAGCTGGATTAAATTAAATCTATGTGCGGTGAATTAAACTACACTCAAATAAAAACGATTTTTCTTTATTCTGACAGCACATACAGAGTCTGCAACTATTTTATAAAAAAAATAAAAAAATAAGAGAATGTTTTCTATCAAAATGTGTCAGCAGATGAATCCATAACTGGAATTTTACATTCTGATTACGTAACTGGTTTTAAATTAAGAGTGAATCTATTCACCTCAGTCATTTTGTATTATTTATTAATAAACTTCTCATCGCCTTCAAGTTACAACTCGGACTGACTGATTCATAAATAAACCAAACCACATACTAGAACATAGATAACTTCAGGCTTTTGAAGGGGGCAATTTTCGACAATATTTCACCATAAATATGCAATAATTTGACGATTTTCTATCTATTGGGACTTGTGACGTCACACACCATAGATGAGGA
This sequence comes from Limnephilus rhombicus, assembly GCA_929108145.2. Lineage (NCBI taxonomy): Eukaryota > Metazoa > Arthropoda > Insecta > Trichoptera > Limnephilidae > Limnephilus > Limnephilus rhombicus. The sequence goes on along the minus strand of OV815284.1, from coordinate 10,475,100 downwards.
TAGAGTAAACAACTACAAAAAGGCGCCACCATTGACAGTATAAGTTACAAATAAATAATAAACAAAAAGGCATTATAAACGAACGGTCTTATTAATTGAGGATCAACTAAAAATAAAATCGTGAATAGATATATTTGGGCACCCCTGGTCTACACTGTCTACCCATAAGGAATAATAAGAACATATTATCTGAATACTAGCTGACCCGGAGAACTTCGTACCCCCTCAGAATCAATAACTGTTGTGTTAATTTATTAGCTGAATTAAATTCTGTTTTTTTATTAAGTTAAAAATTACACAATGAAGCAATTGTCGTAACTGTCCGTGTTTTGTTTTTGTCAGTATTAGAGATGACCTTACATGTGACGTCACAGAGCTGATGACCACCCCATACCCCTAGTCACACTTCCTACTCCCCTCCCTCCCCTCAATGTGTGACGTAATTTATGGATGGCCCCTTTCGGGAATTGCGTTTCATTTTCTTTAAACGTGTGAGGGAAATTGATTATAATTATTGTATTTTTCCTTTGGAAGGATGTAGACACACGTTTACCGTTTATCTCATTTTCGACTGTTGACATTTAGTGTGTAAGAATGAGAGGCAGCATTAAATGTTAAAGAAAAAAAGCGAAACATTTGACATTATTGAACAAAAAAAGACATTTGACATTTTTGAATTTTTGGAATTCACGCAAACTTCAACTAACACAACATTGCTACAGCTCTTTCAAAAGATGAAAATTCGTTCCATACAAAATGTATGAAGAAATAAATTTTCTTCATAACTTTCTTTTTCGTGTATTTTTGCGATGTTTTAATAGTTTTTCTGTTATCCGGGGTGGAGACAAATCCAACAAATCAAAGATCATCAAAATCGGTCCAGCCGATCTCGAGTTATAAATAGTGTATCTAACCCGACTTCGTTTTATATATTTAGAAGATATAAAACAAAGTCGGGTTAGTTTCAAGAGTTAGTTATTTTTATGATCTTTGATTTATTGGATTTTTTGTGTTGAAAATTTCACGAAAAAAAGTCTTGAAGAAAATTATTTTTTTCATACATTTTGTATGGGACGAATTCTCATCTTTTGAAGGAGCTGCAATATTGTGATAGGTATAATTTTGAATAGTGAGTGAAATCCAAAAATTCAAAAACGTCAAATTTCAATGTGCTGATAGTTTTGCTTTTGTTCTTATTTAATATATAATGCTGCCCCTCTTTCTTACACACTAAATGTCAACATTCAAAAATGAGAAACGGTGAACTTACTGAAACGTCTACACCCCTCCAAACGGATAATACAATAATTATTATAAATCACCCTCATACGTATAAAGAAAAAGAAATGCAATTCCCGTAAGTAAGTGAAAAAGTAAGAAAATCACAAAAAATATAAATCAGTACACAGCGCCATCTCTGATACCTACTGAAAAAAAAACAAAACACGGACAGTTGCGCATCGATAATTTTTAACAATAAAAAGACTGAATTTAATTCAGCTAATAAGTTATCACAACAGTTATTGATTCTGAGGCGGTACGGGGTATTAATATTAACAAAATATTAAAATTTTGATAAAGCTTTTAAAATTGACTAACACATTGGTAGTATTTTGTCGGCTGAAAGAAAAAAAAACTATTTCGGATTTTTGTATTTTGTGCCTGCATACTGTGTGGTTTAAATTCAATACCTAATATTTTTACTTTGTATTTATTTTTGTGCAAGTGTTTTAAACAGTAGTTTCCTGCACTATTTACTAGTATAATTTTGTTAATATTGGTATATATATATATATATGTATGTAAAAGCCTGAATAGGCCGTAAATAAATAAATAAATAAAATTGTAATATTTAATCGTTGAAGACATCATAAGCGATTAAAAACGAAAATTAAAAAGAAAATCATAAAAAGATACGGTCTCATCTAGGAATGAAGTCCAGCAAAACCCCGGCAAGGCTAAGGTCATGGGTTTATTTCCTAGATACGACCGAATCCTTTTCCGATTCCGAGAGTCGCTAATCTTGTCTCCAATGATTAAATATTACAAATTGAGTTTTTACTCGTTAAGTTATTCAAAAAAATAAAATGGTTTTAAAACAATTATGGCAATTTTTTTATTTATAATAATGATATTTTTGTTGACAAATAAGGGAGAAATGTATACTTGGAATGAACACCCGTTAATAGTCTCCAAATCTGTCAAAAATTTGAACAAAAGTAATACACATTTGATAAAACGATTTTTTTAGTTAAAATAACTTTGCCACCTACTTTAAAGCTTGTCTTAATTTTCAATCTTTTAGAATTTTCTAAATTAATAATAGTAATAATAATAATGATTTATTGTCTTCATTTCTTAGTAACAGTAGAGATAATGATATCCTCACTGGGATCTCCCGTGCTGAGGATTTCATTTACATATTATAATTTAATTATAAGAAATTAATATGAACTAGATATAACATATATCATGTAGTTTTTTTTAAAAATAATTATAAAGTAAATAAGATAGTGTTTTTTTTTATAATTCAGTTTACTAGATTTAGTTTTAGTCTGTATTTGATATCAGTATATTTTCTATTTCTGATCTCCCTATATTTAGTATCCAGCTTTTTATTTGAAATTTAAATGTTATAATGTTGAGGTTTTTGTGTGAGAGTGGTATTTTATTGTAGAGTTTAATGCCATAATATAAGAAGCTTTTTTCCCAAATGTTGTGTTAGTAGTTACTTGTTGGATACGTTTTTGACCATGAGATCTAGTGTTTCTAATGTACGTATTAGTTGTTATTTCTTGGGCTTTGTACTTATGAATGTAAATGAGTACAGTTTTAGAATATAGTTGTTTAATTGACAAGATGTTAAGATTGTTGAAGATTTCGTCAGTGCTAGTTCTTACAGGAACTTTCAGTATAATTTTCATTATGACTTTTTGAGTTTTAATTAGTTGATTTAGTATGTTTTTATTTGCACTGCCCCATCCAATTAAAAGCTCAATGAACGTGAATCACTTTATGCAGGTAAAGCTAGAATATTTCACATCACGTCACGAATGTACCGACAATCGAAATTTGATTATATTAAAACACTGTTGGGAGGAATTCAATTTGGTAGGTGGGTATGGGTACCACCGCCCCGGGAACCATTTATTGGATAACCAACAGCTCAGCCGTAGGTCACCCCAAGTGGTTCGCTACGTTTGATGACTTAGCAGGGGTGCCCGGGTTCATGGGGTGAGGTTTATCCGGGTCTTTTAGGCGGATGTGTCTACCCACCAGCTGCGTGGCAGGCCGGATAAAGAGAGACTGGTTGAAGGAGACCTTATGACCTCTCAAGCAGAACTCTTTTGGAACATCGCCTTGCTCCGCAGTGGGAGAGATGGATTCATACGTCCGTCACTTCTGGACCTACTGACCTCCAGATTCCTACCCACACTTCATACGTTATACTTCCTCGCCTTCCTTTCCGTTAAAATACCATCCATAGAGCATCCCCAAAGTTGACAGGGCAGGGGGATAACAGGGAAAATATTTTCACCAGGGCCTCCTGTGTGGAGCTCTAAATTATTGAAATACAAGAGATATGCTATTATGTCCGCCCGACTGTCGGCGGACTACTACCTAAAGGAAATAGTTTGAATACGGAAGGAATTCATTCATTTAGTTGATTTTTTGAAGGTGTGCAGTAGTATTGGTTAACAATATCGGCGACGCCAGAAAACACAGTCCCGTCCAGTAAAAACTGCGGATAGCACATCTCTTATATTTCAATATCTTTGGTGGAGCTATTTGGAAACTTTACCAAAACAGGTTCAACCAATAAGGAACCTTGAAAAGTGACATCATAATCAAAGCAGCCAATGAGCGCTGTTTGACGCTTCGTAGGTACTGTAATACGTAATTTTTCTGTTTCATCCGAGTTTCAACAATCTCAACCAATAGGAGCCTTGAAAAGTGACATAATAATCAAAGCGGCCAATGAGTGCAGTTTGACACTTCGTAGGTACTTTAATGCGTCATTTCTGTTTCATCCGAGTTTTAACAATTTCAACCAATAGGAGCCTTTAAAAGTGACATCGTAATCAAAGCGGTCAATGAGCGCAGTTTGACGTATGCGTATTTTCTATTTCATCTTAATTTCAAATCACAACGGTTTCACTTAAAAAAACAAGTGATAAACTTACCAACTAACTAGATGGCGTATAACAATGCAAAATGCCAACACAGAAAGTCGGTTGTAACGTTAATATATGTTTATTTTTATTTTTTAAACTTCGTTCTCTTGAATAGAAGTTGCAGTTAGCAATATCAATGATTTTACACGTAACCCCCATTTCCCAAAGAGCTGACTTTCATTGCACTGGGAATGGTTTGTATCATAAGTCGTGGTGGGGTCGGGTGACTCCGATCACGGGTGGTCGGTGTCCGGGCGGGCGCAGTCACCGGTACAAGCGCTGGTCGGTACTGCCCGACCGGGACCGCAATAAACCCAACGCGGGGACATAAACAGACGTCGCTTAACTTTATATGGAAAACTGGACCGGGTCTTTTATTGTGCTGCCATCAATCTGAGATGGTGTTCCATCGGGTGGTGTGACCGGGCGTTTGAAATTAATTGGTACAGAGTTAATCTACGGATTTATCTATGTACAAATAACTGTATGTTTTGTTTTTGAAAAATAAACAATTATTGATTTATTTATTTATTTAGGAACGTTACAAGTATCTTTTAAATTCACAAAATAAATATTTTTATCATAAAAAAGTATAACAAGAACTAAACGTAAATGAAACTAAACTAAACCTTTTTATTCTGCTGGAGTTATTACGTTTTCATTAAAAATATATATTGTTTTGACAGAATGTACCCGAAGCCTGAGAAGTTATAAATGAATTGATGTTGACATTATTGTTGCAGTGAAAAATATTTTTAGATTGCGTCTCTCCATTAGGAAGTCAATTGTAATAATGCAGGGCCTTCAATAAAGGAATGTATGTATTTAAAAAGAAAAATGGCATCATGTACCAAACTTGTATCTTCTATTATATAATAGTATATTATACTTCAAAGAGTTATTAATAACTCATTATATGAGCAAAACTATTATCGTACCAATCCTGAAATCCAATCAGCTGGATGCATCGGTATTAGGAAATTACCGACCGATTTCCTTGGCGACAATGCTTTCGAGACTATTTGAAAAAATCTTATTCGCGCTAGTTAAAGAGAAACTATTTACCCTTGATAACCAATTCGGCTTCAAGAGCGCCTTATCAACCGATATGGCCATTTATGGAGTAAAACAAACAATAGCCTATTACAAAAAAAGAAAAACCACAGTCTATGGGTGTTTTCTTGACCTAAGCAAGGCGTTTGATCGTGTCTCCCATCAATTATTATGGGAAAAACTCATAAAGCGAGATGTTCCAGCAGCAGTGGTCAATATGCTGGCTATTTGGTACGGACAACAGGAAAATCACATTCAATGGGCAGGAGCTTCTTCAAGACCTTTATTCCTTAAGAGCGGTGTCAGGCAAGGGGGAAATATGTCTCCAACTCTATTTAATGTGTACATTAACGACCTCTTACAAGAGTTGAACGATACACGCATCGGGTGTCATATCTGCGGACAAGGAAGTAACAACATTAATTACGCCGATGACATGGTGCTGCTTGCACCTTCGATTAAAGCGATGAGACGACTTGTGCAAATATGCGAAGAGTACGCAAACTCTCATAACCTGTTGTACAATTCTAAAAAGTCAGTCATCGTCGCTTTCAAACACAATAAGGAGCCATCACATATTCCTCCAATATATTTAGAAGGAATTGAACTGCTTGTGGCCTCACAGGTTAAGTATCTGGGACATATCCTAACCGAAGACATGAAGGATATAGAAGATATGGAACGACAAAGAAGAGCAATTAATATACGGGCCGGAATGCTCTCAAGGCGGTTCTACCACTGTAGCGAAGATGTCAGAAAATTACTATTCAAGACATACTGTACTGCCCTGTACACGTCAGAACTGTGGACACAATACCCAGCAGCGCAATGGGACAAACTGAGGGTGTGCTACAATAATGCATACAGGCAACTTATGCAACTACCGAGGTTCTGCAGTGCCTCCACGATGTTCACCGAGGGGAGGGTGCACTCATTCCCAGCCCTACTTCGCCACCGACTAGCCAGCTTCTGGAGCAGGATACGGACTTCAACCAATATCATTGTCATGGCTGCATCCGAGTGGCTCAGTTCCCCATTAAATGAGCGATGGATGCAGATGATGAGGCGACCTCCATGATGGACGATCCCAAAATATCTTTTTATTTTTAATTCTGTCTACTTATTATTTATTTTAATTTTATGCTTATTTTTTGTTATTTGTGTGATGAATTTTGTTTTCATTTTATGCTTTAATTAGGTACCTACCTAATATTTAAACTATTTTTTTTCTTTTCTTTTATAGTTGTTTATGTAATATGGCAGACTGGGATTGCACTACCCTCCCAGTCTTGCTGGAATAAAAACTTAAATAAAAAAAAAATTATTAACTTATAAAATTAAGGAATGAATAAAATCTTGAAGATTTTACCGTTAATTAAGAAAAAAGAATACCAGGAAGATAATCAGAATATTAAATTGGTTATGATATATAGTTTATCAAAATATTTTTCATCAGCCAATGTTTCAGGGTTCGAAGGTTGTACGTTTAAGTAAAAGCAAATTAAACGTTTTAGCTAATGTAAGCAATAAAACAATTAAAAAAACCCTTTTGCACAACACTACTTATTTAACCCTTAATTAGGTACATTAAGAAAATCTCACAATTCGTCGCAAGGTGTCACCATAGACCCCAAAGAAATAAAGGAAAATGATGTGGAAGAAATAAATACAACGAAGTTTTTATTATCAAAAATATTAAAATACTTTATTATAATTAATGTCAAGATACTAAAACATAACTTTGATTTTAAACAATTAAAAAAATAAAACAGCTTCTAATCTCTCTAAAAACTACTAATATTTGGCAAAGCCGAGATCAACTTAAAAATATATATATATATATATATATATATATATATATATGTATATATTCAGACTCGTCAGCAGATTCATCAATTCTGCATCCAATGCAGTAAGCCCTGATGTGTACCTGACAAATAAATTTACCACACTTTTGGTACAAAAATTGTTAGGTTATTTAGTATCAAAATTGTTTCGTAATTGATCGCATGGGGTCAGCACCCAAGAGAGCAGCGACACGTGCGTACATGTTGGCTTTCTATCCGCGACTAATTTGCGAACCCGGCGGGAAGGTAGGAAGCTAGAAAGAGCGCCGTCGCATTCCAAACACTAATGGGGCTTCTACACGCTTGCGACAAACGCCTTGTCGCAAGCTCAGGCAAGCTCTGGCAAACGAATGGCTGGCTTCCACACACTTGCGAGCGCGCCAGTATGTTCCGAGCATCCAAGCGCGGCGGACGTCTACTTAGGCTATATTATGTTTGCGTTAATCTATTTTTATTTTGGTTCCATGCCAACTCAGAATGAAACCAACTGAGAAACACCTCAGAAAGGTCATTAAAAGCTATGAAAAAATAATTTTAAAATAGCCGGTAACCCTAACCTAACTTAATCAATTTTTTTATCATGACCTTTCTGAGTTGGTTTCATTCTGAGTTAGCCGGTCACCTTTATTTTATTGGGAAACAAAGGACAAGGGGAAAATATATTTTTTATACCATTGAACCATTGAAGAAGATAATACTAATAAAAATATGAAAAAGAACAAGACACAGAAAAATGCAATGTCTAGTTCACACTCGGTAGAAGTGAAACCTTCAGAAAACTGAGGTAGAAAAGAGTGGGGATCCTATAGATTTTCGTCTCTTTTTAGTGCCACTTTTTCGTTTCATCGAGTTTCAAATCACATATATTTTTTATTGTAATAATATTGTATAAATCATCAATAAAATATAATTTATTTATTTTGACTTTTTAGGTAAATCCAGTTGCAATAAATTACGTAAGTGCATTAAATTTATGTACTTATACATTTTAATAAGTCAGGCTCGCCTCATAGGCCATTCATATTCACATGTCTCGTAATATTATATTATCATAGACCGCATGGAGCAAAAACGGCGTGCGTTCGCCGCCAGCTCGGAAGTTCCACTGAGCGCGACCGAGCGCTTGCCGCTTGTGTCCAAATTATCCGACCTCGCCGGATCGGTGGCAAGCTCTCGCAAGCTCTTGCAAGCCTACGCAAACGCGCGCTCCAGACGTTGGGACTTGTGGAGGCTTGCCGAGGCTCGCCAAGCATTTGGACCCGGCTTAACATATTTTGTTTTCAATTTGAAATAGTCTTGACCCCATGCGCCTAAATTAATGGGTTAATCAAAATTAACATGATCTTATCGCGAGGAAGAAACCTTTGGTTTTGAGACATGTAGATAATTTTATTTGTGTTTTACAAAGTGATTTGTTTCCATTTAATTAAAATGAAGCCTGAAATCGAATTTGGGAAGATTGAAGAAGTATTTTTGTTGTTGTTTTAATCATGGTGGCGGTTTCAAAACAAGTCCATTAATTTAAAGAAAAATGATTTTTAACCAAGATTTTATTTAATAAAAATGAATGAGTTAATAAAGATATAAAGTTAAGGAGGACAATATTTTATTTTATATAAAATTCCGGAACAAAAAACAATCTTTGTTAAAAATGATAAAAAGCAAAAAGAATTTCAAATATTTCACATCATACCCTTCTGTTACTTAAAATTAATGTGTGTATGATGTAATACGCATGCTGTAGACACAATAGCTTTGGTGCATTTATATAAATTATTAACACTCATTATTAAAACACGTTTTTCTAATTTCAAAGAAAATTCCCATAAAATCTTACTTTCTTACAAAATCATAGTCATCCCACCGGGTAGGTTCAAGAATTTGAGAGTGGATGTGATTGGAATGGCAGGGGGTGTACGGACCTACCCTCACCCTCTCCCACCCTCCCCTCCCCACCCCTCCCCACACACACATAAACATAAACAAGTGCTATTGGAATTTGATTGCGAGAGTTGGGATAAGGTTTTATTTGTTTTCAGCTTATCACAGTTATTTCGGCGATACTTCTTGATTTTACATACGCCAATAACAATTTGCGTGACTGATAAGTGCGTACGTTCATAATTTCGATTTGATTTATAATGAGCCTAATACTGGATAATGATTTACGAGAAAATTAAATTTGTATTAGGATCGTTATAATATCATTGCGTTTTAAGTTATTCTCTAGTATTTTGTGAAAAAAATGTCTAATTGTAAAAAGAATTCTCAGTATTCAACATCCAAATGAATGTTGAAAATCACGAAAAAATTTGAGTTATAATTTATATTTTTTACTGTTTTTATTATACAGTTTTTTACAAACATTATGATTTTATTTTGATTGAGTACGTTTGTGTAATTTTATGTACCTCTTTGTACAATAACTGTTTTCATAACTGGAATATTAATTTTAAGTGAGAACGTGTACAAGACCCAATTTAAAAAAAACGCTAGGTGGCGTCGAGACAAATTATGTCTGCATTTATTGGGGAAATACTTAAACTTGTTAAATATTAATTATTATTTTTTAATTTATAAACTAACGTTTAGACAAGATTTTTATGCATAGCACAAAGGGTAACAATTATTACAAGCAATAATTGTCAGCCTGAAACACTCATTTACATTGAAAAATCTCCCGAGAAAAGATACTTGCCGCCAACGGGACTTGAACCCGTGTCCTTCCGATTGCCGGTCGAATGCTCTGACCACTGAGCTATGGCGGCTTATCAAATACCCGCCAAATAATTCAATATATACTAGTGTTTCATTCAACAATTACTGCTTGTTATATATTTTTTTTCCACCTGAAAACAACCAACTTTATTTTTGCGAGGAAGACATTGTTAGTGTTAAATCCCTCGCTAGGTGGCGTCGAGACAAATTATGTCTGCATTTATTGGGGAAATACTTAAACTTGTTAAATATTAATTATTATTTTTTAATTTATAAACTAACGTTTAGACAAGATTTTTATGCATAGCACAAAGGGTAACAATTATTACAAGCAATAATTGTCAGCCTGAAACACTCATTTACATTGAAAAATCTTCCGAGAAAAGATACTTGCCGCCAACGGGACTTGAACCCGTGTCCTTCCGATTGCCGGTCGAATGCTCTGACCACTGAGCTACGGCGGCTTATCAAATACCCGCCAAATAATTCAATATATACTAGTGTTTCATTCAACAATTACTGCTTGTTATATTTTTTTTTCCACCTGAAAACAACCAACTTTATTTTTGCGAGGAAGACATTGTTAGTGTTAAATCCCTCGCTAGGTGGCGTCGAGACAAATTATGTCTGCATTTATTGGGGAAATACTTAAACTTGTAAAATATTAATTATTATTTATTAATTTATAAACTAACGTTTAGACAAGATTTTTATGCATAGCACAAAGGGTAACAATTATTACAAGCAATAATTGTCAGCCTGAAACACTCATTTACATTGAAAAATCTTCCGAGAAAAGATACTTGCCGCCAACGGGACTTGAACCCGTGTCCTTCCGATTGCCGGTCGAATGCTCTGACCACTGAGCTATGGCGGCTTATCAAATACCCGCCAAATAATTCAATATATACTAGTGTTTCATTCAACAATTACTGCTTGTTATATATTTTATTTTTATTTTTTTTATTTTATTTTTATTTATTTTTTTTATTTTTTTTTTATTTTTTTTTTTATTTAATTTTTTTTTTTTTTGATAAGCCGCCATAGCTCAGTGGTCAGAGCATTCGACCGGCAATCGGAAAGACACGGGTTCAAGTCCCGTTGGCGGCAAGTATCTTTTCTCGGAAGATTTTTCAATGTAAATGAGTGTTTCAGGCTGACAATTATTGCTTGTAATAATTGTTAAAAAAAATATGTTTCTTTAATTTAAGGCCTTGGGTGTTATTTACGCGATGTTATTTCACAAATTAAAAATAAAATAAGTTATATTTGAGGAGTGGAAGATCCATCATTCGGAATTGAAACGTTGCTTGAAATTACTTTAGCCGTTTATGGTGACCAGATCTGAAATGCCAGGTACTTCTCCAACTTCCTCTTCCCCATTTTATTCTCCTCCCAACTATCTCCAGCCTCACAATACATACACTCCGATTGGGGATAACATAGTCTCACTGGCTTCAGTAGGGAGCAGATGGGACTCTTGTGAGGTTTTCACATGAAAAAATAGTAATATAACCATATTTTGCTTTAAACTACCAGAATCCCTGTAAACCTGATAGAACCCTTGTTAGTTTCAGAAAAATAAAATATATATATATATATAAAAAAGATAAAAACCTGTTATATAATTGAATACACATAAATCTGATAGAACCCTTGTTAAAGTCAGAATAATACCTGTTAGATAATAAAATATACATAAACCTGTTAGAATCCCTATAAATCTGATAGAATCCTTATTAAAGTCAGAAAAAAAACCTGTTAGATAATAATACATAAACCTGTTAGAATCCCAATAAACCTGGTAGAACCCATGTTTAAGTCAGAAAAAAAATAAAAACCTGTTCGATAATAAAATATACATAAACCTGTTAGAATCCCTATAAACCTGATCCTTTTAAATCCTCGTAAAAATCAGAAAAATTAAAATGTTATATATTTAAATGATTTAAATCATTTTTGGGACGTATTTTTGAAAAAATCTGACTTTTAAAATTAGCTTCCTAACGTTATTTTCAGTTCGGCATTCAAATAAAACTTCTTAGAAATATGCTAGCAGTATTATCAAAGAGATAAAACAAATATCTTGCACCAGACCATTAGAGCTTTAAAGCGAGCAAATATTTAATCACTAACTTAAAACATCATTTTCTATGCAAACGTTTTCTGCCAGAACAAGATATCAAACATTAATGGCCATTAAAACGGATTGATTTAATTGCCGCTTCTACACAGAGTGTGAACTGCGCGACTAACTGTGGGTAATTAACATTTAAGCTCGCTTTAATTAATCCAGATTTCACTTGGGATCATTTGTAAGTTCTGAGAGCTGTAGCCACTGAAGAAATCAGCCGATAGAAGTGTAGTGTGGGCGGTACGTTTGTTAATGTGCGTTTTCATCCCGCGGCAAAATATCCCGGAAAAAATATTCTCCGACCAAATATCCTACGGATAAACATCCCTCAACAAAATATATACTCCGTAGTCCAGTGGGTTTGTTCCTTGATTCACAATCCGGAGGTCGCGGGTTCGAACCCGGCATGCGCAAATAAATTTTATTTGATTAATTTGTGTTATTTCACAATTAATTCATTTAAAATAATATATAGTATATTTGCGGTATGTTCCATAGTGGAAGATACTATCAGTATCGCCCTGGTGTAAGACCACCATTCAGAGTTGAAACGTTGCTTGAAAATGGCTTTAGCCGTGTTTCGTGACCAGATCTGAATAGCCAGGTACTTCCCAACCTTCCTCTTCCCCACCTCCTTCCCCTCCCCACTACCTTCAGCCTCACAACATACCCCAATTGGGGATGCCATAGTCTCACTGGCTCCAGACGGGAGCAGTTGAGATTCTTATGCGGTATTCACTGTAAAAAAAAAAAAAATACTCAAACCTAACCTAACAAAAAAATGGAACCAAAATAATACAGGCATCCTGTAAAGACAATACATTATCGTAAAAAAATATTAATATGGGACAAAAATAATACAGACATCAAAAATTTATTCTCTTTACAGGTGTATGTATTATTTTTGTTCCATTTTTTCTGTTAGGTAAGGTTAGGTTTTAGTAGATATTTTGTTAGTGCCGTAACGGTAGTTATATGAAATTCCTTTGATAGTAAAAAATCGTAATGATGCTACGAAAATTATAAAAAACATATTTTTTTCTGTTATTTAACATGTCATGAGTATGACAAATTTAAAATATATCTTTAAATGCAACGTAAGCATTGTCAAGGGAATTTTGATATATTTTAAACCGTCATCATCATCACTCTTGGCTCTACAACCCCTGGTGGGTATTAGCATCCTCAAGAGTTCTTCTCCACTCATCTCGGTTTTGTGCCAGCTCTCTCCAGTTTAGAAGCTCCAATGTAGATATATCTTTGAGGACGTTGTTGCTCAATCTTCCTTCCCAGGCTCCATCGCCCTATCGGTCTTAAGTTCAGTAGGGATTTTGGTGCTTGATGCTCGGTCATCCTCTCCACATGACCCAGCCACCGAAGTCTTCCCAGTTTTATAATTTTTGTGCATTACAATGTGCGTTACAACAATGAGCTATATACAGTACTCTATACTCTGTATATAGCTCATTGTTGTAAGGTCTGCACCAAAATACATTTTATAGAACCGGACCGAAGATGTGCCTCAGAACTTTCCTCTCAAAAACGTCCAGTGCTCGCTCATTCCTCTTAGTTAGTATCCACGTTTCAGCTGCGTACGTGAGTACTGGTCTGATAAATGTTTTGTGCACTAATATCTTCGTATTTTTGAACAGCAGTCTGGATTTTATTTGGTTTTGTAGGCGGAAATAACAGAGATATTTTAAACCAGTCGTGTTTTATTAAATATTTAATTATACATTCGTATTTACATATCTTGCTTTCAAACAATCTTCTACTTTTTGACCACTTAATACTGGGCCTTAAGCAATCTGGGCGAAAAAAAGCTTAATTTAAAACGCCCGTAGGTCTCAAGTACACATCGGATTTCTATGAAATGGGATCACACTTCTGGATGTTTCCCTCTCAGTGGCTATTGCTAAGTACTGGATCATTGCTCACAGTTATTTAGTCGATGTTCTTTACCCCTCCGATACCGACTGGAATAAACCTTCCACTGCTAGTTTATTGGTTAATCAATTCTTCATGATGTTGTTTGGTGGTGTAAACAGTTTTATTTGGGTTAAATGATTGCGCGATCTTGCGGTTGTAAAGGTTGCGATGTATTTTGTCGAGAAATTGACTATATTTTTACTGTTCCAGGCAAAATATTTCCGTTAAAAATACGATGCGCTCAGCTGTATGAGATTTTACTTGAATTTAATGTTACCTAGGTAATTCTAAGGTATGTCGTTCATAGAGGTTAGTTGCTTCATTCGCTGGGGGAGGGCGGAAGGAGGGGGAATTGTTTAAATTTTTTTTAATTTCCTCAGCCACACAAACATGGTCATTTTACGTGATCTAAAAAATTTGCTAAAAAAAAGAGGGTTAAACCATATTTTTAGAATCGATGACCTCAATTTAGGGCATTTCAAAATTCTCGGTTTTATGAGGATTGGCAAAACAGTCTCCGTGGTCGAAGGGTAAGGCTCTCGACAAGCGATCCGGAGGTCGTATGGGAAAAGACTCGCAGGTGAGTAATGACGGAGGGGTGGGGATCGAGGAAGCGGCAGAGGAGGGATTACAAGGAGATATAGCAGCGGTAGGGGAAATCTAGTATCTTTCAACGGTAGCAATCTTCCGAACAGGCCTTCCATTGATATACTTGGAATAACCCAAAGATATTCAAATACAGAATAGATATGCTATGGTGTCCACGCAACTGTCGCCGGACTACGGTCTAATTAGCGTAGTTTTCATACAAAAATAATTTGTTCATTTTGTTGATTTTTTGAAAATGTGCATTAATATTGGTTAACAATATATTTTGAATAAGGAAAGAATTCGTTCATTTAGTTTAACGTTCGTTTGGTTTATTCGTTAATTATTTGTTCTTTTAGTTTATTTGTTAATTGGTAAACAATATCGGAGACACCCGGAAGCGCAGACCCACATAGTAAAAACAGCAGATAGCACATCTACTTATATTTCAATATCTTTGGTATAACCCTATGTGACCAGCTCAGGTATGGGGGCTCCATCGAAGCCAGGGTAATGTTAGCCTCCCAAAAACTAGGCGTACTGTACAGGGCCCGCAGATACTTTAATAGTACACAACTGCTAACCCTGTACAAATCACAAGTTAGCCACCTAGTTGAATTTGACAGCCACCTCTGGTCTGGAGCTCCAAAATAACTGAAAAATACCCTCGACTCTGTGCAGAGACGGGCGGTCCGTTTGAAAGATTCTCCCATCTTATCAGACGGATTGCAATCTTTAGAGCACAGGCGTCGCGTGGGAATGCTATCCTTGTTCTACCGGTATTACAATGGAAGATGATCCGAGGAACTAGCGTCATTGATCCCTTCACCACCGGTGCATAGTCGGGAAACACGCCAAACACGTGCCCAACATTTGTACACGGTTGACATTTGTCACATGAGAACGGGTCGTTTCTTCGACTCGTTCTTGTGTTCAACAGCTCGGCTGCGGAATGATTTGCTGGCCTCTGTGTTTCCTCCTTCCTACAACATGGGTCTCTTCAAGACCAATGTTCATTCCTTCCTCTCCTCAAGAAAACCCTCCACACAGCATCCCGGATGACATAGGCCCTGAGGGAAATTATATTCCTCAGGGCCTCCTGTGTGGAGTTAATGTAAAAAAAGGGATAGCAGGGGGTAAATTTGAAAAATTCATGCTTCTCACACAGACAGCTGTATGTGGTCTGCTCACGCTTCAGAAGTCCTTTGGATTTATTCATGAACGCATCAGACGAAAAAAAACCAAAAATAGTGTAATTTCTTACACTTTAATAAACAGAATTAAATCGAAGTTTCACTTATTTGAAGTGAAACTTCTTTAGCCCCATTAGTGATTTTAAATTCGGATGAAACCGAAATGCATCACAAATCGTTCTACACAAATACTCGGTTCTTCTCGGTGGGCAAGGCACCTGACAAGTCTCAGCGGCCAGAGAGACAGACTTCAAGCGAACGGAGGTTCGAATCCTAAATATGAAAAATAATACGAAATAAAATAATTGCATTTTTATTTTTGTGAAATCAATATCCAATCTTCAAACCACTTAAAAACATACGGGCAAAAGAAAAGAAAGCGACATCTTGCGACTTTCTAGTTTCACTTCTACCGCGTGTGAATTAGAACTCTGATTTTTTTCTTTGTGTGGCATTGCAAGGCATGCCGCGTACTCATTAGCAAAAATAAAATAAAATCTGCATTCCCTGCATCATTTATATCCAACACAGAGTGAGAACGTATCTAGAATTAGAGCATCAGTAATAAATTATGTTTGAACTACTATTGTTGGAATTTCATCTACGTAACTTATATCAGAAAGTTACGATCGTGATGCCAATCTAAAGCAGACGGCAGAGAGGAATCATTCTTGAACTATTGTTGATGGAACTTTCTGGTTGTACCAGCACAAAGCCCTCAAAAGCTACCTGAATTCCAAAAGTAAAATAATTTTACATTTTATTTCATTCAAGTGAAAATTATTTTCCATTTTCAATAGTAACTTTAACTTTTGGCCACAAATTTAGTCACCCGCGGACGACATCTGGAGTAAGTGAGATTTTAATTTGAAATTTAAATTTATATAAAGTTTGTTTTAAACACTGCAGAGTTTTCTCAGAATGATTCTCTTCCTGTGTTCCCCATTCGCGCTTTCGTGTTACGGAAATTTGCATAATTTATAATCTTCATTTTGTGTAGATATATATTTACTTTGTGATAAATATGTGTGGCCTGGGAAGACCTTTCAATTTTTTTATTAATATCAACGGTGTAAATACATTATAAACAACAATTGTATGCCACAGTTAAATACAAGCGAAAGAAAATACAAGAAATAGTCTAAAACATAACAAATAAGTTTGGAATTTGATCCCACAATGACAATCAGAGAGTATAAAATGAACAGAAACTCTCGAAGGATATACAAGTAAGAGATATACAAAATAATAAATAAATATATCTAGACTTAGGTAAAATTAATATTGATTGAAAGGATATGACGGTGTAGTTGCTGTCTTGTACCTACTTTCCGTGCAGAGCTATGATCAGCCACATCTGCGTATCGATTACTAACTTTATTTTTATTTTTATGTGAATACCGCGTAAGAGTCCCAGGTACCAGTGAGACAATGGAATAGCTAATTGGGGCATGGGAGGGGAAGGAGATATTTTTTTATTATTAAAAGAAATACAAAACATTCCCTGTTTACGAATAACCTGACAATATATGAATTATTTTTTAAACCTCCTACTCCATCACAGAAAGCGAAAAATGTTGCTTATATCGTGATGGAGGATTTAGCCAGCCGAGGAATCGAACACAGGACGCCAACCGGACAAAAGAGACAGGAAAAAGGAAGGTGGGGGGTGCCTGGCTATTCAGATCTGGTAATTATACACGGTTAGGCGATTTCAAGCAACGATTCAATTCTGAATGTTGGTCTTACACCAGGGCGAAACTGAGAGTATTTTCCACTCTGGTACGTGCACCAAATACACTAAATATTTAATTAAATGAAAACACATTACTTTGTACTACAAAAACCACTACATACTTCAATTTGTATAGAAAACTACGTTTTCAAAAATGCTTTTTTCAACTATTATTTTTAATTTATAAACTAACGTTTAGACAGGATTTTTATGCATAGCACAAAGGGTAACAATTATTATAAGCAATAATTATCAGCCTGAAACACTGATAATTATTGCTTATAATAATTGTTACCCTTAATAACCCAATAAATGTAGTCATAATTTGTCTCGACGCCACCTAGCGAGGGATTTAACACTTACAATGTCTCTCTCGCAAAAATAAAGTTGGTTGTTTTCAGGTGGAAAAAATATAATAAGCAGTAATTGTTGAATGAAACAATAGTATATATTGAATTATTTGGCGGGTATTTGATAAGCCCCCATAGCTTAGTGGTCAAGAGCAGCTGACCGGCAATCAGAAGGACACGGGTTCCAGTCCCGTTGGCGGCAAGTATCTTTTCTCGGAAGATTTTTCAATGTTGATGAGTGCTTCAGGCTGATAATTATTGCTTATAATAATTGTTACCCTTTGTGCTTTGCATAAAAATCTTGTCTAAACGTTAGTTTATAAATTAAAAATAATAATTAATATTTGACAAGTTTAAGTATTTCCCCAATAAATGTAGTCATGATTTGTCTCGACGCCACCTAGCGAGGGACTTAACACTTACAATGTCTCTCTCGCAAAAATAAATTTGGTTGTTTTCAGGTGGAAAAAATATAATAAGCAGTAATTGTTGAATGAAACACTAGTATATATTGAATTATTTGGCGAGTATTTGATAAGCCCCCATAGCTCAGTGGTCAAGAGCAGCTGACCGGCAATCAGAAGGACACGGGTTCAAGTCCCGTTGGCGGCAAGTATCTTTTCTCGGAAGATTTTTCAATGTTGATGAGTGCTTCAGGCTGATAATTATTGCTTATAATAATTGTTTGCTTTTTTTAACATTCCTAATCTTCTCCTGACGAAAAAAACGTAGTTTTCGAAACATGTTCATAACATTTATTATATAGTGGTGTTTATATAGTAATTTGTTTTCATTAAACCAAAAATGACGCCAAAGAGTGTATTTGCGAAGTTTGAACAACTACTATATATTATTTTTAATTAATTACTGGGATTTGAACCTGCGACCTTCGGATTGCTAGTCGAGAGCCTTACCCCTCGACCACGGAGGCAAGAAGTCAGTCAGGCTAGAAGATTGTTGCGATGGGACAGTAATGGAATAATTATAAATAAAAAATAGATAATACACACAGCCAATGAAATTATGTGATTTAAAAAAACTTATCTACATTCATGCAATCTTATCAATCAATCATCAGAACCTTGTAAATGATGTATTTAGTACTTGAATAGATTTTGTAAGGAGGAGGTGGCAAGGCAGCTTATTAGCACGGAGCTTACCACTAGAAGTTTGAAAGTTATGCAAAATTTGGCACAAGGCGCTATGCAAAGCATGCACTATTTCCGGGCTTATAGCGGGAAAGCTTTTACACAAAAAAACGTGTTTTGGGATAATTGACTTTCAAAGCGTGTTTCATAATTTTTTTAATTTATTTATTGGCTCGCCAACAAAATACAAAACGTAATTATTACTAAAAATTACATTTTCAATACGGTTGTAGCGATGATTTCAGCTATAGGTGAGTACATCATTCATCACGAAATTATTCGTGCAACGGTAAGTAGTACCTACATAAAACAAAAAGGATCAAAATCAAAGATTAATAAATGCATACATACACATTTACGTATGTATACACACATATGCATATGCATTTTCAATTTGGGGACGGGTGTCTGTACCGCCTCCCCGGGAATCATTTATTGGATAACCAACACCTCTTCCATAGGTCACCCCTATGGAATATATTTCGCTGTGTTTGGTGATTTAGAAGGGGTGCCCGGTTCCCGGGTTCATTGGTTGAATCGCGATTAAGTCTCTGCGGCGGATGTACCTGCTGACAAACTGCTTGGCGGGCCGGATCGGGAGGAGAATCCCCTTTACCTCTCCAGCTTATCTCTCTTGACCTATCGTCTTGCAACACAGCGGAAGGGATGGAATCATACGTCCGTCACTCAAACTGGTCCCTAGATTCTTACACCACCCCTTGTACCCTTTTTCTATCCAGAACTTATCCTTTCCTTAAATAGACCCTCCACACAGCATCTTCATGGATGACGTATGCCCAGAGAGAAAATACTTTCCTCATGGATACCTCTGTGGGGTTAATATTAGACAAAAAAATAAAACAAAACACTAATATTGTCTTCAAAAAGTAAATATTACAATTTGAGGTGTTGCTTAGTTAAGGTTAAACGTCACGTAAGTTATAATCTACGCATTCACAGATGGCGCCAATTAAATAATTTTATGTTTTTAATATTTTTTGCATGTTACGCTTTAAAATATTAAGGTAAATTAATTGTTTGGGCCCGTACATATTTAATATGAATATAAATAAATAGTTTAGTCCATAAACAAATCCAAATCTTTCAAAAAAGGCTGAAAAATACAATATTGGATTGAGCCGTCACGCGTCGATACAAAATTGAAGTTTTCAGCCTTTCTTGAAATATTTGGGTTTGTTTATGGACAAAACTAATTATTTATATTCATATTAAATATTTACGGGCGCAAACAATTGATTTACCTTAATATTTTAAAGCGTAACGTGCAAAAATATTAAAAACCTAAAATTATTTAATTGGCGCCATCTGTGAATGCGTAGATTTTAACGTATGTGACGTTTAACCTTAAGTTATACCAAATATAAAAAAAAATATATTTGTAAAAAAGTTTGGACTTGAGAGTAGAAGAAGTGGTGTGTTGCTTTTTAAATAAAGCACCCTTTGAGAAATTGAATACATCGTTTTTATTGTTATGTTTTTAAAGTATAAACAAGTATTTACAAGTTACCGACACATAACTAATTCCCCACTCAACGGACAAAGGCATATTTAAACTTTATGTTTTCTTTTCTTGTTTTGTTAGAGAAGTGTTAATTTTTAGCTAGAGTAGACTTTTTATAATTATTATTCCTTTGTACATTGGGAAGGGATAAAGTTAAAAAAATATCATATATCAGTGACATATGAAATTACTGGCGCCATCTTTGGCCCAAATGAATTAACTTGTTGATAATAATGATAATTCATAATTGGTTTGAAACTTAACTAGAAAACTAAACACTATTCATAAATAGTAAAATTGTATTAAGTTTTCTTTTCTACAATGTTTTAAAATGGATGATAGGAATGGATAACAAAATATTATTACGTATTTTCCATCACGTTAAGTTTAAATTGAGAGCAAATATGACACCCAACAGACAACTTGACACTTCTAGAAGGTGAATGCCTAGGTACTATTGAAGTGTGCTGCATTGTTCCTTTTAAGGCTCTATTTGGTTTGGGTCAAAATATTTTTTTTTATGCTCGCAACATTTTGTCGGGAAAATTTCTATATTTTTTATGCCACCTGATACCTGAATTTAATAAACCTTTGTAATTGCTGAATATTAAAAGGAGGATGGAAAGTTAAGTAGAAGAAATAAAGGAAAGTTGAGGAAGGTCATATTTTTTACCGCCTTCCTGTTCAGATTTCATCATAAAAATACACCTAAATCGATAAAGTAACATTTATTTATCGTAGGAAGCAAACAATTTGTGGCTTGATATTATATAGAATGAAAGAAGTAGGTACTTTGTTGAAAACCCACTTTATTTTTATTTATATTTGTCGACCGATTTCGGCTGACCTCAACCTTCTTCAGGACAATAAACATATAAACTAAATTACAGTACAGAATTAAGATTCTAAGGTAAACACAAAAGGAAGAGAGAGCATGTAAGATAGGGAGAGAATTCTAAGGATACAGAGGATAAATTAAATCACTCTGGCATTTATAAAGTTAATTGTAACGATTGCCCAGCCATATACATAGGTAAAACAGCGCGTAATGTAAATATTAGAATTTAGTTTAAATTTATCTTTATTTTAAATGTTTTTTTTTGTTTCGTCACCAACATTGTAAATTTCATTTTTTTCAAACTGTATTATGTATAAATTATTATATTATAAAATGGGGGCCTCAGCACGGGTAAACAACCCAGTGAGGCCATCATTACTGGATTGTACTATGAAATTTTGTAAAATAATGTATCAACAATAAAATAAAAAAAGAACACTTCAGGTGCCTTATAAGCACAGGTTTCTCAGAATTTGCTGACCATTTAATTGATACTAACTATACATTTATCATAAATACAGGAGTAAAAATAAAACACATAAATAAAATAGGAATACGCCTTAATAATTTAGAAATATTAGAAATATTCAAAACAAAGAAACATAATTTGCAAATAAGAAAAAAAAACAGTTAGAATTAACCACGTTATTCCGATTTTAAAGTTATTCCCTTTCTCTCTATGTAACCCCCACTCCCAACCGCTCGTGACTCCGCCTTCTACCCTTCCACCAACCAGTATCTGATGTTCTCTCCCTCTCTTATATGCTCTCTCTTTCTTTTGTGTTTACCTGAAAATCTGAACTCTGTACTGTAATTTAGTTTATATGTTTATTTTCCTGAAGAAGGTTGAAGTCAACCGAAACCGGTCGACAAATATAAATAAAAATAAAGTGATTTTTAAACAAAGTACATGTTTCATTCTCTAAGTATTTCCATAAAGTATTTCCGGATTAAAAATAACACGACGATGATCGAAATCGTCCTACTTAAATCATTATAAGCGGAAAAGTTGGTTGTGCAATGATGGAGATGGGTCAGTGGACATTTTTAATTTACAACAACATACCTAAATACAAAATATTTTTTTAAAAATATTAGCTCCACACAGCAAGCCCTGAGAAAAATAATTTCCCTCAGGACCTATGTCATCTTTGGGGATGGTGTGTGGAGGGTCTTTTTAGGGAAAGGAAGGAGAGGACATTTTGGTAATGAAAAAGGTATAAAGGTGGGGTAGGAATCTGGGGGTAAATGTGTCCAGGAGTGTGGAACGTATAAATCCATCCCTCCCACCGCGATGCAAGGCGATGGGTCAAGAGGGTCCGGCTGGAGAGGACTAGGCTAGGCCACCCTCAATCGGTCTCTCCCGACGCGGCCACTACGCAGTAGGTGGACAAACGAATTCGCCGCCAAGACCCAGACGAACCTCACCCCATGAACCCGGGCACCCCTGCTAAACGTAGCGAACCACTTGGGGTGACCTATGGCAGGGGTGTTGGTTATCCAATAAATGGTTCCCGGGGCGGCGGTGCTTACACGCGCCTCCCAAATTATTATCGTTAGGGCAGTAATATTGTAAGGGCAGTATAAGTGAAAGAAAAAAACTGTATAATTTTTGCAAGTCTTTTTTTCCAAAGAAAAGTTTAAAACTTACAAACTCCCGATAATAAACAACTAGTTCTTTACTTCCCAGAGCATATTATGAATGTCATTAACAAAGTTTATCAAAATTTTCTCACAGATTGAATTTCCCTTGCAGAATTTCATAAATCAGTTAAAAACATAACAACTACGATATAAGTTTAATACCAACTTGCCAAACTATTTCTGGTGTTTGGTCAGCCAAGGGATTAAAATGATGAAATAACACAGTAGGTACAAGTAAAATATTAGCGAAGTATTCTGCAAGTTGAAACACAGTGTCCTCATTTTTAGTCTCCAGGACGATACTGTTTTTGTTTACTTACGATGGCAGTAATGAAAACAAATTTATTTTAACAACTCGTGTATTATTTTACTATCATGGTCAGATTTATGATCTAAATGGGGTTAGAAAGAAACAAAAATACCAGGCATTATATTAAAATCTAAAAGTTAACCACAACATCATTGTTATATTAACTTTTATGAAACTAAAGTATCCGATCGTAGTAGTATGAAAGTATTGGAGCTGGCGACACGGTATCGCTTCCAAGTAAATAAGCACACATTTCACCACTAAATTTACACATCGACCGGATCTGCCGGATTTGTCCTGATGATGGACACTGCAACGCTGTCCGAAATGTTGGCTAAAGAAAGAGGTAGCGCAACACGGCATAACACCCCCAAAACAAACAACGAAAATACTTTTGGCCATGAAAATCTTTAGACGTATCTTCCTGATCGCAAGTTGGAATAAAAATTTTGTGAATTTTTTATTAATTATTTTTACATGAAATGACAAAAAGTGAGTTGACGAAAATGTTTATCATGAATTTGCCTAACATAATATGTACGTGATTTTAATTTTTTCGTTATCAGTAATTTTAGTAAGAAAAAATGTAAGGTTATCCATTAGCTGCTTTTAATATTACCACACTAACGGAACAGCGAAGCGAGACGCTACAAAAAGGCAATAAACATACTGAATGGTATTTTATGTTGTGAGAGTGGATTTATGTGTTTGTGTCAAAGAATGACTGGCGAAGGACCTTGATTTGGTGTTACTATCACTGCTTAAAAATGTTAAAAACATATGTTGCATAGAAAGGAGAGGACTCACCGGAAAAGGATAAAACTTGTAGGCTGGCAATGCACTTGTATGATTTCTTTCCCATCCAAGAGGCACAATCACAATAGGAGTGAATGTTCGTTATTTATTAAGCGGAGTTATTTAAAGCGGATTAACCGAGAGCGGAAGCACAACAATGGCTATATGCGGCGGGAGTATATTGCAGACTGATTAAGATTGTGGGTAAGATTGACGGGTAGGGAATAGGTAGGACAAAGGACTTGCAACAATAATTAATACCAATCTCAAGCAGTGACAGTATGTATGCATGCTGAGTAGGTATGTGTATGTGTGGGTATATGTATGGGCGTAACCACATACGTTACTTATTACAATTATGTTGCAGCTCTTTCTCACACTTTAAATAATGGTGGGACAAAAGATGAAACACACGATGTACGTATGTCTGTTCCTCTAAAGAAAAAAATAGTAGTACTTTAGAAGAAACAGACGTACGAAGATTGTGTATATTATCTTGTGCTTCACCATTATTTAAAACGTAAGAAAGCGCTGCAGCATTATTGTGATAAGGAACGTACGTTTATTACCTTTTCGGCCGTCTGTCTTGATCGTCGCCGTTCCGTAAAATTGTAAAAAAAACTGTCTTTCCGTAAACTGTTGGGGACTTAAGATATTGTATGAAAAAACGTAATTGGTACATTAACCGTGTAAATTTTATTTACCTTATTACCTGTAAAATGATTTAATGTGTTTGTCTAAATAAATAAATAAAATACAAACGGTATACCACGACAGATGAGAACATACACAACATTATTTGTATATGGTTGGGAAGTTACCGAAGGTTACTGAAGGCTAGTAGGAATATTACGAATAGATTTACAAGTACGAATAAGCTTCTTGCTTTCGGTTAAGTACTGTTTTCCTTCACAGCTGTCAGGGGGGAGGAGAGGCGGGGGGACCATATACCGCAATCAAAATAATATATAAACCTTCCCACAAACCTTAAATAAACGGTGACTGGTAGATGCTGTAAAATATTTTTATTTTAAGGAAATGAAAATAATAATAAATATACATTAAAGTAAAAAATTATATTTTTGTTGTTTGTTTTTGGGGTGTTATGCCGTGTTACGCTACCTCCTCCTTTAGTCAACGTTTCGGACAGCGTTAGAGTGTCCATCGTCAGGGTAGATGCGTAAATGTTAGTGGTAAAATGTGTGCTTAAGTACTTCGAAGCAATACCGTGTTGCCAGCTCCACTCCACTGCGAGCTGGAATTACAGTATACTTGAAGATGGTTTTCTGCATTAAGCTTTGGTGTAGCCGTCAATTACCAAGAACATTGAGCTTAGCTCCGTCGTCTCTATTAATGTTGATAGGATTTTTATTAATTTCAATTGCCTCTGTAATTAGGCGCGCTCTATAAGTTTTGGGTCTTCCCAGGACTTCAGGAACAAATCCAAAGTTGTGGCCGGTTTCAATTAAATGCTCGGCGATTGCCGGTTTGTCAGGGTGGCCAAGTTTACACGCTCGAAAGTGTTCCGATATCCTTTTAGAGATCGTCCGCTCTGTTTGGCCCACATAGACCTTATCACATCCGGAACAGCTGAGTTTATATACTCCGGTAGCGTAAAACGGCATAACATCCCAAAAACAAACAATAAAAATACTTTTGGCCGTGAAAATCTAAAATCATATCAAAAAAATTATATGTTTTTTGGCCATCTGGAAGCCCTGATCTAACTCCTTTGGACTTTGAACATTGTTTTCGCTAAAAAAATCTGGCAACTGCAACTTACAGAGAGAATCCGCGCAGAAATTGCGACTGTGACTCCTGATATGATTCAGCCGGTTCCATGCCAACTCAGAATGAAACCAACTCAGAAACACCTCAGAAATTTTGTAGGCGGGCGGGTATTTTGTACTTTAATTTGGGAGGCGGGAATGGGTACCGCCGCCCCGGGAACCTTTATTGGATAACCAAAACCTCTGCCATAGGTCACCCCAAGTGGTTTGCTACGTTTGGTGATTTAGCAGGAGTGCCCGGGTTCATGGGGTGAGGTTTGTCTAGGTCTTGGAGGTGGATGACCAGGACATACTGAACCCGAGATTCCTACCCACCCCTTAAACCCTTTTTCTTCCCAGAACTCTCCTCTCCTTCCTTTCTTTAAAAAAACCCTCCACACAGCATCCTCAAAGATGATATAGGCCCTTATTTTAAAGGGAAATTATGTTCCTCAGGGCCTCCTGTGTGGAGCTCATGTAAAAATAGAAAGGTCATTAAAAGCTACGAAAATATAATTTAAAAATAGCCGGTAACCCTAACCCAACTTAACCTATTTAACCAATTTTTTAATATTTTGTCATCACTCTTAATGATCTTTCTGAGGTGTTTCTGAGTTGATTTCATTCTGAGTTGTCCGGTCACCGATTCAACCTACCTGGAACTCGGTCGAATATTGCTTAGAACAGGTGTTTGACTTGCAGCAGGAGAAACTCGATTCCACGACAGTCAATACCCTGACAGTTGCCCCTCCGGCATACTTATATTCAATATGCAGTAGGTTTAGCGAAAAAAGATATACGTACATACACAACATATAAATAAGTGTCCTCGAAGGGGTGTGCAGAGAGGATGTACCGACTAATGATAAAAAAATATTAAACATATTTTCATTCAAATGCGTCAAGGATAAAAATATTTTATTTATTTTTATTTATTAACAGAAACAAACAGTGCATTAGATAATTTGGTTAAAAAAATTATAATTAATAAGTATATTACATGGTGGGTACCTATTATGTGTTTCATTGTAGTGTCTTATTTATGGTATGCGTATTAAGTAGTTACCGGGTGATGTATATAGTGGGAAAGGGTGTGTGTGAGGGTGTGTGTGAGAGAGTATGTGTGTATGTATGTGTATGAGACCACTTATTTGTTCCATACAAATACTATAAACAATAGGGCGCTGGACTCCAATCGTCACTTCGGTTTCGGGAGATAATAAAAACTCAGAGACCTTTTGGTTAATGACATGAAATATTTATTTTCAGACGGTTTTTATGTTAAATTTTGCGTGCACCTGTTTTGAAGAAAAACGTAAACATGTTTTCATTTCTGCATCTGTTATTTATCTTGATTACCCCAGGTGTTTGAGGCAGGTGTCCGGTATGCTAAGTTTCGTTTTGAATAACAAATTGGTTTGGATATGCGTATTGTTTTCTTGCCTGAGTTGACCTGATTTCCCCAGGTGGACGAACGCACCTGCTTAAAATGCAGGATTTATCATCAATATAATGCAAGGCGTTTTGGTTGCTAAGTGCTTTAGTTCTTGAATAACACGTGCAGCCTTTTATGTAACATTTCGCAAGAATCGATTTGATCAATATGTTGTTTACTCTTCTCTGAACAGGTGGTAGGCAATAATATTTTAAAGGAACACGTGCGGCGACCAGCTGTAATTTTTCACGTAAACAAGATCTGGCAAATGCTTCAAGAGACGTCTGTTACAGTATGTATGTATATATGCACATTGAACAAATTATAATATTGACAAGATGCTCTTTTTAAATTTGGGCAGTGAATTGGAGAACATATGAAGAGAACGATTGATTGGCGAATTAGATGTTGCATTTGTCTTGTAATTAATCGTGTGGAATAGTTTTGTATGGCGTGTACGTCTTAATGGTATGTTAAAATTAACCAGGGAAAGAAGTTCGGTACAGTCAATGTTATTATTTAAAATTTTGTGTATAAATGTCAAATCAGCTATTGCTCGACTTTGTTGCAAAGTTTGAAATGTGCATTCAAAGTTACTGTTGAATTTGAAGGTAAGATATTTTATAAATTTGTTTTGAATATGTTCTATGCTATGTATACTTTGTATTGCGGGTTCCAAACTGGCGAAGCATATTCCAGTGTACTTCTGAATGATGCAAAATATAACATTATTACTGTAGGCGGGTTATTGAACATTTTACTTATGTGTAGAACTAAACCAAGCATTTTATATGACCTGTGAACGATTGAGTCAATGTGCTTATTAAATATAAGTTTGCTATTAAGGTAAAAACCAAGATTTTAACATTCCGTTTTCGAGATGACAGGTTAATTATTGAGTGAATTATATTTGTAGTATAAAAAAATCGTTACTGTAAATAAATTAATTTGATATCCATAACAAATTAGTAATAAAGGTATTGTGAAGACGATTTTAGGTTGTAAAGGCGATTTTAAATTGCAAAATGATGCACCCAAAATAATAATTTCAGGCAAAAATTTCACTTACTCCTAGATTTATATCCATTCCTCGTATTTTTTTCATTCCCAGAACTTCCTCTCCTTCCTTTCCTTATAAAGTCTCTCAACAGAGCGTCCCCAAATATTACATAGGACTGAGGGAAATTATTTTCCTCACGTGCCTCCTGTGGGGGTTGGTGAAAAAAAATACACAAATGGTATAACACGTACCTTTACATATTTTATTTAAAAATCACGGACAGTTATTGTTTTCAAATTTAAGGTCCAGCAACCGCGCACAAAAAGAAGAAGATGGAGTGATATGAAATCACGAATGTTAGAGTAGCGCGCTAGTATTTGAAGCGACAAAATCGCTTAAATCGCGAAACTTGTGAAAATGTTTAATAAAACACGACTCGTTTAAAATAAAGCAAAAATCTCGCGGGGGTTGTCTTAAATAGCTTTTAAACAGAATTTTTTCATTGATATAACTTGTAAAATAACTGAAACAAACGTATTTATAATAATTTTTGGAGCATACTTTGCCATTTTTTTTCCATTCAGGGAATTTTATATAATTTGCGTTTCGGCGCGACGAATGTCTAGATATTGTTAGCATTACCGCTTACTTACGGCCATTTGCTAAACCAAACCTGGAAAGGACACGCAATTAATAGGCCAACAAACCTAGCTCAGGAAAGCCGGCGCAAGCAAGGTTCTCTCAAAACCAGGGCGAGTGCTTGTGGTTCGCTTGTGAATACCTCCTCCTCCTTTCCTCACAATCTCCAGGTCTCCTTCCTCAATCAAAACATAGTTTTGCACGTAAAGGGTTTATTCATTTAGAAGGAGACAGGGTTTTACAATTGCCAGCCTCGGCATACTACACATGGGTATTTGCTAGGACTAGAATTCTATCATGACGGGGAACTCCTCTCTCAACTCTCCACACGTGTTAGTGAATTTAAGGGCGGGACGTAGCACACAAAAGAGGGCAAGGGTTCATATTACTCACAGCAGCAGGAAATGCGGTAGTCAGCAGACAGGCTACTGGTGGGCGGGAGCCTTTTCGTGCACAATTCACATTATAGAAACATCACGAGTTTAGGTTCTCGGAGAGCGCCTTGGCGCAATCACTTGGGACACTGTTGTCGCGCCCGTGGCAAGCGGATGAATGGGTGCGGGCGCTGGCCGGCACGGGGCTTGCCCGTCGAACTCAGCGCGGTGCGGGGAATTTAGGTACTACGAACTATTCTGGCGTAAAATGGGGAAAGCAGTGAACTGGGGAAAACATTGTCACTTCGTAAGGTAACAATATTATCTTCAAAAATAACACATATTTTTTTAAGAGCTTAAAAACTTCAAACGTTTAGGGAGGTTTGCAAGAAATCGATAGAAATTCGGGTAGCGGCTTCTTAATCTATATGACCCCATTTTAATTTTTAATTTCTTTTGTACTCGCATTTTAAAAATGTTATTATTTAATTTATAAAAACGGTTTATTTATAAACAAGTTCTGCATCTTATTATTATTATGCGTGATAGCTGCATTGCCCTCTGAAGGCATTATCAAACTTTTATCACAATCAGTTATAATGCTTGGTAAAGGTACAACACCTTAATATAAAAATTTGCTTATTATGTGAATTGCAATACAAATGTTTTATTCAATACTTTTATGTTTACACGATCATCATCATCTTTTATATTTTTTTATATTGTATTTTATTTATTAGTTAAAATAAAAGAAATGTTACAAAAAATTAAATTGTCTTTTTTAATTAAAAGAAAACCAGAACATGGACTCTAATATCATTAAAATAACATATTTTAATGATATTAGAGTCCATGTTCTGGTTTTCATACTCTAATCATTTTACTCAGGGTCGTATTTAGCCGAAAAGAAACTACAAACTGTTCAGATACAGCTGGAGGATGCCCACCACTTTCCCACGGCGTTCTTAGGAAACATTTGGTTTCCTCCTTCACCGTACACGTCAGGACTCTAATTTTTATTTATAAAGAAGCTATTTTTTTATTAAAATTACTCTAGACCTCCAATGTCCGGGAATACATTGTTAGCAGGTAGTATGCGAGTGCGTACATGGTGTTAGTTATTTATTTTACAGTATCATGTCTCATCTCCGCCACTGGATATAGCTGAAAACAAAGTTTATTAATAGAAAAGAGGAAAAGTTACTAGAAAAAAAATATACATATTATGATGAGATTGTACGACTTAACCAAAGCAACTGAGTTGCAGTCGTCCGGCAGTCCCGCCGAGGATAAGCGGAGCCATCAGTCCAGCCGCAAGCGGGACTCGGTGTCCGCGCCCCTAAGCCGGCTTCCTAAAAAGTGACGCTAAAGTGAGCATCGGGTCACCGGAGGCAGGGCGGAAGGGCACCGGTCCGCAACGGTTGGTCTTCAGGCGCGCTCATGGCGACGGGGGAGGCGCGGGCGGGGTTCAGATACAGCTATAATATACGTGGCCTGGCTTATTTCGGCATATCGCTCGCGGTACATTCCCAATTGGAATATATGGCGAGCGATATGCCGAAATACGCCAAGCCACGCATCCAAACTAAAAACCTACATTTTTGGGCTCTCACATCCTTAATTTAAATATACCTATCTGAGAGTATCAAACTTGTATTGCCTATGATATGTCTTAATCACACCTTTCTTACTGAATTAAAATTACTCGAATCTTTACACATAAAATCTGTCTCTTGACGAATCACATTTATGAAGATCAAATCCTTGTACTACTGTACCGCCCACGATTAAATGTTGCCCTTTCTTTCCAAAATACACTCATTAAAGAATATATTATATAGATATTAACACTAAAATATTTTTCTTTTTTTTATAACATGTGTTCACAATTATGTCCTCTGCGTGCGAACTCTATCTAAATTTCTTTCAATAGACAATAAACAGTGTTAATTTCAAGCGACCTCCCAGGTAAGTATGGTCCTGTATTCTTTCATTTTTAGGCAGCATCGCGTGCATTGGTCAAAACATTGTACATATATTTTCGTATCGGTGATCAATGAACCGATGGATGCAATTTTTAGCCATAAATTGTTTTTAATTGTTTGTCCAGCTTGTAGTTTTCTAAATCTTAGAAATATATTATAAGTTAGTACAGCGCCCTTGAGGTGATTTTTCACAAAAACGGCGCTTTATAAATCATACAAATATTATTATTATAATTATTATAAAAGCTGTGTCTGAACACGTTCTTTTAGCTACTCCGCTAGACGGTTGCAGGGAAGTATTTCTCCGCTTGACCGATAGGGGCGCCTGCGTCGCTACCGCTTGCGAGACGGCTCGCTCCCGGCCGCCGCGGTAGTTAGGGCGGCTAACTTAAAGCCATATTATTGTAGATATGTAAACCTCAACAAACCAGAAACCTTAACTAGAAAACTTTCTCAAGTTTTTAAGGCTCTGCAACCGGACTCGAAAAGAAGAAGATGGAAAGATACGAAATTACGAATGTAGAGGAGAGCGCTAAAATTTACAGCGACAAAATCGATGCGAAAATTGCGAAAATGTTTAATAAAACACGACTCGTTTAAAATAGAGCAAAAATATCGCAGGGCATTATCTTAAACAGCATTTAAAGAAACACTGTGAATTTTTTCATACAAATAACTTGTAAAATAACTGAAACAAACGTGTTTATAATAATTTTTGGAGCATACTTTGAGATTTTTTTCTATCGAGGGAATTTTATATAATTTGCGTTTCGGCGCTGGAAAAGTCTAGATATTATCTTCAAGAATAACACATATTTTTTTAAGAGCTTTAAAACTTACCATGTTTAAGGGAGATATGTAATAAATCGGTAGAAATCGGTTTGTAATATTAAAAACTGTCCAACACAACAAACTATTTGTTTTGTTATGAAGAGTTTTATTTCAATGTTTTGTGACAACTACTGGTCGCCCTGTATAAACATATACACATTTAGGAGGGGTTTTTACATGTTTGTTTTGCTCCTTCTCTGAAAGGATTGAGGTGGAAAATCGGATATTTTCAAGGGCACTTTGGTGATTTGATTTTCAAGTTAACGTCATTTTTTATCATAAAAAAACACACGTAAAGCTTCCCTGGCTTAGTTGTTAATCAATACTCTAAAATTTGGATACGGGGAATATGGGATCGACTCTCGGCGAAGTGTTAATAATGTATACAGGCTCTTTGCTGGCGACAGGAAAAATAATTTTCCCAGAAAATTTATATCTAAAAGACATCGAACTTCCGCCTCGACAAAAAATAAATCTCAGTTCTTGAAATACCGAAAGCTCATTCAGAATATATCTGAACCTCTTTTTTTACATTCGCCTAGAAAAGTAAATGGTGCATAAATCATAAACATTATATTTAGATTCAAGTAGATTTAACTGTTCTAACTCTACCTGCAAGGATTTGTTACCAGCTAAATTGAGCTGAAGGAAGATAATCCTAATACAACGTAGCATGGAATGGAAAGATGCAAAACCTACTAAAAATGCAATGCGTTTTACTTAAAGGTAACATATCTTATGTGTAAGTATTGATTAAGGTGATAATAGTAGAGGAAAAAATCGAAATCGGAATCCACGCCTCTTTTTGGGAGGGATTTAAAAATACTTGAGAAAAAGCATCTGGAAAGTAGTTGGGAGTTGTTTTTTACAGGTTAATTTCGTAAAAAACATTAACACCTTTCTTACGCATTGTTTATTGTAATAAAAAGGAAATTTAAAATTCATTTCACGTAACCAAGTGACGTAGACTCTAGGGACGTCTAAATAGGTATGGCAAATACATAGTTCTTACGTCGATGGCATAAGGTTCACTTTAAAAATACAAATTCATCGAGTGTCGGCCGTCTTGATTGATGACAAAAATAACAACGCGAAAATGTATGTTTTATTTGATTTTGTGAAGTTCTGAAGTTTGAACTGCCAATTTGCAACATTATACAATAAACCATATCCAAAAATTTGCCCTTGCAAGTGTTTTTTTATAGACCTAATACTTAATTTTAGCACAGAAAACAATTAAGTAATGTCGAAGGAAGTTAAAATAAATTAAACCCATATGGACAGGGATTGCGTTATAATATGTCAGTCAAATAATATTTATGTACATTAATTTTTGTCTTAGTAAAAAATGATAAAATAATATTTTTCATGTTTTTACAGTTAAATGGATATTTCAAGCTCCATAATACAACATAAAGTATTAGTTATTCGACGGCCTCCGTGGTCGAGGAGCAAGGCTCTCGTCTAGTGATCCTGTGGCGGGTTCAAATCCCGGCGTGCGCAAGTAAATTTTATTTAATTGATTTATGTGTTTAATTTGTTATGTAAGGTATATTTACGGCACGTTCCAAAGTGCATGATACTATCAGCCGTGCCTTTTGTTCTTAACTTTAGTCTTAAAACATTCTCCAACTGGGGTTGCCATAGTCTCACTGGCTCCAGGCGGTTGTAAGGGCTCTAAATAGGACTCCAGATACTAATATCTACAGCCTGTATGTCGGACGAATATCTACAGCTCATATGTTGGACTAATATCTACGAACTTTAGAGTGTTGACTAATACAGAACAAAACAGAGCTAAGGTCCATGACGGTCCCAGTGTTGACTAATATCTACAGAGCGTAGGTTGAACTAATATCAACAGAGCGTAGGTTGGACGAATATCTACAGAGGACAGCTGAGCAAGAGGTTGTACGGAAAAGCATAAATTACTTCAATTACGTAATTACTAATTACGTAAAGGCTTAAAGGTTTAAAGTTCGTACATGAAGTTTTTGCATAAAATTACGTATTTTGCTGTTTACGAGGATATTTATTTTACAAAGATATTTATTTATTTCGAAATACACGGCACCACGACCTAACCTAACCTAACCTAACCTAACCTGACATAGAAATGGTCATGGTAACAGACTAAATAATTTAGAATCACTCGAAATAAAGACAGCTGTTAAAACAACAAAAACTCAGCTAAATGTGTCCAATAGTCCGATATTAGGGATTTTTCATTCATACATACATAAATTAAGGTTTTTAAACTGCATACGCAATATAACGTTATTCCAATATGCTATACATAATTGCAAATCCAACCTCTGCCAGTGCTGTAGATATTCGTCAACACTTTGGTTCTCTTAGATATTAGTCAGCAGTTTGAGCTGTAGATATTCGTACGCACTTTGATTCTCATATATATTAGTCCGATTTTTTCAGTTTTTGGAATTCCTGTAGATATTAGTAGACGCCTCCCTAAAAAGGTGTAATTTTAACATTCAGCTAGATTAGATTTCAGATTAGATTAGATTAGATTCAGATAAGTAGAAATACTAATATAAATAATAATAAAATAAAAAAAATAATAAATAAATAATAATCTATAGAATAATCATAGATAAAAACCTAAAATGGAAAGATCACATCGGACATACAATAAAAAGAATTAGGAAATTAATTTATATATTCTTACGAATTAGAAACTTCTTATCAACGAAAAATCTATACTCAATATACTACGCACTAGTACAGTCTATTCTTCAGTATGCCATTATCAGTTGGGGAGCAGCTTACAAAACTAGTTTGGCCCCCATAGAAATTGTTCAAAGACTCATTTTAAAAATTATACTAAAAAAACCTCCAGACTTCCCCACTGAACGCATATTCGAAGAGTTCAAAGTTCCAACATTTAAAAACTTATTTGAGAAAAATTCAATCATACAAATTATAAAAGAAAAAGATAAATTCTCATTCATAACTGAAAATCGTACAAGACTTACACATGTATTTGTATGCCCCAAACTAAATACGTCTTTTGCCCAACACCATTATACACACCAAGGAAAATACTTCTTTAATAACCTTCCAGTAGAAATCAGAAGCATTAATGACAAAGTACAATTGTTGAACTCCATCAAAAAACATTTTAGAGAAATCACCAACGTGAAAATTGCTGCTTCCCTCATCACCACATGAATGTCACACTAAAAATTATACCTATTTTACTTATTACTGAATACATGTGGATGATTTTATCTTTTAGTTAAAGGATCTTGATTGCGATATGATTAAACTGTGTTTTAACGGTGTATGTATATTAACTGTGAATCTGTGCATATATTACGTGAAACACCTGACTGCAAAATTGTAAATATTTAAAATGTATCCACAAGCTCCTCCATCCACAAGCAAATGCTTTTAATGGAGGAAAAGTAACACTGTAACATGTTCCATTTTTTAAGATAAATAAAATTATAATATAATAAAATTATAAAATGACATTCTTGCTGGGCGTATTCGTTGCTTTGGTAAAAAGGTTTCAAAGAATAATATATGAAATTTCTTATATTTTTAGATTCGCTATGATTTTTATTTGTTAAATACGTTAGCCATTGATTTTTAACACCGTTTACGAAAGCTTAGTTGCCTGAATGTAAAATATTAGAAATATAGGACGTTTTCAGTTGAAATGGTAGCTGATATTATTTGAAATGCGAGTTTTTAACCAATTTAACACCTGAAATGATCAAAAGATCAAAGGTTTTATTCCGGAAATTAATTGATTGTCTAGTAAGGAGTACCTGAATACAATACGCAGGAAGTAATGCTATCCCCGGTTAAAAGCTATAACAATTTTTTAAGAAATGTTAAAATCATTATTTTCCCACAATTTATCAAACGCTCTTGCTTGAAAAATTCAATTCATTGGTGAAAATGCTGACTGATTTGTCGGTAATCAGAAACTTATGCAAACATCAAAGGCATCAAATAGAATACGAAGATCAATAGGTAAGGCAGTTTTAATGAAATCAATAAAAGAACCATTAATTTTATAAATGGGATTCCATATAATTTGAAAACAATTTTTCCTTAATATATCTATCCACATAAGTAAAAATTAATCGCCTAAATGTATGTGCGCGCATAACTTCCGAACGACTATACATATTTCATTCAAACTTTGAGAATTTGATGTGTGCATGCCCGCGAAGGTTTCTATATATATATATATATAAATATGAGCTCTGGCATTATGAAGTTTGTATAAAAAATTGCAATAGGTGGCACGCAAGCTGTTTGAAAACGCAATATACCTAAGGAACCTGGAGGG
Organism: Limnephilus rhombicus; assembly: GCA_929108145.2. NCBI lineage: Eukaryota > Metazoa > Arthropoda > Insecta > Trichoptera > Limnephilidae > Limnephilus > Limnephilus rhombicus. The sequence goes on along the minus strand of OV815284.1, from coordinate 10,438,764 downwards.
GAACTCGGGAGCGAGGGAAGGGGGGAGTGGAGAGGGAAATTCGGGAAGGGGTTCACGGACGGGGGAAGCGGGCGAAGGAAGTGAGGAGAGGGAAGGCGCAGTGGGAACGCGAGAGGGGAAGGGAACGTGGGAGAGGAGAGGAGACGGAAGGGGAATGAATGGGGGACAAATGACAATGAGAAAATATTTCTTTATTAAGTGGCATAGCAACCTATACCGGGAACTCTGGACTGGACTGGAAAAATTCTTTATACAGTAATTTCCCCCTAATAACATGCGAGATAACCCGAGGGTAAAAGCTAGTGAGAAAAAACATTATTTTTATTTTTATGTGAACATCTCACAAAAGTCCCAGCTGCCCCCGTCTGAAGCAAGTGAGACTATGGCATCCCCAATTTAGGCATGTATGAGATGGGGAAGAGGTAGGTTTGGAAATACCAAGCTATTCAGATTTGGTCACCAAACACGGCTAAAGCCATTTCAAGCAACGTTTCAATTCTGAATGGTGGTCTTACACCAGTGAGATACTAACAGTATCTTCCCCATTAGAACGTGCCGCAAATATACCTTACATAAATAAAATTTATTATCGCTATCCACAGGAAAAGGACTTGTAAATTTCATTGGCGGTCCGCACACAGGAAACTTGTTAAAGACCAGCTGCCAAAAAGGCGATGCGGTGACTAGCAGTGCTGGTCAACGCGGCCATTATGCCATGTTAACAGGTTGCCATTGTAGTACTTCACTTGCGATATGTCATATCAGAAAAATATCGATTTTGTTCAGGAGATTGATAAATTGAATTGTGCCGTGAATTGAGCTGATAACCAGTTTTCAGTTTCTCCATGAACGGTATATAGTACAAGATTTCACATTTCGTCGTTTTCACCGCTTTGAAACAATTATATAAATTAGTATTAGGCATTTAAAGAAAACTTAAACATATCCGAAGTTTTAGAAATTTTATTCTAATCCTCTTGTCATGGCTGGCTGGCTACAACATGTGTTCTGCGACGTAGTATTTTGTGCGACGACTACTGTTGTTATAACATTGGATAAATACAGAGCCGTATGTTAGGTTCCTTATCAATAAGAGGACAAATAATGAAGCACGTAAACAGGTCGTTCAATAAAAATAAACCCAAGTGGTTCGCTACGTTTGGTGACTTAGCAGGGGTGACCGGATTCATGGGGTGAGGTTTGTCAAGGTCTTTGCTGGCGATGTGTTTATCCACCTGCCGCGTGGCAGGCTTGTTTAATGAGAGACTGGTTGAGGAGGTCTTTTGACCTCTCCAGCCAGAATCCCTAGATCCATCGCCTTGCAGTTGAAAGGATGGTCTGTCACTCCTGATTTAGTCACACTGACCCCCAGATTCTTATACACCCCTCATACATTTTTCCTTCCCAGAACTTCTTCTTCTCGTTTTCTTTTAAAAAAACCCTCCACACGGCATCCCCTAAGACGACACAGGTCGTAGGGGAAATTATTTTCCTCAGGGTCTCCTGTGTGGAGCTAATGTAAAAAAAAAATTGAGTGTGTAATTCACACGCGATATAAATGAAACTAGAAAGTCGCTAGATGTCGCTCTCTTTTGCCTGTTTATTTTAAAGTGATTTTAAGATTGAATATTGATTTACAATAACAAAAATGTTTTTTTTTTGGATTTCGTAGAATTCGAGCCTCCATTCGCTTGATGTATGACTCTCTGGCCGCTGAGACTTGTCAGGCGCTGAGGAATTTACTGCATTGTATTAGAATTGACGACCACCAAATAATAAATTTGTGACGCATTTCCGTTTCATCCGAATTTCAAATCACTAACGGCGCTAAAGAAGTTTCACTTTAAAAAAAAATTGCTTCCATTTACTCGTACATAATATATACATACAATAATGAAGTCGTTCAAACATATAAAAGATAGGAAAATGCGTACCAAACACCTTTGTTTTGTTGTCAGTCCCCACGATCCAGCCTGTACAAGATCGCGTGAGGCCGCACGATCATTTCGTCAGAAAGCAGTAAGTAGAATGCGTCCCCACCCTATTCCCGTCCACCCCCCTGGTGTACTCAGGTACCCCTAGTCTGCAAACCTTCACCACCCGTAATTCAAAAAGTCCAAAAGTCCAAAACAAAACCAGGCAGGACAAACGATGCTCGAGGAGCAGCCATGTTTCCTTTCAAATTTAACTAAACCCTGGCACGAAAGGCGTTACGGCCATAACTTGAAACGATAAGTCCGACCGTAAAATTTCAATTTTACATTGTGCTTTTTATGCCGAATTGACACGTATCGCGTAATACGTCTGGTAAAAATTGAATTCAACTGCCCAACAACTGAAAAATGGGAACATTCCAATTATTTTTTATGTTACAGACAGCTGTTTGTCTAATTTTGAAATATAGATGTATCTAGTATCTATCTTATCTTAATAATATTATAATCGCGAAATTTCACGCAAAAACTAATGAATGGATTTTAATGAAACTTTATAATAATATAGCTCATACATCAGAATAACATATCGCCTATATAAGTGGTAAGCTCTGGCGTTATGAAATTACAAAAATTAATAAGTGCACTGTCAAATAAATTTCCTGACAAAAGCGAGTTATTTCTACCGTCAGACGAAAAACAAAACAAAGCGATGTTGAGAAATAATTATCTATAGAAAAAAAATTACAATAAGTGGAGTTTTATTAGTTATTAGGTATCATAAAAAAACGATTATATATCTTAATAATATTATAAAGGCGAAGGTTTGTATGGATGTATGTTCTTGACGCAAAAACTACTGAATGGATTTTAATGAAACTTTACAATAATATAGCTCATATATCAAAAAAACATATACAAGCTCGGGCATTATGAAATTTGTATAAAAACAATGCAAAAGGTGGCACGCGAGCTGTTTAAAAACTGAATGTACCTAGAATTAAGGTTTGGAATGCGGGAGAGGGGGAGGGGAACGCGGAGGGGGGAGTAGAACTCGGGAGAGGGGAGGGGAACTCGGGAGGGGGATACGCGGGAGGGGGAGGCGAACACGGGAGGGGAGAGGAAAACCTGGGAGGGGGGAGGACACATCGGGAGGGGGGTTCGCGGGACGGGGGAAGGGGAGGAGAGGAGTGGGGAGAGGGGAGGTGAAGGAATCGGAGTGGGAACGCGAGAGAGGAAGGGACGCGGGAGAGGAAGGGGAGTCGGAAGGGGAATGGGACGCACAGGAAAGGACATGTAGGGAGAATCAATTTATTTCTTTTAATGGCATAGCAACGCATGCCGGGAACCAGCTAGTATCTATATGAAGAATAGTGTCTATGGCGGCTCGGCGTGGCTTTGTTTTTTGAACAAATCTACAAATTTATTCCGAGGTTGACAAAATTTTGCACACTCACATTCAAAACAAGAAAAAAATGAATGTTCGTACGAAAAAAAATAACATCATCCCCTTAAAAGCAGAATTTTGATACCAATTGATGAAATTTTGCACACTTGATGTTCAAAATATAACTGTCTACATCTAAACTCGATGTAGACAAAAATATAATACTAGCCGAAGTCCTTCATGAGCTAGTATTATAAAAAAAAATAATTATAAAAAAAATGTAGTGTTAAAAAATTCGTGTTCCATTAGGGACAGAGCATTTCTTGTAGCGGAAGCTTATAGTGCAGACTACGCCAATCGAAAATACAACCATAACTTTAAAATATCTCACAAGAGTCCCAGCTGCTCCCATCTGGAGCCATTGAGACTACGGCATCCCCAATTGGGGTATTTTGTGACGCTGAAAGTAGTGGGAAGGGGAAGGAGATGGGGAGAGGAAGGCGGGAAATACCTGGCTATTCATATCTGGTCACCAAATGCCATTTCAAGCAACGTTTCAATTCTGATGGTGGTCTTACACCAGGGCTATACTGAAAGTATCTTCCACTCTGGAACAGGCCGTAAATATATATTATATATATATTTTAAATGAATTAATTATGAAATAACACCAATTCATTAAATTAAATTTATTTGCGCACGCCAGGATTCGATTCCGCGACCTTCGGATTGCGAGCAAGAGCCTTACCCTTCGATCACTGCCGTGGTTGCTGTATGAAGTCCCCCTGATGGCCTTGAGTCACCCCTCTGGAGATGAGAGATGGTCTAATATCCTCTGTAAAAGGCAGCTTGCATACATTTTTACGTTAAACATCCTTAACTTTTTCCACATTTGTTTTTCTTTTCTGTTCGTATTTTATGTAATTATGTATTTCCTATTTCTTTTTCTTATTATTTGTCTAATGTCTTTTTTAATATTTTGAAATACGTAATGTATTGCATTGCACTACCCCTACAGAAATTCTAGAATAAATTATTATTCAAATTAATAAAATTCATTAGTTTTTATCACTTTTATTGTTTACAAAAACCAACATGTTTTGTGAGTGTTAGTAGAATTTAAGAAAAAAGGTAAAAAGTAAGGTAATAAGTAGTGTATAAAAACTATAATGTATAAAAGTAAAATAAATATTTAAAGAGAGAAATAAAACAATAAAATGTAAAATGTACAAATAAAGATACCTGTTGACCGATATGATAAATTAAACAAGTACCTATGATTTCTAGTGCATTAATAGTTTTAGAGTGAAGTACTGGTAGGCATGTTATGTTTACATGATGAATTATATTTACGTGGTACTAGCAAACAAATTAAGTTTAACGCATCTTTTGTATGAAGCCAGATTACTGCCGGCGTGATCGATATTAGCATATTCATTGCCTAAAATATGCAAGCGATTTATGGGTGAGTCAAAGTATTGTCACAATGGAAAGGTGTTTTGAGTCGAGTCGGTCTATAAGGTACATGGTAATTTATTAATAAGACCAGTTCAGGGTAGTCAAACCAGTTATTGTTTATTTTAAATAAAAAAATAAGATCATTGAGTATTCTTCTATCTTTTAACGATAAGAGTCGCATTTTTTGTAATAAAGATTCATAGTTTATGTCATCTGCGGGAATACCTAATTTGAAATTAATTGATCTGAGAAATTTGCGTTGGATTCTTTCAATGGAGTTTGCGTGGCTTTTGTAGAAAGGGTTCCATATGGGGGAATTGTATTCTAAATGACTCCTAACCAGAGTTGTATATAGTATTTTGAATGTTTGAATATTTTTGAAATCTTTACAAATTCTTACAATGAAGCCTTCCGAGAGAGTACGGCTATGAAGAGTATACGGAGAGTATGAAGCCAGATTACTGGCGGCGTGATCGGCGGCGTTGAGTTTTGTTCTGCGTTCGTCAAAGTATTGTCACAATGGAAAGGTGTTTTGAGTCGAGTCGGTCTACAAGGTACATGGTAATTTATTAATGAGATACTTATACTGTATATACCAGCGTATAAGTGCAAATAATCGATACTGATAATAAATTATACATTCGTACAAATTTATTATTAAAGGCATTTTTGAAGTCGATTTTAGAAATTTATAAATTAAAAAATATTGCACATAATAATGCGTTTTATAATAATTTTAACAGGTTATAATTATGCGTGCTGCTTTTACTTCGGCTTCGCCCAGCATGAGTGTAGGTAACCATTTTATAAATCCGATAAGAATTGATTCCAAAAATAACCAGTCGGATCCACTGTGAACTGTGATCCAGTGACTGAGTGACAGCTAGTTAAAGAGTTAAAATAACCGTGACAGGCAATGCCGGCATATGTCGACGACCTCCGTAGTCCAGTGGGTAAGACTCTTGACTCACAATCCGGAAGTTGCGGGTTCGAACCCGGCATGCGCAAATAAAGTTTATTTGATTAATTTGTGTTATTTCAAAATTAATTAATTTAAAATAATATATAGTATATTTGCGGCATAATCCAGAGTGGAAGATACTATCAGTATCGCCCTGGTGTAAGACCACCATTCAGAATTGAAACGTTGCTTGAAAATGGCTTTAGCCGTGTTTGGTGACCAGATCTGAATAGCCAGGTACTTCCCAACCTTCCTCTCCCCACCTCCTTCCCCTCCCCACTACCTTCAGCCTCACAACATACCCCTATTGGGGATGCCATAGTCTCACTGGCTCCAGACGGGAGCAGTTGAGATTCTTGTGCGGTATTCACTGTAAAAAAAAATCTCTCTATTTCCTGAAAGATACTTAAATTCTATATATCCGTAGTACTTATACCTAGTGAAGAAACGTACACAAGCGAGCTGCTGACGGAAGGAGCGACATCTTGTGTCGAAACCGAATTATAACAGTAGCTTTGCGTGAAATGCCACGTACACAGATGTTATTTGTGGCGCGGCACGTATGAGTGGCGTCCGACATGCACTCGTAGCTGGGTTCTGAAATTCAACCACGCAGACGCAAGCCTATTAATACTGTTTGATTTCGGGGGGCCAACTCTTGGGGGATCAACTGTCGGGTCACCTTTCCAATCAAAGGAGACATAAATAAAGAGTCAAAAATTGAAATATTTCTCAAGTCACATAAAAGCCGACTTCTTAAATCTTTCATGCTACTCCGCTGGTATCATTCGATACAATTATTAAACTTACTCGGTTCTTACTGAGCCAGGGTTTATTCATGACTTGTAAAATAGGACTGTAAAATAAATCTTGTAATCCGATTATTGAATATTTCTTACATTTCCAATGGTTGATTTGAAGTTGAACTCCTCTGTATTACCTAGCCGATATAAAACGACGTAGTTTTAAACTTGTTCAATTATAAAAAGTATAACAAGTTATAAGAAGTGTTGTTCTTATATACAATGAATATTAGTTTAGACTTTTATAAGAAGGTCAATATCTTCAAACTTTGCAAATATACTTTGTGGCGTCATTATTTAATAATGAAAATAAACAACTTAGTATGCACCATATTCGTTTGTTTTTGGGATGTTATGCCGTGTTGCGCTACATCCTTCTTTAGCCAGAACTAAGCATAAAGACAAAGATGGCAATGTTTAAAACGGTATACCGTCCGACGCTCACTTACGGCAACCAGCTCTAGGGGCCAAGCTGCCGAAATGAGGTGCTTGAGAGGAGTGGCAGGGGTTACGAAATGGGATCATATAAGAAACTCGACGATCCGAGATGATCTAAAAAATGAACCACTGCTACTCTTCGTAGAAAAATTGCAACTAAGGTGGCTTGGGCATGTACTAAAAATGTCTGATGACCGAATTCCGAGGAAGTTACTGAGTGCGATAGACGATAGACGCCCAGTGGGCCGCCTCACAGTTGGGCGAGGCAACTCCAGAGACTGTGTGGGGAGAGGATGGGTGACAGGGACGTATGGAGGAGCCTTGTCGATGCAATGGGTCCCCGACCCGAATAGGACAAGGGGAAGAAGATGATGATGAAGTATATTAAAAAAATGTCTCTCTGAAATAAATTGAACAGATTAATTAATGTCTTACTTTTTAATTTGTTATTACAACTTAGAATATGGACATTGTTGCAGTGCTTTAAGAAGCTCTGCGGCGAATGGTTGCCGACTGCAAAGTCAACCGCATAAAATCATAATTGATAGAATTTATATACCTTAATAGTACACAACTGCTAACCCCTGTACAAATCACAAGGGCACCCCGTGGTTGAATTTGGCAGCCACCTCTGGTCTCCAAAATACCTGAAAAATACTCTCGACTCTGTGCAAAAATGGGCGGTGCGTTGGATATATTCTCCCATCTTAACAGACGGATTGCAATCCTTAGAGCACAGGCGTCAGGTGGGAATGCTATCCTTGTTCTACCGGTATTACAATGGAAGATGCTCCAAAGAACTATCGTCATTGATCCCTGATCACAGACACCGGAAACACGCCGAACGCGTGCCCAATACATGTACACGGTTGACATTTGTCACACGAAAACGGGTCGCTTTTTCGACTTTGCCGGCCTCTGTGTTTCCTCCTTCCTAAAACATGGGTCTCTTCAAGACCAATGTTCATTCCTTCCTCTCTCCAAAAAGACCCTCCACATATGTAGCATCTCATACGACTTTTTTTTACATGAATACCGCACAAGAGTCCCAACAGCTCCCGTCTGGAGCCAGTGGGACTATGGCATCCCCAATTGGGGTATGTTGTGAAGCTGAAGGCAGTGGGGAGGGCAAGGAGATAGGGAAGAGGAAGGTGGAAGTACCTGGCTATTAAGATCTGGTCACCAAACACGGCAGAAGCCATTCAAGCAACGTTTCAATTCTGAATGGTGGTCTTACACTAGGGCGATACTGAGAGTATCTTCCACTCTGTGAAATAAATTATGAAATACACAAATTAATCAAATAAAATTTATTTGCCACGCCGGGATTCGATCCCGCAACCTTCGGAGTGCTAGTCAAGCGCCTTACCGATGCACTACTTAAATTAAGAATTTTGTGGAATTAAATGGTAAAAAAAATTAAGATTTTTGTGGAATTAAAGAAAAAATAAAATAAAAGACAAATTTTTAACACTTCTATAATACTCCGTTGATAGAAAACGACTTAGTTTTTAAAATTACGCGGTTTTCGCCCAGCCAGGCTTTATTCAAGGCTTATAAAATAAGAATGGGGAAAAAAAGTTGTGAATTGGTTGGTGAATGCTTCTCGCATTTCCCTTTAGCCGGGTTTTCTACCACCGGAACCATGGCATGATAAAAAACAATGTATAAAATGAGCAATAAATTAAAAGCATTGGCGAGGAGGTAGGTGGCCACTTAATTAAAAATTCTCAGGGGGAAATAAAAACATCATACAAGTAATCAGTGTTTCTCTCTCAAAGCGAAAATATACATTTTTCTTGTTTATTGATGTTCAAACTACTAAACTTTACTTGCGCTTTTAAATTTTATGTTTCATTACATAAGAAACCATTAAGAGCATAATTAACATGCTATTTTTATAATACAATAATAATGAAATTGTGGAAATGTTAAGAATAGGGGTTTAATTTAAAAAAAATATAAAAAAGCCATTTTATTATAATTTATTTATCATTTAAGAAGAAAATAACAATAATAATCTAAACGAAAATATGAAAGAGAAAATAAAGACACAAAAAAACAAATAAAGACAATGGTCGCAACTGGGACTCGAACCCAGACCTCTCGTTTAACCGGGACGTGAGCGTTAAGCAATTTCGCTATTGCCACCTTCTGCCAAATCGTCACATTTGTCAATCTCATATTTCAAATTTTAGAATTAACAATAATATCTTCAACCAATTATTTTTTCATGTATATTTTCATATATTCCAATAGCGAAATTGGTTAACGCGCAGGTCCCGGTTAGACGAGAGGTCTGGGTTCGAATCCTAGTTGCGACCATTGTCTTTTTCTGTTTTTCTGTGTCTTGTTCTCTTTCATATTTTCGTTGAGATTATTATTGTTATCCTCTTCTTCAATTATATATTACATTGATGGGAATAACCTTCAAAAGTTATGAAACGAGAGTTTTTCTTATTAAAAATTAAGTTTTATTATTATACAGGAGGCCTTGAAGAAAAAAATTCCCCTGAAGGCCTTTGTCATCTTTGGGCATGCTGGGTGGAGGGTCGTTTTGGGAAAGAAGAGAGAGGAAGTTCTGGGAAGGAAAATGATGTGAGGGGTGGGTAGGAATCTGGGGGTTAGTAGTCCAGACGGACATATGAATCTATGCCTCCCACTACGGTGGAAAGTGCTGTGCTGGAGAGGTCAAAGGATTTCCCTTAACCAGTCTGTCCCGATCCGGACTGCCACGCAGTTGGTGGGTAGATGCATCCGCCGCCAAGATCCGTACATACCTCAACCCACGAACCCGGGCAAACTTTCACCAAACGTAGGGAACCATTTGGGGTATGGCAGAGGTGTTGGTTATCTAAAATAGATTCCCGGTGTGACGGTACCTATATTTGCTTCCGAAATTAGAATGTTTCACAATTAATTCGAATAAAATAATATTATTGAGTTTATTTGTGGCACGTTCCAGAGTGGAAGATCGCCCTGGTGAATGAGCTTCACTCTGAATTGAAACGGTGTTTGAAATAATGATTGGGATTTTCACGGTCAAAAGTATTAAAGTGATTCATTTTCGGATATTATGTCTTGTCGCGCTGCCTCTTTCTTTAGCCAGTTCGAACAGCCTTACTGTGCCCATCATCAGGGCAAATGTATTAACAGCAAACTGTAATGTGTAATATCAGGAGACTGTCTAACAAACGCTAACTAATTTTGGCTAAATACGGAGGTAGCGCAACATATTATCACAATAACAGTCCAAAAATCCGATCAAACTTTAGCCGTGCTTCGTGACTTGATCGGAAAAGACAGGTACTTCTTCCTCTAACCCATTTCCTTCCTCTTTCCACTACCTTTAGCTTTACAACATACTCCAATCGAGGATGCCGTAGTCTCACAGGTTCCAGATGCATAGTTTTCTTGTGGGGAGTTCACGTGAAAAAGTTTTTGTTTGTAATAATAAAATTATGTGTAGTCCTTAGTATAATTTTACAAAAATAGATGTAGTTCAATACAACTTTTTGTATGGTTTTTTCTACTTTAAGTCGGAACGGGGGGTTGGTTGGTTAGGGGGACGGTTACCCGACGGAGTGATGACATATGGACAGTTTTTGAAATTAAAACTTCTTTAGCACCGTCATGCTTTGAAACTCGATGAAAGCGAGCGCCACTAAAAAGAGACACATACATTTATAAGATTTTGTCTGCGAGAGAAAGAGATAGCAATAACATATTTATTTATTTCACGTGTACTCGGTACCAATATGATACGATAAATCCACGGTCCCATGCAAGTCTCCTTTAGTCTAGAGCAGTGATTCCCAAAGTACTCCACGTGGATCCCCAGGGGTCCACGGGAGACTCGACGGGGTCTACGTTGGCGTGATACAAAAATGGGGGTTCACAAGTTGTAAGTGAGGGTCCATCTGGTTTCTATAGTAAAGAACAAAAATGTTGGCTTGGCTTTACCTATCAATGTAGGCAGATAATACAATACTCAAAAAAAATTAAGGGAGCTAAAAAAAATCCAAATTTTTCGGTGATTTTTGGCAGGCTGTATTTTGGTTAAAAATGGTAATTTTGAGACTTTAAAAAAAAGCGTTTTGAAGCTTTAAGATTCTAATTTGAAATTTTTTTGGCTATACGTTTTTACGAGCTACAGTTCTTATGCAATCCTAAAGGATAGCGCGAAAAAAAAAAAATTGTAAATTTTTTTTTTGGTCCACGGGCTTGAAAAAAATTTCTATAAAGTCCGTAATCATATTATATAAATAAAAAGAGCACAAAAAATTTCCTTTTTTTCTTTTTATTTTACCACTCTGAATTTAGGGTTGGAACTGAGCCGCGAAGCAAATTTCCATTGTTAGATCTAATCTTCTTTTATACGAGTTTTGGGAATAAGGTAAAAATGAAATATTCGGGGGGTCCACCGAAACCAGTAAAAAATTAAAAGTGGTCGACGTGAAAAAAAAGAGTTTGGGAACCTCTGGTCTAGAGGAATAAAGCGCTTGAAGAACATCAGCGGCCGAGGATCAAATCCAACGAAATAAAAAAATTTTTTTTTTGTCAAATCAATATCCAATCTTCAAACCACTTCAAAATGAACAGGCAAAGAAAACACAAAAGAAAGCGACATCTAGCGACTCCGAAGAAGAAAACACAAAAACTAATCAAATGACCAAATTGTAAAGGAAAAGATGCACTGGAATTCGACGACAAAAATATGTAAAAAAAAAACATCCTTTACATTGATAAAAAGTGTATCGTAGTCTTCCCACTCTTGTCTCTTTTTTGTATGTACACAAAAGAAAAAAAAAATTAAATTTTACTTTGGGAACAAAATTGTCACTTACATTTTTTACACCAAATGAGCTCAAGAATCGACGGTTAAAACCTGTCGGATGGGTCTTGTTACATTTTGTATAAAATCCTTAACACTCCTTGCACTTGAATCCCGAATAACCACCTTGAAGGGATGTCGAGTACGTGCCCTCAAAAACCACCCCACGCCTCCAACCCCGATAATGGTTACTACAGTGGTGTTTTGGTCCCTGAATTATTAACGCCAGCCCGAATTGTTGACGGCCGCCATAGCACAAAATACGGACACAAATTCAATTCGTACATATTAAACTACGCCTAATGATTTGAAACTACCCGATTGCCTTATCGGCAGAATAATGGCGGGCCAAACAATAATTACACTGGTCGGTAAAAGGAACAAAGGTATCGCATGTCGGTTCGACAATCACAATCCAAATGTTGTGTTATTTTCATAACGCTGCCTGAATAAACTGTATGGATATTACTAATATTATTAATATAAACGAGTGTTCGCATAATTCAACAAGTGATTTAAGAACCCACATTGTGAATTTCTACGGAAATATTTTTAATGCTTTCCTTGAACACTTTAAGAGGGCATTACCAGAGAAAGCCTGAAATAGGTCATTTTCAAAAAAGTTTTTAGACGTATTGACTCTTTTCCACAAAAAATTATAAATGGATTTCGAAAGATTGTTCTTTTATCTAGCATTCATATGTAATAAATTTTTAGAATTTTTTTTAATTTTTAGTATAATAAGGTTATTCCATAGGTCGTTGGCAGATTTGTTAAATTTTCAAAAAAGTTTTTGTATTATACCACACCCATTTCAAATAATGTAATCATGCAGTAAAATAAATCAATACATTATCTTGCAAAGTTATGTATTTGAATTTTAATTTTAGTTTCAATAAAATCATTAAAAAATATGTACGTACATGTGTTTCTTGACAAAAATTGGTCCATTTGTGTATTTATTTGCGCACTTACAAACTAATATATTTCAGATTTTTTTAACATTCTTATTAAATTTAGACATTATTGAAAATTGATAAATACTTATAATCAAAAAATAACTACAAAAAGTACACTATTTTAATAGTTTTATCATCACGCCTTTCAGCATTTTTGGATGAAGGTATAAATTAAAGCTAATTTGGATTGAAATAAATTCGATATTGAGTTATAATTTAAAAAAGCTGGTATGGAGAATAATTAATCTTTCTCATTGTAACCGTCCTGCACGATCGGAAGAACAACTTTCGACGAAATGTGGATTTTCGTCCGCTGGCTGGTTAAACGCTCTTAAGTTCTAAGCTCTTAAAAAAATACGTGTTATTTTTAAAGATAATCGCCGTTCATTAGTCGAGTTGAAAAAGTAATTATATAATAATACTTCTTCAAACACTGCAAACTTAATTTGTCTCACCATTATAATCAATCATCATCAAACAGTATTAATAGGCTTGCATCTGCGTGATTGAATTTAAAAACCATGCTTCGAGTGCATGTCTGCCGCCGCGCCGTACGGATATAAACATCTGTGTACGTGAAATAAATAAAAAAAGCTACCGTTGTAATTCGGTTTCGAATTCAAGAATTTGTCAAAGGATGGCGCTACTTCCGTTAGCAGGTCGCATGAGAACGTGCCCCTCTAGGTATAAGTACTAAGATTTTGTAAATTTGAGTATCTTTATCGATATAATGACGGTAATACTTACTTGTGAATTAAAGTAGCACGGCTTTACATTACATATGACGTCATTGCCTGTCCCGGTTACTTTGTACTATCTATCACTGGATCACAGTGAATCCGAGTAACGGGCTATTTTTGTAACTAGTTCCTAGGATTTATAAAATGGTCACTAACACTAACTGGGCGAAGTCGAACCAAAAGACGCCCGCAGGGCCTTGCAGCAAAACCTGCCGAGTGGGTTTTTAACTGCTGGTTCAAAATTAAAAGAAACGAACGTGTTAAGATGTGCAAGCAATGCATTAAAACAACAGTTTTTTACCGTTAATTTTATTGGCAACTAAAATCTACATAAGTTTTTTTTACTTATAAACGAGTAAAAAGTAAAGTGACAGTTTTCTTGCCAATTCCATAAAATAACGATTTTTTAATTTTGTATTTTTTTCAAAATTTCTCTATATTTATTTAAAAAAAATGCTTTTTCGTTTAAATTTTCATGTTTGAAGCTAAAATGCGGCAATTTTTAAACACTAAAGTATATATCAAATACAAAAACCTAAATGGTAATTTTATCTATTTTCCATGAGGATATTTGTTTTCACGACAACTTAAATTTTTTTAATTTTTTTAAATTTTTTTAATTTTTTTTAATTTTTTTTTTTATTTCTTTTATTTTTTTATTTTTTTATTTATTTTTTATTTTATTTTGTTTTTACAGTGAATACCGCCCAAGAATCTCAACTGCTCCCGTCTGGAGCCAGTGAGACTATGGCATCCCCAAATGGGGTATGTTGTGAGGCTGAAGGTAGTGGGGAGGGGAAGGAGGTGGGGAAGAGGAAGGTTGGGAAGTACCTGGCTATTCAGATCTGGTCACCAAACACGGCTAAAGCCATTTTCAAGCAACGTTTCAATTCTGAATGGTGGTCTTACACCAGGACGATACTGATAGTATCTTCCACTCTGGAACATGCAGCAAATATACTTTATATTATTTTAAATGAATTAATTGTGAAATAACACAAATTAATCAAATAAAATTTATTTGCGCACGCCGGGTTCGAACCCGCGACCTCCGGATTGTGAGTCAAGAGTCTTACCCACTGGACTACGGAGGTCGTCAAAAAGGATAGGATAGGAATAGGATATTAAAAAAACCTTGAAAAAATTCCTAATTTCGATATCATTATTATTTTTATTAACACTATACATTATAAACAACAGATTTTAACTTTGGCTGGATAAGCAGTACATAAATGATTTTTGTCAGATTCTAATTAGTAAGGTTTTCACATACTCGTACATGGTTTGAATGAAATATTTACGACGTTTTTTAGTAAGTCTGTAAGTATTTAAATATTATAAATTATTTGTTCTTCAAAGTCACGGAGTGGGCGGACGGTGTTGCCGCTCGGTATGGCTTCGCTTTACATCCCTTCAAACAGCGCCAGCTTCGCAATCGGGCTCGTATCGACTTCGCCTACAGGAAACTGTTAGGGCGCAATCCCCAAATTGTCCATCCGATTTTATTAACACTATCGATTTTATTTACAAGACCTTCTTCGACATCCATAATATAAAAGGAAACTAAATATTTACTTCAGGAGGTTACCTTCTTAGTTGAAATTACACCCACAGTGATGTTTCAATTATCATAGAATTGACCCTGTTTACACTAATTGTTAACCGAGGAGTTGTGTTTGATGGCCACCGTGGTCGAAGGATAAGGCTCTCGATCAAATCTAGCTAGTTCAAATCCCGGCATGCGCAAGTAAATTTTAATAGAAAATTTGCATTCTTTAACAACTTATTCATTAAAAATAAATATAAGGTATATTTGCGGCCCGTTTCAGAGTGGAAGATAGTCCCAGTATCGTCCTGATGTAAAACCACCATCAGAATTGAAACCTTGACCAGAATTGAATAGCAAGGTTCATCCCTATATTCCTCTTCCCCATCTCTCTCATTCAGTACCGGATTATCCCTAAGGCAGAGTAGGCAACTGCCTAGGGGCCCCGCATCGGCTAGGGGCCCCGCGTCCCCAGAAAAAATGACTTTCTTCAATTAGTGAGCAACGAAGTTTCGGAAAAAGTCAGCTTTCAAGATGTTTTTAAAATTTTTTTTATTAGGAACTTTAACAGGTTAATAACATAAGGTACACGCATTAAAGAAAATAACAAATTATAGTAATTAGGTTATAACCCAATAAATAACTAATGTTCACATCATGCACAAATAATAAATAAAAAGTACATAATTAACACAAATACATAAACATAGTTGTATTTTACTTTTCTTTCCTTCTATTTGTTGCAACTTTACTTAGTATCTGATGTGATTGAAGGTGCCGTGTGTGGTTTATATTGGCATTTGTTTTGTTTTATTTCTAAATATGTGTTTAAAATATAAATGTTGTTCAAGCTTCAGTATGCACTACCTATCTGCTTGCTAAAATTCTTTGGGAAAGGTTGTCTGGAAGAGATCACTTTAGTTACAAGACGGCTCAGTGTAATGTTTTTGTAATAATATATATTTTTGTTTCAATGTATGTGTCCTTTTATGTGCAATAAAGGGTTATTGTATTTTATTGTATTGAATTCGTTTTTTTATTGAATGGGGTGATAGCGTACCTTTCGTAATGTAGTAAAAGAACTGATTAATTATGAATGAAAGTGCGTTTTGGTATTTTTTTTTTTAGAAGTTAGGAAAGGGTAAAATTCAGTGGCGGACTAAGCCCGTCAGAAGCCCAGGGCGACAAAGTTGAATGATGTTTTCCTAGGTAGTCAGGGGGAGTTTTTTTTAGATTTTTTTTAATTTTTGGTCGCATTTTGAAGTGAAAAATGCGATTTTTGCTAAAAAATTTCGGTGAATTTGTTATTTTAAAATGGTAAAAAAAACTCCCTTTGACTACCTGTTGATTTATGTGTAGAAATAGTGTAGAAAATTTCAAAAGCATCGGTCCAGTCAAGTAAAGATTTTGAGTTATGATGATCACAAACTTCAAAAATGTTGTTTGCGAGAAAACCGATTAAAAATTTTTTATACTCGAAATATACTTGACTCGAGCATGAGGGCCGGTCGCTTGAAACGCTGTACCTTCGTTAGTTTTTCTCCGATTTTCATGAAATTTTGACACAATACTCCATATACTCAC
Organism: Limnephilus rhombicus; assembly: GCA_929108145.2. Classification (NCBI taxonomy): domain Eukaryota; kingdom Metazoa; phylum Arthropoda; class Insecta; order Trichoptera; family Limnephilidae; genus Limnephilus; species Limnephilus rhombicus. The sequence continues at coordinate 10,422,120 of OV815284.1, read as the reverse complement.
AAGTTTTACATTAAGAAATTTTTTTAAAAAAAGTTTCAAAACTACCCCCTCCCAATCCCTTAAAGCCTTGTTAAGGATTTGCTCAAGGGAACAAGGAGGCATTTGGAGGCCCCTTCAACCCCCTTCCCCCCCGTTAGTCCGCCATTGGCAAAGGGGCCTTGAGTCGTGCATTGCCTAGGGGCCCCGACATGGTTCCCCGACACTCCAATCGGGGAAGCCATAGTCTCACTAGCCACAGACGAATGGGAGCAGTTGAGGCTCTTGTGTGTTTACACACAATAAAGTTTGAACCTTCGGAGTGATCACAAATTATTACTGAAGCTTGAAACTGAGCTTTAGACCCGGTATTCTGAAATTCTACCGACATAAACCATAATTTCCCTGAGCACACGAGTATAATGAAAATACGTTATTTTTCAACATAGTCTGTAGTCAGACGCAGAGTTGAAAAAGTAAGTAAGTAGATGAAATTCCATCGTTAGAAAAATTTTTTTGCTTCTGATACTTAACAATAAAGTGTGAAAAAATACACGATGAATCTATTCTCGATCCAAAATAAGATCAACCCGTAGACGCGCATGTCTCCGCCCCTTCTCCCCACTGCTTGCTAGACGAACACTAACACATTCACTCCCACTATTTAAATAAATTGAATTATTTTATTAAATTTTATTTTATGTGTCTGACAAAAAATGGCAGCAATTTATACCTTTAAATAATGGCAGCGGTAGTATTACCAAATACATATTGTACTTTATGTGGCATGAGATTTACCAAATTGGCTGAGGAATTAATCCGAAACTAAAAATATCATCATTGTCATTTAAAAAAAAACCTCAGATGATTCACTTGAAACATTTTTTTTTATTTTTTTTTTTATTTGATTCACCTGATTTATGCATGTGTGTTACATATTTGACTAATGTGGGCCTCACTGGGTGCTTTACCCGTGCTGAGGACCTCATTTTACAGTTTGATATGATTTTTATTTTTTTTTATTTTTATTTAAGATACATATAAAACAAAAACTAAAGAAAAAAGAGACTCAACAATAACATATGAGAATTGAAAGAAGGAAAATAGAGCAAAACAAAATAGAGTAAAATAACACTTAAATAAAACAATAGAATAAAACTATATAAATAGAATAGATACATATAAACCGATAGTGAAATTAAAAGGTTTAATATATTAGTGAGTATTGCAATGTTGTTTATGTCTATGTGTTTTAATTGAAAGCCAGTGAATCATCGTTGTTGTCTCCGAGGTCATGAACAATAATATGATGGACATTCTAAAATTATCGCTTAATACCAATAATATGTCGAATAAAATTACTCAAATACTCTGATGTAACTTTTCCGATACCTTCATACGTAGGTGTTCTTAGGCATTTATTTTGAGGGAGAAATTGTTTTTGAAATTTTTATTTAAATTTCATTTTTAGCAAGAGGTCCTGGGTTCAAGTCCCATAGGTGTCAATGTCTTTTTCTGATTTTTAAGTTTCCAGATTTTCGATCGAGTTTCGCTTATATTGTCTTCATTTAATTATTAGAAATTGTTTACTTTAACATGTTATTTTATCATCGACCATACCAATTCGTTCGTGTTTAATTCGCAATGTCAAGGAAGTAATCGTAGCATAGTTTTGTTGACTTTGCTAGCAGTGACATTTACCATATACTTATTATTTATCATATGACCCTCTGTGAGAGCTGTCCTCTTTTGTTCTTTGTAATTAGTGATAATGAATTTGAACATATCGGCTGATTACCCATTTTACCACTGGGCCTGAATGGGTTAATTTTTTGTAACGCGGACACACAGTACGACGGTCAACGGCATACGGGTCGGCGCTACTGTAGATGATAAAAATGATAGGCAAACAACATCTACATATATGGGTTTTATTTGTTTTAAATGAAAACATAACACTTTGTACACCACTTATTCACTCAAAATTATCAACATGTTTAGAAACCTATTTTCGTCAGGTTAAAATGGATATTAATAAAAATAACAATTAATAGACAAATTAGTTTGTTTTATTCGTATATCGTTTCATATTGTGCGCTTTAATAATAACCGTGTCACGGTGCCTTACTCGCTATGATGCAGCTCCTTCTTACACCTTAAATAATGGTGAGACACAAAATACGTGTGACTGTTTCCTCCAAAGTACTACTTTTTTGTGAGGGGAATTGCGTTTCATTTTCTTTATACGTGTGAGGGAGGTGTTTGATAATGATTGTAGGTTTGGGGGGTTGCACACACACGTTCACCGTTTGTCTCATTTTCGACTATTGTTAGGTAGTGTGTAAGAAAGAACTGCAGCATTACATGTATAAGAACAAAAGGAAAACCATCATCGAATTGAAATGATTGGATTAAAGAACATAATATAAAATCTTTAAACAATAACAGTTTCTCGGAGTTTGCCAACCATTTGGTGGAAACCAGTCACACCTTTAACTTCAATAGTGGAATAGAATTAATACATTGTAATGTCAATGGCATTCAGTTGGATAAACTAGAAATTTTTGAAATCTGAAAGAGTGTTAATGCGAATTTAAATATTATTAATAATCAAAATTTGTTCTTAAACGACCCAATATAACCCGTTCCCTTTGCAAATTGTCTCCCATTGCCCCTCTTTCCTCTACCCACTCTCATATTTCCATTGATACCATTGTCTACGACTATTCTTTTTCATTTGACATCATTGTATATGTCTATTATTTATAATTAGTATCAATAAAAAACCCTGAAGAAGTGAGCGTTGCTCACGAAGCATGTTGGTTTTTGTTAACAATAAAAGTGGTAAAAACTAAATATTTTATTAATTTGAATTAAAATGGTGCCACAAAATAAGTTCGCTGTGTTAGAAGAAGAAATTTGAGGTTTTTGATTTTTTTGGAATTCACTCACAATTCAATATTATCCTTGTGACATTCCATACTTTCAAAATTATCGTCACGGCTGTTAGTATTGGTACGGGTCTACGGAGACGTCATGGTGCGATTTGTGTGAGAGAAGCAAGAATATTATGACTTTTTCCTTTGGAGGAAACATTGTGTTTCTCATATTTTGAAAGAGCTGTGGGTATAGCATTATGTGTATATGTTTATTGCCTTTTTTGCCGTCACAGTACCATAACCGTGTAACGTCGCGGTAATTATAAAAGCGCACATTGGATTTTACGTTTTATAAACCATAAAAAAACGAGTGTGCTTAAGACCACACGACTAAAGTAAAACTTCACTAACTTATGCCGGGAACTCGCTGTATATAATGTTATATAGTGCATGCGCTTGCATTATAATGTAGTTTCCCGGGACTTGGGGGATGGAACCATAACAGTTTAGTTGACCCCAAGGTTAAAGTGGCCTTGCAACGCAGGCAGGGCACCCGTTGTATATAATGTTATATAGTGTAGGCACTTGCATTATAATGTAGTTTCCCGGGACTTGGGATGGAACCATAACAGTTTAGTTGAACCCAAGGTTAAAGTAGCCTTGCAACGAATGCCGGGTACCCGCTGTATATAGTTTATTTATTTATTTACGGACAAATAGTCCATTAACAATATAACAATAACACGAATAACAAGCGTGCATAAATGCCCGACCCGCCTAGCAATCGATCACCGTTCGCATCGATTACCGTTCGCATAAAATATATATATCCTTTTTCGTAACGCATTCAACAGCTTATCCCCCTTGTCGGGCGTGCGTTAAGATTACCTAAACAAGATTAAGCTATCGATAAAAATCCGACAAAAAGTTTTGAAGTAAAACTTATTTAAGCACGCTTGACTTGGGGAGTAAGCTGGTGAATGCGGTGACGAGAGAGTGTAGGAAAAGTGTGATCGGGCGAGACGAACGGTCGGGCCTTTACGCACGCTTGACTTGGGGAGTAAGCTGGTGAATGCGGTGACGAGAGAGTGTAGGAAAAGTGTGATCGGGCGAGACGAAGGGTCGGGCCTTTACGCACGCTTGACTTGGGGAGTAAGCTGGTGAAAGCGTGACGAGAGCGTTATGAAAAGTGTGATCGGGCGACGCGAACGGAAGTTGAGAGGGAGATATAAGTTAGTGATGTTTTAATTCAGTCGTGCGCGTGCGGTCTAAAGCACACTCGTTTTTTTTCATGTTCGAGTTTTTCACGTTTATGACCTTCACATAAATTCCAGCAGTATTTTAATCATGAAATGATGTATTAAATTTCATATGGTTCTGCCAAGATTTTTTTTTTACAATTTCGTACCATTTCACAATTTTAAACGATTCGCAGAAGCAAATTTACAGAAACAGTTTTCAAGTGAAGGATTTTTATGAATAAAAGTGAGGCATTTGTAAAATATTCATAAATGTCAAAGATTTCGGTTTTTATATAAATGCTGCTACGCGTTTTAAGAAATCAGAAAGTTAATTTAAATTTTCATGACAAAATAACAAGGATTCTAAAATTCGGAAGAAAACAAATTAAAATCGAGTCTTTTATGTAAGAAGTTTTAAAAAAATAATTAGATTTATGTTTTCCATAAAGTGGTGAATTTAATATTTTTTGTTCTTCATATAAATAGAACGGCGTTCTTTGGGCTTCAAAATTTTAAACTCGTGTGGGTATTAAAACTGTTATGTACCTTGGTATTATAGACTTAGAGATCATCTAATTCTGGGTATTTTAAAATCTTCAATCTATTTTAGATCTAAAGAATTTCCCCGCATTTGCCTTTGGAAATAAGGAAAACCTTAGAAAATCTTATTCAACATTAAACGGAATAAGTCTTCAGTGACAACAGTATATGATGTTCTGCGGTGTGTTGTTTTATGGTGGAGCGTATGCATGTTTTTACGTGAAGCATTTACTTATAAGAAAATAAAATAGGCTATGCTGGGCTGAGAGAAATAACACATTTTCTACTGGAAGATAAAAACACCATAAACATTCAAATTCCTAATTTATATTATAAATACTAGCTTTTGCCCCCGGCTTCGCTCGCATACTATTAGGGGGGTACCCACAGCGCCTCCTCCACCTTCCCTATCCCCACTCCAATCCGCCCCCCCTCCTCCTCTCCTCCGCCCCCTCTCGCCCCTCTCCCCCCACCCCTCCCCCCACAAATCACCCCTCACCCCAAACCCTACCCCTCTACCCATCGCCCTCCCTCATCCACCCTCTCCCCCTCCGCCCTGCCCCACATCCTATCCCCCCCTCACCCTCCCTTCATACCCGTTACATTCATTTTTCAAACAGCTTGTGTGCCACCTATTCCAATTTTTTGTATATAAATTTCATGCAAGAGCTCTAAACTATAGCCTATAGCCTATTCTGATGTACGAGCTATATTATTGTAAAATTTGATTAAAATTCATTCAGTAGTTTTCGCGTTAAGGAGTAACAAACATAAATCCATACAAACTTTCGCCTTTATAATATTAGTAGGATGAATATTCATATTAAATGTTTTTCCTTCGTCTAGCCGAGAATAGGCTTTTCAAGACGGTTATTATACTAATTTGTTTATCAATGTCAGTTATGACTACTTTTTTAAAGTTTTTAAAATTAAACAATCAACTTGACAAGGTCAAAAATGACAGCAATAACGTGAATAAGGGTGGAACTCAACAAAATACCTGCTGAGCGATGGGGGAAAATATTTACAGTCAACATTGAAAAATTATTTATTATGTATCTTGAACTATATGAATGATTCATTGGATCGTGCCATGTCTTCCTAGTGCACCCGCGACTTCTTCTATCATTAATATTCTTCTTGCACTCCTTTCTTCGTTAATCGGATCCATGTGCCGGTTAGGGATGTACGAAGTTCCGTAGGGTCTTCTAAGGAATGGAAGAAGATGAAGTTTTGTAAAGGAAAAGGGTATGAAGGGCGTGTAGGAATCTGCGGGTCAGTGTCTCAAGGAGTAACAAACGTATCAATTCATCCTTCACATTATGCAAGGCGATGTTCGAGAGAGTCCTGCTAAAGTCTCCCTCAACCAGTCGGATGTGTCTGCCCTCCACGTAGTTGGTGGGCAGACACATCCATCCGGACAAACCTCACGCCATGAACCCGGGCATCCTAGTCAATTCTAGCAAATTAATTTTATTAAAGATATAATGGAAGAAGGGATGGTTTGAGGGAGGTTACAATGAGATTAAATTTAGCAGAGGATCTTTCAAAAAAGTTTTCTAATTATTGGTAATATTTAAATTCTTCTTCATACCCTTTCTAATTACTAAAATATCCAGTTCAACTAAACTGATACCAAGTCATTGTAATGTAAAATCGCCGTACTATTATTATAATCAAAATAATATCTACTAATATTATATCAAAATAATGACCGGTCAGTGGTTGAGTGGCTAAGTCCTCCATCACGACTCAAGCAACATTTTCGGCTTACTGTGGTGGTAGTAGGAGATTTTCAAATAATGCCGGGTTATTCGTAACCCGGGAAAGTTTGTCTTTCTTTTCCAAATAAAAAAAAAATTGTATCCAAAAATGATTGTCAAACTCCGAGAAATCATTACTGTAAACACTAGGTCTAAATGCTTAGAAAATGCATGGAAAATACATTTGAATTTTTCTGACCGCGTTTGAAACTTGACAAAAAAGTTATTTTTAAATTATAATTTATGCTTCCTCCATTAATATCGAATATGCAAATTTAGCCTGATAAGAGACTTAAAATTATATATTTACAACTGGCATTTGAGGCATATATTGATCTAGTAGCAAGTTAGTTATATTCACCCATAAGACGGAACCAAAGAGTGAAGACGTTATTAATGCAAAATACAAAGTGCCGGGATTAAATCGTCAGCGTAAGCCCGGTAAGCTTTAGAATAAGTTAAACTTACATTTTAGTTCAAGTTAAGTATAAGTTACTTCGTGCAAAAATGTCTATTCTGAGATGAAGGATATATAATACATATTAAGTAAAGGTTTTGTAAGTATATTATATAATATAAGCGCACACCTGCGAAAAATAATGCCATTTAAAATTGGCCTCACTAATAAACGTGGCCTAAATTTTTATACAATTAATAAACAACTGTGTATGTGAAAACCTTACTAATGAATTAAAATTGTCTAAACTGACAATTAACATTTTATTTTTTGTTTTTAACTTTATGAGTAAAACCTCAAATTGTAATATTTAAACAAATGAAGACAATATAAGCGAAACTCAATCGAAAATATGGAAACATAAAAATCAGAAAAACATATTGACACCTCTGGGATTCGAAATTTGAGGTTTTACTCATAAAGTTAAAAATAAAAAATAAAATATGCATCCTAGACTTGCAGAAAAGTTAATAGATGTCGCATATTAAATAAAATGGATAAAGATCTATCCAGACACTATCTAGAGAGCATTTAGTTCGGGTTTGAATCTTGCAATCATACATAAAGATAGTTGCCAATGCGTTAAAGAAAATAAAGATAATGTAGGTGGTTCTTAGTCGAAGTATGGTACAGTTAAACATGACCGAATTTCATATCGACACCGTGGCGCAGTGGTTAGCGCGTTTGCCTGGAAAGCAAGAGGTCCTGGGTTCGAGTCCCAGAGGTGTTAATATGTTTTTCTGATTTTTTTGTTTCCAGATTTTCGATTGAGTTTCGCTTATATTGTCTTCATTTATTTAAATATGACAATTAACAGTTTGAAAAAGTTACACACGTTGTTTATACAGTAGAAGAAGGTAGTTTATTTGTTGAATAAACTTGAAATTTTCGAAACATTGAATTGCGGAATATTTCCAATGTATTTTAAACAAGCTGGTTCCCGGCATGCGTTCCAATGCCATATTCAAAGAAATATACCGTTTCTACCTGAATCACCTTTCCCGTGCGTCCCCGTTCCCCTCCCACGTCCCTTTCCTAGCTAGCTTTATAAATTACAGCCCACATGTTATTCTGATGTATGTGCTATATTATTGCAAAGTTTCATTAAAATCCATGAAGTAGCTTTTGCGTGAGTAACAAACAAACATACATCCACATAAACTTACGCGTTTATAATAATATTAATAAGATGTGCTACATACATATTTATTCTTTTTGAAGAAGTCATAAAAACTAATACCATGTTTACAAACTAGATAAAATTACTTTTCTGTTTTGCATTTGAAATATTCTTTAATATTTTAATGAATTGGAATATGTTAATTTCAGACATGAAAAAAGTTAAAAAAAATCGCTGTATATATTATCACTCCAAATGTCGAAAAGTAGAGATATCAAATTTTTTATAAATCTCCCCTTTTCTCACGTTTATAAATAAAAATATTATAATAATTACCACAGAATAACCAAAAAAGTTATTATTGGATTTACAGTTTGAGAAATATAATAGTTGATTTCTTAAATTTGTATTTACTTACACATGCATCCTCTACCCGATGGTCCTGGACCTGTTACCCCCCGTGACCCCCGCCCCCGAAACATTGTGGCCAAATTTGCTAGCAAGAAATTGAAGGACGAATTGATTGCTGCCATCAAAAAGAAGAAGGGACTCAACTGCAGCAGTATAGGTTTAGTCGGAGGAAAAATATTTATTAACGACCATCTCACAAGAAAAAATAAATATGTATTACGGTCCGCGAAAGAGGTCAAAATCGCTAACAACTTTAGTTTTTTATGGGTGCGAAACTCCAAGATATACCTAAGAAAGAACGAAACCTCTCCTGCAATCCTGATATCTTGCCCTGCGCAATTATCAAACCAATATAACTATAAAAACTTCAACCCTTCCTATCCACTTCACTTATGTTTCTTTAAATCATAATTACCTACCCTTTACTCCAACGCACACAACACATCATAACAATACATTTATTCTATCGGTATCAACAGCTAAAATGTTTAACAAAAATACCTACACACTTGCTCATTCAGTATATTATCCAGCGATACACTCGCCGACTGCATATTCCAGTGGACTTGTGGCAGACAATAATAAATCGGTAATTTACTTCATTCTCCAATGTCTGAAAAAATAATAATTTTTTACCAAAATGCACGTGGCCTTTGTACTAAAACGAACGAGTTTTATCACAATGTTCTAATAAATGAACTCGATATAATTTTAATTACTGAAACTTGGTTAGTAGACAGTATATCTGATAACGAGCTCTTCGACTCCAGGTACAATGTTTACAGAAAAGACAGAGACACGTCCCTCACGGGTAAAACCAAAGGAGGTGGTGTCGCAATTGGTATTAAAAAAAAAATTACTGTACATTCACACGAGTCATGGAGCTCGAAAGCTGAGGACATTTGGATTTCAATAGTACTAAGAGACCCAAAACGTCGTATATTTAATATTCACATCTGTTGTTCGTACTTACCCGGAGTCGGTCCAAAGCTATCAAACACTCAGCGATTATCTCTTCTCAACAGTCATACGTCCAGAATATCCGATCTAACCACAAACAATCCAAATGATATCTTCCTTTTAATTGGAGATTACAACATGCCTAATATCAGCTGGAACACCACACATCATCCCCGCGGTATTGACCTTTGCTCCACCACCCTCCTTAACTGCCTATCTTATTCGGATTTAAAACAATACAACCACATTCCCAATAGGCACGGTAGAACACTTGACCTAGTGCTCTGTAACACCAGAGTCTGCGTCTCTCCTGCCAACTCCCATCTGGTTCAGGAGGACACACATCACATATCCCTAATAGTCGAACTTAATATTCACGCCCCTACAACTACTTCCCAGCCCCAAACGATCAAATTATTCAATAAAGTCAACTATGACCTAGTCAACGACGCTCTGTCAAAAACTGACTGGTCTTCTGTCTTAAACGCACAAGACGTCAACACGGCGATTAACAGCTTTTACTTAATCATTGACGCCTTATTTGATAACTTTGTTCCAAAGAAAATTCTGAAAACAAACATATTCCCAACGTGGTACTCATCGGCTCTTATCAATATTACAAAAGAAAAGCTCAAATTCTTTCGAGCCTGGAAACGCCACAAGAACCCACTAGATTACCAAACTTTTTAACTGCTCCGAAAACGACAAAAGAAAATCGTTACTCTCACATACCACAATTATATTTCACACTTAGAACTTGCTATACAAAATAATGTAAAAAAAATATGGAGCTTTGTCAAAACGCAAAGAAAATCTCCTTCCATACCTGAACACCTAACATATGGCTCGAGAATCGCACACAATAGTAAGGAGATTACCGATCTATTTGCTGACTATTTCTCTACCGTCTTCACTGATCACACCCAAAATTTAGCATCTGATGTTCATGAACCTGATCCGCTGAATAACATAGCTATATCCTCAATTACAATCAACAACGACATTACCTACAAATATCTATCATCCATTGACATTAACAAAGGACCTGGTTTAGATAGTTTGCCTGGTATCTTCATACGTAACTGTAGTAAATATATCACTCCTCCAGTCAGTGCAATTTTCAAAAAAATCATTAAGTGAAGGTACGTTTCCTCATAAGTGGAAGTCTGCCGTAATAACTCCCATTTTTAAAAAGGGTGACAAGCATGACTTAACAAACTACAGACCTATCTCTCAACTTCCCATCTTAAGAAAAAATCTTGAAAAAATCGTTTACGACCAACTTTACCCGACTATCACTACAACAATTTCACAGAACCAACACGGATTCATGAAAAATCGGTCTACAACATCTAACCTTGCCCTATTTGTCAACTATTTGCAGAGCAATATGGACGAAAGGGTGCAGGTCGATGCTATGTACACCGACTTCTCAAAGGCCTTCGACCGCGTTATTCACTCAATTCTGTTAAATAAACTCACTCGTCTTGGAATACACGGTGACTTGTTTAGATGGATTAAATCATACATTAGCAATCGTAGTCAAGTTATCTCAATAAATGGAGTTTTATCTAAAATAATCAACGTAACCTCGGGTGTCCCTCAGGATTCCCACCTCGGTCCGCTCTTCTTTAATATATACTTAAACGACGTAGGCTCATGTTTCCAATACTCTAAATTTTGATTGTTTGCAGATTATATGAAAATTTACAAAACGGTTCGCTCTCTATCAGACTGTAAGGAGCTACAAAGTGACTTAGATAGGCTCTGCAACTATTGCACAGCTAATTATTTAGACCTCAATGTTTCTAAATGCCACACTATGTCCTTTAATAGAAACAAGCATCTAATTAACTTTTCATATTCACTCTGCGATAAACCCGTGATCTCAAAAAATGAATGTAAGGACCTTGGAGTCTATTTAGATAGTAAACTTATATTTAAAACGCACATTGATTCAATCACTGATAGATCTTACAAAATGTTGGGTTTTATACTACGTCTGAGTAAATTATTTAGAAATCCACATATGCTTTACTCCTCATTAGTCAGAAGTACACTGGAATTTTCATCGCCTGTCTGGAATCCCAAATACACCCAATACGTCAACAACATACAACAATACAACAATAATTACATCTGCACTCTCCAATCTCTGAAATCCAGGCGAACGGTAGCTGACATGACATTTCTCCATAAAATTATACATAACGAAATAGACTGCCCAGAACTTCTATCCCAAATAAATTTTAACATCCCATCTAAAAGAACTTGCCACACCAACCTTTTTTACACAACCAGTAATAATACGAACGCTGCAGCCAACTCCCCCATTTCCCGCATCCTTCAAAGTTTCAACTCAATTCAAAAAACCACAAATACCGATATATTTTTTGATTCCCTTCCCCTATTTAAGAAAAACATCTTTAGCACACTGAATTCGCACACATAACACACACATCCACACCCTCACACGCGCATTTACACACATACAAACACTCTCACACACCCCTCTCCTTTAATAAGTTACTAACTTAATTTAGGTATATTGTATTATTTATCTCACAAAAATATAAGTAGATAACAGCGACATGTCATTGGTACCAATTATTGTATTAATTCTATAACTTTGTAACTATTTTCCATTATGTAATAATGTACTGTTTGTTTCTGCAAAACAAAAATAAATAAATAAATAAAATAAATAAAAAATAAGGCATTTATGTTATTTAATTGATGACCTTCGTGCGCGTGTCATGCATGTCGATCGTAAGTACCCCCCGTACGATTTTGCTGGTGCTCGTACACGGCTACGCGACGGCTGTCGGTTTCAAATCTGTTGCACGCTACCGACGGTGCGGATCGCACGCGACGCGTCGCACCATTTGTGTCTGCTATTTATTCGTTTGACGTTTGACAGAAATGGCGTCGGAACATGAAAGTAATGTTTGATTTGTTCTGGAAGTGGAAAAAAATTCGTGTTTAACAGAATTACTTTACCAGAATATGTAAGAAGGGATTTAGTGGAGAAGGCATGGATTGATGTTGGAAAAAAAGTCATTTGACATCGCTTGACATCGTGTCAACTCCACGGCTGCACGTGAAAAATGATTAAGTTCAGTATATTTGGGGTAGCGCCCTAAACGGAAATCAGCATTAAAGAGTAGTATATCTGTAGGGTACTTGTGGTTGCGTCACAATCACGTAGTTTGTAAGTATCTCCATAAACGGACGGCATAAGGCTCTCGACTAGCAATTCGTAGGATACGGGTTCGAATACCGGTGTGCGCCAGTAAACTTTGTATGATTGGTTTGTGTATTTTCACAATAATAACATATGGTACATTTGCGGCACGTTCCAGAGTGTAAGATGCTCTCAGTATGGCCCTGGTGTAAGATCACCATTCAGAATTACAATGTTGCTTGAAATGGATTTATCCGTCTTTCTTATTCTTCCCATCACCACTACTTTCAGCCACACAACATGCCCCAATTGGGGATGCCGTAGTCCCACTGGCTCCAAGCGTGAGCAGTTGTGAATGTTGTGCGGTATTCACACAAAAAATAACTTTTATAGAGTTCGTGTTAAATTCACTCGGGTACAGTCAATTAAAAAATAATGTCAGAAATAAGCTAAATGTTTCACGATGGGAAACATTTACTCACTCTGCCAAAATGCGATGTTGCCGGCTCTTTCGCAGCCACTTAAATACGTCGTATTTTATTAGTAAGTATTTGAAATTTACAATAAATTAACTAACCAAGAATTATACAATATTTTTTTTAGGCACCCGTGTTAAGCGAGTAATGGAAATTTATAATAAACTAGTCCCGGACACTACTCCTTATAGTACGGACCTTATAGTAAACTAGACCCGGCCACACGTTGCTGTGGATAAAGAAACACAACGCCATCTACTGACAACGCCATTACCCAACCTTTATAACCAACGCATCTGTTAATTTGTATACATGTATGTGATTGATATATATATATATATATATATTAAATCCACACCGCCCGCTTGCCAGCCCCTTTATATATTTCACCAACTTACACAAAACTTGACCAATTATATACCTAAACCTTCCTCATAAATCACTCTATCTATTGGTGAAAACCGCATGAAAATCTGTTGCGAAGTTTAAAAGATCTAAGCGTACAGTCAGCGGAAGCGACTTTGCTTGATACTATGAAAAGATTTATGTAGATAAACAAATACAATTCACCATTCAAATACTTAGTTATAGAAAAAAATATTATGTTCGAATGAAAATTTGTAAGAAGTAAACTATACACTCGTATTAATGGATGCAACCCGACCTTAGCAATAAGTAGCGCTAATGTTTAAGTCACCATGAATAATAATTATAACACTATAAATGCTTCATGAACACCTCTCAACGAGCGAGATCTTGAATTTGTATGAGTGTTCTGGGATATTCAGAAAATTATATACAAAGAAATGAAATTTGTGACCTACATATTTTAGTGAAGAGGAGTAATGTTGTTAATGTAAATTTTAGTATTTATATTTTTTTGCTGTTATAAATTCTGACCATCATTAAGATTTAAAAAAAACCTGCCTGGATTGCGTTTATTGCATTATATGCAGGTTAAAAAATCTACGTTTTTGAGTCGAGCTTTCAAAAACTGTTTAGTTTTTATCTTCCATTCCAAAAATTACAATTTTTTTATGTGAATACCACACAAGAGTCAAGTCACAACTATGGCATCCCCAATTGAGGAATGTTGTGAGGCTGATGGTTGTTGGGAGGGGTGGGAGATGGGGAAGGGGGAGGTGGGGAAGTACTTGGTTATTCAGATTTGGTCACCAAACGCGGCCAAAGCCATTTCTAGGATCTATTCAATTCTGATTGGTGATCTTACCCCAGGGCGATACTGAGAGTATCTTACACTCCAGAATATGCCGCAAATATGCTACATATTATTTATAAGGAATCAGTTGTGAAATAACACAAATTAATCAAATAAAATGCCAGGATTTGAACCCGCGACCTTCGGATTGCTAATCGAGAGCCTTTCCCCTCGACCACGGAGAGCGTCATAAATACTTTATACTTACTAAACCTGCAATTTTACGAGTGCATAAAGAAAACTTATGGTAATGTATGGTAATGTTGGCACATGACGCTAAATTAGAGCAAATTTCTAGTTCTGTGGGGGTAATGGCGTTGTGCTACCATAACACCATTTCATTTCTATTACCTACCGCTACCGCGTACCCCCTACCCAGTCCTACTGACAGGGGGATACCAAATATTCTTCATGAGATTTATTTATTTATTTATTCACGCCGTGAAGGCTTTTACAGAATCACATTATTATAGATAAATAAGTTATTCAGGAGTATAACTAGGAGCATGTAGTATATAACATTACAAACTGAACATTAAGGGAATAAGTGGGTTCAAAATGTATGTGGGTTTGTAGTTTCATTATCATGATAATTGCACAAGGTAATTAATAGGTTTAGTATAATAATGGTAAAACAGAAGTGCTTGAGGTACTATGAAAGTAGTTATTGAGGAATATGTATTTACTACGCTGATTTTATTATTAACTTCATCATGAATAGTTTGTTCTAAAGCAAGTTTTAAGTAACTTAGCAAAATTAGAGCGATTAATAGTATACACGGAAAAATAAAAAAAATACATGAGTTGCATTATCATAAAAAGTTGTACAAATGAGATCGACAAATTTATAATATGATAGTACAATATAATAATAGTACAAAAGAGAGAGAGAGAGAGAGAGAGAGAGAGAGAGAGTACAAAATGTAAGTAAATGGAATGGAATGTTGGATAAATGCAGTGTAAAGAAAATAAGGTGGAATGCCATGGAAGTGGAAAAATTGGAATGCTGAGAGTATCGATTTGAGTGCAATAAATATTCATGCAAAATTTTTTGAATTAATTACATTTTTTTTCACCCAAATAGTGCCGAAGTGTGGTTCTATATATTTTGCAATAGCCTAATCCATTTTGAAAACCATTTTTACAGTTTTTTTAAATTCAGTATTCCGTATCGCGAACCGAACCAAAACCTGCGCACACAACTGTTAACTCTTAACCCTTCGAAAATGGGGCGTATTTTGTCGGTAGATTAAAATATTTCTGTTTTGCAAAAAAATCCAAATAAATGGAATATTTGTGAACGTATTCAAAAACCAATAGTTTTCGGAAGGTGATGAAATACGCTTTCAAATTTTATTATTAGGCACAACCATGTAATAAAAAAAAATTAATGCAAACATTTAAAAATGGATCACACTACGTTTTTACCAATAAAAAATAAAAACACACACATATTTTGTTAGAGATAAGGTTTAAGGAAGGTTTCAAAACTGTTACCAGAAAACCACGTACATCGAGAAATATAACAGGCACAGTAACGGATAACTCACTTAAAAATAGCCGAACTAAAAACAATGCTCTACGTATCGAGGTTCGACAATAGTGTAACTGAGAATAATATTCGAAACTTTATTGATAGTAAAATAACAGCGAATAACATCCAAGTGGAAAAAATTACTCAACGAAATCCCACACAGTTTGGATCCTTTAAGTTGACTATACCGAATAAGGATTTCAAAACCTACATGAACAAAGAATTTTGGCCAACAGGTACCGTTTTCCGAAAATTTATTGAAAAAAAATACAATGGAAAGGAACAAAATTAAAATAATCTCGATAAACTGCAAAAGCTTTAAAAGAAATATTAATTTCATTATAGATATGTGCGATATATACGATGTAATACTTTTGCAAGAAACGTGGCTATTACAAAACGAAACATCTAATCTATCCAAAATTCATCCAAACTTTCAGGGATGGGGCACATCTGCCGTAGATTTAGCTAACGGGCCGCTGAGGGGACGACCTTATGGAGGAGTCGCGGCACTTTGGAGGAATGAGTTGCAAGCTTCCGTAATACCATGTGGAGATGACCGCATCGCTGGTATTCAGATAACAACCAAAGGAGGGACAATATGTGTACTGACTGTCTACATGCCGGTATGTCATGCGGACAACCTTACTGACTTCACCAACTACGTATCCAAAATACATACGATCATTCAAGACAATGAATACTCTGAAACCATCGTGATGGGAGATTTCAACGCTCACCCATCTTCTGTATTTGGGAAAGAACTATCATTTTTCTACACTGAAAATAACTACAGTTGTATCGATATGGAAAGACTACCCAACGATACATATACATATGTTAGTGATGCACACAATACCACTTCCTGGCTCGATCATTGTATATGCACTAATAATCTCAAGGACAAAATACATAATCTGCATATTTTTTTTTTTTTTTTTTTTTTTTTTTTAATTTAAATTTTTTTTTTTTTGTACATACAATAATGACATTACATTTTTCAGATACATTTTTTTATATAACGTGATTCACCTTTTTTTAGAGCATGCTCGTGTAAAAAAAAATATATATACAATAATATATACACTACGATACTGACTGGTCCGATCACCGGCCGACATCTTGCATAATCGCTGCTGAAAACTTACCTGCTACCGTCTTTAATGCCCCGAAACAGCCTAATAATATAATATGGCGAAGGACTAACAACAAGAAAATCAATAAATATACGTCGGTGGCAGAAGCATTACTCCATGTAACATATCAAAGACACTCAGAATCCATATGTAATTCTGAGTCTACATGTGATAAATGCGATCATATGCAAAGCATGGACAATATGTACACAGATATCGTGGAAGCCCTAAGAAAGGCTGCCAACATTGTATTCTATCGGGAGAGCAATCAAAGCGAACCAAAAACATATCGTCACATTTCCGGGTGGAATCAAAAAGTCAAGGAACACTACGAAAAATCGAGATCGGCATTGATGACGTGGATTCAAAACGGGAGACCATCACAAGGCCCCATTGCGGATGAAAGAAAACAGAAAAGAAAGGAGTTTAAAAGAGCCCTCAAACACTGCCAAAGCTCTGCCGAACAAACAAAGATGGACGAAATCGTAAAATCACTTGACACAAAACAGTTTGCTCAATTCTGGAAGAAAAGCAACAATCTGATCAAACCAAACGCTCGAATCGCCAGCCAAATTGACGGGTCCACAAATACGGAGGAAATTGCCAGGACATTTAGAAGAACCTTTGCAGATATTTCTGGAAACGAAGCACCGACTGCTCCTGATATTATGGAATATGATGGACAAAACGTCTTCCTCTCTGAAAATAATATAATGAAGGCCATCAAAGCTACTAAGGCTGGTAAATCTCCGGGACATGATAGTTTAAGTATTGAACACATAAGGTACGGAGGTAGATACATACCTAAACTACTAAACATTCTGTTCAATGCAATCCTCAAACACAACCATCTACCAAGTGCAATGACGAAAACCATTATAACCCCGATCCTGAAATCAGGAAAGCCCGATATGACCAACTCCAGCAATTACCGGCCAATATCCCTGGCAACTATAATTGCAAGACTATTTGAAAGGGTAATTCTGATTGAAATAGAAGGTAAACTCAATTCTAAACACAATCAGATGGGCTTTAAGTACAGATTATCCACTAATATGGCAATATACTCCGCTAAGCAAATAATAGAATATTACAAGAAACGAAAACTACTGTATACGGATGCTTCTTAGATCTGAGCAAAGCGTTCGACAGGGTCTGTCATAAAACCTTATGGGAGAAATTGAAAGCTAGAAATATACCTACTATGTATATCAACACACAATCCTGTTCAATGTATACATGGACGAATTATCAAATCGCCTGGACACCAGGGCGGGCTGTCGTTTTAATAATTTATGCCTAAATCACATAAGTTATGCGGACGACATGATTCTCCTAGCTCCGTCGATCAAGGGGTTATGAACATTATTAAAAATCTGTGAAGAATATGCAAATGACCACAACATGATGTACAACCCCAAGAAGACGGAACTAATCGCATTCCACCATGGAAAAAATCCCGAGAAAATGCTCCCTGTAAAACTTAATGAGGAAAATATAAACGCATCTATGAATGTAAAATACTTGGGACACATTATTACTGAAGACCTCTCGGATGACGGTGATATTGAACGACAGCGGAGAAGTATCAGTATACTGTCTAATATGATTGCCCGAAGATTCTTCAAATGCAGTAACAATGTAAAAAAAACATTGTTCAATGCATTTTGCACTAACCTATATACATGTGAAACATAGTGTCACTACCGTACCAGCTCAATAGAACGACTGCGGATCCAATATAATGATGCTTGCAGAATTATATTTGGATACAGAAGGTACAGCAGCGCATCTTCAATGTTTACGGAGCTAGGACTACACGGATTCGCCGGTCTGATGAGACACCGGGTCACTGGAGCCAGGATGCGGCTAATGGCTTCCGATAACAAAGTGGTGATCGCAGCTTTCCAGCACCAAGCGCCACTCCTGAGCGAGCGCTGGGCCCTAGCTCACTCCAGACCACGTCCTACATTATAATTGATTATTTATTTTATTTCTATTATCGCTTATGTCTTTTATATTTGTTTGTTCTATTTACTTTTTTTTTTACTTTATCTGTTGTGTAAATATGTACAACTTTATGGGACGTGTGGGATTGCACTATCCTCCCCACATCCTGGAATAAACATTATTATTATTATTATTATTATAAACGTTATTGTCACTTCACTTTTTTTATAATTTCATGTAAAAATAATTCTTAAAAAATTCACAAAGTAACATAGGTATTTTTTTTTCAAATTGCGGTTGGAAACTTTGGTTTCACAAAGGTGTACATTTTAATTATTTTGTGGTTAACTTTTAGATTTTTATAGCGTATTGTTATCTCTTTCCAGTAAAATTTAGGTCATGCTTCTCAATATGGTTAATAAGGGAGATACGACGATTGCTATGAAACCTACGTGAGCTGGGACAAATATGGTCTCTTGTGATTAACGAGTTAAAAGTACTAGTTAACGCCAGAGATGACGGTGTGTTTATCGCGTAATCCTCGTTAAGAGATGTTTGTCGCAGAAAAATTTGTGAATCTAGGTATTTATAAGTAATAATATGCATAATTATACGATAAACGGATCGTCATTTATGAACGCCTTTTAGGCTTATACGTAAGTAGTTATAATAACTAATAGATAGTAATTCGTAATTTTAAGCAGGTCCAAACCAACTGACATCAATACACGACTGACACAGACAAGCAATTGAAACCCATAGAAAATCACAAAAATTTGACAGCCGATAACGTACGACGGACGCCTTCCGACATCCGACGGATTTTGTCTTTTTCTCTTAATTCAAAAGAAAGTCGTTTGTTGTTGAAAAATTAATTTTATACATCACATTTTTATATGCTCAAAAAACTTATTTTTCGTTAATATCATTAACACCCAAATCATTCTCATATCTTCATCGAAGTCGGAGTCAAGTTAGCCTCTCAGAAGCTGGGAGTACTGTACAGGGCCCGCAGATAGTACAGAACTGCTAACCCTATACAAATCGTGCCTCACTATTGAATTTGGCAGCCACCTCTGGTCTGAAACCCCAAAATACCTGAAAAAACATTGACTATGTGCAGAAACGTGCGGTCCGTTTGATATATTTCCCTGTCTTGACCAACGGATTGCAATCTTTAGAGCAAAGGCGTTAGGTAGGTATGTTAACGTTGTTATACCGGTATTACAATGGAAAATGCTCTGCGGAACTAGCGTCATTGATCCCTTCGGCACCGGTGCATATTCGGGAAAAACGCCAAACGCACATCCAACATATGCATACGATTGACATTTACTACATGAGAACGGATAAAACATACGATTCGTCCAACAGCTCGGCTGTGGTACAATTTGCCGGCCTCTGTGATTCATCCATCCTTCATGACTTCTCCTCAAAAAGACCCTCCTTACAGCATCTTTAGATGACATAGGGAAATTATATTATTCAGAGCGTGCTGTGTGGAGTTAAAGTAAACAAGTAAAAAATACGGACAGCTGGTTTGTAATAAATAATCCTTTATTACCACTTCTTTCTTGAGCTAAGTCATTTTTTACGACAAACGAATATAAAAAGCAGATAATCCGTTGTTGTGTTGTGACAACCCTTTTGGGTTAACACTCTTTCTACTCTTGCACTACATTGTCCCGCATTAAGATTTATAATAAAACAGGAAACTTTTACATTAAGTAACCAAATGAAGAGTTATCATATCTTGTGGCAACCCTGATTCATCGTGGCGATAACTTGCAACAGGAAAAGTCATTTTTTATATTGCGAAATGATAAATAACATTCCCCACATATTGCAGAACTAGCTTTATTACCCGGCCTTGCCCGAGACAACGTTAGTTTTTCTTTTTGAGGAAAGGAAAAATGTGCAACAAGCAATAAATTATCATCTTGCCTTATGTTTTACAATTACAGCGAAACGCATGTATCAAGCTCACCATGGAAAATAATTATAACATTACCCCCTTACCAATAAACGTTTTAAATTGTACACAACTGATAAATAACAATTTTTGCAAGGTAAACGGTCGTAAAAAACAAAATAAAAAATATAAAAATTCTTTAAGATCGTTGTGATTTGAAACTCAATGAAACGAAAAATAACGACACTGAAAAAAGAAAAACACGTAACACATCTATAGGATTTCACTTGCGAGAGAATGAGATAATATAATCGGTCTCCTCTTTGTGCGGTGTTTATAGCCTCCCCAATTTTGTCAATTTTATTTTTTTAAGGTTTCACTTCTACCGCAGGTGAATTGTACACTCTGATTTTTTACATTAACCCCCACTTATTCATATTTGGGGATGCTATGTGGAGGGTCTTTTTAAGGAAAGGAAGGAAAAGTTTTATTTTTCAATTTGGGAGGCAAAAATTGGTACCGCCGCCCCGGGAACCTTTATTGGATATTCAACACCTCTGCCATAGTAGTTCGCTACGTTTGTTGATTTAGCATTAGTCAGTTAGTTTAGCAATTTCATCTTTTTTTACAAGAGCCCCACACAGGAGGCCTTGAGGAAAGCAATTTCGCTCAGGGCCTGTGTCATATTTGGGAGATGCTGTGTGGAGTTTTTTTTATGGAAAGGAAGGAGAGGAGAGTTCTGGGAATGAAAAGGGTTTAAAGGGTGGATAGGAATCTGGGGTTCAAGTTCAGTGTATCCTGGTCATCCGCCTCCAAGACCTAGACAAACCTCATCGCATGAACCCGGGCACCCCTGCTAAATCACCAAACGTAGCAAACCACTTGGGATGACCTAGGGCTATATCATACAACAATACCTACATTCGATTGACAGCTGTGTTTTGCTCTACTCCCGAAATAAATAATTATTTTTTCTGTTTTTAGTGAAGTTTTTTTTTAGTTTCAGCGCATTTATCAAACTGATAAGAATCTTAATTTATACTTAGACAGTGCTTCCTTCCCACTTGCGAATAATTGATTGACAGTTTTACAAAAGAAAACAAAAACAGGATATCACAAGTGAATTCCAAGTGTCAAGTAAAAGGGAATATAGGCAGTGTTCGACCTTATAAACTAAATTCAGTGCTCAAAATGTCAACTACAGATAAAAATCTGAGAAGTAAAGGACAAACAACCGGGACCAGTGCTACATCTGATCCCCAGGGAATAAATGTTGATGTCTTGTTGGAGAAAATTGAGATGAAGATGGAAAAAAAATTAGAAACTTTTAAATCCGCAATCCTAAAAAAAATTGATGATGAAAATAAAGAGAACCGGAGCACAAGAGACTTCATCAGTCATCAATATGATGATATACACCTAAAGATGGAGACTATAATTAAACTGGTCTCGGAAGTAGAAACCATGAGAAAGGAAATAACGGCAAAAGATGGCATAATAAAGAGCCTTCAAGTTAGATTAGCAGAAGTGGAACAAAAAACGCGTGAAGATGCCCTTGAATTTGCAGGGATTCCAGAAAAAGAGGTTGAGCAGCCTGCAGAAATAATTAAACGGGTGGCCGCTTTTTTTTTTTTTTTTTTACATAAGCTCCACACAGGAGGCCCTGAGGCAAATAATTTCCCTGAGGGCCTATGTCATCTTTAGGGATGCTGTGTGGAGGGTCTTTTAGGGAAAGGAAGGAGAGGAGGGTTCTGGGAAGGAAAAGGGTTTAAGGGGTGGGTAGGAATCTGGGGTTCAGTGTGTCCTGGTCATCAGACATAAACACACCTCATCCCATGAACCCGGGCACCTGTGCTAAATCACCAAACGTAGCGAACCACTTGGGGTGACCTATGGCAGAGGTGTTGGTTATCCAATAAAGGTTCCCGGGGCGGCGGTACCCATTCCCGCCTCCCAAATTAAAGGTTAATTTAAATTTTAATATTTGAACAGGAAGCTACTCAACCCTACCAAAACCCAAGGAAACGGACACCAGAAGATTTTTATTAGTGAAACCCTTGGCGCCTACTTCAAAGATCTTCTGTGGAGGTTGAAGACTAAGGCAAAAGAAATGGGATATAAATATGTCTGGTACAAGGAATGTAAAGTGATGGTTAAAAAAAATGAAAGTGATAGAGTAATTTATATCAAACACTCTGATGATCTTAAAAAAATTGATTGGTTTTTTTTATTGAGAGCCTCACTTTTACAGGTCATTCACTGGTTCGATTCCCCTCAGTTCAGTGGGACATATTGCTTGCATTTATTTTCAAACTGCAACAATAATTCACCTGTACCTCTTTCAATCAAATGTTGAAATCCCCAGTGATGGCCACGGACTAGTGGAGCTCTCATTTAAGGGAATTAAACAATTTTTTTTTGTAATATAAATTATAATATGGCTATTAACATTAATAACACATACAAAGAACTAGGTGATCAAGATAATTTGTTTGTAACATCAGATGCGAAAATATGTAAATACCTAACAACTGATTAAAAAAATACTATTATTATGCACCAAAATATCAGGTCTATTAATAAAAACTTTTATGAACTCCAGATACAGCTTAACCACCTCAATATAGACTTTGATGTTATTATTCTCACAGAATGTTGGTTGACAAATATTTACACTCCTAAATTCATAAATCACTACTCTTCCTACAACTCATCAAAACACGATAGTCAGAACGATGGAGTTGTGGTATACACAAAAAATGACCTAAACTCTATTGTAACTGAAATAAACATTATTGACGCAAGCTGTATGCAAATAATGTATAATAATGATACGTGTATTCTAGCAATATACCGCTCTCCATCTATTCGTGATATAACACCATTTCTTAACAGTCTAAATAGCATACTCTCTAGCAGGCGCGGCTCGTCCTAAAGTGAACTCGTGCGCCGAACCGCCAACAAAATTAAACAACATTTTGCAGCTCATCGTATTACATAATATTTTTAATTATAAAATTGCGCAGATTATTTTAAATTTAAAAAAAAATTGAATTCCTATCTAAAAATACATGAATTTGGTAGAGAATAATAAATGATCGTGGCCCAAAGCATTGCTTCCCGCGCGCAAGTTATATCGCCTAGGAACCGAGGTAGGTACATACCATTCCACGCGTTTCAGCAAAGCGCCCGTTTGAGAATTATCATTTGTATGAAGCCCCCAGCAACATCTCCAGACCGTCGAAATACAAAATCGTAGCGAAAAAATGGTGACTGCCGTGCGCTGCGCGGTTGACGGAAATGCCCAAGGAATTCCGAAGTGAATCGTTCCAGCGAAATGACCATTCGTAGTAGGGTTTGAATAGGATAGTAATTATATTTTTCTCTTGTAAAATGTAACGATGAGTCAACGGGTCAGCGGGTGCGATATTATCTTGATGGAGAGGGAACCGATTTGACATTGTCATTATTAGTTTTTAAGACCTTTTGTTTGTGCATTTTTGTCACATATGTATTGCAAAATTCACTCAGTAAAGGGGGTTTACTATCGCGCGGGGGGCGCGCCAAAAAGAAACGTTTACAGAGTGTTGTTATTGTGTTATTATTCGATAGATATCGCTGTTTTAAATTTCCTTGCGTTTTTAAAATTAAAAGTTATATAATAATAAATATAGACTATATTAAGAATATATGAACCATGAAAATAAGAGCAGAATTATAGCCTATGGCCTGCCAAAACTACCTTTAATTATCAACCAAGATAGTAAATCCGCAAAGAAAACTTTTACATAAAATTATAGTAATAATAAATGGTTAATTTGTATAGCGCCGTTTTTTGTGTGAATAATCACCTCAAGGGCACTGTACGAGTTATGAGTTACTAGGCTCTGTCTAATTTTATTTTTTATTTATTTACCTACTTTTGTTTTAATTTTTGATGAATTACTCGGTGAACCACCAAAAATTGAAAGCACCGGCCGCGCCTGCTCTCTAGTCTTTCCTACACTAAAAACTTAATAATTATGGGAGATTTAAATTTCAACATACTTCCAAACAACCCTCACCATCAATGTCACGACTACCTGAACATATTAGAGTTTCATGGATTAATTAGTACTATCAATAGACCAACAAGAATAGCTAATGAATCAACATCGTGCATTGATCACGTAATGGTCAAAAGTAATAAACAAAACAAAAGTATTGTTTACAAAACAACAATTACAGACCATTACACAACAATTTTCACATTGCAATCCGACACCACAAAAAACAGAAGAGATCAGTCAATCGTATACAATAATATTAATTTTGATAATTTAAAAAATATAATTAAAAATAAATCTTGGCAAAAGCTTTTACAAATAAAAAACTCAGAGGATGCATGGAATTATTTTGTTGACTTTTTGAAAAATGAATTAATTAATAATACAACAATTTTAACAAAAAAAATCCTAACAAAATCAAACCCTTGAAATCATGGATAAACTACTCAATTATCAACTGCATTCGTAAAAGAAACGCATTACACAAAAAGTGAAAGAAAATCCTTATGACATAATATCAATAAACATCTACAAAAGATATAGAAATACATGCGGCGAAGTCATTAGGAAGGCGAAAGAAATCTACTACAGAGACAAAATCCAAGAAAGTAACAACGATCCCAAAAAAATATGGCAAATTCTAAAAGAAGCCACAAATACACAAAACACCAAAGAAAAACAGGACATTAGTAAACTTTGTATTGACGGAAAAATTATTGACACCTCAAAAAACCCCAAGCTCGTTGCGGATTACATCAATAACTTCTTCATAAATATTGGTTCAAATCTTGCTTCTCGTCTACCAAATTGTAGAAATGCTCTACCTGCTGAAACAGAACTTCAATTTCCCAATAGAAGATTCAATTTTCAAACTGTTTCAGGGGAAGAGATTCTAAAAATAATCAATTCCCTTAAAAACACTTCTTCTGCCGGGGTTGATGGAATAACAACCAAGATTTTGAAAACGCTGTCTACGGAAATTACATTGCCCCTAGAACACTTAATTAACCTTAGTATCAGTCAAGGACACTTCCCCTCAAACCTGAAACAAGGTATTGTTATTCTTATACATAAAACAGGTAACAAGACAGACATAAATAATTACAGACCAATAACTCTACTGACCAGTCTATCCAAAGTATTTGAAAAAATTATAAATACTCAGTAAAATTTCTAGACATCCATAAACAACTCTCAGCAAATTAATACGGGTTTCAAGAAAGCAAGAGTACCTCAGATGCTATGGCCGCCGTAACTGACTTTATTGTAAAAAACCTTGACAAAAGCAAAAAATGTATTTCAATTTTTTTAGACCTTTCAAAAGCCTTCGATACAATATCACACAGTAAATTAATAAACAAACTTCAAATAATCGGTATTACAGGCAACGAACTTAACTTTTTTAAGAGCTACCTTGATGAACGCAAGCAACAAGTGAAAATAATGAACACACTTAGCAATTAGCGCTCAACTAACTATGGTATACCACAAGGAAGCATATTAGGACCGTCTTTTTTCCTTTTATATATCAACGACTTATGTAACATTAACATTCAGGGAAAAATAGTTAGTTTTGCCGATGACACTGTTTTATTGTTTGAAGCTGACACTTGGCTAGCTGTCTACAATAAAGCAGAAACGGAAATAAACATTGTAAAAAAGTGGTTAGATACAAATACACTCACATTGAACACCGAGAAAACTAAATATGTCACATCAAGCATAAATATAACAGGTCAACCTCATGATGATGCCACTGTTAGAATACACACATGTATGAATTGCGATGAATATTGTCAGTGACCTTACATTGAGCGCACTACACAGATGAAGTATCTCGGCCTTACAATTGATCCATATTTCAAATGGAATTTTCACACTCAAATAATTGCAAACAAAATAAGAAAAACCATGCACTTTTTCAGAACGATACGAAACTTTCTCGACTTGCAACACTCGAAAATGATTTATTTTGCAGTCTGTCAATCTGTTATTGAGTACGGTATCATAGCATGGGGAGGCGGTACTGCATCAGCACTAGATCCAATCATAAAGGCACAAAAAACGATTATAAAAATAATTCTTAGACTACCCCTAATTACGGACTCGAACTTTATCTTTAATATTATGAATGTGTTTGACTTTCGTCAGATATATGCAAAAACAATCCTCACTCATTTATACACAAACATACATAAATACCATGAAAAAAGACTAAATTCTCGCTATACTCGAAACAATAACAAAGATGTACTACAAATTCCCATAACTCATACTACTTTCGGTCAACGAAGCTTCAGATACCTTGCAACAAGACTTTACAACATTCTTCCAATTAGTATAAAAAAATGTGATTCACAAACAAATTAAAAAAAAAACATAAAAATTTGGATAAAAAATAATGATAGAGCATTTACCGGTGCACTCACCCAAATTCGAAATTAGTAATGAACCAATGCTGTTATTATTGTACCAATGTTATTGTTATTATTAATGCAACCAATCTATTGTGTGATTACATTCTAATATAAGTGTAGGTATTTTCACAGCATTATAAATTGATGTAAAATAACTGCCTCAACACAGGCTAGCCTAGTGAGGCAGGTTACGAGAAACCTAAATTTATAATTATAAATCTCTACTCTCTAAGTACCTACTGTTTATATGTATATTGTTTTTGTTATTAACTTTTGTACTAATGTTACTTTTAAAATATTGTAAGATGTACTTTTTTCTTGTTTGTTATAAATCTTAAAATTTTTGTTCAATAAAGATATATTATTATTATTATTATACTAAAGTATGTTACAAATACACAAATCTAAAAGGTAATTTTATCTAGTTTTTATAAATGATGTTTGTTTTTACGACATCTTCAAAAATAAGAAAAATAGAACATTGGAAATACTTTGGAAAAATTCAAAATTCGTTCAGAAATCATTTACAAAACAGTCGTACACATGAGATAAACTACGCTCTCAGGCTGGGTAAGCAATATATATTTCTTTCCATGAACAATTTTTTAATTAGTAATGTTTTTTCATACACGCTCGTTTATCAATTGAATAAAATTTTCATGGGTTTTTTTTAGTTTTTTTAGCTTTTTACTCTTTAAAAAATACTTCCGAAATTCAAAAATTCATCCACTCGGTGCAAGGATTATATAAAGAACTCCATATTTATGAACCCTTAACGGTAGGACGATTTGCTTCTTTGGACTACTTTTCCTACTAAATATTCACTAGCTACTTAGGAGAGTCTTTCTGTTTTTTGTTTCGATTCAATTAAGTTTAATTCAGTAGATATGTTATGCTTATTGCTGTTATACGTGCTAATTACACCGCCTTCCCCTCGCAGGTAATCAAGAGGCTGTTTTTCACTCCTCGCCTCGCTAATTTAAGGTAATACATTGTCAGGGCGCCAAATAAAACCGTTTTTATCTTCACGGACTTCTTTTTAATTAAAGAATATTATTAAACAGGTTCTAAGGGCGTGAATCAGGGGTGAACTATGTCGCTAAATTGAGAATTTCACGGTTATACGAACATTTGAAAGAAATAGTCAAGGTTTTTGTATAAAGAAATTAAATTTCAGCAGAGATTTTCATTATAGATTTCTATTGTTAAGATTAATAGTTTATTAATAAAGAGCGGTAAAAAAATTTGCCCGTTATTTAAAAAGGATAACAAATAAAACTAACAGATAAAGGGAAGCATAGAAACGAAGAAAATAGAAGAAAGATATGGTGTAATACCCAATTATTTATATACTAGCTTTTGACCCCGGCTTCGTACGCGCCACTCATACAGAAAAATAAATCAGTAAATTATCCCTTATAGGAATATATTAAAGTAAAATGAAATAAAATCGAAATTGAGTTATTAGCTGAAAATGCTGGTACGGAGAATAATCAATATTTCTCATCGAAACCGCCCTGTACGGTTTCAAGGATACGATCGCAAGAACACCTTTTGACAAAATTTGAATTCTCGGTCACTGGTTAATGAGCCTTAAGCATATTCATATCATTTAAAATAGTGTCGTAGTTCAACAAAATTGCTGGAATACCCATTTATAAAAATTTTCAAAGTGGATATATATGCAGAAAAAAAAACATTATTGAGACGTTCAAAAGTGATAAAATTAAATATTGTTTTCAAAGCGTAAACCAATTTACAAAATTGAGGAAAAGTATACAAAATTGCTAACATTAAGAAAACTATACGAGTATAATACATGTGTCCTTATATACAAAATAAATAATAAACTCATACATACAAACACAGAATTCATTAAAACGTCCCAAATACACAAACATTGTACACGACAACACGATAACACACGTTTAAACACCATTCATACTAACTACGGTAAACAATCAATTAGTTACGAGGGGGGCAATTTATATAATTGCCTTCCAGATGATATCAAAAACGAAAAAAGTGTGTGCAAATTAAAAAAAAAATTATTCATGTTTATTCACAAAAAACAAAGTAGTGATAGTGAATAATATCGTATGGTAATATAATATCATGTAAATGTTAGTATTGCAATCTAATGTAATCTAAGGTTATGAAATGTAAAAACTATGTAATGTAAAAACTATGTAATATAATGTAAAAAGTACATAATTCAATATTCTAGTTAAGTAAGTGAAAATGTTATTTTCTTTTTTACTGGAATAAAAACTTATGAAAAAAAAATACATTAACATTCAGTTAGGTTTATCTACTGTACAAAAAATTCCAGGGAAAAGGCCCTTTACTTAAATTTACGGTCCTTCTTTGGTAAACCGATACGTCTCTGCGACCTACAAAGAGTACACACCTTCAGCTAAGGCAGTGTAACCTCCCTTTACTTGTTTGATAACAGCCTTAAAATTTGAATTCAGCATGCGAGGTTGCTAATTACAGCGCTGCCTAGAGATTACATCGGAAGGCAGACGAGGCACAATCAACATTAAAGGTCAGACCTGTCAATCTGAAGGAGAAACTACTGTGATTGTTTTGATCGTTTCCCGGTCTGAAAGTGATCAAACTAACTTATGCATACGCTGAAGGCTTCAAGACTTATGAATTCTACGTTGTTAGATGTATAATTAAGATAATGAATTTTACTATCACCAGTTTTATCTTGGTGTTGAAGTTGGGCGGCTACTAACTCTTTCCTACCAAGTATTATTTTTTTTTTACATTAGCTCCACATGGGAGGCCCTGCGGAAAAAGTTTTAACTCTCGTATTGTCGTGGAATTGCGCTGTAACATTATGATAAAAAAACTTGAGCTTTTAAAATAATTGAACTGGTTGTACATAAAACCAAAAGAAGATTTTTCGGTCACACCTACGGTTGCGAGACGAGATGCCCAACCCAAAAGAAATTGAAATAATTTATTTAGTGAAACTTCCTTAGCCCCGTTATAGTGATTTGAAATTTGGATGAAACGGAAATTTGTTTTTGTTTTTTTATTTTTTATTTTGTTTATTTTGTTTACGCCTTGATGGCTTTTACATGTAAGGTAAATTGTACAGGAGCATTATAAATCAAAATCAAAATCATTTATTGTACAAAATTTACATTTAGTACAAAAGGTATAACTTATAGGTACCTATATCCTATTTCTTCCAGTTAACCTAACATGTTATGCAGATATGAACACAAATGAAATATAAATATAAAAGTGGTGTAATACAAAGTGAATTTGTTTTAATTTATTATATAAATATAAATAAAAAAACAGTTGTACCTATGTGAGGTATTCACTTAATGTGTAATGAGACCTGTTCAGAAGGAATGTTTTTAGTGATGACTAAAATCTGAGTGTATCTTGTATTTGTTTAATATCATGTGGAAGGTTGTTGTATACTTTAATGGCCATGTAAAAGGGTCCTTTTTGGAAAATTGTTTTGTTTGCTTTTGGTATTAACAAATTTTCTGTAAACCTTGTAGCGTGTTTATGTGTAGAGTTTTTTTGTGGAAACTTTTCTGGAGATGATCGCACTAACATGCATAACTCCATTATATATATGTCGGTGACTGTAAGAATTTTCAAATTTTTAAATATAGGTCTACATGAATCCCGATTAGCAGAGTTTGTCATATTTCTTATACATCTTTTTTGGATGATAAAAACATCTTTGGCGTTTACTGAGTTTCCCCAAAAGATAATTCCGTATTTTATTATTGAATATACATAACCATAGTATGCGGCCATTACCGATTCGATGTTTAATTAATTTAATTTAACAAGTATGTAGAATCATAACAAGTATATAGTACATAAAATAATAAACAGAGCACAGACATAAGTTGGCAAAACACAAGTAGGTATGAGTATTCGATACAAAGGAGTACAACCAGCATATTCGAATTTGGTCTTAGGCTACAGTACTTTCAGAAATTATTGTTACAATATTACACAAAACATTATTACAAACATACTCGAAGCAAACCGGTTGGCAGAGGTGTAAAACATTTTTTTAATATTAATATAAAAATCGTTAAATTTCTTGTAATAAATTTTTTTTGTGCTATTATAAATGTATGAAGTTTGTTATTAAAAGTTATTATTATGAAAAATAATAAAATGTACACAGCAATTACATATATAAAGAAGGAATTAGGTACTATGAAAGTAGTTACAACAGTGTGTATAAAATTTTTTGCTGTTAAAAATTTGAAACATTTAAGAATTTTTTATGTAAGTTTGTTATTATTATGAAAAAATAAAATAAAAGATAAAGGGTACACAGCAATTATATATAAAAATAAATAAGTAGGTATATACTATGAAAGTAGTTACAGAGTAGTGGGTATTAAATTTGTTACTGTTAACAATCAGGAACATTTAAGGATTTTTGCATCTGCATACATATATGCGTTTTGTAAAAGAAGCAATGTTTTTATAAAAAAATATGTCCACAGAACAAGTTTCATTCCCCACACGATGCAATCTCTGAAGATAAGAGTTATACATAAAATTAGTGCGAGAAGCAACTATGTTAAATGGAGCATGGAGTCTAGTATTATGATTGTTGGGGACTTGATAATTTATCATATTCACTAGTTCAGGGCTATCCAAATACCCGTTGATGATTTTAAATAATAATAAAACATCACAGATTTTTGTTCGCTGTGATAATTCAGGTAGTTTAAGCAATTGCATTAAATAATTATAATTCAAATTTTATATTGGAATGTGCAGTTTATAATTCACATGCCTTAAAAATCTATGTTGTACTCTTTCAATTTTGTGTGAATGTACATAATATAAATGCGACCAGAGAGAGGAATTATACTCAAGAATGCTTCGAACTAATGTTATGTATAGCGTTTTGAGTGTATTTGTATACATTAGATCTTTGGACGATCTTAACACAAAACCGAGACATTTAAGTGCTTTATTCGTGATTGCATCAATGTGGGGGACGAATGTCATCTTGTTATCAAAAACGACACCCAAATCTTTTATTAATGTTACTGTAGAAAGATTCACATTGTTAATGTGATATTGAAAGGGTATTGGATTTTTATTTCGAGAAAAACTTATAGATTGACATTTGTTAATGTTTAAAAATAAATCATTTATGTTACACCAATTATATAATCGATCCAAGTTATTTTGCAATACAAGACACTCCATTAAATTTCTTATAATAGTGTAAATTTTCAAGTCATCAGCAAATAAAAAGAAATGGATACCTTCAAATATTGAAGTAATGTCTTTGATAAATAGCAAAAAAAGAATCGGACCTAGATGAGAACCTTGAGGCACCTCACTTAAAGCTTCAATTTCGTGAGATATATGGTTAGATAGTTTAACGTATAGTTTTCTAGATGTTAAATAGGTCTCAAACCATTTTAGTAGATTTCCTTTTAACCCATATACTTTTAGTTTGTTTAGTAATATTTTTTGAGAAACTTTATCGAATGCTTTGCTAAAATCTGTGTAAACTGCATCCGTTTGCAATTTTGAATTTAGATTGTCTGTTATATATTTTTCGTATATAATTAAATTTGCAAGTGTGGATCTACCGGACATGAATCCATGTTGGTGAGGGGAAATGATTTTACGAGCCTGTAACATAAATTTTGATAAAAATACGGATTCAATGATCGGAAATGACGCACCACGGCACCTGCGAATATCAAACTGCGCTCAAGACTCCTATTGGTTGAGATATAAAACTGATATGATGATAGGTCTGCGCTCATTGGCTGCTTTGATTTTTTACGGGTCGTCGGAATATAATGCAGCGCATAGCGCAGCGGTATAGTGCGTCGCAAATCTCAGCGAACGGCGGTTCAAATCATACGAAATCCAAAAAAATAAACATGTTTGTTTTTGTAAACCAATATCCAATCTTCAAATGACTTTAAAATAAACAGGCAAAATAAAGCGATATCTATCGACTTTATAGTTTCACTTCTATCGCGTGTGAATTATACACTCTATTTTTTTTAAATTTACATTAGCTCCACACAGGAGGCCCTGAGGAAAATAATTTCCCTCAGGGCCTATGTATCTTTGGAGATGCTGTGTCGAGAGTCTTTTTAGGGAAAGGAATGAGAGGAAGCTTTGAGAAGGAAAAAGATATAAGGGATGGGTACGAATCTTGGGGCCAGTGTCTCCAGGGGTGACGAACGTGTGAATCGATCTCTCCCACTGCATTGCAAGGCGATGTTCCCAAAAAGTTCTGCTGGATGGGTCAAAGAATCTCCCTTATTCAGACTCTCCCGATCTGGTCCGCCACGCAGTAGGTCGGCAAACGCATTCGCCGCCAAGACCTAGACAAACCTTACCCAATAAATGGTTACCGGGGCAGCGGTACCCATATCCTCCCCTAAATTGTACATAAATAAGATAGTGAAATTTATCACGACCAGTTTGATACTTTTCTTGAGATAGGACTGCCGGCAATTGGAGAACCATCCTGATCTGAAGTAAGCATCAATATTTCCATAGGATTTCTCGTCTTCTCATGAATATGAAATATGAAATTCATTCTGATCTTTTTTCAGATGTCTTCTATTCCTAGATATATCTTGGAAATTCATTTTGGATATGCATTTTAGAAGAAGCTCTTGTGCTATTTATTTTTAATTTTTTTTTTGTTGTCTTAAAAAATACCAACTTATAAACTACGCAAAATTTGCTTTCAGATTGATTTTTCTAAATAATAAAGTATAAATAATGTGAAACGTGAAAATGTAAAAAAAAAAACTTTCCGAAATATTTGACTCGAAAGTTAGAAAACATACCTATTACTTATTTTCTGTACAGAATTAATAAGAAACTATTCCTTCACTCATTTTGCAGTTTATACAATTTTGATGGAAGTATGAACGCCCTCTAGCTTTTGTTTTAGTGCACTGTCAGTTCTACCTACATTGTTTGTGCACTGTCATTTACGATCTTTTACGTTGTCTAATTATAAAATAAATAGTTCTAAAGTCTTAACTGCCTTTTCTTACATTTCATCAGGTTATGGGCCGCCCCAAGCCTGCCGTTTACAGTTATTTTTGTGTTTTGAGTGATAATTACAAAGAAAAAATAGTGAAAACTGCGAGTATAACCTCACTTTGGTTACCGCGCTCGCGAGTGATTTTTTTTTCTTTTCAGACATCTATTACTTACTGTTGAATGTTTAAATATAAATATGGCTGGAAATAATTCAATGATGTCGATTGAGAAGTTGACTGGTCGTGACAATTGGGCAAGTTGGAGTTTTGCGGTCAAAGCATACCTACAACATGAAGATTTATATTGTTGTATTTTGAAAGAACCAGTGGCTACAGATTCTAATTCAGTTAAACAAGACATCAAAGCCAAGTCAAAGTTAATATTATTAGTAGACCCGATTTTATATGTACACATTCAAGAAGCCGAAAATGCAAAACAGGTATGGGAAAATTTGGCAAAGGCATTCGAGGACAGTGGATTGACTCGAAAAGTGGGTTTATTAAAAGAACTCATTAACACCAATTTAGAAAGTAGCATTTCAGTCGAAGACTACGTAAACAAAATTATGACAGCCGCGCACAAGTTAAGGAATATAAAATTCCATGTGGACGATGAGTGGTTGGGCACATTAATGCTGGCAGGTTTGCCAGAAATATATAGGCCCATGATAATGGGCTTAGAAAGTTCCGGTATAAAGATTAGTGCTGATTTAGTAAAAAACAAATTACTACAGGAAGTAAAGACATCAGACACTACCGCACTTTATACAAACACAAAAAATAATCAGCCCAAAAGTATTAAGAAAGGCCCAAGATGTTTTAATTGTAACAAGTACGGACATCTCAGTAAAAATTGTTGACATAAGAAGACAAGTGATAATAATAAAAAAAAACAGATAAAAATACAGGGTATGTTGCAGCTTTTTCAGCATCTACAACAAACGACTCTCATTCTTGGCATATTGATTCAGGGGCATCTATGCATATGACCATGCACCGTGACTGGCTCACTGATATCATTCCCTCGTCTGTACCGAGCATCAGAATTGCTAATAACAAAGTATTAAAGGTTGAATGCTGCGGTAATGTATGTATCAAAATAAATGCAAACAATGGCAGCACCGATTCAATACAGGTGAGGAATGTTTTATATGTACCAGAATTAAAAACAAATTTGTTGTCAGTTAGCAAAATAATTCAAGGTGGATGCAGAGTAATATTTACCGAACATGGCTGTCAAATTTACAATCCGAGTAACAAGTTAGTTGCAAAGGCCGAATTAATTAATGACACATATCTGTTAAATACTCGTGATAATCAAAATATGCAAGTCATGATGGCTAAGACTGATGATGATACTTATCTATGGCACCAGAGGATGGGTCACTTAAATTTCATTAGCCTTAATAAAATACCTAACTGTACAGAAGGTGTAAAGCTGTCACCAAGAACAGAAAATTCTATTTGTGTTACCTGTCTTGAAGGCAAGCAAACGAGAAAACCGTTCCCCACTGAAGGCTCCCGTGCAACCAGCCTGCTAGAGCTTATTCACAGTGACGTGTGTGGACCTATGAAGTATACTTCAATTGGAGGGGCAACGTATTTTGTTACCTTTATTGATGATTTTTCTCGGAGAGTACATGTATATTTTATTAAGAATAAGAATGAAGTATTTGTAAAATTTGTGGAATTTAAGAATAGAGTAGAAAATGAGTTAAGTACAAAAATGAAAATTTTGAGAAGCGATAATGGAACTGAATACAAAAAGAAAACTTTTGAAGCCTACTTAAAAAAACATGGAATACTGCACCAGACATCTAATTCATACACACCAGAGCAAAACGGCCTCAGTGAAAGAATGAATAGAACTTTAATAGAGCGAGCTAAATGCATGATTTTAAATGCTGAGTTGCAGGTCACATTCTGGGCAGAAGCGGTAGCTACAGCAGCATATATCGTGAACCGTTCTCCCACCTGTACCTTATCCGATGTGACGCCCTATGAAGTATGGACTGGTAAGAAACCAAATCTAAGTCACATGAGAATCTTTGGATGTCCTGCAATGGTGCATATTCCTAAAGAAAAAAGAACTAAGCTTGATGTGAAGTCACGTAAGTTAATTTTTGTTGGCTACAGCGACAATACCAAAGGTTACCGATTTATAGATCCTGAAACAAAAAAAGGAGTCTTGAGTAGAGATGTTGTATTCCTAGAAGCTTCTATTAAAAGAAATAAAGTGGACAATGTACCTGAAAAAGAAAAAGAAATTTGTAAAAAGGACATAGAGATAGAAGAAAATTCAAAGGAAAGGTATGATGAAGTAAAAGAAAAAAATTCTGTTTACTTACCTTTGTATGATGAACTCGAAGAACCTGTGGAAAGAAATATTGATGATGAAATTAATGACAGAAGAGAAACACAGGCTGAATCACAAAGTATTTATATTTCAGATGATTCTGATCAATATGAGGACGTTAATGATGACACATACGTACCAGACAGGACAGTTGACTCTCCACTGGAATCTAATATGACTCTGAGATCGCTGCCGAGGAGAATGAGATGTCAAAATAATGATGGAAATGATATTCATCCAAGTTCCTCATCCTTAATGTGTCAAAATTCTGAGTCAACTATTAATTTACTAAACAGTGATCCACAAAGTCTACAAGAAGCTCTTAACAGTGAAAAGGCTGATGATTGGAAGAAAGCTATGGCGGAAGAATATCAGTCATTAATAAAAAATAATACATGGACACTGGTTGACTTACCAGAAGGAAAATCAGTAATTCCCAGCAGATGGGTATATAAAACTAAGATGGATGGCAATGGATCTATTACACGCTATAAAGCTAGACTGGTGATCAAAGGATATAAACAAGTGAAGGGTATTGATTACAATGAGGTATACGCTCCAGTGGTCCGTTATACTTCCATAAGATACTTGATTGGTCTTGCTGTCAAATATCGACTTAAAATACACCAAATGGACGCAGTCACAGCATTTCTACAGGGTGACATTGATGAAGAAATTTACATGTCCTTACCACCTGGCTATGAAGATGAAAATAAAGTATGTAGACTGAACAAGTCAATATACGGACTTAAACAAGCGAGCAGACAGTGGAATAAAAAATTAAACACTGCTCTGTTAGAAATTGGAATGACTCGTTCAAAGATAGATCCATGTGTTTACTACCGTATTTTGAATGAAAATGATATGCTTTTTATAGCAGTATATGTAGATGATATAATTTACTTATTTAATAATGAAGAAACCTCACGTATCATAAAATTGAAGTTAAAAAAAAAATTCTGCATGAAGGATTTAGGAACAGCCAAACATTGCATTGGTTTTAGAATTTCACAAGATGAAAATGTTGATGAGATCTCTATTGATCAATCCATTTACATAAAGATGATACTTACACGATTTGGAATGAATGATTGTAAGCCAAAGTGGACTCCCGCTGATGCTAATGTTAAAATGAAGAAGGCTGAAAGTCAACAAGAAATTTTAAATAACATTCCATATCAAGAAATAATTGGCTGCTTGTTGTACTTGTCACAGGGAACTCGTCCAGACATTACCTATGTAATAAATTCTCTGAGTAGATATAATAGTCAACCTACTAATGAACATTGGATGGCTCTGAAACGAGTCATGAAATACCTGAAAGCTACAATGAATATGAAACTGGTTTATAAACGAAATGTTAATGAAAAAATTTCAGGCTATTGCGATTCAGATTGGGCAAATGACATTGAAGATAGAAAATCCTGCACAGGATATATATTTTTATTTCAGGGTGCCGCAATAAGCTGGAATTCCAAGAAACAGCAGACCATAGCCCTTTCTACAACTGAGGCTGAATATATGGCTCTATCGTCGGCTATTCAGGAAGCTCTTTGGTTGAAACAACTGGCAGACGAGTTTCAACCTGAACTTAAAGGTACACCTATAACCCTTTACTGTGATAATCAGAGTGCGATTAGTCTTTCAGGAAATGCTGTTTACCACGCGCGCAGTAAACATATAGACGTCCGCTATCACTTCGTGCGCGAGAAAGTTGCTGCCAAACAAATCATGGTTCAATATAGATGCACTGGAGATATGATCGCAGATATTTTGACGAAAGCACTCCACCGACCGAAGCATGAAAACTTCACCTCATCAATGGGTTTAATTTTAAAGCGTGTGCGTTCAGGAGAGGATGATGGAAGTATGAACGCCCTCTAGCTTTTGTTTTAGTGCACTGTCAGTTCTACCTACATTGTTTGTGCACTGTCATTTACGATCTTTTACGTTGTCTAATTATAAAATAAATAGTTCTAAAGTCTTAACTGCCTTTTCTTACATTTCATCAAATTTAAATTTACTTAAATAAATAATTTTTTAACTTTAAAAATTAGAATAATTTAATAAAATCGAAAAACTGAAAATAATATTTTTTCTCTTTCCAACAACAAACCACATTGCCTCATATTACAGAAAATAAGTTTACCATATTTTGATAATGTCCATACGGGTGTCCCGGTCAGATCTGTCCTTCATAGGTTCTAAAGAAATATGATGGTCGTGGCTTGTATAATAGTAAGGGTTAAAATTATTGTCTTTATATTAAACCCATAACTGTGTGAATCTTGAACGCAGATTTAACCGATCGTATTATTAACTTAAATGCTGAAAACCTTAATCAAAAGTAAAAGAAGCAATATTCTCGAAAATTGTACGAAAATTCACGGCACGCAACTAAATAAAAGTTATTATTTTTTTTAAGAAACAGTACCACACAGGGAGCCCTGAGGAAAATAATTCGTCTCGGAGCCTAAGTCATCTTTGGAAATTGTTACGATACGCACAAATACGCCCTACAAAACCACGCTACACCACTGTGTTTGCAAACGGTTCCCCCACTCCTCCCCGCACGCGTCCGGCGCGACAGCGGCGATCAACGACGGCCCGACCCCACCCTTTTGCCCGGCAGCGCCTCGAGTGCACGCGCTGCGTGAATCGTTCCGATGTTGTTCTGGAAGATTCCGCGGTAGTGAAATGGCGAGTTACGCCAGCAAGTTCCCTTGGGAGACGCCAGCCCCAATAGAACACCACTCACCTTGGTGTCTTCGAGACTGCAGACCAGCCGCTGTGAGTACCCGCACCGTTAATTCCTCCTTTTGCGTGTGTTCCTTTTAAATTGTAGCGCGTAGTTAATAACTGCCCCAGAGAGAGAAACGAAGCCGAGAGATGTTAGGACCAATTACCTCTGAATTAGTTAGGATTATTCATGCCTCCTTGTTCTAACCTTTGACTGTGTTATGTACCATTATTGTCTCATGTACGGATTCTTTTCAATACACCTGATATTCACCGCCGCCGAATTGTTTCATTGCCTCCCCGGCCCGTAAGATAGAGTTTATTTCAGGTATGCCACACTAACGCCTTCAGAGATCCTACAACCCTGGTGATGATAGTATGAGCTGATCTGTCGGCAGAAGGTAGGCACCTCAGGCAGGAGTGCTTAACAAAATGTTTCATGAAAAAAAGGAGAGAGAGAGAGGAAGTTCTGGAAATGAAAGAAAGAAATCTGGGGATCGGTGTGTACAGGAGTGACGGACGCAAGATTCCACCCGATTTAAGGTAATGTTCCGGTAGAGTCCTGCTGGAAAGATCAAAAGGTCTCCCTCAACAAGACTCTCCGGAATCGGCCTGCCACCCACACTGGTGAAAGATGCATCCACCGCCAAGACCCGGGAAAACCTCAACCACTTGGGGTGATCTATAGCAGGGGTGTTGGTTATCCAATAGTTAATGTTACCTTTCCTCTAACAGATGTTTCCCATCTCAATAACATGATTCAGCAACCCTTAATTACAATTATTCACTCACACCCTTGCGCTAAGTCATAATAAAATGATTATATTTATTATTAGAGATCGCGTTGGTAATGAATGAGCAAAAGAAATACGATTTATTAATTGGTAATACAAGCATGAAATCGCAGTCACTAATCCAGGCGGGGTCACGCACGTTTGATGTAATATATTACAAGTTTTTGACGTTTTATCAGTGTCCCAAAAATAAATCACGATATGTTTTACAACCGAGACCTACTTTCAACTTCCGCGCAGGGTTCATAAAGAAAATGTATAAAAACAATGCTGTTCTCGTGTAATATTATAATAAAAAACTTCTGTTTTAAAATTGTGCTGGCGACTAATAAAAAAGGTTTATGTTTCTAATAAGTTACAAGTTACAAAAAAACAGATTTTTTGAAGAATTTGATAATTCATGCTCCTCTTCTTTGGAAGTTTTATCATAAAAATATCTAACGTCGGTTGTGACCGCGTAAATGGTTTTGCAGGATTTGGGTCAAATTTAAGTGTCATTTTCAAAATTAGAACTGATTGTGTGATTTAAACTCTTTTCTTATAACTATTGAAGGTTATTCCCACCAATGTAATAAATAATGCTTTTGAAGGTTATTCGCATCAATGTAATAAATAAAACTTTTGAAGGTTATTCCCATCAATGTAATAAATAAATCTTTTGAAGGTTATTCCCATCAATGTAATAAATCGTCCGTATTGACTTAAAATGGAACGGAAATCAATCATATTTTTGTAACTCGTCTCACAATTCTTTAAATAAAACTCCGGGGTCAACCACACATTTTGGATCAGATATTATGCCGTGTTACCGCGCTACCTCCTTCTTTAGCCAACGTTTCGGACATCGTTGCAGTGTCCATCATCAGGGCAGATCCGGTAGATGTGGATGCCCTACCTCCTTCTTTAGCCAACGTTTCGGACATCGTTGCAGTGTCCATCATCAGGGCAGATCCGGTAGATGTGGATGCCCTACCTCCTTCTTTAGCCAACGTTTCGGACATCGTTGCAGTGTCCATCATCAGGGCAGATCCGGTAGATGTGGATGCCCTACCTCCTTCTTTAGCCAACGTTTCGGACATCGTTGCAGTGTCCATCTCAGGGCAGATTCGGCAGATCCGGTAGATGTGGATGCCCTGCCGGATCTATTCTGATTCTGATTCGTTTTAAGATTTTCACGGCCAAAAACATTTTCGTTATTTGTTTTCGGGGT
Organism: Limnephilus rhombicus; assembly: GCA_929108145.2. Lineage (NCBI taxonomy): Eukaryota > Metazoa > Arthropoda > Insecta > Trichoptera > Limnephilidae > Limnephilus > Limnephilus rhombicus. Next base: position 10,380,757 of record OV815284.1, on the reverse strand, counting down.
ATTATGCCGTGTTGCGCTACCTCCTTCTTTAGCCAACGTTTCGGACATCGTTGCAGTGTCCATCATCAGGGCAGATCCGGCAGGGCATCCACATCTACCGGATCTGCCGAATCTGCCCTGATGATGGACACTGCAACGATGTCGGAAACGTTGGCTAAAGAAGGAGGTAGCGCAACACGGCATAATACCCCGAAAACCAATAACGAAAATGCTTTTGGCCGTGAAAATCTTAAAACGAATCAGATAACAATATGTTCTGATGACTTATTTAGCAGACGGTAGTCATTATTTTAGACCACCACCTTGAGGTAGCAATAGTATTTGTTAGTCTCAAACCCAGCTTTATTGACAGCTAGTGCCATCTATGGGTAACCCCTTAAACTAATATCTCGTAGAGCTATGTGCCATCTGTGAGTAACCTCTTAAACTAATATCTCGGATAGCTACGTGCCGTCTACGAGTAACCACTTCAAATAAAATCTAGGATATCACAAATACGATTAGATATTGAAACACGTTGAAAAGAAATTTTAAAAAGCCTCTTAGTTTATAATTATATTATGTCGACTTATCGAAAATATATGCACTGTATTATATGTATATATATAACCTTAGTTATATGTTAACAAAAACGTTTAAAAAAAAGAAATGCAAACATTTCCGGGTTACGAATTACTTGAAATACTTGATAATCTCCCACCACCATGACAATAAGCGGAAAATGTTGCTTGCATCGTAATTTGACGGCTTAGCCAGCCGAGGAAATGCCAGAGTTAAAACCAGAGGCGATGCTAACTCATTCACTGACCGCATATTCGTATATTATATAATAAAAAATATTCTATATACTAATACCTACCTACAAATAAGGTATTAAATGTGGTATAATTAAAAAAAAAATTATAGGTACTTATCTCATTTTTTTAATACTCGTACATTGTTGCCGAAAACTCGCTACAACTATTTTTCGAACCAAACAGAACTTTACAACCTTTTAACAATCTAATTTATCAATTTTATATTTGTGAAACATATAAATTGAAATGATTTTTGATTACATTCCATTTAAAGATTACTGTCTAGCTCTAGCACCATAATTTTAATAAAACAATCTAAAAAAATACGAATTTATTCTCGTATAAGTCTGATAAAATAATCATTATTATAAAAATCCCTGCTACCTGGGGACGGCAAAATTTATAAGTCTGAGAAAAGAAGTTAAACAAAAAGCGTCGCAAAGATTACAGATATTTTGTTCAGAGATTAAAGATAATTTTTTTCACATCGAATTTACACTTTTGACCTTTCTTTTGAATATCGGGCCTGAAATGAGATTAGAAAACTTGTATTTATGCATTTTGATTTTATTATTTCACAGAAAATCGCTGAAAAATATTATTTATGCTAAACAAAAAAAAAACGAAATGAAATCGATCGGAATGTGCGTATTATGAAACTCGATGCTCTAAGGCTCATGATGTGAGTCTACTCAACGACCTCCGTAGTCCAGTGGGTAAGACTCTTGACTCACAATCCGGAGGTCGCGGGTTCGAACCCGGCATGCGCAAACAAATTTTATTTGATTAATTTGTGTTATTTCACAATTAATTCATTTAAAATAATATATAGTATATTTGCGGCATGTTCCAGAGTGGAAGATACTATCAGTATCGCCCTGGTGTAAGACCACCATTCAGAATTGAAACGTTGCTTGAAAATGGCTTTAGCCGTGTTTGGTGACCAGATCTGAATAGCCAGGTACTTCCCAACCTTCCTCTTCCCCACCTCCTTCCCCTCCCCACTACCCTCAGACATACCCCAATTGGGGATGCCATAGTCTCACTGGCTCCAGACGGGAGCAGTTGAGATTCTTGTGCGGTATTCACTGTAAAAAAAAAAAAAACTCAAACTTGATCAAACAATTTGATGCTTTTACAAGCTCTTTTTGGTTATATTACCCACACAAAGGCTACGTCATAGTGGGCACCCATCAATAGTTACTTTTGTTTTATAAAAAATAAATACAAATTTGTGTCCATTCCTCAAATACGGTAAAACTTATTTTTTGCCAACATTTTGGTTAAAAATAATAAACACTTAGTATTGACCACCTTTTATTGTTTAGAGATACAACCGACATATTTCTGTTAGCTGTCTTCACATCATCAGGGTTTATGTTCTTATAATTAAAAATTATAAGAACATAAACCTAGAAGTTAAAAATTAAATTAATAAAAAATTTAATATCGTGGATTTTCTTACATAGTTAAAACTTCGAACAACTTTAAAGTTAGGATGAAGGAGCATCTAAGGTATTTATAGAATAATGGTTTCTCGGATTTTGATAAAACATTTATTGGAGATAAACTGTACTTTTGATTTTAATTAGTTTTATTTTAATTTGTATTACTTAAAACAAAATCAAGTAAAATTTTACTGGGATGTGTCTACATTCCTCCTGGATCCAATATCACAGTCTACCGAAACCACATTGATGACCTCGAAACCTTTAAAAATAAATACCCCGATGCCAGATTTTATTTGGCGACTATAATACCCCTAGCATTGATTGGATGAATAAAAACTCTTATAACAACTTAAGCCTATCAGAAAACGCTAGTGAAATAATAGATATGACGAACTTACTCGCTCTACATCAAGTCAATCAAGTCTACAATACCAATAACCGGCTGCTGGATTTAGTGTTCTGTAGTGATCTCTGAATTCACATTGTTAAATCAATTGACGAGCTCCTCCCCCTAGACTGCCACCACCCCGCTTTAAGCATAACCATCTTGATGAATAACTCACCAGACGACACAACTATTCTTCCTAACTTTACTTATAATTTTTCCAAAGCTGACTTTCCTAATATGAACCAATATCTTACAAATGAAGACTGGTCATTTCTTCACCTCAACAATAATATTAACTAAAATCTTGAAATTTTTTACACAATTATCAACAGGGCCATTGAAAACTATGTACCACTTTCACATTTCAAAGAAGCGAAGTTCCCGAAATGGTGCAACAGCGAGTTAATCAACCTGATTATTTGCAAAAAAGCTGCACACAAAAACTTTAAAGAATCTAAATCCCTCAATGACTATAAGTTATTTCACAATTACAGAACTCAATGTAAAAAACTGTCAAAAAAATCATATTATAATTATATAAATGGAATCGAAAAATCTATACCCTCTAATATACAAAACTTTTTCACACATGTAAACTCTCTTAGAAAAAACAAACAAGGTTTACCCATTTCAATGCACTTCAAAGATAAGAGTAGCACTGATATGAAAGTTAAGGTTAACTATTTTGCTGATTACTTCAAAAGTGTATATGACGAAGATATCCCAGAAAATTACATACCACCACCTTCTCTTATTGAGAGCATGCATATCCCTGCTGTACACATCAATATAAACGACGTTAAATCTAAAATTAAATCTCTAGACAAAAACAAAAAGGCCGGACCTGATAACGTGCACCCCAATATTCTCATAAATTGCATTGCTTCACTGGCTGAGCCGATTTGTCTATTGTTTAATCAATCGCTTGATACAGGTTGCTTCCTGGACATTTGGGAACGTTGTTATCTAACGCCTGTACTAAAAAAGGGTAATAAAAGTGATGTCACTAACTATAGACCTATATGTAAGCTATCTATAATTCCGGAACTTTTTGAAAAATTACTTTTTGATAAAATTTCCCCATATATTAAACATCTCATTGTTCCAAATCAACATGGATTTTTGTCTGGTAGGTCAACTCTGATAAATCTCTCATTATATGAAAACTTTATATCAAATGGATTAGCTAACAAACTCAAGTCGATTCCATATACACAGATTTTATCAAGGCCTTTGACAAAGTGTGCCATAAAATTCTACTGGTTAAACTACGTAAGCTCGGTATTGACGGAAAACTTTTAGACTGGTTTGCAAGCTATCTATCTGATAGAGTTCTACTTGTAAAAATTAATTTGTTCTATTCCAATCAATTTATAGCTACCAGTGGTGTACCTCAAGGGTCCCATTTAGGCCCAATTAAATAAACTCCTCAAAACAATTCATCTTTTCCTAACCATAAGAAACATATACAAACTAAAACAAATGAAAACAATATATTTTGCACTCTGCCAATCTATAATAGAATATGGAATCATTGTTTGGGGAGGAGCAACAAACTCAGCTATTGCTCATATGGAAACCACACAGAGAACCATCTTAAAGGTTATACTAAAAAAACACAGAATGACTGACACAGACCAAATATTCAACATGTTCGACGGACTTGATATACGACAATTATATATAAAAACACTTCTTAACTATATCTTTGACCAAAAACACAAACTCCAACAAACACAAACCATTAATAGACCAGTTAGACAAGCATACATACAAAACTTAAAAACACCGACGATAAACACAAGCTTTGGACAAAGACACCACAAATACCAGGCAATAAAAGCATTCAACCATCTTTCACTCGATTTAAAAAAAGAAGAAAACAAAAAACTTTTCATACTCAAAATTAAAAGATGGATTAAAGACCAAAAAAGACAACTTTACAAAAAAATCACAACATAAAAAAATAAAAAAATAATAAAAACACATAGACATAAACACCATTGCAATACTCACTAATATATAAAACCTTTTAATTTCACTATCGGTTTATATGTATCTATCCTATTTATATAGTTTTATTCTATTGTTTTATTTTAGTGTTTTTGTACTCTATTTTGTTTTGCTCTATTTTCTTTCTTTCAATTCTCATATGTTATTGTTGAGTCTCTTTTTTCTTTAGTTTTTATTTTATATGTATCTTAAGTAAAATAAAAAAATCATATCAAACTGTAAAATGAGGTCCTCAGCACGGGTAAAGCACCCAGTGAGGCCCACATTAGTCAAATATGTAACACACATGTATAAATCAGGTGAATCAAATAAAAAAAAAAAAAAAAAAAATTTTGTTTTTACTGTTCATAAATGATATTGTTGACATATTTGATAAAGATGTAGATGTATTGCTTTTTGCAGATGATTTAAAAATATTTAAAATCATCAAAACCGCTGAAGATTGTGCCTGCCTACAAAATAATTTAAACAAATTAATTAGTTGGTGCTCTATTAACATAATTTATCTGAACATAAATAAGTGTTATTCAATAAGTTTTTACAAAATAAGTCAACCAATTATTCATCCTTATGAACTTAACAACTCTATCCTTACCTCTGTCGAAGAAATTAGTGACTTGGGCATAACTTTCGACTCTAAATTAAACTTCATATCCCATATAAACTCAATCTATAATAAAGGTATCAAAATGCTTGGCTTCGTTCTAAGAAATTCCAGAGGTTTCAAGAATATTTCAACTTTAAAATTTTTGTAAACATCCTTAGTACGTAGTCAAGTCGAATATAACTCCTCGATCTGGTCCCCCCATTTTAAAATACATTCCGATTCAATCGAAAAAATTCAACACAAATTCTTAAGACACGTTAATTTTAACCTCGGTATTCCCGTTGAAAACATAAATTATAATTACTTGATGAAAGAATTAAATTTACTAAGACTGTCAGATCGAAGAATTATATCCGACTTAATATTAATGTTCAAAATTGTAAATGGTAGAATAGACAGTCCAGATCTAACTAAGCTCATTGAATTTCATATTCCCACGAGATCCACTCGTTCTAAAATCCTTTTTAAATGTAACAATAATCGGACTGAGTATACGAAACACTCACTTTTACCTAGGTTGCATGAAGTTACTAATAGATATGCAGATGTGATAGATCTATTTGCATGGAACATAGGTACAAGACGGCTATGCTATCATATTTTTTTAATCACTATTAATTTTATTTGTATTATAGATTTTTGCATGTAAATGTATCTCTGGTGTCACTTCCCAATGTATCGTCACAATTAACTGTTATACATACACTGTTTTACAATTACTAATATTTTGAATATGAATTTGTGACATGTAATTAATGTTTATGGCATACTTATGCCGTTTGTATTAAATAAATAAATAAAAAATAAAATAAAATCATAAAATAAACTGGAGTTTTTGTTAATTCCAAAATGTTTGAAAAGAGTTTAAATATTTGGGAGGCGTGTTTGGATAACCATTTATTGGATAACCAACACATTTGTCATAGATCACTCCAAGCGGTTTGCTACGTTTGGTGAGTTGGCAGAGGTGCCCGGATTCGTGAGGTGAGGATTGTTCCGGTCTTGGCGGTGGTTGCGCCTTCCCACGATAAGAGGCCGGTTTGAGAAGACTCTTTGACCTCTCCAGGTGGTTTCTATCGACCCATCGTCTTGCACTACAGCAGGAGTGTTGGATTCATATGTCTGTGACTCCTAGATATCTACCCATCCCGCTTCCCTTTTTGCTTCCTTTGGAACGGATGCTTTTAACTTCCTCCTTTGTAACGGATGCGTCTACCTACCTACTATGTGGCAGGCCGGATTTGGAGACTGGTTGAGGGAGACCTTTTTACCTCTCCAGCAGGACTCTCCCGATTAATCGCCTTGCAATGGGAGGGATGCATTCATACGTTCGTCACTCCTGCATACACTGATCCCCAAATTCCTACTCACCCCTTAAAATTTTTCCTCACCAGAATTTCTTCTCATGCCTCTCCTTAAAAAAACCCTCCACACAGCATCCCTTAAAAGACACAGGCCTCCTCCAATGTGGATTTAATGTAAAAACTGATCGCCTTGTAGTGGAGGGATGCATTCATGCGTCCGTCACTGCTGGACACACTGATCCGCAGATTCTTACCCATCCCGTATACTCTTTCCTCACCAGAATTTCCCCTCATGCCTCTCCATAAAAAAACCCTCCACACAGCATCCCTTAAAAGACACAGGCCTCCTCCAATGTGGATTTAATGTAAAAACTGATCGCCTTGTAGTGGAGGGATGCATTCATGCGTCCGTCACTGCTGGACACACTGATCCCCAGATTCTTACCCATCCCGTATACTCTTTCCTCACCAGAATTTCCCCTCATGCCTCTCCTTAAAAAAACCTTCCACACAGCATCCATTTGAATACATAGATCTCCTTCTATATGGATCTAATGTAAAAACGAAGCTTATAGTCTGATTAAGCCAAACGCTCGTGATTACATAGGTTAAAAGGCAATTATAGGTTTCCGACCATAAGCATTACAAGAGTTGACTTGCTGATTAAAATGAAAAAAAAAAAACGAAAATCCGGTTGTTACAATGCAACGATCTTTAAAAGTTTGTTTTGATTTGCATATTTAAAAAGCCTGTTCATTTCGAGGTTTTAAAATATTCATCGTTTCCTGATAAATATTCAGCAGCGTTGTAAGAAAAGTAAGCGAATCTTCCGACAAAGAAAGCAGCATTTATAAAAAGATAATTTGAAGGACTATTAGTACACTTCATTTTTTAAATGTTTCAATAAGAATATTTATAAGCTTTTACGAAAATGTTGCGTTTCTCTAAAAAAATAACGGTTTCATTTATAAACAGTTTCAAATCCTGACAGACGGCTGTGGATTTTTAACCATAGTTACCTAGATCTAAAATATTTTGAAAATTAGCATCTTTGCGATGAAATACAAAATCTTCATTCTTGACAGTTTATTTTTTAACTTATCATGGGTATCTCCGGCTAAAGGACGCGGACTTCGAGCATCGTCTGCGGTTGGGCCGATAGCTATACGCATTCTCATTGGGACTGCCCGGTGGTCTATGGAATACTTTCTCTGGCTTTTTTTAATATATTTTATTTTATTTCCGCTACTATAGTAATAACTTACATTATAACATAATCATATAACTGTTTTTTTCCTCATTACTTATTTTATTTACAGAAGGTTTCTTCGACTGGTCATAGCCGTTATTTTTATTTTTCTTTTTCTTTTACTAAGACTATTATCTCTTTTTGATGTTACCTATTTCAGAAGAATTATTCCACGGGCTGCTACTTCTATTTATCTTTTGTATAATGTTAATTTAAGTACTTGCATACTGCTTACTAACCCCGTATGCATGGACATTGGAGGGTCTAGAGTCGTTCAAATAAATGTAGCTTCGTTCAAAAAAAGAAGAGTCTTGACGTGTGCGGTGAAGGAGGAAACCATATGTTTCCTTATAACGCCGTTGGGAAAGTGGTGGGTCCAAAAAAAAAAAGAAGTTTATTTTTTTATTTGAATATCGCAACTGATCCCAAACGTGAATTAACACAAATTGTGAAATAACACAAAAACAACAAATAAAATTTTCTTGGGTTCAACGTAGTGCATCGTATGATTATGATACGCCCTCCGACTCGTTCCAGCAATACCTTTCAGATAAGATAGACATACGACGTGCGGCAGTGTAGCAGAAAAAAATATATGTAAAAAAATATCATTGGTAATATGACATCAAGATTTATACTACAAATATGCTCGGGAATCGTTGGTTAAAAAGTCTTTCGGGTATTGTGTTGACACCATGTTTAAAAACGTCTCTTAAAAATAAAACGTATTTAAGTAAATATATGATTTTTTTAAGTAAAGTTATGAAATTGATTTAGTCAATGTCAACTTAGGGGATGCTGTGTGGAGGGTGTTCTTAAGAAGAGGAATTAGAGGGAGGAAGTTTTTCGTTTTTTACATGAGCTCCACACAGGAGGCCCTGAGGAAAATAATTTCCCTCAGGCCCTATTTCACCTTTAGGGATACTGTGTGGAGGGTCTTTTTATGAAAGGAAGAAGGGGAAGTTTTAGGAAGGAAAAGGGTATTAGGGGTGGTTAGGAATCTGGGGGTCAGTGTGTCCAGGAGTGACGGACGTTTTTTTTTTTTATTTATTTTTTTATTATTTCATACTTAAATGTTTACGTGATACATTGTTGGTTTTTTTTAACTACCACACTAGGCTATTGCCCGTGTTGTGGTAGTCATACATGACATATTATTTTATATAAACAGATACAAAATATGAGAAGAGGAAAGAAAAAATAACATATTTAGGGATAAATAAAACTAAAGACAGTTAAAAATAAAGATATAACAATTAAAAGTAAGCTAAGAAATAAAGAATAAAAACATAATTTAAAGAAGATTGAAATAAACTTTGGTAAGTATTATTATTCTTGAGATAAAAATAGAAATAAAAATTGGTAAGTATTCTTCTGCACGAGAGTACATGTTTGTAGTCGCTTTTGATATTCTTTCTCTGAAAGAAGTTGGAAAGAGTGTTAGAGAAAGTAAATTTTTTTGTTTGTAATTTTTTTTAATGTAATGTTAAGTTAAATTAATTAATTAATTAAATTTGTATTAATTTTTTTAAATTAATTTTTTTTATTTTTTTAATACTTTTTTTTATATTCATATTATTTGTTTTTATTGTAATATTAAGCTCTCATGTGTTGTTTGAAGAAATCTCTTCCCTTTTCAAATATCCAATGTTTGATACGGGCTTTAAAGAGAGATTTAGAATTATTCTGTGATTTTATATCGGCACTCAGAGCATTATACATTTTGGGAGCGATAAACCAGAATTGTCGTTGGGCGAATGAGGTTTTTGTTTTAGGGACCACGCAACCCAGGTTTGATGAAAAACGTGTGTGTGCTTGATGTTGTGGAGCCACCAGTAGATTTTTTTGGCATATGTATTTAGCAAAGAGTTCATATGAGGGATGGGTAGGTTGGAATTTAAATATGATTCTCAAAATTAGTTTTTGAACTGTAATAATTGGATTTATAATGGATTCAGCACAACCACCCCATCCCACAATACCATATGTTGCTATGGATTGGAAAAGGGCAAAGTATACGGTTCTTAGGGTCTGTAAATCTAAGATGGACCTAAGGGAGCAGAATATATTGCAGAGTTTACGGAGTTTTTTTACTGTGTCACTTATGTGAGCTTCCCAACGCAGTTGGTTGTCTATGATTATCCCCAGATATTTGACTTCCTTTGATGATTTAATAACAGAACAAGTGCAATTAATATTAGGTGTGATTTCTGGAGTGTGTAAGTTGAGTGAACATGAGTGAATGATTGGTTTAGGGCAGTTGTTAGGTATATTATTTTGACGTATGGAAAAAGTCATATATTGTGTTTTGTCGATGTTAAGTGTGAGGAGGTTAGTGTCTAGCCAATGCTTTACTTTTACTAGGCCATCATTAGTTTTGTTAATAACGGATTGCCACGTTTCATCTTCGAATATTAATACTGTGTCATCGGCAAATGATAATATCTTACCTCCAATATTCATGGCACATAGTGAGTTAATGTATATAAGAAATAAAATTGGTCCTAGTATACTGCCTTGGGGTACACCACAGGACGCTGATAATTTATTACTTATATGTTTTTTATCAGATTGGATAAGAGTTTGTTGTGTTCGGTTTATGCGGTTTGAATGCGATGTTCCGAGAGAGTACGGCTGGGGGTCAAAGGGACTCCCTCAACCACTTTCTCTCAATCCAGCCTGCCATGCAGCTGGTGGGCAGACACATCCACCACCAAGACTCGGACAAACCTCACCCTATGAACCCGGGCACCCCTGTTAAGTCACCAAACGTAGCGAACCGTGACCTATGGCAGAGGTTCAATACCGGCCTTCCAAATTAAAGTTCTGGCAAAGACCTATGTCTAAAGGGCTGGATAGGAATGTAGAGGTCAGTGTATCCAGGAGTGAACCAATCCATCACGGTGAAAGTATGAGTCCGGTTGGAGAAGTCAAACGGCCTCCCTAAGCCAGTCTCTCTTTAAGCGGCCCGCCCGAAGGTGGGAAGACACATCCGCTGACAAGACCTAGACAAACCTCACCCAATGGACCCGGGCACCCATGATAAGTCACCAAACAATCAAACCGTTTGGGGTGAACTATGGCAGAGGTGTTGGTTATCCAATAAAGGTTCCCGGGGCGGCGGTATCCATTTTCGCCTCCCAAAATCTTAATAAAGTAAGTACGAGCAAAAATTGCAAAATTCTTTATCAATAATAATAATAACGTATTATTTATATAGCGCAGTTTTGTGATATTTCACTTCAAGTGCGCTTAATTATAATAAACTTAAAATTAATCCTATAGTGTTCCTTACGAGTCCTTACAAAATACAAAATTGATTAAATAATGTGGAACAAAGAATATACAGCATATACAAAGCACTTCCTAAAAAACAATATTAACAACAAGAATTCTTAAAACTTTTTTTTTTTTTTTTTTACATTAACTCCACACAGGAGGCCCTGCCCTATTGAGCCCGCAAGCGACCAGATTTGCCTGCTGCCATGCGGGCATGCAGTCAGCTTTCTGCTGATATGCTGGTCGTGCTCGAATTTTGACCTATTTATGATTCTCTTGGTTTCCTTTGCCATTTTGTTGTAAGCTGTTCTGTCTTCGGATGTTCTAGATGTGTTGTAGGCTCGGTAACCCGCGTTTTTTCGTCGCACTGCTTCAGCGCATTGTCGACTGAACCACGGCTTTGAGCCTACACCAGTTTCCTTAACAGTAGATTGGATGAAGCCATCCATCGCGGATGTGATGACCTCACCAATTTCCTGGGCACATCTTGAGGGATCCGAAGTCCGAAAACAGACAGCTGACCATGGGAAAGCATTAAAATGTGCCCGCAGACCGAACCAATCTGCTGACCTATAGTGCCATACTTTTCTCTTCAGCCTCTCGTTTGGTGGTCTGAAGTTTACAGGGATTGATGTCGTCACCAGGCAGTGGTCGGACGATCCTTAAGGCGCTGTGACTTCAATACTGTACTTAACTAAATTATAATAAAGAATAGGAGGCAGTTTACGATTAGAAATAATAATAACAGAGTGCACAGAGTAACAGTGTGTAACAAAGAATATACCTACAGTATATACAAAGCAATTCCTAAAGAACAATATTAAACAAAAAGAATTATTAAAACTAAATTATAATAAAGAATAAGAGGCAGTTTACGTTTAGAAATAATAATAACAGAGTGCACATAAAACTATAGTTGAGAGGTTATCGAAACCAAACAATTACCAGAAATTTGAGGAACATGGCTTATTATAGTAGATTGAAAACGAGTTAAAATTATCATTCACTTAAATTTTTCCATTTTTACTTAAAGGAAGCCAAAGGTGTTTTTCTTTTATAACTATGTAATTCATTAGGTCTTTTATGAACGGGATGTCTTGCAGTAGATTTTCAAGAAAAAAAAAAACAAATTACATAGAGATATCGATAGAGGGCCAAGGAAAATATAATAGAGCTGGATAATAATATCGGCAAACCGGGACTTGTTTTTTTTAACCGTGAGAAGGTGATCTTTTTATGAGTAATTTTCATTTAAATGAGTCTTTTATCCGTAATATGCTGCTTAATTGGTAGAGCGGTCTAAGGCGTCGTGTTCCTATGTTCCTTCCCTGGAGTAGCAGGTTCGATCTTTTGCTGGCTTAGGTTCTGGTAAACGAGCAGACTTTTACGGTAATTTCTTGCCGGCCAGATATAATACTCTCTCTCTGTAAATAAACGAAATTATTAATATCTCTTAAATTTATTTTCATATTAATACTTACTCGTAGATATATTTATATAAATTTATTTTTCTTATTTAGATAACTTGATAATTTTGTGTTATTGAATAAAATATAAATGTAATTTGACCGGTCAGTGGTTGAGTGGGCATAGCGCTGGGGTCCCACCCGAGCGTCGCGTGTTCGATTCCTCGCTAAGTCCTCCATCACAACACAAGCAACATTTTCGGATTTCTGTGTTGGTAGTAGGAAAATTTCAAACGTTGATGGGTTATTCGTAACCCGGGAATTTTTGTCATTCTTTAAAAAAAAAAAGATAAAAAAAAATTATTTCATTTTCTAAAATAATCTTTACATAATATTTTATGTAATCGTTTTTTTAGGATATATTTAACTAATTAGTCCCCATTAACTCTTCAAATTATAAATTAAAGTCCTCCGCCGCGTCTGTCTGTCTGTCTGTTCGCGATAAACTAAAAAACTACTAAACGGATTTTCATGCGGTTTTCACAATAGATAGAGTGATTCATGAGAAAGGTTTAGTGGTGTGGATTTGATTAGTATGCAAATATACTCTTATGCCGAAGATGAAATTTTGCATATGTGACCATCCAAACAAGAGGAAGGTCACTGTCTACATTTGATTTCGAAAATTCTGCGTAAAGCCCGGGCATCGCCGGAGACTTCAGCTAGTTTCTAATATTTTTGTCTGCATGAACTTTTTGTCTAGACTTGTTTGTATTTTATTAATTAAAATTTTATCCCGATGAAGAAACCATTGGTTTTGAAACATGTTGATAATTTTGATTAAATAATTGGTGCATGCAAAGTAATTTGTTTTCACATATCATAATATTTGTTTGTTGAATCTAAACAACGTTACAAAAGTGATTTGTATGAATAAATTATTATTGATTCCTACCTACATAAAATCGATACCGCGTTTCAGTCGCCTACGAGCTTCGTTACTCTATCTGTTTCTGTGAGGGTGGCGACCGTAATTATAAAGAGGTTAGCAGAGAGGATGAACAGCGTTTTTTTAGTTACAATTTTTTTTACATTGAAAATTAATTTTAAGTAAAAACGCGCGTTTTTTTTACTTAAAATATAAATTTTCTATGTAAAAAAAAATAACTAAAATAAAACGCGGTCCATCCTCTCTGCTTACCCTTCTATAATTACGGTCGTTACCCTCAGTTAAAAAAAAGGCGCGTTTTTTTTTCACATAAAATATAAATTTTCTATGTAAAAAAAAATTTAATAAAAAAAAACGTGGTCCATCCTCTCTGCTAGCCTCTTTATAATTACGGTCGTCATCCTCTCAGAAATAAATAGAGCAAAGAAGCGCGTAGGCGACTGAAACGCGGTAGTGTTTGTAAGGTGATTTGTGCATTACAATCCCTACCGCGTTTCAGTTGCTAGCGTGACGAATCGTGGTAGGGATTGTAAATACGCTTCCCGGGCTCATGGGTGCGTTTTTTCCAGTGGATACATCTGCCCGCCAGCATCGTGGCAGGCCGGATCTGGAGAGACTAATTGGGGGAAACCTTTTGATCTCTCCAATGGGACTCTTGAAACATTGTCTTCCACCGCAGCGGGAGGGATGGATTCATACGTCACTCACTTCTGGAGGCACTGAACTTATTCATTCCCAGAACTTTATCTCTGTCATTTCCTTAAAAGACACTCCATACAGCATCCCCAAAGGTGGCATAGGCATCCCGTGTGGAGCTAATGAAAAAATTAAAAATTAAAAGCTTTTTCCTCAATCTACAACGATTCCAATTTGTGAATAGAATCGCCAGAAACTTGTTAAAAAATAAACTAAAAAAATCACTAAAACCACTCCACCTTGACACTTAAAGAAGACTTACTTGACACTCAAGATTGTAACTTTTACATATATAACGTTTTTGGTGTACATACTTTTTGATCGTGAAAACAAGCAATATAGCGTCACTTTGCATAAACCACTATTTATTTCATTACTTAGTGAGTTCCTTAGTTTCCGCGAAGTTAACCGACTTCAATCAGATCGAGATCAACTCCATAAAACATTTTTTAAATTTTATTTTCGCACGATTTAAAAACAAAGAAAATTTTCATTACATCTTCCAGGAATCCGAAAGATCCGCCCAGCTGCATATCATCCCCACCCCCTTCACCGCCCCCGGATCGCTCGGTTCCCAGATTCCCATTAGCAAATACTGGGGATGAATCCGTCCAATACCGCCTCAATAGTCCTGCTCGCCGGGTACCTAATAGCAATTGTACGAAGGCTTCGGTTAATAGCTTCCCTTATCTATGGGGTGGAATGGAAATTAAAACAGACCGCTTGTCATCGGATAATATTCCTTTCTCCGTATATCATCTGAATTATTTCAAGGAACAGGGCTTCTCAATTTTATATTGTTTGGAAGTTAATGGACCGGCTGAAAATGTATTTTTTTGCATTTTTTGACAGGATGTATCTCTAACTAGAATTTAACTCCACCATTTGGAATCCATATTACAGTATACATGAATATTCCCTTGAGCGTGTCCAACATAAATTCTTACGTCACGTTAATTTTAAATTGGGAATATCAATAACTTCTCCCTGTGACGTCTATTGGACTTGATTCAATAAAAGAAAGAAGAATTTGTTCTGTCTTATTTTATTTATTTAAAATTATTAATAACTTACTGAACCCTGAACTTCTCGCGTTAATATGTTTCATGTACCGAGTAGATCAGTTCGTCGCAAATTACCTTACCATTGTAACAATACAGGATCTAGTGCTGAATTATATGCCATAATAAATCGCCTGCATATACTTGATAATAAATATGTGGTTGATGATGTGATCAATATTGAAAGGTTTTCAACATACCAACATTATTTTAAAATTGATTATAATCTAAAATACTTAGAATGTTTATATTCTTCATCAATGTTTACTTATGGAATTTTACGTAGTAATTTTTTAGTTCTTAATATCTTGTATAGAATCTTGAATATGAGGTTTTCTTTTTGTAGACCACTTGCGTTGATTTCATAACGACTTGGAAAAAATCGTGTGGATAGATCTTTTTACTAAGATTACGAAAATGTTAGTAAATTTTTTTAGAAATGTACGGTTTTTTTATTTTTAAATAAATTACTCCATTATTTGGGCTCGTGACGTCACTACATGAAAATATTCGGTCTCCGAAAATGTTCCTATTAATTTTGTAAAATTCCACACTGATTTTTTTTTTATATGGCATCACTTTGATTTCAGGTGAATTTTTGAATTCGTTCACTAGATTTATTGTTTGTTCTCTGCTTTTCTTTTATAATTTGGTTTGAATTTTTGACAGATGTTATGAAGAGAACCCCGTACATTTTAGATGTCGGTACGTGTTTTAGAGGTATAATGGTTATGGTGCTGATTTTATCAAAATCAAATTTTATAATATTCTTATTATTATTATAATTTACAAGTACAAGTATATTACATTGGATTTATTAATATAGACGTTGTACATTATAATGATTTATGATCAATAAGATGGATCACGGAAAAAAATATTTATGAGATTTAATATTTTTGGTATGCCTCGTTATTCTCCTGTGCCATTCGTGTGAAAAACGTTCTTTTTTTTAAAAATGATTTTCGGCTATGTAATTATCATTTTTTCGCACCTATAAAATTATGTCCCGTCTTTCCGGTTTATAAAAAATGGTCTGATTTTTCGGATTGAAATTTTTAAAAAATCCCCAGGGTTTCAAAAATACGATAAAAAAAACGGAATGTCTTAGAATATTTGCCTAAACCGGAATTTTTTTTTTAAATGTGATGCAAGTGACCTATTATATTTATAATAGCTTACTATTTTTACTTTATGCTGTCACTTCAATGTGTGTTTTTTAATTTTTTGCCATACGAATATTTTTTTTCTTATTTACCTATATTCTTTATCCATTTCAAAGTTAATTCAAAATAAATAAATGAATAAATATCAAGTAATCAATATATATTATAAAAGGGGGTGTATGAAAGTGTGCGTCCCGCTAAAACTCAGAAACGAGTCCCGGTTCGATCAAGGTATATGATGTGATAGCCATCTATTCCCCATCCATGAAGAAGGTTCCTATTTTTACCAGAAAGGCGTGCTTTTAATGATATAAGGGCTGGAAGTTACGCCCTCTAGAAATTTCTACAATAGTCGAGAGTATTCCAGAGCATTCCACAACATTCCAGAACATCCCGGAACATTCTGGTAAATTGTGGAATTTTCGGGAATAGGGAATCAGGAACATCGTCGTGGAACATTCCAGAACACTCTCAAATGTTATTGAATACAGGAAAATTGTATACCATTCGAAGGCTGTTTTGTATGGGTGGGGCTACCCATCGTTAGGGGTACATAAAGCAAGATTTTTCATGGGTTCGAACGTTAATTCTGGGCTGGAGCTCCACAATACTTGACGAACCTACTTGATTATGTGCAAAAGGGAGCGGTCTGTCTGATTAAAAATACGTTCTTAACAGACCAATTGCCATCTCTAATGCGCAGACATAATGTGAACATGCTGAGTCTGCTCTACAGGAATCTTAATTTAGTCTGCTCTAAGGGGTATATAAAGCAAGATTTGTCATGGGTTCAAACGTCAATTTAATCTCATACCAACTCCCTGAGCGAAGCCGGGTACCCCAGCTAGTATATAATAATAAAACCCCACCTAAATACAAATCTTAAGAACAACTGAATATGGGTGCCTCCTCTGGGCTGGAGCTCCACAATACTTGAAGAACCTACTTGATTGTGCAAAAGGGGGTGGTCCATCTGATTAAAAATACGTTATTAACAGACCAATTGCCATCTCTAATGCGCAGACATAATGTGGACATGCTGAGTCTGCTCTACAGGAATCTTAATTTAGTCTGCTCTAAGGAGCTTGCAGCATTGATCCGCTGTGCACCGGTACACGTGCGTGAAACTCGACGGGCACGAGCAGAACACTCGTTCACTGTTTTATTTTTATTTTTTTTACATTAGCTCCACACAGGAGGCCATGAGTAAAATATTCCCCTCAGGGCCTATGTCATCTTTGGGTTATGCTGTGTGGAGGGTCTTTTTAGGATAGGGAAGGAGAATAAGTTCTGGGAAGGAAAAAGGTATTAAGGGAAATCAAAGGGACTCCCTCAACCATTCTCTCCCGATCTGGCTTGCCATGCAGCTGGTGAGCAGACGCATCCGCCGTTAAGACTCGGACAAACCTCACCCCATGAACCTGGGCATCCTTGCTAAGTTACCAAACATAGTGAACCACTTGGGGTGAGCTGTGGCAGGGTTGATGTTGATGTTGATGTTGGCTTCATGAGAACGATACGTATTTTCGACTCGTTTTTGTGTAAGTCGACTCGAATGTGTAACGAGCTAAAGGCAACTGTTTTTCCTCCATCGTATAATCCACATAAATCCTTTACTACACCCCTTTCCTTAACCCACCTCCAACCGGGTTGCGACGTAGTTCCAGTGCCTTTACACCGTTCAAGAAGGGGCGCTCTTACGAGGTATTACGTAACAAAAGAATAGGAGATATAACAATAAAAAATTGATTAAAAAATACAAAAAGGAGACCAAAATTTCAAATACATTTTTTATTCCAAATAATAATAACTGGTTAAAGTAAGTCAAGTAGGTCCCTTAACTTGTACAGAATGTTATAAGACGTACTTGACTTTCTTTAATCAGTGATTCCTGTCAATATTTGGGATAAAAAATGTAAAAGAAATTTTGGTCTCCGGTGACTTTGAATTTGAATTCTTCAAAGGCAAACAAATTGTTTTTCTTACACATGTCATAACTGTTCACTCAGCGATTGAACCGCACAGCCCCCTCACCCTGACGTCATTTACATTTTTTCTCCAAATAATATCAGGGAACACTGGTTAAGTAAGTCAAGTACGTCCCTTAACACCCTCATTGAATGTTATAGGACGTACTTGACATAATTTAACCAGTTTTTATTATTTGGAGTAAAATATGTAGGTACAAGAAATTTCGGTCAGCGGCGACTTTTAAATTTTTGTTGTTATATTTAACAGTCTTTTATGGACAAAAACTTTATAATAACCTATCATAAAGGGAGCCGCAAGATTTTTTAACGATTTTGTATGCGAAGATTATTTCAGTAACTTTTATACCAATTTAGGTGTAAGTATTTTTTATATTGTATTTTTATTTTGTATTTTTCCTTCTGATAAAATCTTATATATATATATATATATATATATATATATATATATATCTAATTGTTTTTTACCCGTCACCATAAACGTCCTGAAACGACGATGAAACTCGGTCACGTTTTCAACAGTTTAAAAATCGATAATTGTACGCTGTTTAACTTTTGTTAACGTAGCACTACAACACGTCTCCATACTTCCGCTTCTCAAAATACACTGTATGAATTCAATTATCTCAAACCCGCGAATTCGTATATAGTGGAATGTCACCACCACATTCCACCTGGCGCACTTCTGAAGGGCATTTTGTTTGCACTGTACAAGCATGTGTGCATTATTTTTCAGTCTACCGATAAAACCTTACAAACATCTAAATAAACATAAAAAACCTAAAGCTAAGAGTACTATTATATATATTCTGTCTTTATGATGCGAAACAAAATTGCTTATAATAATAAAGCATAATAAAAATTTATTAATAAATTTCATGATTCGATTATGATATGTGACAATTAATAAAACTTCGTAATATTATAAAGAACTATTCTGATGATGTGGTGACTAATGGATGTGATGAAACATGCTATCCAATTTTTACATAATGTATCATTGTTATTCGATAATTCAGTTTATCCGATCTACTTACTATCTGATTCCGTGTCAAACGATTTCCACTGTCGGCACTATACATGTTTGTACAGCGGCCAATTACAAAGCCAATTACCTACGTACTTTTAACGTTTATTTGAGTACCCGTCGACAGATTTTCAAACTAATAGGTTTATTAAAAGAGAAATTGATATGTTAAGCAAATACACCGAAAATCTTTGTTGAAAGCTTTGAAAGCTTCAGACCGAACGAGTTCTAAGATTGTTAATAACTAGCGCTGACCCTTGAAGAATCACGGGAAAGTCTGAATTCCTGACACTTAAAAATGGTTTGACTAAGGATTGAACTTCTATCCCCAGGGACTGGAGTCAACACTGCTAACAACTGAGCCAAATACCAGATGTACAGGACCGACATTTATTTCGTATGTTAACTGCTGTAATGTCATTATTTTTTTATGTGTATACCTATACAGTGAGATTACCCCAATTGGGGTATGTTGCGAGGTTGAACAGAGTGGGGATGGGATGGAGATAGGGAAGAGGAAGATGGGGAAGAACCTGGCTATTCAGATCTGGTCACCAAACACAGCTTAGGCCATTTCAAGCAAGTTTCAATTCGGAATTATGGTCTTACACCAGGGTGATACTGAGAATATCTTCCACTCCGGAACATGCCCCAAATATACTGTATATTATTTTTAATGAATTAATTGTGAAATAACAGAAATTAATCCAATTAAATTTATTTGCGCACGCCGGGATTTGATCTCGCGCTCTTCGGATTTAAGTGCCTTGTCAGAGCCTAACCCCTCAACCACGGGGCCGTCAGATATGTATATTTATTAATTAACGCCCTTTTTCGGGGCTTTTACATATGCATGGCAAGAAATATACAGTATTTATTGTTCATAACTGAACTGCCTAAGTAACAATATTTATTATATTATATTTTATTTTATTAATCATAGAGGAAAACGCTTAGATAACTTAGAAGCCTTGGAAATTAAAAAAAAAAATCCCTTAAAAATAATGAAGCTATTATCAACAAACAAAAAATATTAACTTACAGCCCAATCGTAGATATGTTCCCCTACCCACTCACTCTTCATTAATACCTAGCAACGGCTCCACCCCTACCACAATCCTTAGTAATAATACATTGTTCCCATCCACTATTTTGTAACTGTCAAATCAGTATACGTTTGCCCTGAAGAAGGAACGGTCGTTCCGAACGGCTTTATACAAATATACAAGTGGTTCAAACAAAGTAACATTGTTTCATTTATCTATAATATTTTATATTTGTTTAACTTTTTATGTTTGTATGTGTATGCGTGATTGCCACCAACACATATTATATATGATATAATGCACTGTCATCGACAATGAATTTTTCTGCTGATCGGCTCGATCAGCTTCAGAGTGTGTTAATTTCCACTTCCAAGATTTTCATTCATTTATTCAAGAAAACGAATACGAAATTCAAAAAGATATATTTAAAAGACTATTTGAGAGTCCCTGATACCAAGGTGAAATGTTTTAACTCAAATAAATGGTTTAGGAACATTAAAAAGCCGTAAAGAGATTGCATTTTTTGATTAAATGTTTGATGGGATTGCATTACTTTTAGCGTACAGAAGGTACATAATTGAAGTGAGATATTCCTAATTGAATCCTATCCTCGTTTCCGCTTACGGTTAATTGCAATGGGAGCTCTTTTTGATTACATTTAATCGATATACCGAATACCATCAATGTTAATCGCTTTTAACCACTTATTTTGTAGTTAAAAATTTAAAAGTTAATTTAGAGGTAACTAGGGATTTATGTGAGTAAATAAAAAACACTTTTAAAACACTTAAAAAATAATTTTACTACATCAAATATTATATTAATTTTGTATGCTGGATTAATTTTATTATATTACAACTTTATATTCGGGTTAAATCTTCCCAATAGGGAAAACAAAACCCTTCCACACACTTTTCCACAAATGATCATCTAGTCAATCCACGCTATGCAAATGCACTATATAAGTATAAAAAATACAAAATAATACAAGAACAACATTTCAACCTACCAGAGATCAAACGAGAAAATTATTCCTCGACTCTAGATATTTTCATATCAGAGGTTTCGGCTCGGTAGAACTCCTAATTGGACCTATAAATCCTACTAATCCCCCAATATAGATATTTAAAAAATCTTTTGTAATACTACATGTATTTAAAATTACAGATTTATGCATTTTTATATCTTTGACAAATCTAAAATTCCTAAATACTGAATGAGAGCAAGGTATTATGCCAGAAGCCGAAATAACAAATGGTAATATTTTTAAAGTCTGAGAATGCCAAATTCTTTTAATCTCATTTCCTAAATCTGTGTATTTTCTTATTTTTTCAGAAACAGATTTTTGAATATTACAAGAATTTGGAACAGCGACATCAATGATATAAGTTATTTTTTTAAATTTTTTCATGTAAAACTATATCGGGTCTATTATGACTAATTGTTCTGTCTGTTAGTAAAGTTTTATTATAATATATTTAATAAAATTCATTTTCTAAAAATAATTTTAATAATATGGTACTATATTTCGGCAGCCAAACATGTTATGTTTAATTACATAATTTACATTAATATTACAATATTAATTTTACATATCATAAAAATATGATGAAATATAAAATAGAAAAAAAAAATTTTTTTGCGGGTATAAATTAAAATTATAAATGATCTATTTACTTAGGAACACCTAAAGTAAATAAAGAAAAATTAAATAAATAAATAAAAATTACCACCGTCGTACACAAAGAAAAATTACCACCCAAAAACGCATTTTTTAATTTTATTTTTTATTATATATAAAAAAATGATTTTCCCAAAAAAATTACAAATACGACAAAATTTAATTCTTTAATAAACATATATCATCATCTTATACAAAAATAAATAAAAAAGCACATATTCATAATAGATATTTAAAACAATTTTTAATAAAATAAAATATTATTTAGTTTGGTTGGGTATTTTGGCTTCAAAACTAAAATTAATTTTAATTGCTTTTAATTATTTATTGGACAAAAAATTAAAATGACAGTTTTTCGATGCTTTTACACGCATTATGAATTTTCGCCGACATAGGAAAGCTATTAATATATTTTTACAAAATTATTATTCATGTTCAGCGTTCAGTCGATCATTCCGAAATTATTAACTTCAGATTCTTAATGAACCAAATTCAATCGTTAATGTAGCGATTTTTACTAGTCACCAACGAATAGTACAAGCCATACAAAAATATCACTATAAAAAATGATTAAAAAAATGTGTCCTAACCACAGTTGGTTAAAGGTTATAGCCGTAATTTTTTTTAATGATAAAAACGTAAATGCTTGCAGAACTTAATAATAAAAATTTTATTTTAAAAATAAATTAATTGTTTGCTACAAATTGAACATTGACTGAAACAATAGGTAATCAAAAATATCAGGTTTTTCAAGCCGAGCTTCATATAATATATTGAAGTACTGTTTATTTATTTATTTAAGGAACATAAATAGTCTTAGTAACATAATATACGTAAAAGGATGACAAAAAACAGACCAATTATTAATGTTCACAAGTAGGTATTTAGAAACATAAAAGTAACTGAATGTAAACTAAAATATTCAAGAAAAAAAAAACTAAGCAGCAATTTTAAAAAATAGTAACACAGATGTAGATTCAACAAGTGATAAACCTATAAAACAGAACAATAAAATAAATGCGATTATAACTATACTGAAATAGACTGTGAAATAGGTATTTGAGTTTTGACGGGTAAGGACGGGTAAGACGGTTTCTGTTAAAGATTGTGAACTGCCTCATTGACTCATCAGACCTATTAGAAAGATTTGCAATTCATTGCCCCAAATGCAATACCAGATTGAATACCTTATTTTATACACATACAACATTTCGAAACGAAATACGCACAAAAACATTTGCTCGGGATTATCTGAAAATCTCAATGCATTGATGTTTTCCACTGAATATTCGACACTTTTAAAATGAAATTAACCTTACAATGTACTAAAAAACGAAAAACTATTTTTTATTGACTGGTTAGTTATTTTTTATTAATATTTTACTTGTACTATATAATATTATAATTATAATACCTATTGCTACCTAATCTGTAACCATAATAAAAAATGTTATAAATTGATCTTAAAGGGTGACTTAACAACTAAATGTAAAATGAATGTATGTATAACTGTATGTTTCCTAAATAAATTTTAATAAAAATATATGGAGGCAATATAAGTGACTCTCAATCGAAAATCTGTAGCAGAAAAGGAGAGGTCACATCTGCGACTTGAACCCAAGACCTTAAGCCTTGCCGGGGCAGTGCTCTACCTCAGAGCTAATGAAACCTTATTTCCTTCGGTTATATTTAACAGGATCGTAGATAGGTTAACTACGAACATTATGTTCATTTTCTAAACGCATAGTTCAGTCTGGACGGGGCCTAATGAGGGAGGGTCTTTGACCTCTCCAGTGGGACTCTCGACTGGGGGGGATGGATTCATATGTCACTCCAGGACACATTGACATCCACCCTATCATAACATTTTCCTTCCTAGAACTTCCTTTACTTCCTGCCTTCAAAAGACCTTCCACACAGCATTCCCAAAAATGATACGGGTCCTGAGGGAAAATAGTTGCCTCCTGTGTGGAGTTAATGCTAAAAATAATTAGTTTGGCTATATGGGAGGCGGGAATGGTACCGCCGCGCGCCGCGCCGCCCCGGGACCCATTTATTAACCAACACTTTGACCATAGGTCACCCCAAGTAGTTTGCTACGTTTGGTGACTTAGAAGGGTTTCCCGGGTTCATGGGGTGAGGTTTGTCTGGATCTGGTGGCGGATGACCAGCTAACCTCTAGATTCCTACCCGCCCCTCTTACTCTTTTAATTTACGTAAAAAGACCCTCCACCCAACGTCCCCAAAGATGACATAGGCCCCGAGGGAAATTATTTTCCTCATGACCTCCTGTGTGTAGCTAATTAAAAAAAATAATTTTTAATCAGTAGAGTAAAACGAGTCAAGAAAATTATTAACTTTTTTCTCCTTGTTTCAGAATTACCAAAGTTTGGAGACATGATCAGCAATGTGACCGTATCAGTTGGAAGAGAAGCAACCTTCACCTGCATAGTGGAGGACCTCGGAGCTTACAGGGTAGGTTCACAAGGCTTTATATAAAACAACCCCCGTCGTGTTAATTCGCCTTTTTCATCATGAGCTGTTAAGTCTCTCTGCAGAGATTATTTATCTCTCTTTCTTTGAAGCTTCACTGGGTGGTTGACTAAGGGATACGGATGCTGGGTGCGGTTTATATCATGCTGAATGCAATTTGCATTTTTTATCGGTAAAGTACCGATTTGGCAAGGCCAAATGATTTGAGACTTAATTGTTTATCGAATGTTCTCTATCTATTTATACAAGTGCTTCCAGGGTTTTTCACATGATGCAATGCTGCACCATGAGCTTAATGTAAGTACTTGCATACTGCATACTAACCCCATATGCATGGACATTGGAGGGTCTAGAGTCGTTCAAATAAATGTAGCTTCGTTAAAAAAAAGTAGAGTCTTGACGTGTGCGGTGAAGGAGGAAACCATATGTTTCCTTATAACGCCGTTGGGAAAGTAGTGGGTCCCCTCCAATGCCTCATGGGCTTATTGAATGAGTTTTGTATTACTTTAAATATTATTTTGCTTGTATTACTAACCTGATTTGTTGTATTATGTTTTATTTTCCTGTTAAGCACTTGCATACTGCTTTTTAACAACGTATGCAGGGAGGTCTAGATTCGTTAAAAATAAATAAATGTAGCTTCGTTTAACAAAAAAATTAGAATCTTTGTAAGGGAATCAAGTTCTGGTACAATATAATAGGAGTGTAATTTTATACGGCAGAGCAGAGACCAGGGCTCAGGATTATGGGAAAGGTATTTTTCTGTCAAGTAGGTGAGAAATCAGAAAATAAAAGAAGATGAATCTTATAAAACTATATTGTATGCAATAAAAAAACAAACATGAGAGTGCAAATTTAAAAATACAAAGCAATAACATACCAGATGGACTCCTGAACACGCTAACCTATCTAAACGAATTTACGACGGATGACGACCGCGAAGTTGCTTAGTAGAGAGAAGACGAGAAGACACTTCCAGGGTCCTTAACCGGGGACGTCGCGCAATCCCGAGATCCTAGGTTATCCTTCTTTGTAGGAAGAAGGCTGCTACGCCTCCAAGGAGTGTATTTAGCTTAGGGCTATCTTAAAACAGAAAGTTAAGCTCGCAGCTTAGGATATCCAAAAATCCATTAAACAACCTGCATCAAAAACTCAAAAGAGTGACATTGTTTGTAAAAAAAATGAGACCACGGTAATACCCAAGCTGGCATCCCTTAAAAAAACACTCCACGTGTGCACAAAAGTCAGCATTTCTTGTACAAACAAAACAAAATGTGTGATCAACTATGGCTTTCAGTGAGTTGACACTATTCGCGGTGTGATCAATTCAAAATTTTAATGAATGACACTAGTAATACTTAATTTAAAGTTTGATAATGATACTAACAGTAAGACACTAATGTTTATATTATTTAGAGTTAAAACTATACAGAACACACTTTCCTGTATTAGAGGCAAAGCGATAATTCCAAAGGAATTAATTATTAGCTAAGCATGCCAAAGCAGTACTTTCCTTGTTAGAGACAGAAACAACTTTCTTATGAACTAAGATTTATATAAAGAACTTATAGGAAAGCTATGCAATACTTAAACTTATGAATACTTAACTATCAATAGTAGAATTAACAGAACTTTTGTGCATCAGAAAGTAGCTCAAGTCTCCGAAACACAAAATTCCAAGATATTTCTTCTCAAGTTCCCTGGAGGTTCTATGGGCTATGGGCAATAAAAGAGCCTCCAGTGGACTGAAGAAAGAAGGGCATAAACTTAAAAATAATAGCATTACAACTAAATCCGTTAAACAGATGGAACAAGGTATGAAATCAGTGTGTGTGTACTTATGTGAATAAGTATATTATTACCAAAATAATCATACGTTTAATAATACAAAAAAAAACTCGAAACTAGTGCATGTTATTATTAACAGAAAAGCATATTAACGGAGGAAAGAAAGACTTAACTAACAAAATTTGGGCGCCAGTGACCACGATGATCACATTCCAGTTTACCGAGGGTAAATAAACGGTTTATCGTCAATGAACTAGAATTAAGTGTCTGTACTGAGCACAAGATTTGGAGGTACCAAACTCCAAAGCATGAGACCAGAACAATCACAAAAGAAACAAATGTAATAAAATGAAGCAGTATGAAGGTTTGGTATTCCCTCATGCCACCGCATAAAAAAGAAAATATTTTTAAAAAACTTAATAGTTTTTAATATATCTAATTATATGAAGGTAGTATTATTCTAATACTAATATATGCATAGTATTAATTATAAAGATAAGTATACCTATAAATAAATATAGCTAACTATGTATAAACGACTACTTATAAATACCTATAAATAAACTAGGATTTTAATCAAAATATACTTATGAGGTCTAAAACCCTCGCCAAAATTTGACATCAAAATATATGCGTCCATATTGTGTAACTGACGACGACCTTCTGTCATCCTTGTGCACAGAACGCAAAAGATCGTCGGTTATTTATGATAAATGCCTGTCACAAGTCGTCTGATGTTTACAAAACAAAAAAAAAATTATGTAATTAATGAACTTCCGCGGCTTTTTAAGTAAACAATGCACATAACCTAACAAATGTCAACAAGAATTGACAGCTCGGCTCCGATCTCCGATAAAGCATTACATAGATGAAAAATAGACAGCTGACAGTAAAAATGAAATTGCCAGTAAACTGAAAAAATGTTCCCAACAAAAATTCGGTTAATACCTCTAGAGATATTATTAATTCATTTTCTGTTTAACATTATTTTAATGGCAACACTTAAAATTGCTGTCAAAGTAATCCGATGCCTTACAAATCGGTAAACAAACAAAAATATTCAACAGAAACAGAACATAACATAATGAAATGTAATTTCAGAATTTAATTTTCTTAATAGCAATTAAGTGACACACAGTATCTCTGCAGAACGGTTAATGTCATTTGACGGTAATAACAATAATTAATAACAATAATACGACACACAGTGTCTCTGCAGACCGGTTAATGTCATTTGACGGGATGAAGAAGCGATAAGTTAATCAAGCTCTATATCAACAAGATAGATATAAAACCAAATATATGCACACACACACCGATTCATCTCTAATATTATCAGCAAAAATTCTGAAAATTCACCCCACAAGACAGAAAAGTACGTTTCGGGCACCGAAAATAACTGATTTTACACGTTGAGCGCCACTGTAAGGGAATCAAGTTCTGGTACAATATAATAGGAGTGTAATTTTATACGTCAGAGCAGAGACCAGGGGTCCTAGCACACTGAAATCGTTATCATTACAATATCGAATCGATATGGCATAACAACCGACGATTTTGTACCGAACCGATATTGATGGGCAATGTAAGGTAATCAAAAAGAAATTGTTATACGCTGGCAACACTTGAGGTACTTTCTACGTAGCTGTCACAATGTCTATGGTATCGCAGTTATAGACCGGGAGCCGGTACATAAATCTTACGTCACAAACCTTACGAGTACAAGGATGAAACTACTTTTGTAGTGATAATGGACATTTAGTAAGCCTTAAAAAAGCTGGTGTGCCGCGCCTCTTGGCAGATTCCGCTCAGTCACGGAACTAGTGAAATTCTTCAATGGGATGGTTTAGAATCTAGACTAACAGTTATTCCTTGGTTTCATTCGTGTACTCGATGACGTAAAATTTACTAATTTCTATCCCAATTTGACAGACCTGCTAATTTTCTCATCTACCAATCTACGCAATTTTTTCGAAATAAAAATGAGTGTGCCTTAGTTTAGACCACACGACTGAAGTAAAACTTCACTAACTTATGCCGGGTACCCGTTGTATATAATGTTATATAGCATGGAACCATTACAGTTGACCGCGAGGTTACAGGAGCCTTGCAACGCATGCCGGGTACCCATCCCCATCCCCATCCACATCCCCATCCCCATCCCCATCCCCGTCCCCGTCCCCGTCCCCGTCCCCGTCCCCGTCCCCGTCCCCGTCCCCGTCCCCGTCCCCGTCCCCGTCCCCGTCCCCGTCCCCGTCCCCGTCCCCGTCCCCGTCCCCGTCCCCGTCCCCGTCCCCGTCCCCGTCCCCGTCCCCGTCCCCGTCCCCGTCCCCGTCCCCGTCCCCGTCCCCGTCCCCGTCCCCGTCCCCGTCCCCGTCCCCGTCCCCGTCCCCGTCCCCGTCCCCGTCCCCGTCCCCGTCCCCGTCCCCGTCCCCGTCCCCGTCCCCGTCCCCGTCCCCGTCCCCGTCCCCGTCCCCGTCCCCGTCCCCGTCCCCGTCCCCGTCCCCGTCCCCGTCCCCGTCCCCGTCCCCGTCCCCGTCCCCGTCCCCGTCCCCGTCCCCGTCCCCGTCCCCGTCCCCGTCCCCGTCCCCGTCCCCGTCCCCGTCCCCGTCCCCGTCCCCGTCCCCGTCCCCGTCCCCGTCCCCGTCCCCGTCCCCGTCCCCGTCCCCGTCCCCGTCCCCGTCCCCGTCCCCGTCCCCGTCCCCGTCCCCGTCCCCGTCCCCGTCCCCGTCCCCGTCCCCGTCCCCGTCCCCGTCCCCGTCCCCGTCCCCGTCCCCGTCCCCGTCCCCGTCCCCGTCCCCGTCCCCGTCCCCGTCCCCGTCCCCGTCCCCGTCCCCGTCCCCGTCCCCGTCCCCGTCCCCGTCCCCGTCCCCGTCCCCGTCCCCGTCCCCGTCCCCGTCCCAGTTACTTCAAAAATCGCTCACTATTTCCATGACTGCGTGGAACCTGCCAAGAGGTGCACCGGCAGACTAGCTTGTTTAAGGCTTACTAAATGTCCATTATCACTACAAAGTAGTTTCACCAGTGTACTCGACGACGTGGGTTTGTATAGCCAGGCTCCCGGTCTATAATACCTGTCAAAAATATCGTAATCCATTAATGGAATAATATGACAACTAACTAATAATCTTCTCTTTTGAACATTTAAAGATCCATTTACATCGAGATTTTTGCTGAGATTTCATAATAATATTAAATACACACACTTCAATATACGTTGGAAGTACACATGTATTTTTTGACAATAAAAAAAGGAGTTAATTGGACAATGAGATCATTTGCCGTAATACGAGATATATTCGTATGTACGAAACTGTCAAACGAAAACGTCTGAATTCCGATTTAATTCAATCCTGCAATCTTCGATAATCTGCCTCCGTTCATTAATAAACCAGTAATTATGCAGAAAGAATGTCATTATTAATAAAGTTGTGTAGATATATCGCCAGTTAAATAAAGGACAGAGTGATTTACAATCTCGTATCGATAACGAACCGATTGCCCTAGCACGCTTGCACCATCGATAGGCAGCTCGACGTCGAAGGGAAATAAATAAGGAATCGACATACGATGGCAACACTGGGGATCTTTTGAATGAATTTTCGTTTCTTAATTTGAAATGTGCTCCTACGTACAAATGAAAAATACCAATAAATTGACAATTTCGAATTGAAATACGAACTCAAATAAATATTGACGTTTCGCATGTTGATACTGTTTGAGACTAAACGACATTTTAACAAATTTCGTTTCTCGAAATTGAAAGCAATTAATTGATCGCCTTTTAAATGAATTAACTGAGTCTATGGGTCTCGTATACGATTTCTTTAAATTCTAAGAGTTTTTTTAGTTCACCTCTACTCATTAATTAGCCAGTTATTTTGCGTAACAAAAGGCATTATTTTTAAAAATCTGTACATTGACAGCTTATCTGTCACTCCGGAAGCCACGGTAAAAACGGCGTCTTTTGTCAACCGACTGTCGGAATTGTATGTTCACTGTGCTCGCAAATATCGCTAACTGACCATAGACAACGGATTTATTACATTTCGTATTAATATTGGGGTTTTATCCATACAAGAATGCATACGATTTGGTGGGCTTTTGTCAATCGTCGGTCGGAATATCCCTTATCAATTGTTGAGCGTGCTAGCACATATTGATAACTGACCATAAATGACGGATTATACCGATATCGTATTGATATAGGGTTATATCGATCGACCATGCTAGGACCCCAGGGCTCAGGATTATGGGAAAGGTATTTTTCTGTCAAGTAGGTGAGAAATCAGAAAATAAAAGAAGATGAATCTTATAAAACTATATTGTATGCAATAAAAAAACAAACATGAGAGTGCAAATTTAAAAATACAAAGCAATAACATACCAGATGGACTCCTGAACACGCTAACCTATCTAAACTAATTTACGACGGATGACGACCGCGAAGTTGCTTAGTAGAGAGAAGACGAGAAGACACTTCCAGGGTCCTTAACCGGGGACGTCGCGCAATCCCGAGATCCTAGGTCATCCTTCTTTGTAGAAAGAAGGCTGCTACGCCTCCAAGGAGTGTATTTAGCTTAGGGCTATCTTAACAAGCTCCATGAAAAAAGCACGTGGTCCCAACTGATCACCAAGACCTGCGTCTCTCGGTAGAACCGTCAACCGTCCATGACTTCACGACGCGGGGTCACAAAGGCATATTATTCTGCCACCTCAAGGACCAATCCCTTTACAAGTTCATTTCCAGAACACATTTCCACAAAATGGCCAACCGCCAACAACGGAAAAAAGTGGGATTTACATATCCACTAAAAATAATACCGTACACGAACTTCTCGTGTTACGTAAAAAACACCCTGCGCCTTTTTAAGATAAGATCGACTTAAATCCACATGATATAATGAAATTGAAACACTTTTCAAGTGAGTGACTAATTTACGAACAGCTAGCCCATCGCTGCCCGGGAGGAAGAGACCATAAACAAAAAAGAGCTTCTCTCTTTCCCAAAAAATTACCAGTCTCAAAAAAAAACACCATAGACAAAAAAACCAAATAGGCAAGAACTGCGCTAGTCACATAATATTTATGTGACATCTTGCGAGAGCCTTGAAGGAATAACCTTCTGCTACTTATACCAGGGCGGGTAAGTGGTGGATAACCTCCACTGGCCAGTATCTCTGTACTATTTTTTATTGATTTAAAAACTAATAATTCTTTTAGATCACAGTGATATTTAAATGTTATATCGTACTATTTATTTATTTATAATTTCTCACCACGCATGTGTTCTTATTTTTTTTTACATTAAAAAATATTAACCCCACTAGGACTAGCAGCCTGTATTGAGGTTAACATTCATACATTTGAGTGATGCATTTACACACAAATCACTAAAATACAAAACACTACATCCAAAACACTAAAATATTATATGCAGAAAGTAAGAAATAACAATATTATATTGGTGACCAGATGGGTAATTTGTAACAATATAGACCATAAAACAAATCCTTAGGGCGATTCCACTATAGACGATTCTCGACAGTAATTTTTAAATCGCAGTATTTGTTTCTTTTATTGATATCAGTGCAAAGAAGAAGGTCAATATTTAATAATAAAAAAAAAGGATTTTACTTCATATTGAAATTTTTGGCGCGCTTGGAAACATTATCATTCGAAGAATCGGTATATAAACTGTAAAATCACACCGTGCAACACTGGCGCGAAACAGCTGTTACCGATGGTTTGAAGTTATATTTTACTGCAAAACGTGTAGTGACAATATTAATTTATTCTTATGTGTCGAAAGATGTAAGTACTTGTTGTTATTTTTTAAGCATCATTGACTACAAGAAGTCACTGTTAGCTTGTTGCACCCGCGATTCAAAAGATATAAAAGTTTGTGTTTTTCACAGAAATAAAGTGCTAACGTTTTGAAACTTTGTAAAAGTAAGAAGAAATCAAAGGCAAACATAAATAAAACTTTTTATTTTTTATTTTAACTTTATGAGTAAAACCTCAAATTGTAATATTTAAATAAATAAAGACAATATAAGCGAAACTCAATCGAAAATCTGGAAACGGAAAAATCAGAAAAACATATTGACACCTCTGGGACTCGAACCCAGGACCTCTTGCTTTCCGGGCAAACGCGCTAACCACTGCGCCACGGTGTTGATATCTTCATCTTCTTTAACTCATTCGTTTAACTCATTCGTTAACTCATTCGTTTAACTCATTCGTTTTACTCATAAAGTTAAAATAAAAAATAAAATATTCATCCTAGACTTGCAGAAAAGTCGATAGATGTCGCATATTAAAATAAAATGGGTAAAGATTTATCCAGACACTATCTAGAGAGCATTTAGTTCGGGTTTGAATCTTGCAATCATACATAAAGATAGTTGCCAATAATATATGCGTTAAAGAAGATGAAGATAATGTAGGTGGTTCTTAGTCGAAGTATGGTACAGTTAAACATGACCGAATTTCATATCGACACCGTGACGCAGTGGTTAGCGCGTTTGCCCGGAAAGCAAGAGGTCCTGGGTTCGAGTCCCAGAGGTGTCAATATGTTTTTCTGATTTTTCTGTTTCCAGATTTTCGATTGAGTTTCGCTTATA
This sequence comes from Limnephilus rhombicus, assembly GCA_929108145.2. Classification (NCBI taxonomy): domain Eukaryota; kingdom Metazoa; phylum Arthropoda; class Insecta; order Trichoptera; family Limnephilidae; genus Limnephilus; species Limnephilus rhombicus. The sequence continues at coordinate 10,347,742 of OV815284.1, read as the reverse complement.
TTGTCTTCATTTATTTAAACATAAATAAAACGTTTTTAAGAGTATAATGTTAGCTGAATTGAAATAAACGTTGACTCAAATTGGTTGCACCCGCGATTGTGTTGTTAGTATCGCGGGTGCAACTCTTTGACAACTACCCTTATTGTGTGATTTATCATATATTTTATTGTCTTTTATGCCTTCAATAATTATATATGCTGTGTGTTACTAGTGATTGTATTATATTTTCATCTTTTTTATAGAAATTCTATGATTTGGCACGCAGTCTCTCTTAAAAATCTTTTTATATAAAAAAAGCAGTTAAAAAAAGATGGTCACGTTGGATGATAAATAGGAAGGCTGAAAAATAAATCAGGCATTCAATCAAAATATTTCTTTCAATCTGAAGACGGCGATAGCATTTCCGTGGCGTAAACCTCACTGTCTCGTCTCCAATGCACATTGGTTTTGAAATCTCCGAAAACCACCACTGAAACATAAAGTGATTGGGATGATAACAATCTGGAACCTCTTACAAATTACAAAATATAAAAAGGAATTCTACAAAATAAGAAAAAAAAACAAATTTTTGTTTTTAAAAGGATTGATGAATGTAATACGTTCATAGAATTTTCGGCAAATTTTGACGTAACCGAGAAGAAATAATTAACATAAATGACAAAGAAGTGTACTGATTAGTAATACGAGTTGTTAGATTTGTTATTTCGGTCCTCTATCAGGATTTATTGATGTTTATGTACACTTAAACAAGATGAGAAGCACCCGCGATAATTTGATGTTGCACCCGCGATTGTTTGAAAAGCTAATAATTCATTGCTTATTTTTGTTTTCTATATATTTGTTTTTTTTAGTTGATTAGTTTAACGCCTTACGAAATATCAAGGCATAACATAATAGATGTATCACAATTAACAGACTTTTGTGTTTTTGTCTTATGATCTCCAGATCATAAGACAAAAACACAAAGGTGGAACAAGTTGGTTGCACCCGCGATCGCAATTTGAACCTCCCTCCTGACTATATTAATATTTCAATTAAATTCTTATAAACTAATAAAAAGTAAACATGTTAAAATGTAGCTCTTCCAATAATAATTTCATTAAAAATGTTTTTTTTTATTATTAGGAAGCTTTATATGCATCTAAATTTTGCACCCGCGATACTCAATTTGGAATCACCCCTTAATTACTATACCCACCAAGAAACAAAGGTAGTTCAAAACAACTAGGGTGACACTCCGATTTTGACAAATGGAACTCAAATAAAATCTAGTTATATAAAAAAATCTTATTATTTAAAAAAACGAATATTATTTAAAAAATCTTATTATTTTAAAATAAAAAATCTTATTATTTAAAAAAGGCCAAGGATTAAAAAATAGTATGCCAATCCTCTGACAACACAAAAATCTTAACATTTTTTTTTTAAATTTAGCTAATGAATTGGAAGACTTAATGTAATCTGGCAGAATATTAAACATAAGTGGAGCCTGATATAAATAGTGCATTCGGCCAAAAGATTTTTTAGTACTTATTGCGACAAAGTTCATTGTTGAGCCAATTCTAGTGGTATGGATTTGTTGGGTTCTTTCTGCAGAATAAATTATTTTAGAGATGTACAGCTGTTTTATACACATAACATTAGATTCCTTGTAAAGTAGTTTCGATGGATAACGAAAATTTTTTTTGTACATGACTTCAAGAATTAATTTGTGAGCAATATTTAGTGGCTCTACATTGGACTTTAGACAGGATCCCCAGCATACAATATTGTAAGAATGTCGATATTGTACCAAGGCATAATAGACAGATTTTAATATCTCTTTATCGAATATATGACGAAGTTCTTAAAAAATATAGGTAAGTCTCCTGATATTTTTTGTTAACATGTCAATATGGTCGTTCCATCTCAAAAATTTATCAACATTAACACCTAGGTACCTAATACAATCTATTCTTTCTAAAGGATGGCAATTAAAATTTTGCAGACAATTGTGTATAATTAGATAAGGAGTGTCGGAAGCTGACTTTTTGACGATATGCTAAAAGTTACATATTTTGTTTTTGATGTGTTCAAAGTTAAAACGTTATTATTTAGCCAACTCTTTACTATTCTTAATCTTGAATCACATTTGTCAAAAGCATCTTTCCAGGTTTTACCCTCAAATATTAAAGAAGTGTCGTCTGCGAAACTAACAATATTACCAGGAATATCTAAATTACACAAATCATTAATGTAGATTAAAAAAATATTGGTCCAAGTACACTACCTTGTGGAACCCCAAAAGAGATTTGTTTGCTTATGCTTAAATTATTATTTATCTCTACTTGTTGTGTTCTATCGCTAAGACAGGATTTGAAGCAACTTAATCCTGTACTGGAATGTGGAATGCCAAGAGAAAATAATTTTTTGAGGAGTAATCCATGGGAAACCGTGTCAAACGACTTTGATAGATCTAAGAATACAGCTAAGGCTTTGTTTCCATAATCCAGGGCAGTAGCGACTTTCGACAATACCTTCAATACTGCATCACTCGTTCCTTTATTTTCTCTGAAACCAAACTGATTGCTAGAGAGTAGTTTATTTGTTTCTAAGAATGATACCAATCTCGACTTAGCCAATCTCTCTATTACTTTTGAAAGCGTGTTGAGTAAGGATATAGGTCTATAATTATTGACATCTAGTTGATCTCCACCTTTAAAAAGAGCAATCACTTTAGCTTTCTTACAGTGAGAAGGGAACATCCCACTCTTGAAGCTAATATTAATAATATGAGATATGGGACCAGCTAATTTAAATACACGGAGTTTATTATCATAACACTTATGGAATCAATACCGCATGAGAAAGACATTTTTAAATCATTTATAACATTTGTGACTTCAGAAATGTTAGTTGGCTTAAAGCCAAAATTGTCCCCGGTAATGTGAAATTCAGATTTAAAATCATTCACAAGATACGTCTCACTTGTTTTAATATCACTGAAAAATTGTTAGCGAAACTTGGTCCAATGTCACTGAAGAAGTCATTAATGTGATTAGTAATTATATTTGGACTCTCTTTCATTGAAGTAATATTAATTTTCAATTTTTTTATGGTAGTTTGTTCCTTTTTAAGGTTTATAGCCTCCTTTATAATTTTCCACTGTTGTTTAATGTTACCATTGACGTCATCTAATTTTATTCTGAAATATGCTTGTTTTGTTGTTAGTATTATCCTAGAACACCAGTTTCGATATCGCTTATAATATTCAAGCAGTTCCAAGTTATAGATTTCTCTTCTACATCTGTTGTGCAATTTATCACGTGTTCTGAGGCATTTGATTAATCCAGCGTTTATCCATGGTTTTAGATGTTTCATAATGTTTCTCTTTTTATACCGACATACAACTTTGTTGATAGAACTATATCCCAGGATTCCTCCTTTAATTTGGTCTTCAAGAGGTTGTTGTCAACAACAAATTTAGGTTTTACATTATTATTTGAAATATTATTTAGATTTAAGCTCATCAACGTAATTAAAATTGCATAATGGTCTGTTATGTCAGTAGTAAAAGCTGCTCCCTGTGGTTTAAATTTTGATTTTGCCAAAATATGGTCAATGCAGATTGATTTGTTAGGAGTTACTCTTGTTGGTGAGTTTATTATGGGATTCATACCATGAAACGCCAGAAGTGATAGGTATTTTTGTGTTTTTATGTTCTTCAAATCTAGTGTATTAATATTTAAGTCCCCACATAAGATAATCTCCTTATTTCGCAAAGATTTAGATGCAAGGAATTCATTCAGTGAGTCGAGAAAGTTGTCTATTTTAGTCTGGGATGGAGATCGATATATAGCTAATAAATAAACGGTATTGGATAATTGCATTGGGAGAGCAATTTCCTCAACAGTTACCTGAATGTTTTGCCTTACATACATAGATAACGACTCCATCATTTTTCAAATTGTTCATCATAGTTTGTAGATTACGTACTCTGGAAAGCTAGGCATATTAATTACACTGCTCAGCCAAGCCTCTGTAAAGACTAGTACTTCCGGACGATGATTAATGCAATCCAGCATAGAAACGGTTTCATCAAAATTCTTGCTTATACTTCTAATATTCATGCATAGTAAAGAAAATTTTGACTCTTTCAAAAATTTTTTGCAAGATAATGAATCTTCAAAAGTTATGTTAGGTTTAGTATTGTCGGTCATATTATTTATGTTTTCCAAATCATCCATTTTTTTTTTAATGAAAGTGTCAGACTTAGGGGGGATGATTACGACAATTTATTCAAATCATCTTCGTGTTTGACGATAATAACTCTTGAAGATAGTTCTGGGTTCTTTTTCACGCAAATTTTATTGTTCCGAAACCACACAAATTGAAATTTAGCTTCTTTAGCTTTTTGTTTACTTTTTCAAAGAAGGGTTTTGGAATATGATGATAGAACTTCTCCAATGAAGATATTCCTGTCCTTCAATTGCTTTATACTTTTGCGTGCGTTGATAAATTCAGATTGGGACTTTTCATCTTTGAAATGGATCCTCTGAGCTCCGGGTTTATTAATAGTTTTATCAGAATATTGAGTAACTTTATTTATTCTACCTGGTTCAATCCGAATGTCAAATTTTTTTATGAATCTTTCCACGGTTTCCACAGAATTTTTATTCATCAAGGTTTCTAGACCAGACAATTCAGCACAATTATAGCTTTCCCTTTGATTGTTCTATATCAGCTAGACGAATTTCTAAATATTTTATTTTTAGATCTTTGATAGAATTTGCGTTTTCCAAGTTATCCACATTTTTTTAAAATTGCATCATGTTTCTGATATTATTAGTTATTTCATCATATTGTTGACCAATAAATTCAACGCTTTTTCTCATGTCGGATTTCTCAGATTCGAGATTTTTTTTCAATGTTGACGATTCAAGTTCAATTTTTGCAAAAACTTGAAGCTTAAATTCCTCCATTTTTTTAATCATGTATTTTACAATTTTGCCAAAATGATCCTCGTTTACTGCTGGAGAATCCGATGCCTTAGACCTATTTTGCACTAGATTCTGATTGTTGGGCATTGAAAACGATTTATTTAAAGAAATAATGACTCACAACTTATAAATGAATGGTGGTCACCCTACAACACACTTTATGATCACTGGTAAACGGAATGTAATATAGTAGGTACAAACTTATTGTTGTGAATACTAAGAGTGGTTAAGCAGTGGAGTATCACAAAGCAGACGTCCTCACTCAACAACAGTATTGTTACGACTATACTATACAACACGTCCTTGCACTCGGAAGCTAAATTTTGTCTGTGGATCGCTCCGTAGGTTTTTGCTGCTAGATCCTGCGGGCGGTATTTGGTTCGGCTTCGCCCAGTTAGTGTTGTTGACCATTTTATAAATTCAATAGGAACTGGTTAAAAAAATAACCCATCTCCTCGGATCCACTCTCATCCAATGATAGCTGGTTACCGGAACAAAGAAACCGGGACAGGCAACGACATATGTAATATATAATGTCATATGTAATATATAGCCGCATGGATACTATTATTCACAACCAAGTATTACTCTTAATCTTTCCATATCCGAAGAGATACTCAAATTCACAAATTTGCAGTACTTATACTTGCCAGGGGCACCTGTGACCTGTGACCTGTGACAAATGCAACCTGCTAATGGAAGTGGCGACATCTTTTGACGAATTACAACGGTAGCTTTGTTTAAACTTTCACGTACACAGACGTCATTTGTGGCGTGGCCCGCACGGCGCGGCGTCAGACATGCACTCAAAACCGGGTTCTGAAATTCGACCACGCAGACGTTACCCTATTAATAATGTTCGATGATCATAGACTGATATTTTTTAATTAATTTATTTATTTAATGCCTTTTAATATGCCTTGTAATAGGCTTTTACATGTTTGGTAGTATAATTAATTCATGACAGATGATTTTTAAACAGATAAAGAAATAATAAAAATAAAATTAGATAAAAATGATATTAATATACAATATTATGATACAAACGAACCTTTTTGTGTCCAGATGTGGAAATACACCTCTACAGAACTAACACAGTTTCGTCCAATCCTGAAGTCTCTCACCCATCCGAATATTGATTTCTATTAAATTTAATAAATTAATAATAGATACTGCTATTTTATTACATGAACGATCCATGATAAATCGTTTTACAATTTGAATAATCACTTAGGAATAAGCTCATAATAGCACAATGCACACAACTTTATAACGCCCGCCGCACATGCTCACACTCGCACTCGTTCATGACACTGCGCCAATGCCGCATTGGCATTGGTGGACACGTGTGTGTACGAGTCGTACATCAGTCAGTTTTTAAATAGATTATTGTTAATAAGGAAATCATCTGGAAAAAAATATGGAAGAGCTCTTACATGTCCAAAAGGAAAACGAAAAATTTAAAAATTATTTTAGAATGACTAGGAACGATTTTAAAGAAGTGCATGCGATGATTACTTCAGATTTAGAGGATCAAAGATATGGTAGTCATGAACGAATTAGTACTGAAGAAAAATTAAAAAAAGTATTCATATATTCTGGGTGTTTTACGTCGTATAAACATTGTTCGCTTCGAACAACTTCAATGAGTTCCTCCATTTTGCAAACACTCGCGCCACTGCCACTCGAAAACAATGTCTCGGTCACCTAGCCGACACGCGCGTACACGCCCATGTACGTGCCTGCGTCGACACGTGAGAGCAAATGGGGAGTTTGGTACTGCACCATAGGTTTTAAATACTGCCACTCGCACGCGGCTCGTGACGGCCAATGCGTGTGTGGGCATGTGCGGCGGGGCTAAGTATTTGAAATTAAAATAGGAACGGCATTACTTTTTTTACATGACGTAGGTACAAAAATCGACTATTAATTGTTTTTGTGTTTGATTCTATTTTAATTTTTAAAAAATTATTAAAATTATTAAAAAAAAAAAAAAAAAACAAAAATCGACGGTTCGCATGTTTCGTATATTTTTTGCTTTAATTTCTTCGAATTTCAGAAAAATGCATGTTTGTCCGCGTGGGACAATGAGTGTCGACAATGAGTCTATCTACCGAGTTTAAGCTCGATCGGATCTCGGGAAGTGGGTTAATTTCCACTTCCAAGATTTCGCTTCATTCAGATAAACGAAAGTTAATTTCAAAAGATCTATTTAAAAATAATATTTAAAAGATACAAATTTTTGCGGCACATTTCAGAATAAAAGCTTCTCTCAGCATCGCTTTGCTGAAAGATTACCATTCAGAATTGAAACGTTTGCTTGAATTGGTCTGAATAGCCAAGTACCTTCCCTAGTTAATATATCGATGACCTTCCCACCTTGTCCTACCGCCTTCTACTTTCAGCCTGACAACGTACCCCAATTGGATGCCATAGTCGTGCGGCACCAGTCTCAACTTTAGCTTCCACTTCGGATTCTACGAATCTGATAATTAACGGCTTCGTAATTACATTTTGAAAGACATATACGATTCTAACAGCAAAGAGTCAATTCTAAGATATTCGAGGCACAAGTTTGAGTCCTTGTATACACACGAGGAAACAGTACGTCTTACCAAAAACGTCGACTATTATGTTTCGTTGGCTGCCAAATAAATTGCCAACGTTACAATTATGTGGTCATTAAAACAAATAACTTCGCTTAAGTTTTTTTTAACGACAAATTCTGGTGAATTTAGTTTTCGTGGTTGTATTGAGTCCCCCTTCTCCCCATAATTAAAAGTTGTAATTATTTTTGTTTATGCCACGATGGATTAGCTTTTTTTAAAATTAATTTCACACAGGATGCCCTAAGGAAAATAATTTTCTCAGGGCTTCTTATCTCTGGGAATGCTGTGTGTTGGGTCTTTTTGAGAAAGGAAGGAGCGAACCTGGGTCTTGAAGAGAAGGACAAACACAGAGGCTTGCAAAACATTCCACAACCGATCTGTTGATCTCATAAAACCACCCGTTCTCATGTGACAAATGTAAACTGTGTACAAATTTTAGGCGCGCATTTGGTGTGTTTCCCGACTATGCACTGGTGTCGAAAGAATCAATGATGACGGTTTCTCGGAGTATCGTCCATTGAAATACCGTTAAAATAAAGACAGCATTCCCACCCTACACATGTGCTCTAAAGATTTGTTAAGACAGGGGAATAAAACGGACCGCTTGTTGCTGCATAGAGTTCTGCTCAGAGGGTTTTGTTGGATATTTTGGTCCAGACAGTACAGTGTCAGCAGTTGTACACTTGTACTATTAAAGTATCTGCGGATTCAGTACAGCACGCCCAGCTTCTGAGAGGCTAACTTAACTCTGGCTTCGATGGAGCTCCTGAACCTGAGCTAGTCACTTAGAGTTACACCAAGCATATTAATGGAAGGTCGGCTAGAAACATTGGTTCCGTTGAAGAAGAGTAGATTTTCATTTCTTTATTTAAATTTTTTTATTTATAAGTGTTTTTATTTTTATTTTAACTTTATGAGTAAAACCTCAAATTGTAACATTGAATTAAATGAAGACAATATAAGCGAAACTCAAAGAAGTACTGGGTTCATGTCCCAGAGGTGTCAATATCTTATTCTGATTTTTCTGTTTCCAGATTTTCGATTGAGTTTCGCTTATATTGTCTTCATTTAATTAAATTATTTATAAATATTTTGATCCCTTTTAGACGTAATCAGACATGAATGGGTCTTTAAAACTAAACCGCTTCTTCAAAATTGAAGCTATTTCTGCAGTACATCTCAGCCGAGCGATTTTATATCTTTTGTGGGATCGTTATCGAGATAACGAACGTGATCTCCTCTCAGATTTGTGTAATTTTTTACATATTTACTGTCACATATTTTAGATTAGATAATTTTAAACACGAATTCCTGCAAGTATGCATGATTATTTACTCATTTAATGTACGTTGTACATAGAAAAAGAAAACAAATCACACAAATCTGAAAGGAAATCACGTCCGTTATCCCGATACGATCCCATAAAAGATTTTTTTTTTAACTTTACTTAGCTCCACAGAGGAGGCCCTGAGGAAATCAATTCCCTTAAGGGCCTATGTCATTTTTGAATATGCTTTGTGGAGGGTCTTTTTAGGAAAGGAAGGGGAGGAAGTTCTGGGAAGTAAAAGGGTAGTAGTGGTGGGTAGAAATCTGGTGGTCAGTGTGTCCAGGAGTGTCCACCCCTCCCATTGCGGTGTAAGGCGATGTTCCGAGAGAGTACGGCTGGAGAAGTGAAAGGGACTCCTTCAACCACTCTCTCCCGATCCGGCCTGTCATGCAGATGGTGGGAAGACGCATCGCCGCCAAGACCCAGACAAACCTCACCCCATGAACCCGGGCATCCCTGCTAGGTCACCAAACGTAGCGAACCACTTGGGGTTACCTATGGCAGAGGTGTTGGTTAACGGGAACCATTTATTGGAAAACCAACTGGAAGGAATTCGGGAGGCGGGAATGGGTACGGCCGCCCCGAAAACCTTTATTGGATAACCAACACCTCTGCCATAGGTCACCCCAAGTGGTTCGCTACGTTTGGTGATTTAGCAGTGGTGCCCGGGTTCATGGGGTGAGGTTTGTCAAGATCTTGGAGGCGGATGACCAGGACACACTGAATCCCAATTCCTACCCACCCTTTAAACCCTTTTCCTTCCCAGAACTCTCCTTTCCTTCCTTTCCTTAAAAAACCCTCCACACAGCATCCTCAAAGAGACATAGGCCCTGAGAGAAATTATTTTCCTCAGGGCCTCCTGTGTGGAGCTCATGTAAAAAAAAAAAAAAAAAAATTTCCCGATTTGAAGAATAGCAAGCCAATATTTTAAATCTGTACTCCAATCAATAAAACGTGGAATTCTTGCTCGTGCTATATGATTGAGGACTTAAAAAGGATTGAAACAGACGCTTTGGATAACTCAATCGCAAACCGACGTACTCGTACATAATAATAATAACATTAATTTGCAACCTGGCAATATTTTTGTTTTTTCTGCCCGAACTAATAACTGACTCAGAAATTCATGCTGTACGTTTAAATGTTCCTGAAGCCGTAAAAGCACTTTTGCGAGGTCCATCAAACATAACAATCAGCATTAAAACATCACAACACCACAAACAATTAGGGCGGAGGGTAAAAACATCCCTTGATTGCCTAGAAGGGGAATGCGAAGGTATTACCAGGCATATCAGCAACAACTCTAACCTAGGTACTCACATATTTTTTTATTTTTATTTTTTATTTTAGTTTATTTAGGAAACAAACAGTTATACATATTTTATAAGAAAGTAACATATTACATAATTGCATTAACCAGCGAAGTTTCCGCTACAATTTATAATATATAAACATGGATTAAAACATTAAAGAAAACATAAAGTGGTAGAAAAAAAAGAAAAAAAAATATATATACAACAATACAACAGAAATGAAAGAAAAAAAACACACACACAAATTAAAGCATATGGGATATATAAATCATCCAAATATTATTATTATAATAAAAAGAAGGAAAACCAACATAATGAGAATGAAAAAAATAACATGCAGCAGGGGTGGAGAGTTCGTAATTAACAATTTGTTTTAATTTTTTCTATTATGGATTTAATAAATTGGCCTGAGGACAAATGGAAAATATCAGCGTCGTAAAAGATATCATTGTATTTTGTGCACGTCCTTCGGAGAAATGAATGTTGTGTGTAATTTGTTTTTGAGTGTGGGATGTGGAATAGTTGGTTTGACCTTGTGTTTCTTATTGGACAGTGGAAATTAATGTGTTCTAGAAGATAGTTGTTGTCAACAACGTTGTTAATGATTTTGAATAAAAATTTTTGGTCGGATATATTTCTTCTATCTTCTAAAGTTGATAAATTATGGAATGTTAATGAGTCTTTTTGGTTTTCTGACGTTCGAAAGGATTTAAAGTCTAGGTGTTTCAATATCTTTTTTTGAATTCTTTCTAACCTTTCAATATTTACTTTGTATTGGGGATTCCATATGACTGATCCGAATTCTAATATTGAGCGAACAAAAGAGACGTACAGTATTTTGATTACGTGTGGAGACCTAAATGGTTTGGTCACTCTTATGATGAATCCTAGAAGTTTGTACGCCCTGTCACAGATGAAATTTATATGTGTTCGGAAAGACATTCCGGAGTCCATTATTATTCCTAAGTCCCTCACTTCACAACATCTTTTTATCTCTACGTCATTGATTTTGTACGGGAATATTAGGGGGTTTATGCTTTTGGTGAATGATATTGTGTTACATTTTTCCAGATTAAGGAACAGTTGATTGTTAGCACAATATATTCCAAGCCTACTGATATCATCTTGCAATTCTAGGCTGTCATTAATATTAGTGATTTTTTTGTAAATCTTAGTGTCATCAGCAAAAATTTGGAATTTGGAATTTTTAAAGCATTTACCTATATCATTGATATATAAAATAAACAAGAGAGGTCCGAGATGTGATCCTTGCGGGATTCCTGAAGGTATACTGTAAAAACGCGAGGAGAAACCCTTAGCTCTAACTGCTTGACTTCTGTTTGTTACATATGATTTGATCCATCTGAGAAGGTCACCATTGATACCGAATTTTAACAGTTTCTTCAGAAGCAGGTCAATGTTAATTTTATCAAAGGCTTTTGAAAAATCCGTATAGATAGAGTCTACTTGATTTTTACCACCCATAGAATTTAAAATAAAATCTGTGTATTCCAGAAGGTTTGTCTCGACCGACCGTTTTCTGAAAAAGCCGTGTTGATTTTTAGATATGATTGTTTGTAACGCCGGAAAAAGTTGATCAAGAACTATGTTTTCCATGATTTTGCTTACAATTGGGAGTTTGGAGATGGGCCTGTAGTTGGTAATGTTAGTTTTGTCCCCGCTTTTGTGGATTGGTGTAATGAGTGCTTGTTTCCAGACGTTGGGGAAGTTGCCTTCTTCAAATGACATTTTGAATAGCAAGGAGAGAGGATAAGCCAATTGGTCCCGGCATTTTACATAAAATATGGATGGAATTAAATCAGATCCCGCACTTTTATTCGGATCAAGTTTTTTTAAATAACTAAGTACACATGATTGATTGAAGTTAATATTGTGGATATGTAGATTAGAGTTGTCGTCATCATTCTGACAGTTTATAAGATTGAGGCGAGGGTTGGAATTTTCTACAAAAACTGATCTAAAATAATCACTAAAATGGTCGCATATGGATTGTCCATCATTGCAGGAAATATCTCCAAGATACATTTGCTTTGGTAAATCGGAAGAGGATTTCTTTGATTTAACAAATGACCAGAACTGTTTGCTGCACTTTTTTATTGAATCTTCTGCCGTCATAATGAAGTTTTCATAACATTCTAACGCGATCTTCTTTTGACGATTTCTCAGTACTGAAAATGATTGGTAGTCAGCCAGGTTCTTGTATTTTTTCCATTTCTTGTGATATTTTAATTTCTCTTTTACAATTTTAATAAGTGGTAAAGTGTACCAGGGGGGAAACCTTTCTAAATTACCGTTAATTTGTTTTTCGGGGATATATTTGCGAATAATGTCATTTATGATATTGTAAAAATCTAATACGGCTTTTTCGGTATCCTTACCTTGAAATTGGAGTTTCCAATTTATTTTGGATAATTCCTCTTTGAATTTGAAGATTCTTTCCAAGTAAAATACATTCTTCGGAATAAATTTAAAATTACCGATGGAATAAAGATAAAACCGGACTTGACAATAACTCAACGAAATCACATGAAGAATCTGATAATAGAATTAGAACAACGGAAAAATAGCGGTGAAACAAATCTCACGATAAAATATGTTCATTCTATTCCGAAAATCGTTCAACAGCATACACCAAAAAACTACACAATAAACTAAATCAATGTTACCTATATTATCAAAACGTCAGAGGAATTCGAACTAAACTGGACACTCTCAGACCAGAAATAACTACTTCAATATTTGATGTGTTGATTTTCACAGAAACTTGGTTACATCCGGATATTCACACTGCAGAACTAGGAATGTCAAGATACAACGTTTTCCGCCGGGATAGAAATCAATCTACAAACGATGACATTATAAACAATAAAAGAAGAGGTGGTGGAGTTCTGATTGCAGTAGCGAAAAATATTGTCTCCAGACAGTTAAATACAAAAAACGTAGAAATAGAGCAATTATTTGTTATGATTAATACAGGTAAAAACAGAATTTTATTGGGTAATGTGTACATTCCGCCTAAATCGGATATTAGTATTTATACTAAGCATTTTGAAGATATTGAAATTTTACAATTAAAATATCCAAAAGTAAAAATAATTATAACTGGCGATTTTAATCTTCCGAACATCATTTGGAATCAAAACTTTATTGAATTGACAGGTATAGAAAACGCTGGCTTGTCAACTATAAACAAAGAAGTTATAAGCATGTCAAATTTTATAAATCTAACACAATTAAATAAAATTGAAAATTGTTACAACAAAATACTGGACTTGGTATTTTCAAGTGATACTTCAGTAACTGTAGTAAAATCAAGTGAAATAATATTACCTGTAGATAACTATCATCCTCCATTAAATATTAGCGTATCACTAAATAAAATACCAAATCTACAGTGCAAAAAATCACTTCACAATTTTAATAAAGCTGATTTTAATCATATTAATGAATGCTTAAATGCTACTGATTGGACTTTTTTAAAACAAGAAAATATTAACGAAAATATCAACGTATTCTATAAAATAATTCACAATATCATAGAAAAAAGTGTGCCTTACATTAAATGTAAAAATAATGTTTTCCCTCAGTGGTTCAATAAAGATTTAATTGACTTGACTCTATTGAAGAAGAAAATACATAAAAAGTACAAAAATTCTAAATCAATTAAAGATTATATTCAATTCAATTCAATTCGACGCCAATGTCATGATCTTTCTAAAAACTGTTACAAAGAATACTTAAATAATGTGGAAAATTCAATTGCAAATAACGACATCAACACTTTATGGAAGTACTCAAAGTCATTAAAAAGAAATGAAATAGATATACCTGCTAGCATGTTTTATAACGGCATAAATGAAAATAATGCAGAAACTATTGTTAATTTATTTGCTTCATTTTTTAAAGATGTATACGACAACACAATTGATAATAGTGAAATTCCTTTTTTTTCATCTAACATCAATTTACAAATTTCTAACATTCACATAGATATAAATGAAATTAAAACCCATATTAACAAATTAGATGTAAAAAAAAGTTCGGGTCCTGACAAAATACCACCAATTCTATTGAAACACTGTATACATGCCTTGTCGTATCCCCTCTATTTAATTTTTAATATGTCATTGTCATCGGGATATTTTCCAATTGCATGGAAAAATAGTTACATCACACCCATATTTAAAAAAGGTGACAGATGCGATATACGCAACTATAGACCTGTGTGTATACAGTCAACTATTCCAAAACTTTTTGAAAAAATTATTTTGGATAAAATTATTTTTAAATTAAATGGGATTATAACAAGGTTTCAACACGGTTTCATGAAGAATAGATCAACTCTGACAAATCTACTGATATATGAAAACTTTATAGCGAATGCCTTTGCAGATAAATGTCAAGTAGATTCGATATATACTGACTTCAGCAAGGCGTTCGATAAAGTTTGTCATAAAATATTGATAAATAAATTAAGGAGTATGGGTATAACCGGGAACTTTCTTAAATGGGTAGAGAGTTATTTAACAAATAGGCAACTGTTTGTAAAGTTAAATGACGTAATATCGAATGCCTTTTCTGCCACTAGTGGTGTGCCACAGGGCTCCCATTTAGGACCAATACTGTTTATTTTATTTATTAATGACATTGTAGACGTTTTTTCCGATGTTGATATCCTGTTATTTGCTGATGATTTAAAATTATATAAAAAAAATAAAAATGTTTCTGATTGCATAATTTTACAAAAAAATTTAAACAACTTGTTTAATTGGTGTACATGCAATAAACTGGCACTTAACATTAGTAAATGTCAAATAATAAGATTTTATAAAATAAAGAAACCGATCATATATGAATACAATCTTGACAAAATTATATTAAACTCAGTAGAAACAATAAATGATCTAGGTATTATTTTTAACTCAAAACTTACATTTATTAGCCATATAAATAATATTATTAATAGAGCAATGAAGATTTTAGGATTTATTATTAGAATAACAAAACAATTTTGTAACATTGATACTATTCGCATTTTATACATAACGCTAGTGAGAAGCATTTTAGAATATAATTCTACGATTTGGGCTCCACATTACAATATCCATATTCAAGCGATTGAAAATTCCAGCATAGATTCCTTAGGTATATTAATTTTAAATTAGGTATTCCAAGAGAATCCGTGGACTATAAGTTGTTATTAAACTGGACTAATCTCGTAAATTTATCAGATCGCAGAAAAATCTGTGATCTATTAATATTATATAAAATAATTCACTCGGTCCTGGATACCCCTGATTTAATAGAACTAATACGATTTCATTGCCCTGGTCGCGCTAACAATAGACTGACTCTACCGTTCTACTATAATAACACACATACATTATCACATTATTACTCACCAATCAGTCGATTACACATTTTGGGAAATGAATATGCTAACATCGGCGACATTTATTTCTTAAAATTAGCACAATATAAACATGCACTCAAAAATTATTTTGAAGTGAATATATCATGTTGAAATGAAATGTGATATTTCTCATTGTTCTTTTTTGTTATTTTTTGTTGTGATACACAAAATAATTGTATGTTATTTTAAAGTTTAAAACTACTATTATGTAATGATATTATTTTTCTTACTCTATTATATATTATTTTGTACTCTATTATATGTTTATTTATAAAAGGCAGTATAGCCGTTTATGTATTTAAAATAAAATAAAAAATAAAAATAAAATAAAAATATTGTAAAAATCTAATACGGCTTTTTCGGTATCCTTACCTTGAAATTGGAGTTTCCAATTTATTTTGGATAATTCCTCAGTGATTTGACCGTAATCACCTCGGTGAAACATTTTAACTGTCCTAGATGAGCTGGAGAGAGACGGTACAGTAACAGGTGATAACTCTATGTCTAATGCTCTGTGATGTGAATCTTCAGGCGTCAGAGGTTCGGTACAATGGGTTATACTACATTTTGAAATATTTGTCATGATTAAATCAAGAATTCGTTTGTTTGTATTGGTTATAGAATTGAATTGGTGTAGTTGGGTGAATGAAAGGAAGTCTACCAAGGCACAGCTAGCAGTGTCTTCTGGAAAATTTGGTTCTAATTGGTTTTGCCCTTCGGTTAACTTCCAGTTTAGTTTGGATATATTGTAGTCTCCAGGTAATAAAAACAATCCTTCCGGGTGATTTGCGTGCAGGTCTGATGTGGTGTTGAAGTGATGAGTTAGGTTGTGGATGTAGTTGGTGTTTTGTGGATGATATGTGCAGCAGATATATAAATTTTTGAGTTTATTATTGTTACCTAGTATTGGCACTGATATCCAGATCTCCTCAGTACATGTAGACCAGGGAATTCTCTGAGCCTTCAGAGATTTGGATGTTGCAATTAGTACCCCCCCTCCCTGCTGCTGTCCAGACAACAAGTAGTTCCGATCCTCTCTAAATACATCATACCTATTGTCAAACAATTCACTGTCCTGGATTGATTTATTTAGCCAAGTTTCACATATAAGATAAATATCGTAATTGTTCAAAAGGACCTGATTTAAGAAGCTATGAGTTTTTGTGCGAAGACCTCGCACATTTTGAAAATATATGTTAAGCATTTTTAAATATTATGTTCGTGAAATTGTTTGGAAAATAGTTTGGAAAAAAATAATTATGCTGTGATTGGGGGCATTTTTGAACATACGATGTTTTTTGTTTTTGTTTGTGGTAAATTAAAATGTCTATGGTTTTAAGAGGCTTTTGTTTTGACAGATTGATTGTTATATCTATGGACAGATTACTAATACAATTGCAATTCAAACAATTGATAAAAACATGTTTTAACATTATTTGATAAGAGTTTAAAGGGAATTTGTAATTAACGTATAGTGATGATTCGTGTATTACGACTAAGTAGAAATTGAATATTATGTTAAGGTACTGCAAGAGGTTAAATTTGATATAAATAGTAATACGTTTGATATTGTTCTGTAAATTTAGTTTCCTAAAGGGAGGGCCGATGTAGAAGCGTCTTGTGTGGGCATTGTCTTCAATGTTGAAAGTCTGTTAACGTCATCTTGGTCCGCAATTAAAATTATGGGTGTTGTATCACTTACACGAATGAAGATTTTCCCATTTTTTATCCAGCAGTAGAGAATTTTTCTGTCCGTTTTTTTTTATATCTCTACATTGTTTTAGGAGATGCTGATTTTTGGGGGTTAAATGTTCATTGATGTAAATTCTGCTGGCACCAGGAAGCTGCAATTCTGAGGCAAACATTCCCTTCCTCTTCCTTATTGCAGCTAACAGGTTATCTTTCAGGTGTCGGCGTGTAAATTTTACGATAATGTTCCTCTGTTTTCCATTTGTCACATTTCGGTTTATTCTGGGGGAGATTCTGCTTGCGAAGTCCACTTCCTCTCGGGTGATTTTACAACCAGCTGTTGCACCAATTTTGGAGAGAATGTCATAAATATTTTCGTTTCTATCTTCTGGAACGCCACTTATTATAAGGTTATTTGCACGATTATATTGATCATTGCGCTCTATTTGTCCTTCCAAATGTTTCACTTTCTTCTTAAGCTCCTCAATTTCCTCCTTGAACTCCTTTTTGATAACTTCTACTATGGTATTTTTGAAGTCTGCAAATGATTTTTCTAGAAACTGGATTTTAAATTCATCGAACTTTTTATCTAGAATTTGCAGTAGTTCGGGATTAGGATTATTGGTGGACTTGGAATTTGCACGTGTAGTCATTGTTATATATCGGTTTTTATCACAATATTAATTTTAAAAAGTGGAAGAGCAAAATTTGACAGTAGTTTTAAACAATGTTATTGTTGTCTGATATAGATATAAACGGTCAGAAGGAAATTACATGTCAAAATATTGATTTATTTATTGACGGTGCAAAATACCTTTAATGACAAAATTAAAAAAAAACATTTTTTTACAATAGATTATATAACAATTATACAGTGTAAACATAAGATTTAAATTAACTAAATTATGTTATAACTTTATTACTGTTACATTTTGTCTTTGTTAGAAGTCAACTTGAATACAATTCTCCCGTCCGGAAAACACATTATAATATTCATTTACGAGCTGTTGAAAGAGTACAAAATAAATTCTAACGTTTTATAAATTTAAAAAAGATATTCCAGAAAATTATGTTAAACTGCAATACTCTTTTAAATAAAATAAATATGCTTAAATTGTCAGACGGAAGAATTTTCACCGACTTAGTATTTGTAAATAAAATATTTAATGATGTAGTTGATAGTCCAGAATTGCTTGCATTGATAAGCTTTCGGATTCCACTACGTTATATTAGAGGCAAGGATTTATTTCAGTGTAGAAATTCTGGAACTAACTACCGCATGTATTCCTCTTTGTGTAAGACACTGGAGGGAAATACCTAATTATACCAATTCAGTGGATATCGTAAATTTGTAAAGGTAATTTCACAAGGGTAACTTACGATAGTTTGGCGATCTTGCCCGGTTTGGGATCATTCGTGGTCGATTCGGCTATTGTCTGGATTAATCACAGGCAGTCACAAGATGAGTTTTATTACGATTTAGATGAATAACGACGGTATTTTCACTTTGCGATTCGATTAGCTTGTCACGATAAACAACGATAAGATGATGACAGCCATAAATATACCAAACCACCCACTAGATCGATAACTTCGGGCTTTTGTTCGGGAAAAATTTGGTCACTATTTCACCATCAAAATGCAATAATTTTTCGACTGATGATGATGATGACGGGGATTTGTGACGTCACATACCATAGACGAAGATAGAGTAAGCAACAACAAAAAAGGCGCGACCATAGACAATATAATTTTCTTTCGGGGCCTACCCAGTACCACCCAAATTATTAGCCTTAAATATTACTTTAAAAATAAAAATCGTAATTACATGATAAGAATTTTATTAAAAATAAGAAATACAAATAGGAAATACATATAATTAAAATATGATTGTGCGTTCCTACAAAACTACTGAATTTAAAAAAATTTCATTTTATAACAGAAAAATGAAAAACTCAGAATTACATGTACATATTTTAAACAAGAATACAATGTAAACAGGTTATATTTTTGTAGCAAATTGAAGACATAACACATTGTTTTAAAGATAAATTACTTAACTTACCCATTAAATCTTTCGTCAGGTCTAAAATAAATTTACCATTTTGCCAAAATATAACCAAGGTCCACGGAGACATTAGTTTGCATAAGATGTTTGATGTTTCATTCGGGGCTCAAAAATGTATAATATTTGTTAATTTGGAGTTTAGTTTAGTTCAGTTCATCATATTTTTCCTGAAATCATTAAAAAATCGTTAAAATTAATGTAACAAATGTACATTGAAAATTAAAACTCTTCAAAACAAAAACAAAAAATATTACTTAAGAAGTTATATTTTATAAAAACTATATTGGTTCACTTATGGAAATTAGTTAAAAAATGAAATTTTTATTTTATTTGTGTACATGTATTATAGTACATTTCTATGTATGTATGCAGTTACATTTCCTCTCATGTCTTTTAATTTATAATGGCTCTCATAACCAATTTCTAGGATACCTACTTACTTATATAAAGAAACATTCTCAATTGCATTAAATTTGTCTGACGTTATTAAATTTTTGTAAAATGAAAGTAGGTAAAAAAATAATAATTACCTCTGCATCATGCACAATGACTGATAGTATTTCCCTTAACCTCATTTAACCATCTACAGAAAGAGAAGCGAATGTGTTGTGATGTGGATATAAAATGTTATATTGTAAACAAGTAAAGTTTTGTCGATTCAGATTCCACGGAAAAATAGGAATAAATTTATTAATACTGATAGAAATATAAAAAAATGTTAAAAATAAGAACAGAAAGTGCAAGCGTAGTGATAATGTGTCGTTCCTATCATCAGGGTTGATGTGTAAAACGGCACAATACCCCAAAAAAAACTCTTTTAATACTTTTTGCCGTGAAAATCTAAAATCATACTTGAATAATAGGTATTTTAGCAAACCTAACTCCTATAAGTAACTGACCAAAAAAGCAAATGAAATGCTAATTGTTAAAATCTATTTTATATAATAAAAAAAACATAAGCACTATTGTCAAAATCCAGAGAGGAAATTGGGGAAGATTAAATTAATGAGATAGGTCGATGCAATATAGAACACATGTATACCGTTTTAAGATGTGATCGTGATGTTGGACTGCGTCAATTATTAGATTCCGGGTGGATAAATATGTTCTGATAACGGAAACATGTACAAACACAGATTAAAATACAATTTAAATAACATATTTTAGGAACACTGAAATATCAACCAAAGGAAGTTTCCCACCTGTAATTTTGTTCTAATTACGAGTCCTGTTCTTCCATTTTTCCCAAAATCCATATTCACACTAATTGCGTCGAAAATGTAAATGCATTGTAAATATCAAACGAAAATAAAGCAGAGAAATGCAACCAAAATACAAGCTTCCTATTGGTGGAGGTAGTGCTGGGGACCATAAACAAATCGAAGGGGACTTATGATATCACCAAAGATTCGGTTCACATTTTGGATCGGAGTTATACCCGCCTGAAACCACCCACATGACAGCTGCGTTACGATGGGAAAACTAAAACACTTTTCGTCTCCTTGACGACGGCTGTCCGCGGGCAGCTACGAGCCAGTGTAGGAACCGAATGTGCGAATTAAACCCAAGAAATACGAATTCTGTCCTTGTCATGTGAAATAGAACAAATCTGTTAAGATCCACTTCGGCATTTCGAAACAACTACAATAAATATTGAATAATTTTTACTATTCATATTTAAAAGCACTAGAAAGGGCGTTAATAAATAAAGAATTATTAATAATAATAATAATTTTTATTTTAGTAATTTGTACATTTAAGTTTACAAATTTCTAATTGATAATAATATTTCATATTCACTATATTTTTTCAAGTTTTATGTAGCTCCTATAATACATCTTGAACTTTCCAATTGGTGTGGACTTTAAAGTTTCTGGTAGTGTGTTATACAACTTCATTCCCTTGTACAGTAGACTGTTCTGCGTATTCGCTTTGTCCTTTTTTTGTAGCCTAATTTCCTTGCACGTCCTTGTGTTATATCTGTGAATGTCTTTATTGTAAAAAATTTTATTTGAGAAGTATTTTGGTAACGTGTTGTTCAATATTTTGTCGATAAATACCATCGTGTTCAAGGTCAGCATCTGTTTCACGGTCAACCAATTTAGTTCCTTTAACATTTTAATAATTTTTGAAAATCTGTTTCGTCGAAGAATTATTCTCATTGCCCTGTTTTGGAGAATTTGTAACTTATTTTGTTCTCTTTCGTTACATAGGAAAAGTATACTTGAGCAGTAGTTGAAGTGTGGAGCAATAATTGAATTGTATATGGTGATTGCAGTTTTTCTAGAAATTTTTGGCCGAATTCTTCCAAAAAAAGATATCTTTTTGTAAAGAAAGATATTATTAGTTCGTTTCGCTGTACTAGGAACATGAAATGAAATCAACTGCAATATGTAGGGCTGTCAATAAGGGAATTAATGATTTTAAAAAGAGAAATGACATCAGATACTAATCTCTGTCGGACAGCTTTATCAATTTTAGCTTTTCCATTAGACAGTAGTTTATATTTTCATTAGGAGTTTGTAATTTGTGCTGAATTTTTTCAAAAGAATTTGAGTGAACCTTATTTATTTATTTATTGTTGTTATACGCCCGTAGGGGCTTTTACAGAGATTATAAAATAATATTTAAGTTATCGATGATTACACATACATAGAATTTATACCAAAAGTTATAAAAGTGAAAATTTTTTAAGAATATACAAGTAGTTTTTGAAGAAAAAACCACTTGTATATTCTTCCGTAAAACCGTGAAATATTTTAAACAATGTAATATTTGACAATAACATAGAACAAAATATAATATTAAACATTACAATAACACATCAAATCGTTAAATATAATATTATACCCACGTTACAATAATTTGTAGGATTCCACAAAGTGTTGGTTTAAATTGCATTTAAGAATATAAAGGGAATCAGCGAATATATCTACAATACCACCAAATTTGTTGCCTAAATTATGCATCCTATTGGTAAGTGAGTGTGATTAATAGTTGGTTGTGTATGTGTTGCAAAAGAATGTTGTATTTTGTCTAGTATTCCTTATCGGTACATGGAGTTTAATAGTAGCAACGATGGCAGGGCTGTCAATTAGGTTGTTCATAACTCTGTATAATAAAATTAGGTTTGAAATGATTCTTCTGTCAGACAGCGTAATTTAATTAAGTTTATTTATTTTTAATGCGGTGAATATGGGAGTAGTATTCAATATTGTGGGTAAAACGTACGCAATTTTTTTTAATTCATAACATTAATTTGAAGCGCTAAACCATCAGTTTAAGAAAACATTTTCTGCAAATTATAAAACGGACAATGTGTTAAAGTATATCGAAAGCCAAGCTTTAGCGTAGTAAAAATTGCTATCCTTTTTGTGACGGAAATAAGAAAAAAAAATTTTGCAAATATTTTTACTATAAAATAGACGGATAATCAATTTTCTGTACAGTAAAACACGCGTAAAGTGCGCTCTGGCGTCATGAAATTGACACAGTTATTATTAAGATTTCAAGGTAAACGAAAATTTTTTGTATTTCTTCGGCATTAACTATGTAACAATTTCTAGACATTTTTTGTTTTGAAAAGTTTTAATTTTCCATGTACATTTGTTACTTTTAATTTTAATTTTTGCGACCGGTTTCGATACGTCTGTATCATTAACGAGCAAACTTAAAACTAACTTAAAAATACAAGTACAAAAATTAATTAGGCGGGGGTAGTGGGAGTGGGGGAATTTGGTGGAGGGGAGAACGGTGGGAGGAGTCAAAATTACATGGGAACATCGTAAGTAGAGGGGATTTACATGGTGCTATTATTTTATTAACTAAATTAATTTTAGATTTAATTTTTTTGTTGATTTCTAATGTTTCTAAAGCACACAAATTATACTAATAATTTTTATTACAATGCTTAAACTTAGTTTTTTTCTTTTTTGAAGGTATGACCTGCCTCTATTAGATGGTTTGCAAACTCGGAGTAGTTATTATTTGTTAGTAGTAGTTATTATTTAATTTTAAGTTTGCTCGTTTATGATACAGACGTATCGAAACCGGTCGCAAAAATTAAGATTAAAAGTAACAAATGTACATGGAAAATTAAAACTTTTTAAAACAAAAATAAACCAAAATTTGTTTATCTTATATTGTAATGGTGCTTAGAAGTACACATTTAATTGTAAAAAACATATTTTCATTATTTATTTTTAAGGTGTTATGCCGTGTAGCGCTACCTCCTTCTTTAGCCAACGTTTCGCTCAGCGTTACAGCGTCCATCATCAGGGCAGGGCAGGGAAGTATTTTATGGACACTATCGCTGTCCGAAACGTTGGCTAAAGAAGGAGTTACCGCCACACGGCACAACACCTCAAAAACAAAGGAAACTATTTTTGGTCGTGAAAATCTAAAAACGTATCCAAAAGACATATTGATCATTGTATTTTTTCACTTCAAATTTTGTTTGAAGCAGGGCAGTAAAACTTACACTTTTCTAGTCGATGTTAACAATATGTTTTTTTTCTTATTACAACTTATGTTAAACACACTTGTTATAATACATTAATAAAATTGTGTATATCAAAATATTTGCTATTCCCAGTTGAAAAGTCGTTATCAAATTCATAGATTTTTTTTATTAGCTTTTATTAGCTTCAGAAAGGAAGCCCTGAGATATTTTTTTTTTGATTTTTTGATTTGCGTCCCAATATAAATCGGTCATTTGTAAATTAAATTTACGCCTATCAAAATGTTTTTGTCAATTTGACTATCCTAGAACGGGAGATCTTCCTAGTTGGAAAAACAAAGTTTCTTTGTACTGATGTATTCTTTATAACAAAAACAAATAAATAAATAAATATTTTCTGAAATATGCAGAGTGTAGCGTCTTTTTAGGAAAATGAAGGAGTTGAGGTTCCGGGAAGGAAAAAGGTATGAGGGGAGAAGGGGGTTAGGTATCTGGGGGTCAGTGTGATCAGGATTGACGAATGAATGAATCCATTCCATCCATTTGCCGTGCAAGGGGATGGATCGAGAGAGTCCGGCTGGAGATGTGAAAACTTCTCCCTCAACCAGACTCTCCCAAACCAATCCACCACTCAGCAGGTAACATACAAACCTCACTCTATGAACCCGGGTAAGTCACCAAACGTAGCGAACCACCTGGGGTGACCTATGACAGGGCATGGGTTATAAAATAAATGCCCGCCTCCCAAATTGGGAGGTTTGAACTAACAACTAAGTACCAACTAATAAGACCGGGGGGTAACATACCCACTAAATTTATTAGTTAATATATTCATAGCTCAATAAGTTGGGTCATAAAACAATAAAGCTTCGAGATAAATCACACAGATGCCGTCCGTGTGCAGTGGGAGGTTAGCTTATTCAGAATTAATAGCTCTTACTATGGACACGAGGAAAAGTTTAAGTTCGATACCTTTATTTTTAATGGCGAACCGGATCTCTGGAGAGTTAAAAGCTTTAGTGGAATTAATGAATTATAGATTTATTCTGTATGCGCTTCTATAGCATCTCGTATTAGGAGGGTATTACCAGAGAAAACCAGAAATATGTCATTTTTAAATCAGATTTTAGACGTATTGACTGGTTTCCAAAAAAAATTATAAATGGATTTCGAAAAATTGTTTATTTATCTAGCATTTGCATGATTTGAATTTTGAGAAAAAATGTTTCTTTTTAGTATAATAAGGTTATACCACAGGTCATTGGCAGATTTGTTAAGTTTTCAAAAAAGATTTTGTATTACACCACACCCATTTCAAATCATCTGATCATGCAGTAAAATAAATCAATACATTATCTGGGTATCGCAAGTTTTAGAATTTTAATTTTAGTTTAAATAAAATCATTAAAAATTAATGTGTTTCTTGACGAAAATTGGTCCATTTGTGTATTTATTTGCGTACTTCCAAACTTATATATTTCGGATTTTTTTACATTCTTATTTAACTTAGATATTATTGAAAAATGGTGAATACTTATAATCAAAAAATAATTACAAAAGTACATTTTTTTAATAGTTTTATCATCACGCCTTTCAGCATTTTTGGATGTACGCATAAATTAAAACAAATTTGGAATGAAATAAAATCGATATTGAGTTATAATTTTATAAAGCTGGTACGGAGAATACTTAATCTTTCTCATTGGAACCGCCCTGTACGATCGTAAGAACAACTTTCGACGAAATGTGGATTTCGCTCTTAGGACTAAATTTTAAGTGATTCGTATTTTAAAAATTTAATTTAAATTAAATGTTTATAACAAAGTTAAATTGTTTCATTTATCTAAATTAAATGTTATAATTTTATTATCAAGTTTTGCAGGTACTTATATTTGTTACAGCTGTTTCGGCTTACAAGGCCATTTTAAAACTGTGGTTAATCCCCTATACGATTTTGAATGTGAATTTTTGATGGTGTCTAAATTGATTTATTACCGGTTAAACCAATTGGCTGAAACACTAATTGAGATAGTAAAATCTCTATAATGTGGGGTTTGGAATCTGTTTTTCCCCACACTTAATGTTAGGATTTACTTAATTATTTTATAATGACGTTACTGCAATGGCTCATTTATTCACGCTCCTTTATGGGAGGAGTTTGAAAATACTCAAGAAAAAGCTTTTGGAAAGGTTGGTAAACGTATTTGAGATAAAATTTTCACAGGTTTTTTTCGTAAAAACCTGTAATAAACATTAACTCCCTTTTTGCGCATTGTTTATTGTAATAAAACGGAAATTTAAAATTGATTTCACGAAATCAAGCGACGCGGAGCCACGCGTCCGTCTCCCGCACCGTTCGGGGAGTGACTGATACGAAGTAGGTGTGATGACTGTGGCGTGGACAGTAGTTCTTCGGTGGACGCCATAGGTTTCACTTGGAAAAAACCGAATTCGTCGACTAGCGGCCGTATTGTAAAATAACAACGCGAAAATGCATGTTTTATTTTATTTTATTTTGGGAAGATCACGTGTAAATATAAACTTACTGAATTTGCCACATTATACAATAAAACCATATCCGAAAAGGGCTTTATAAATTGGAAAGTTTGGACTTGAAAGTGTGTTTTTTAGACCTTATACTTTATTTTTTATAGGCTAATTTAAAGACTTATAAAAAAATGACCGATATTTTTAAAGGCCAAGGTATGTCTTACAATATAATATTTGAAGCATCTATAATACTTCTAAGCGATCAAATTTTCAAAACAAAAAACATATGATTTTGTTTGATTTTGCATTATTTACTATGGCTTCATCATAAGTACATTTTTAGGTTTTGTAAACATACTAGTAGTGGGGAATAAATGATTTTTCTTGCTTTCAATTAGCGTTACATTGGGGGGTCATTAGTTCGTTTATTGATTTCTAATTGATCAAGTAAATCAAACGAACTAAACACAAAAACAATAAATAAGTTGATCTGAAAATTTTAAACTTTCTAGTATCCAATTTTTATTAGAACAACTAACTCTCTTCTTATAACTTTTGAAAGTTATTCCAATCAATGAAATATATATCATTGAAGAAGAAGATAACACTAATAATCTAAACGAAAATATGAAAGAGAACAAGACACAGAAAAATAAAAAGATAACGGACGCAACTTGGTTTATATATTATCTATAAATTTATCCAATTTTATTTCATATGGAACACATATTATAATTTTTTCAAACATATATTAAATTGATGGGAATAAACTTGAAAAGTTATAAAAGAGAGTTGTTCTAATAAAAAATGAACATTCATTTAGACTTTTACTAAAAAGTCAACAGGTGTTCCATATAAATAAAACCTGATATATTTATCCGAGACACTATCTAGGTTCCAAACCAGTTCATAGTCGTGCAATAATTAATTAGTCACCTCACCCAAATATAATCCTCTATCTCATTATTGTTACCACTACTAACCAACCTGATTTTTTTTGTCAAATATTTTTGCTTCATTGACAAATGTACTTTATTTAATATTTATAAAATATTTGTAAACTAGTCTGTCTCTACACAGGATTTCCTAGTGAGACAGGCAAGGCCAAAAAAATATATGTAAACATTTTTATAGTATAGATGCACATAATAAATAAATAAAAAAATAAATAGAACGATTGTGTCCAATGAAAAGGGTATTTGCCAATAATACGGAAAAAAATTAGTCGAAGATAATAAAATTGTTAGTTTTAAATGTGAGATTGACAAATATGACGTTTTATAAGAGGTGACAGTTTTTAATTGGATAAGTTATTTTTTTAATTTTTATGTGTCTTGTTCTCTTTCATACTTTTGTTTAGATTATTAGTGTTATCTTCTTCTTTAGTATCCGGTTATTGAAAAAAATTCAAAGAGCCTTGAAAAGTGAGGTCATAATCAAAGCAGCCAATGAGAGCAGACCTGGTGCCGTTTCCGTTTTATATCTCAACCAATCGGAGCCTTGATAGTAGTTTTATGCTTCGCAGGTGCTGTATGCGTCATTTCCGTTTCATCCGAATTCCTAATCACAATGGGGCTATAGAAGTTTCACTTCAAAAATAAATTTATTTAAAAAAAAAACTTTACGAGCGATCATAATAAAGAAATTCTCTTTGTAGCTTTTGTGTTGTTGGTAATGGATAACTCTGGTAGTGGGGCACGTGGGTGAAGTGGGGTAGCGCGGGGGCGGCGGGCTGCACGGGGTAGCAAGGGGTGGAAAGTGGGCGGCTATTGCGGCGACACTTTAAAGAACCATCCCTCACGTGTAGCGTTAAATAATTTATTTACTCGACTCTTAAACTGTGGTTCTTTTTACCTGCACTTTGTGACTAAGTATTGTATATTTTTATAATTGAATGGTGTAGTTACTGCCCTCTACCTGTCTTAATCTGTTTTATTTACCGACAGGCCATGCGTCCATAATGCAGGTTTCTATTGTGTCGGTATTCAGATGACGCTAGTGGAGAAACTGTCAGGTTGTCAAGAGGTGTTTTGTTGATAAAAAGGCCGGTTCCTCTAAATTCACTCTCTGTTTAAAAAATTGTATTCTTTTACAAAATTATAATACACACCTTTTGTACACGTGTACTGACACGTTGAGTTTTTTTATTTTTTTTATTTCTATATTATAAAATTATTATCTTTCATCTGACAAATATTTTAGTCGTAATGTCGTAAGTCTACTTATAACTTATGTCATTTTCGTATTTTTTATTAGTCTGTAGTAGCAACATTTAAATCATGAACTTATAAAGCCCGGGTTCATGATTTAAAATACCTAATTTTAATTTATAACTATAATGACAAATGCCCTTTTGTCCTATATTTTCTTAGGACTAATGACTTTTAAAACTAAGTCAAAGGTTGTCCAAGAATCAAAGACCGTTCCTCATTTTCGGCGACATGGACATTATTTAAAAAAAAAAAAAAATATATATATATTTTTTTACATTAACTCCACACAGGAGGCCCCGAGGAAAATAATTTCCCTCAGGGCCTATGTCATCTGGGATGCTGTGTGAAGGGTCTTTTTGAGGATAGGAAGGAATGAACATTGGTCTTGAAGAGACCTATGTTGTAGGAAGGAGGAAATACAGAGGCCGGCAAATCATTCCACAGCCGAGCTGTTGAACACAAGAACGAGTCGATGAAACGAGCCGTTCTCATGTGACAAATGTCAACCGTGTACAAATGTTGGGCATGCGTTTGGCGTGTTTCCTGACTATGCACCGGTGCCGAAGGGATCAATGATGCTAGTTCCTCGGAGCATCTTTCATTACAATACCGGTAGAACAAGGCGGCACTAGCGTGTCGCTCAGACTTTCCCCTAAAAAACGGGCGGTGATCCGGCTTGGCAGCTGCTTCAGTGCGATCTTTGCTCCACTGTCACAATTATTCGCTCTCTCAACTAAGATGGAGTCCACCCTGCTGAAGTTCACAAGATCGCAATTTTGATCCCAGACGTCAATAAATCTACAACACAAATGATTTTGAGGGCAAAATGGCGTATGCAAATCACCTACTTGTTGGATTCCCAAAATGCTGAAGAGCAAAATCGTATGGAAAGCGTTCGGATTTTTTTTCGGTTTTTCCAACCAAGGAACCCCGGAACCAAAAATGCAATCAAATGCAACAAAAATGCAATCTATTGCATCTTTTTCTACACCTGAAGCAACAGTTGGCCGGAAAACCTTTGGAGACCGACTAGGTCGTGGAGGGAGAGGTGATGCATATTTGATAAGGGAGTCAAGGACCTAGTGCCACGGCTCACCAAGTACACCGGGGACTATCTCGAAAAGTAGTGGGGATATGTACCTAAAATGTCATATAATTTTTTTGTAAATACAATTTTTTTCTGATTTTAAAAATTAGAACTGTCTTTTAATTCTTGGACAAACCACAGATAAGAGAAACAAGGGGGCAGAACCTATCTGATAAGTACCAATTTGCCTTAAGACTATTTACCAAAATAGGCGATAAAAATCGACTTTTGCAGGTACTAACTTAAAAAAGTAAGGTGAATTATTTGTTTGCGCCTGTACATACGCAATATAAATTATGATTATATAGTTTAGTTCGTATAAAAACACAATTAGTTTCTGTTCGATAAAATGCCCGTCAAATAATTCATAATGAAAAAAATGAGGCTTCGAAATAAAAAAAAATCTCAATCATGAAATAAAGTAGCGTAAAAAAACCATGGCACTAGATATGATAAAAACAGTTTCAGAATCCAAAGCTCACGCGCAAAGTCCAGCCCAGTGATTGATAATACGTGATGTCAATCTATGAGAGGTACATGTTCCCAGATAATGGCCCATCAAACAATGAAGACTCAAAGCTAACATCGGATAATGTATTTTCAATACACTCACTCATAAAAAAACACTGAAAATCCCATACATACTGATGGCAAGAGGAAAATGTTGTGTAGGGAGGATCGTATGGAATAATCGAGTAATCTCCAAAATGAACAAAAGCTCTCACAAAAATAATAAAACACAATGAATACTTAATTATTTTGCCATAACGTAATCAGGCCATCGGATGTATTAAAATTGGCAACGCAGCGTTTTTAATGAATCAATCAAAACTTATGAACATTTTTAAACATTGTCAAGGGTTCATCAAATACAATTCACAGAACAATCTACGATATGATTTTTGACGTGAAATATTTTTAAGTATTTTGCACTTGTATTGCACGAAATTCGTAACGTAAAATGAAATTTTATATCTTAATTCAATTTTTTTTTACATAATACCCACAGATGGGAGGCGGGAATTGGTACCGCGCCCCGGGAACCTTTATTGGATAACCAACACCTCTGCCATAGGTCACCTTAAGTGGTTCGCTACGTTGGTGATTTAGCAGGGGTGCCGGGGTTTATGGGGTGAGGTTTGTCTAGGCCTTGGAGGCGCATGACCAGGACACACTGAACCCCATATTCCTACCCACTCCTTAAACTCTTTTCATTCCCAGAACTCTCCTCTCCTTCATTTCATTAAAAAAAAACCCTCCACACAGCATTCCCAAAGATGACATACAAGAGTTCATTTAAAAAAAAAAGATGAAAGGCCTCAGGGTCTATGTCATCTTTGGGGATGCTCTGTTGAGCTTTTGAGGAAAGGAAGGAGATGAAATTCTGGAAAGTGAAAAGGTATAAGAGGTGGTTAGGAATCTAGTGGTCAGTGTTTGATGTAGGAGTGACGGATGTAATCCAACCCACCCACTGCGGTGCAAGGCGATGTTCAGAGATAGTCCTGCTGAAGGGGTCAAAAAATCTCTCTCAACTGGTCTCTCTCGATCCGGCTTGCCATGCAGTCGTGGGCAGATGTATCCGGGTTCATGAGGTGAGCTTAGTCATGTGGATAAACCTCACCTCATGAACCCGGGCACACCTGCTTGTACATAAAATATGGCGAACCACTGGTGGTGTCCAATGGTAGGGTGACCTGTGGCTAAGCTACCACCAGCAAAACTTACATAAATGAATACAGAAAAATTAAAAAGCAAAAACTTTTGCTGCGTCTTACTGGTATCACTTCCAAGTTATTAAGTTCCATATATTACAGTTTGATTTTTCTACAATATTTTTTCTTAACTAATTTGTCTGTACTCCTATGTTTTGATAATGCGCAACAGACTTTCCTAAAAAAAATACCCTACATACGGCATCCAGGACGACATAATCCCTGAGGAGATTTATTTTCTTCAGAGCCTCCTGTGTGGAGCTAATGTAAGAAAAAACAGATGAACAATACCTACTTACTTACTCAACTTAATAATAGTATTTCCCTGTAATCCCACTAAAACGACTAAAGTACTGGTATGGGCGTGCGACCGCGAAGTTACGAAGTCAAAGATGTCACTAAGAAAATAATGTTACAAAATAATATAATGAAACACATATAAAACTTATTTCCACATAATTTATTTGTGCCCATAACCGGTTTCAGCATGTTAAAGCCATAATCAGACTGGTATAAACGTTTCTTAATCTACAGTACATCACCACAGAAATGATTCAGAGGCAGACACCTCACGCGCTCATAAAACCAGAGCCAAACAAACAGACATACTTAAAATACCAAAGTGTAACTCCTCATTTGGTCAAAGAAGTTCTGCATTTTTAGCAGTAAAGTTCTATAACAAACTCCCACTTAGTATCAAACAAATGAAAATAAAAAATAGCTACATTAAGGACATTAAATGTTGGCTGAAGAATCTATCGGAAAATGAACTTACTAGTTTACTTAAAACAACATAGAAGTTTCTGGAAAACCTTATCCAATCAATGAAGTTAAACCATAGAAGTCGCTGAAAAACTTATCCAAAGCATAGTCCCCCTCAGCACAGGATCTCCTAGTGAGGAGGACTACGAATATATTTTATATATACATCTAACTAACATGTTTCATATAAAAATGTAAAAAATATTATATAGTTACTAAAAAAAAAAAAAATATTAGCCACATGATATTATTATTCACGACTGCCAGTTACAATAATATTACCGCCAATCTCTCCATATCCGGAGAGATACTCAAAATTACAAATCCGTAATACTTAAACCTGCCAGCGGCATGTCGGCATGCGATCTGTTAATGTGGCGCCATCCTTTGGCATAATTGCCTACTTGTTTAAATTCGATTCTATTACAAAAGTAGCTTTCTAACAAACTTCAAGTACGAAAATGGTCTTGCGTACGGCGCGGCATCAGAGTTGCATTCTTAGCCAGATTCTTAAATTTCCACCGTACAGTCTGGCCTATTAATACTGTTCGATTCGAGGGGGGGGGGGGGGTGGGAGTAGATAAGTGCGACACAAGGAGTATGGGAAGGGGGGGGGGGGGGGTCATCACCTCTGTGACGTCATATTAAAAAATCAGAATTTTGATAATTTTTTTGATGTGACGTCACACAAGGGGGAAGTACGGGAGGGGGGAGGGTAAACAAATCATGAAATTCGTGTGACGTAATTTATGGATGGCCCCATACACATGACATTGCATTTCTTAATAACTAGTAATCCAATGGTCGAAGACGACATAGCAACAAATATGGAAAAAAACTATATACTCGTAAATTGAATAAAATCCTCGTAGACAACCCCCCTTCCCCTCTGTAGAAAGAAACATTACTAACAATCTGATGGATTTAACAGGCTGAAACCGATTACGGTCACAAATAAATTAATTGGAAATACGTTTTATATTTGTTTTCTTATATTATCGTGATGGCATACTACCTCGAATAGTCAGTATCAAAAATAGATATATTAAAAAATTATTATTAACCAAAAAAACTCTCCATAGTACATAATACTTAGCACGTTCAGAAAGTAAGTGTACTCTGACCGTAACGGGCGAAGGTTTTTTTAAAATTTTTTAAGGGTTGGCAACACTGAGTGGTAGAAAGGGTCTCCTGACTAGAACGAGTTTTGCAGGAGCATTGTAGTAGTACCTACCTAGTTTAGCTGATTTATTTATTTTATTTGAGACAAAAATAATATTTATAAAACATGCATAAATATACATTGCATAAGTGTTAATAATTAACGTAAACGCTCCTAGACTAATAAAAATATTCAGTGAGGCACCCAGCGGTGACTCAATACGTACACACATACACATACACTACTGCTACTTTATCGGCCATGTTGCAGGCAAATCACCGAAACCAGACACTTTGGGTACCGCTGCCCCGGGAACCTTTATTGGATAACCAACACCTCTGCCATAGGTCACCCCAAGTGGTTCGCCTCGTTTGGTGATTTAGCAGGGGTGCCCGGGTTCATGGGGTGAGGTTTGTCTAGGTCTAGGAGGCGGATGACCAGGACACACTGAACCTCAGATTCCTACCCACCCCTTAAACCCTTTACCTTCCCAGAACTCTCCTCTCCTTCCTTTCCTTTAAAAAAACCCTCCACACAGCATCCCCAAAGATGACATAGGCCCTGGTGGAAATTATTTTCCTCAGGGCCTCCTGTGTGGAGCTCATGTAAAAAAAAAAACGTCTACTCACGTTGTAGTGTCCAGTCTAAAAGGGATCGAAATGAAAATCTAGTATCTTTCAACGGAAGCAATCTTCTGAACAGGCCCTCCATTGAAATGCTTGGTGTAACCCTAAGTAACCAGCTCAGGTATGGGGGCTCCATCGAAGCTAGAGTAAAGTGAGCCTCCCAAAAACTAGGCGTACTGTACAGGGCCCGCAGATACTTTAATAGTACACAACTGCTAACCCTGTATAAATCACAAGTGCGCCCCACGGTTGAATTTGGCAGCCACCAAATACCTGAAAAATACCTGAAAAATACTCTCGACTCTGTGCAGAAACGGGCGGTCCGTTTAATACATTCTCCCATCTTAACAGACGGATTGCAATCTTTAGAGCACAGGCGTCGTGTGGGAATGCTATCCTTGTTCTACCGGTATTACAATGGAAGATGCTCCGAGGAACTAGCATCATTGATCCCGTCGGCACCGGTGCATAGTCGGGAAACACGCCAAACGCGTGCCCAACATTTGTACACGGTTGACATTTGTCACATGAGAACGGGTCGTTTCTTCGACTCATTCTTGTGTTCAACAGCTCGGCTATGGAATGATTTGACTGCCTATGTGTTTCCTCCTTCCTATAACATGGGTCTCTTCAAGGCTAATGTTCATTGCTTCCTCTCCTCAAAAAGACCCTCTACACAGCATCCCAGATGACATAGGCCCTGAGGGAAATTGTTTTCCTAAGGGTCTCCTGTGAGGAGTTAATGTAAAAAAAAAAAGTTTCGTGAAAGATGTCGGCAAAAAATCCCTCCAAGTGCTGTGATCCGCTTTTTACTCACGGAAGGAATAACACATACAAGAAAAAAGGTGAAGATTTCTGAGCTGTATTGTGACTGGAGATGATAGTGGGTGACTCATTATACGCCTGGGAAAAAAACAGTCGTTAATGTGGCGGCACATTAATTCCCCATAAATCAACAAATTGAAAACCACAATTTCCGGCAAAAAAATCAGTGTTTTGGAACAGAAAAGGCATCATTTTGGTCGAATTTCAGCCTCAGGTTGAGACTCAAAAAAACTCAAAAGGCGCATTAAAAACAAAAGGAGGGGAATGCTGACCCAGTAAAGTAAGCTCGTTTCATGAAAACG
Organism: Limnephilus rhombicus; assembly: GCA_929108145.2. Lineage (NCBI taxonomy): Eukaryota > Metazoa > Arthropoda > Insecta > Trichoptera > Limnephilidae > Limnephilus > Limnephilus rhombicus. Next base: position 10,312,685 of record OV815284.1, on the reverse strand, counting down.
TCCGTCCTCACACAACCTTAGCCACCATTCCCCTTGGACTCATTTGGTTGGGATGTTTTAATCCAACCCCGTAATCCCCTGACTTGGCGTCTTCAGATTATCATCTTTTCACCTTCCTGAAGGCATGTATGGATGAAATAAATTTTCAACCGACGAGCAGGTGCAATAAGTGATTGTAGTGAAGTGGGGGTAGGAGCTGGCGGGAGAATTCTTCGAGGAGGACATAAAGAAACTTGTGCCACGGCTCACCACGCGCACTGAACGGGTTGGCGATTATTTGGAAAAATAGTCAACAAATCAACCAAAAATATCCTGTCATTTTTTTTCTAATACACTTTTAAAAATACAAAAATAAAAATCATTACACTTACTTTCTGAACAAGCCTCGTATATTATGTTTCCATTCACCGTTCGTTTTATCTTCTCACCCCACTCTCCACTAATCCATAGTCACGCCTCCATCCCCCCTTCAACAACTAGTAAACATGTTAAACCATAATTTTATAATATTATCCATGTTAACTTTTATTTGATGCAGGTCGCCTGGCTGAGGGTCGACACCCAGACTATACTGACGATCGGCACTCACGTGATCACCAAGAACCACCGGATAGCCGTGACGCAGGCGGACCGGCGGGCTTGGTCGCTCCATGTCCGGGACTCGCGAGAGGCGGACCGCGGCTGGTATATGTGCCAGATCAACACGGACCCCATGAAGAGTCACACGGCGTTTCTGGAAGTTGTCGGTAAGTCAATATGTAGGACAGTAGGTATTTAATGCACTATGATGAAAAAGAGGAAAATATGCATAATGTAAAACAAAGATTCCTCGGCTGGCTAAGTCCTCCATCACAACACAAGCAACATTTTCAACTTTCTGTGGTGGTAGTAAGAGATTTTCAAACATTGTTGGGTTATTCGTAACCCGGGAATGTTTGTCTTTCTTTTAAAGAAAAAAAAGAAATGACGAAATATCTGAAGTGCAATTTAAAATTTTTGAAATTGTAATGAATTTCAAATTTGTATCATTGAAATTAATGTGAAACAGAAATGACCGAAAAAGATTCTGTCGCATCTGGGAAATAAATCCAAGTATTCTGTCTCACCGGGAATGGATTATTGCTTCGACCACTAATTCGACAATAACAACTTCAATGCACCGTTGCAATGTCACTGAATAAAGAAATTGTTTCTCTCTGCGTGTCTTTTCCCATTCATCCCGTTCTTCTTCCGCCTCCCCTTACCCTCTCATGTCCCCTTCCCCTCAAGCGTTCAATATATTCAGTCCCGGTACATTCAGATTTTCAAACTGCTCGCGTGCCTGCTATTGTATTTTTTTTACAAATTTTAATTTTTCATATATTATAAACATTCATTTTTGTACATTATTTTTTAAAATTTTAATTGTACAACAGATTAATAAGGAACTCCAGGAAAAATATTATGGCTTTAAAAAAGTATGTTCATATAGAGTCGGTCTATGTATATTATAGACCAATAAATGCTGATTCTGAATATATCAGTTTTATTTAATAATATTAAACGCAGTTTTAAAAAAAAATTATTAAAAAGTCCATTTTTAATCGTGTCGTAAAAATACGCCGTCAAGTTGGCATTATTGAAATTTTAGTGGTGACGTCACTGTTCGACGTATCGTGACTTCTCCGTAAAGTCATCGTTTTAATTTATTCGTTTATTTACGTACTGTTTATATAGATTTAGATGTTGTGTTTATTGAAACATTATTTAGGCCCAAATAATGTTTCAGTAATAAAGATATCTCTTATTAGTTTATCTCTATTATTGAAAATATTCAAAAACTACTGCACAAAAAAAAGTAATGCTTCTTCTAGGGAGAATACTTCGAACAATGGAATTCAAAATGGCGGTAGTTGATCAGCCGATTGCCCTATTCTACAGTAATTTTTCATGAGTGATGACGTCACACGATTCACCATACATACGGTGGTTTTCGGGGGGTCTTGAAAAATTAAGCTTTGACAATTATTTTAACTATTAAAACTAACTCTAAAAATAAAAATAAAAATGCAATTATTTAAGTTAGTAGGTCATTATTAATTAAAAAAATAAAACAATTGGACTGTAGTTCTCTATTATCCAATTACCGTACAATTTTCTCATTTTGACAGTCTAAACATCTAGAAAGATAATTAGTATACAAAAAAATCTTAAGGCTATCTAAAGAAGAGTTATATATATCCAGTGTTTCCGATACATCGTTCAACAGCACCATTCCTCTTGTCATGGTATGCTGTAAGAAAAATCAATCAAATTTGGTACCTAACATAGGTACCTATTTAAAATAAATATAATTTTTGATTAAATTCAACGCATTCGATTTTGGTTAGTACTATAGGTGACATTAAATTCATTAATTTAAAGAATTTATTCGAAAATCTAATTTTTATTGATTTTTGATGGTTTGCAAAATGTCATTCTCAAATTGTGATATTTTTGATGGTGATAGTCTCATAAGATTTTTTGTAACGATTAAAAACTTTTCAGATGTATTGCCATGTGTATGTAACAATCCAGAAACCTTTGCGAGGTAGGAAATAAGTATTTTGAAATTTTCAAACATTTCCTATGCTTAGTAAGCAATTCGTAGACAACTCAAGGGCGGATCCAGGGGGAGGGGGGGGGGGGGGGGGTCATGGGGTCATGACCCCCCCCCCGGGCTGGGTCCAGAACCTAGGTGGACCACTAATAAAAATTGTTAAACATAACATTTTTATATATTTTTTGTATCTATTATTATCAAAATTACCTACCTACTTTTTACTTGTATCTATCATTATCAAAATTAAATTACAACTTCTTGCGACTTGACCACGACTATGTGACCCCCCCCTGGAGCTATGCGACCCTCCCCTGGCGCCAAAGCTGGATCCGCCCTTGAGACAACTTACAGACATATAAGCAAGAATCCGTATTTGCGAAATCTTTTGATTTAAAAAAAATTGTTTGGTGAAGTATATTGCTCTAAAATCTAAATTTAAGTTGCATTTGAAAAAGGCATCGCAGCCGTTCTCTTAAGTTAAAAAAAAAATAAAATAAAAATTGAACGATAAATCTCCCCTAAATTGGCTGGTTTGAGATTTTCACGAAAATAGGTATCATCGTGATTGTTTTTCTGGGGTATGATGCCGTGTCGCATTTCCTCCATCTTTAGCCAGTATTCAGTCATCATAATAGGGGCAGAAGTCTAGATTGTGGCGAAGTATTTTTTAATCCTATTGTAGCGGCATCCATACAAACAGATTTCCCAATTTCCGTTATGGCTTTTGACACTAGCGCAAACACGTTTAAATATCGTAAGATATCGACCACTAGCGTGTCGGTACGTTTTACTTTTTATATAAGTTACTTCTTATAGGAGTCAGAACCCTCCAAAATCGTTAAAATTGACTGGCTTGAACGCCATAAACAGACATTCAGTACCTATACAATAGGGTGGGTCATGACCGTATGGGAAAAAAAATCTTGTTTTGAATTGTCTAATAGTGAAAATTAAAAAAAAAATAATAATAATTAATCTTGAAAGTAAATATCATGAACTGATTAGAAGTCTTTGAAATGTGGCTTCACCAGAGAATGCTCAAGGTCCCATGGACCGGCATGATCACCAACACAGAAATTCTCAGGCGGGCTAGAGCAGATAGAGAACTGCTTACATTAATAAAAATCAAGAAAATTTCATATGTGGGTCATATACTTCGAGGGGAGAAGTATCACTTGCTTTATTTAATATTAAAAGGCAAGATAGAGGGTCGCCGAGGGCCTGGTAGGAGACAAATGACTTGGCTGCGAAATATACGATAGTGGACCGGCATTAGAAGTGTGGAGGAGCTATTCCGGGCAGCGCAAGACAGAGAGTCGGGGGGTCCTGATACGTCACACAAAGAAGAAGAATAGTGAAAAGGCTGTTAAATGGAGATATAAAATCATGTAATTTTTTTAATAATATTTGGATATCATCTTCTTCCTCCGGATTGAAATTGAAATTTCACATGATAAAGAAAAACCCACCCTTGTTAAATTTTAAAAAATGCTTGATAAACCATAAAAATTAACTATTTTTAATAAAACACGAAATAAAGGTAATATTTTGATTCATTTATTAAAAAAATACATTAATATAATTCAAATTATCTCAAGGCAGTGTATTCAAATACCAGCTTCCTTCTTACTCTCAAATTTCGGCATTATTTTTAGAGACTCAATCAACGGACTTTTTGTAAATGATTTCGTAAAAATATACTATATTTGCTATGGAAGATTACAAAAATATGGTTTAAAGTTTAAAGGATTCAAAATAACTTTTAAATACACTAGAAATAACTTCTTATAATCAAAATTTTCAAAACTTTGTAGTGAATCCCGAGGAAGAAGATCGTATCAGAAATTTTAAACACGTCGTTTTGAACGCATTTGGCACCCTTTTATCGCTCTTACAAATTAAAAATAACACTTTTTTTAAATGAACCACCTTACTATATAATCTAGACAATGTATTTTTTGAAAGAAAACGTACAGACAAAGAATATTTAATTCTAATACGCTTGTTAAAAAATAAGTTAAAAATCTGTCCAATTTGTGATGACGTATTTCTATTATGGCCGTTTGATTTATTTATTTATTATTAGTTTCAATAGCAAGATTTGTACAAGATCATTGTTGATGTTGAAATTGATGTTGTTTTAGGCGTTTAGTTTTGGTGTAGCCGTCATGTAGCGGATATCAAGAACTATGAAGCTTAACACTCTAGTCTCTATTAATCTAGATATCAAATGTCTTCGTTATTAGGCATGCTCCTTGCATTGGGAATGTTTAATTTATTAAAAAATTTGATTTGTGTAAACTAATACACAGTTATTTAAAAAAAAACTGCAAGTGCCTTTTGATATAAAATTATTTGCAGTACATCTCACCCGAATGCCTAGAATTATTATTATTTTTAAATAAGTTATTTTAGTGACGGATTCGCTTCTAGGAACATCACTGACCAACAAAAGTTTTGCTACAGTAAATGCTCTTTATTTTCTTTATTTTATCAAGTGAATGACCAGAATCACTGTGTTCTTCTTAAACTTTGTTGTGAGGTTGTTTGTCACGCCGAGATGGCACGACTTAAATTCACAGTTTTAAATTTTTTTTAAATTTTTTTTTTATATTTTTGAATGTAGCTATTACTTTGTGGTTATCCATTATAAAAAAATGAAACAATACAACTTTGTATAAACCACTTATAAAATGTGCAAATCCAACCGGTTTCGGAACAAACGTTCCTTCGTCAGGGAAAGCTTATACTTATTTGACAGTTTAGAACAATGTTTTATTATGTTAGGGGTGGAGCCGTTGTTAGTTAATAATGTAGATTGGGTGGGTAGGTATTAGTGTAGAGTGGGTGGGTAGGGGAACAAATCCATGATTGGGCTATATGACAATATTTTTTGTTTGTTGATAATAGATTCATTATTTTTAAGGGATTTTTTAATTTCCAAAGCTTCTAAGTTATCTAAACGTTTTCCTTTATGCTTAATATGAAGAATATTTATCCCTGTGTTTTTTTCAAAACTATGGTTATTTTCAATGATATGGTTAGCGAACTCAGAAAAATTACAGTTTTAAGTTCACAAGCTTCTAAATTGCTAGTATTTTTTACCTGGCGTAAGGAATAGCTCGACAATATTTTTTGCACTTAAAATATAATGCATAACATCAATTGGTGGGCGGTTACGTTAGTGATTATTCCTGTAATTCCTGATTCCTACCGGTACCTGGCCCCTACCTACATCCTAGAAGTTACAAGTTCGGTGCTTAGACAGTCTTAGAAAAGACAGCCGTGTTCTATGCTCAGTATCTTGACTTCTAAATTATAACTGGTGATTAGCATACCAAATGTCATAGTAAGTGAAGCTGATGTCTCTTTGTTACCTTTGGATAAATATCATCCACCTCTCTCTATTAAAATTACACAATTTTTCAAATTTGATTCCTTGAAACCAAATGTCTCTTATCACTACAAATATCTTAACGGCGACTATTTTAATATGAACAAATATCTATCACAGATTGATTGGTCGACACTATTTTTAAATTCTGATATTAATGACGCTGTACTTAAATTTAATGAATGTGTATCACATGCTGTAGAATTGTTTGTTCCTAAGGGGTGTTACTCTCAACCTAAGTTTCCAAATTGGTTTAGCACGAAACTTAAACAGTTAATAATTGAAAAAAAGAAGACTCATAAATTATTTAAAGACACTGGGAACTTAAGCTTTTATCATAAATTTTCTCAATTAAGGGAACTGTCCAAAATCGAATCAGTCAAATGTTATAAATATTTTGTAGAAGTTACAGAGACAAAGTTACTGCAAAATCCTAAACAATTTTGGCAATTTGTTGCGCAAAGCGTACTGATAATGATCTTCCTTCAAGTATGTATTATTATGAAACTCATGCTACTAAAGGCCATGATATCGCCAACCTTTTTGCCAAACACTTCTCCTCTGTATATTCTGATGCATCATGCAACATCCCTCCACTTAACTATGACCATAATATTGACTTAAATGATTGCCAAATTACACTTAAGGAGGTTTACCAATCCTTAAATAATCTCTCTAACAAAAAAAGTACCGGACCTGATGGCATTCCAGAAATCTTGCTAAAAGAATGTAAATATACACTATCTAACCCAATTTGTATGTTGTACAACTTGTCACTTTCATCTGGCACATTTGCTGACTCATGGAAAATTTCATATATTCGACCCATTTTTAAGTCCGGAAACAAGTCGATTATTGGAAATTACAGACCGATATCAATTATATCTAATATTCCAAAAATATTTGAGTCGATAATTACAAAGAAAATTACTCCTGTTTTCAAAAGTGTTCTAATTGAGGAACAGCATGGATTTAGATCGGCGAAATCTACAACAACAAATTTACTTTCCTTTACAAGTACCATTGTGAAAGCCTTAGAAGATAACACTCAGGTTGATGTTCTATACACTGACTTCTCCAAAGTTTTCGACAAAGTTAATCACCGTATTCTCATGGCCAAACTTTATGCTATAGGCATTAGAAACCCTTTGTTATCATTCTTTCACTCTTACTTGACAGATAGAAAACAAAGGGTTAAAATAAATAACTTTGAATCCTTTAACATTGATGTAACTTCCGGCGTTCCCCAAGGAGCCCATTTGGCCCCGCTTCTTTTTAACCTTTTTATTAATGATATCACAAAAGTTTTTTCTCACACACGTTTCACACGATGATAATAAGATTCTTAAGATTATTAAATCCCACCTTGACTGTTTACTATTTCAACTTGATATTGATTCATTTAACGATTGGTGCAAAATTAACTGCATGGAACTTAATGTTGATAAATTCAAAATTTTGTCCTTTTATAGAACCAAAAAACCTATTCAGTTTGATTATAAACTAAATAGTGTTTGTCTATCTACTGTCACATCTATCAAGGACCTTGGGGTCACTCTAGACTGCAAACTTTCTTTCCGTGATCACATAAATAATATCGTAAATAAATCACTTAAACTACTCGGCTTCATTCATAGAATTACCTCTGACTTCAAACATATAAGTACACTTAAAACTCTTTACTGTTCGCTGGTTCGCCCTCACCTTAAATATGCTAGTGTCATTTGGTCTCCTTTCTACGCTGTCCACATTTGTCACATCGAATCCGTACAACATCGTTTCCTAAGAGGAATTGCTTGGAGGTTGGGTCTTGAAAGAGGCAAGTACTCATATGATGAAATTGAACACATTTTAAACATGCCTTCTTTAGAAAAACGTAGAAAGGACTCTGATCTAATTTGCATATTTAAAATTATCAACAGTATTACAGATACACCTGCATTGTTACAACTCATCCAGTTTAACATCCCTTCCCGTAGGCTTCGAAATAATGAATTGCTGTTCCTCAATCAACATTCTACTAATTACGGATACCATTCTCCCTTATCCAGAATGTCGAGACTTGTCAACGCAAGTCAAAGCATTGATTTTTTTGGTGTAAAACTAAATGACTTTCGGCAGTCGTTACGCAATATTTAAATGCTTCTTCATGCTTTGACTTGTAGTGTCTCTATATGTACTTTTTATATTTTATATTGTCATTGCTATTAATTTTTATGTGCTCTCCCTTCACTGTCATCTCTGTTTTTTTTTTTTTTTTTTTTTTTTTTTTTATTCGTGTTATTATTATGTTTTTAATGGACTGTTGTCCGTAAATTAATAAATAAATAAATAAATCGGTGCAAAGTGGAAAGTTGAATTTTTATTTATTTTTTATATATTTATTTATTTATGCCCTTGGAGCATTTACATCAATCGTGTAACACAGTAATAATAGAAATCCCAATTATTTTATAGTATTATTTCACTTCCTTTACACTAATAGAAGGGAAGCAGAATTAAAAAGAAAAAAAACAACAAATACAATATTAGAATAATAATAATAAAAATTAAGTCAGAATTTTAGAAATTTCTGACATAAATTTAGGTAAGGAATAAATGAAAATATAAACGGAACTGAATTTATTTCCAAGCCCATGTAGTCTTTGGATTGGGGAGTTAATGAAATAGTTAGTTTTAGACGGATAAAAAAAAAACAGCTCTGGAAGTATCGTGCCACGATTTGGTACTCGGAATGTAATTGGTTTTGTTAAGTCAGGTGCGTCAAGTGATCAATTTACTAATTTGAATAAAAGTACCAGATCTTACCAGGGTTCTTTTACACGATAAGTCATTGAATTTGGAGAAGAGACACCACTATCCTACCTTCAGTTAGTTTATGCTTCATTTTTTTATCCAGAAAGTTTCTAACAATTATGCAGTTCAAAAGGAATCAATCTGTAACTTCAAAATATAAGTCAAATGCTCCCATCAAAACATATCATGTTATTTCAATTCCCCAATAACCTCTACTGATCGCACGACCGCCGACGCCGACTGGCACATTAATAGCTTAATACAACACATTGTCTGGCGGCTGGACTAAGACGTACCTCGGAGTCAGGAGTTGGATATCGGGGTATTAAGTTTACCGAAGATGGATCGGTAATTGAATTGGGGCGAGCGTCAGTCTCCCGGGGGACGAGCTCCGTTTGGGCATATAAACTCAACACTAACTGTTAATGCAAACTTGGACTGGATTTAGAATGATTAAGCTTACGGTTTTATGTTTCACAAGTGTCTGTGTAAACTTAATATAATTTAAATTAACTTATTATCAGTTAAGAAGCATAATATGTTATTTTTTTTCTTGATCTCGATGTTATTTAAAAAAAATATTACTACATATATTATCGAAAATAGTTGTACGGCCTCTTATGTATTCAAAGTTGCATCAAATGTATTGTGAACGTTGAAATTCACCGCAGACGCCGTGCGAGTGTCCGTTTGGAAAACAATTAAAGTGTTCGAATACTTTTATTATTGTGTCGTGCAGAAATAATTGTGAATTTTGCTCTCGACACGCGTCAACTTGGGAATCCTAATTTGTTTCTTTATGTTGGATACTGTTAGAAATTGGTGGAGTGATTAAATTCTTCATTTAATCACTCCAAGAATTTGTACTGAGTTCTTAATTTACAACGTTTAGCCTAATATTTATTTATTTATTTTATTTATTTAATACATATATTATCCAAAGTACATAATTTTTTTTGTGATATTTCACCCTCCGTGCTAGGGATAACCCTGTGTTATGGCGGGTGAAGTTTACAGTTAGCGGATATACATTCATTACATTAGTAAAGGTTGAAATTTTTCACTAATTGATACTATGCACACAAATTCTTCTACAGTAAGAGAGTTTATGTAGTTACATTGGATTACAAGAAAAAAGTGAAGAAGTTAAAGAATTATTGGAAAAGATAAGTTATTATTAGTATATTAAGGAATTATTGATATATAGTTCACAGTAATCAGTCTTATACATATAATGCTGCTTAGATAGTACATAAAGATATATTATGTTTTGCCTGCTCTTAATACTATGCACACAGATCTTCTATAATAAGAAAATGATATACTTATAATTAGATTTGGTTACAAGAAGAAGATGGAGAAGTTAGAGAATTATTAGAAAATGAAAAATTTTAGGAGTTGTTAGATATATGTATGACATAGTACAAAGTACACACGTCATAGAGTCCTGCGGTACAGCTACAGATAGGCTCACAGGGTTTCCTGGCAGCTCGTACCAGGCCGGAATTCAATTACGAAAAGTGTAATTTAAAATAACACATTACAGTTGTAGTGAAATTCCTGAAATAAACAGTGAAACGTGGCAAACATTGCCGGGATCTACTTTTGATTGGTAACCAACTATCACTGTGCATATCTGCTATCCTATTCCCGCAACAGATTTTTATAGAGAAATAATTCGATTTTTCAATATGTCATACATATGTCTGGTAATGTCGTATTGTCATGAAAACAAGCTTATGGGTCCGAATGGTTAGTAAGTACCTACAGCCCACAGGCTGCACCTGTGGGGGCCGGTTCCCCATTCAAGTGATAGACATAAAGGCAAAATAAGCCTGTGTTTATTAATCGATTTATTAGCCGTAGAAAGAAAATGCATCTACAGGAACCGGTCTTATACCAACAAACCACCTCTTGATAACCCGAGAAACCGGCGTAATATTTTATTTTATTTTATTTTATTTTATTTATTAGCGTTATAAACAGTCATTACAATTTCATATATAACAGTGTTAGAGATAGTCATATCATTGACCAATAAAATAACGACATAAAAATTTGAGACCATAATAAAAATAAAAAAAAACAAACAAAACAATATATGTATGTAATACAAACAGTTCTGAAAAAGTGCATCTACTCACTTAAATCTACAAAAAATGTATTTTCAAACTGCTGAAATCAAAAAAGAAAATGTAATGAAAATGAAGAAAAATGAAAATGAAAATGTAAAAGAAAGATAAGGAATTAATGAAACATTAAGTTTTCCGTTGAATATTACTTTTTACGAATTTTATGAAGTTAGCAAGGTTCGTGTTAAACATATTGTCAATGTCTGTGCATAATCTATTGAAAGTGCTACAGCTTCTTCTTATAAACATATTTGAAGATAATTAGCATTGCTCTTAGGAATATAAAATATGTCTGGAGATTGAGTGACTCTTATTGGACATCTGAAATTGATATTTTGTAATAGGTAAGGGCTATCAATAAAATTGTGGATTATCTTATAAAGCATTACTAGGTCTCTGATATCTCTGCGTTGATCAAGGGTTTTGAGGTTCATAGAGACATAATTTACATCATTTCGCATGCGAAATGAAACATATTTCAAAAACTTTTTCTGGACTCTTTCTATATTTGATTTATATGTAGAACAATGGGGGTTCCATACTGTTAAAGCATACTCTAGGTGGCTTCTGACGTGTGATATGTAGAAAATCTTAAATGTTTGTGGATTTTTGAAAACAGAACTTACTCTAAGTATAAATCCTAGCATTTTCAAAGCCTTAGACGTGATGTGCTCGACGTGAGATTGAAAAAGAAACTTACTGTCTAATAGAACTCCAAGATCTTTAATTTCATGTACCCTATTTAAAATATTGTTTTTAATTATGTACGGATATAGTATAGTGTTTTTCTTTCGAGAATAAGATATGACGGAACATTTATCTGCATTCAAAAGAAGGCGGTTTTCTAAACAATACACATTGACCAAGGAGTTCAGGTCATCCTGGAGCTCTATACAATCCATCTCAGATTTAATGATTTTGAAAATCTTCTTGTCATCCGCATATAGGAACAGCTGAGAATTATGAATAGTTTTGTTAACATCGTTCATAAAAATGTTGAATAAAAGGGGGCCAAGGTGAGATCCTTGGGGAACTCCTGAGGTTACGGGGACAAAGCTAGAGCAGAACCCCAGTACAGTTACAGCTTGCGTACGATTGTCGAGATAAGAGGCTAACCAACGAAGGAGCTCACCGTGTATACCCATTGCTTCGACTTTCTCAATTAAAATGCTGTGTGGAATTTTATCAAAGGCTTTGGAATAGTCTGTGTAGACTACATCGACTTGAAAACCGTTATCCATAGCAACAAGGACTGTGTCAACAAATTCGCATAGATTAGTTTCTGTTGATTTTCTGTTCACGAAGCCGTGTTGATTCGAAATGATGTGTGGTCGTATACAAGGAAAAATGATATCGAAAACAATCTTTTCAAAAAGTTTACCCATTACATTTAATTTAGAGATTGGTCTGTAATTTTCTATGTTGCGTTTGTCGCCTTTTTTGAATATAGGCACAATATGAACTTTTTCATTCTAGTGGAAAAATACCAGAAGACAAAGAAGTTTTGAATATTAGACTTAGCGGATAACATAAAACATTAGCGCAATTATTTAAAAATACCGGGTGTATACCATCAGGCCCACTGTCTTTGGTAGGATCTAATGATTTGAGATATTTACAAACTAATTCAGTGTCTATATAAACATTATTAAGATTTAGTACTGAGGTGTTTGGATTATATATTCGATTGGGAGACGAGGTGGACGGGGCGGGGGATTCTAAGGAGGATTGAGAATGTATGTTGAATAAGTTACTTATAGCTTCTCCACCCGATACACGCTGGGAGTTAAGAAACATATTGTTAGGTAGTTCAGAGCTTCTTTGCTTAGATTTAACAAAGGTCCAGAAGTGTTTGGGATCGGTATTGATATTAATTTCGGCCATATTAATGAAATTATCATAGCACACCTTCTCCATACGCTTTTGTCGTTCTCGGAGAAGAGAGAAAGTTTGATAGTCAGAGATGTGGTTATAAATTTTATATTTTTTGTGGAATTTAAGTTTATCTTTAATTACTTTTTTTAAGACAGCGCTGTACCATGGGGGGGTACCTGGAATCTATGTTAACTGTTCTAGATGGTACATGCATGACAATTACCTTATTTAATTCTGAATAGAAGCGCGCCGTGACTGAGTCTACATTACTGCTGTTAAGAGTCGTTGTCCAGTCAACGGCTGCTAAGGCGCTATTAATCTGCACATAGTCAGCGCTGTGATAGGAGCGGACCGTGCGCGAGCGTGGGATTTGGAGGGACGGCTCGCGGGCCATGCGCAGCACCACCTCTAGCGAGCGGTGGTGTGCATCCTCCGGCACTAGCGGTGTATTGCATCCCCTTACAGTGCACATGCAACTCGAAATCACCAGGTCGAGAACACGCTCGTTTACATTAAGCTGGTTGTTGAATTGATGGAAGCCGAAAGTCTAAAAAATCAGAAAGTGTTGAAGTTAGTGCATCGGTTGAGGATCTATTAAGTACCAGGGCACCGTCTGCGGTCAAAGGCAGAAGCCATTGGGCATGTGGTATGTTGAAATCTCCTAATAGAAGGAATTCATCATCAGGGAAATTAGTATACAACGAAGATATAAATTCAAAAAAGTCACTTAAAGATTTACTCTGCTCCGCACCTTGGACGAAGTATGAGCAGTATATGCGTAGTTTAGAAGCACGCGCGCCAGAGCCTAGTGCAAGAGTAGCTGTGGATATCTCTGCGCGCTGTACGGGTGGGAGCGAGAGTAAGGGGCACGCGGGCAGTTCGCGACGTACTGCAATCAGTGAACCACCACCGAGCGCCTGGCCTAACAACATGTAGTCGCGATCACAACGGTACACTACATAACGTTCATCGAATAATTCACAGTCAAATATACTTGGCAGAAGCCATGTCTCAGTTAGGCATACACGTCATAATCGGCATTAAGAATGCTGGAAAGAAACACATGCGTTTTGGTTCGGAGACCTCTAACATTTTAATAATATATATTTAATTCACCGAGAGCATGCATTTGAATGGAACATGTAGGTCAACATATTATGTGAAAACAATAATAATAATAATACAGTATGTTGGACTATGGAAACGTAGCAAAGATCAGTTGAATATAATATTATAATTGACAATTTGACATTGTAAACTGTAAAATAGTATACATTTTTTAAAGATTTTATGGTGAATCTTGATTTTGAAATCGAACCCATTAAATTTACATGGTTACAATAATAACGTACGTATATAACAGTCTTATTTCAAAAATTAATCCCAGGAACAGCTAGGCGCACATCAAAATAAATTCGCATTTCCGTCAGAAAAAGAGAAATAGAGTGATAGTGTAATACATTAATCCCCCCAAACAAAACAAACAGGGCTAATTGAAAAATCGAATTATTTTTCTATAAAAATCTGTTGCGGGAATAGGATAGCAGAAATGCACAGTGATAGTTGGTTACCAATCAAAAGTAGATCCCGGCAATGTTTGCCACGTTTCACTGTTTGTTTCAGGAATTTCACTACAACTGCAATGTGTTATTTTAAATTACACTTTTCATAATTGAATTCCGGCCTGGTACGAGCTGCCAGGAAACCCTGTGAGCCTATCTGTAGCTCTACCACAGGACTCTATGACGTGTGTACTTTGTACTGTGTACTACACGATGTTTGCAAATAGCCGAGTCCCTTTGCATGCTAAAATATGGAAAAGGTCAGTGCGCGTTAGCGGCATAATGTTGTGTATGAGTGTTTTGTTAAGTTGAATTAAACAGGGAAATGACTTTATTACATTATGGTTCTTCCATATAGTTGTTCAGATTGTGTTGGAGTTAAAATTGTTTGTGTTTTAAATTTCATTGTTTGATGTTTTGTAAAACTCTAACTCTCATTTGCATTTGGTAAGATGTCACTACTAAATAAAAGAGTAGGGTAAATGGAAGAGAGACGTCACAATAGTAATAACTTTTGATGTGGCGGAGATATGGTAATATTTTAAAAACGGTTTGATAAAAGCATTGGAGTCGAACGACATGCCTGTTTGTGTCCTTCGCGTTCGTTGAGAATTGATAAACATTTCACTCAAAAAATAACGCCAAAGTTTTATTGCACTGCCATCTGGTGCCCATTACAAGCATGGCGGAGATATAATTACATAAGTCGGTTCCGCGACTTTTTACCCCGTGACAAAATATCCCCGAAATAATATTCTCTGACAAAATAACCTACAGACAAAACGTCCCCCAACAAAGTATATACTAAAACCTAACCTAGCAAAAAATAGGACAAAAGTAATACAGACATCTTGTAAAGAAAATAAATAATTTTTGTCGCATTTGACTAATTTTGAACAATATAATTTATTGTCTTTACAGAATATCTGTATTATTTTGTCCCATTTTTTTGCTAGGTTAGGTTAGGTTAGGTTTTAGTAGATATGTTGTTTTGTCGGGGATATTTTGTCGAGGGATGAAAACGCGCATACCAATGAAGTCAGCGAATATTTTTACTTTGAATGCTGTTTATTTTTAACACACATAAATCAATTTAATACATTTTATAAATATGGTCCAGTGATTTCCAGTCCAGTTTGGGATAGTATATCTAACACTGTACGGGAAGAAATGCCGTACAGAGAATGATTTCTAATTATTGCTCTACGAAGATGTTTTTAAAAATTCTTTAACATACCGAGGAAAACAACCTAACATCCGTAAAACAACCTAACCTAACCTAAATAATTCAAATCGAATTAACATAATAAATTTTAGATTCGGTTTGGCATCAAACCTGCGGTCTAATTCACGGATATCAAATATTCTTCTTGACATATCATGGTCCACGATCAATTTAATATGCTAGTGAAATAAAGATGTATAAGCGTTATATTGTCGGTTTACCGCCAGAATTCATTAAGTGACATTTTTGTTAAAACCGATTTATAAGTCACAATCTACCTATTTCATACACAATAGTTGTTAAAAGCCACACAATTGAGCACTAAATTTCAAATTACGCCACAAAGAACAAAAAAAAAACATTACCATAAGTTGTTACATGATATTTGCAAAAACTCATTAAGTACAGCTTTTATAATGTTTTTTCTCTGCACCGTTTTTACACTAGCTCCTCAAACGAGTCCCGGAATATAAGCATCCCCCTCAGGGCTTATATAATTTTGAGGAGGCTGTGTTGAAGGTCTTTTTAGGAAAGAAATTAGAGTAAATTCTGCAAAAGGAAAAAAGGAGTAGGTAGGAATCTGGGGGGTCAGTTTGTTCAGGAGTGACGGACGTATGAATCCTTCCCCTCCACTGCGGTGCAAGGCGATGTTCCGAGAGAGGCTTACTAGAAAGATCAAAACACTTTCCTTAATCGTCACTCCTGATCCGGCCTGCCATGTAAGTGGACAAACGCGTATGCTGCTAAGATCCGGACAACCATCACCCCTACAAACCCGGATAAACCTGCTAACCTAGCGAACCACTTGTGGTGACCTATGGCAGAAGTGTTGATAAATGGTTTCCGGGGCAGTGGTACACATACTCGCCTCCCAATTTGATCATGTTAATAAAACAATAAAGTTTAATTCCTACATAAAATCAGTTCTAGACGAATAAAAGTCCATTTAAAAAAGCCAGCGTTGTTATCATTTTAATTTGAAAGAAAAACTGATTAAAGGTAGCTAAAACTTAGAAGTTGATTATTTCATATTGATATTTAACTACTTCCTGGTAGTAAATTGAAACCATTATGATTATAGTCCCTGAGGAGAAGGATAAAGGTGTGGTTAAGAACATGGCTATTGATATCTGTCTGTTGAATATCAGTGTTTAGGCGTTAGCATTGTTGCAGTTTAATTATTTCACTGAGGGACTGATTGACCAAGTAACTCAATCCTTTGCAGTTCCTGTGTATATACGTTCCTACTGGAATAATACCTCGTCTCAGATCTACAATAGTTCTAAGTACTAATCTTCATTCCAGAACATACGTTTCAGTTCTCATTTTTTATATCTCTCCACAGGAGGCCATGAGGGAAAACATTTCCGTCAGAAATCTTTGGAGATGCTGTATGGAGGCACTTTTGAGGAAAGGATGGAGTGAATATAGCCTTTGAAGAGACGCATTGTGGAGGAGAAAGGAAACGGAAAATGGAAAAGAAAGACAAACATTCCCGGGTTAGGAATAACCTGACAATATTTTAAAATCTCTTACTACCCTCACAGAAAGTTGCTTGTGGGTAGGTCGACAAATGCATCCGCTGCTAAGACCTAGACAACCCCATGAACCCGGGCACCCTTGCTAAGTCACCAAACGTAGTGAACCACTTGGGGTGACTTATAACAGCGGTGTTGGTTATCCAATAAATGGTTCCGGGGCGCCTGTACCCCCAAAATTTATTGTTTCACATTTTTTGCAGACCGGAGTGTAAATCCATTTCCAAGAATTTTGTCAATTAAGCCACAGAAGTGCATTTTAAAAAAGTGTTGTCTTTTTGTTTAGGCACTAAAGATAATTTTCTTACTTATATTGGAATTTTATTTAAACACCTACTTCAAAAAAGTGCTTAACGTTCAAATATTCCACAATGCGAAATCAATCATTTTTTTTATATGGAAAAGCCACGAAATAAAATCAAAAATTATAAGCACACGCATAATGAACATCTTTACACATCATTAGCAACGCGTCACCTTGTCTTTACGCATCATTAGTTTTGTTCAAAAAATTTAAAACATCAATCAATTTCTGACATCCAAACATTAGCAAAAAAAAAAGAAAAATATCCCTCTACGAAATATTTGTCGGTTCCACTTTGTATTTTTTCCATACATGTTTTTTCTAGACTCAGCGTTGGCAGGCAAATAATACCACATGGCTCTACAGAGCTCTGTACAATCGTATTATTACTATGGCCTTCGGGTTTGATCCACTTTTTCATAAGCAAATAAAAAATAATGTAAATCACATTGCGCTTTCTGTGGGCTGTACTACTCGTACCTCTGCTTGTTTTCTTCGTTTGTTTGCTCATTGTTATATAGATATGTTTTTTGTTAGGGCTGCTAGGCAAAGGGGTGAGTTGTATAAATAGTGTTATGGAAAATGTAATGGATTCACGTTATTGATTGTTAGAGGGATGCATCGATTTTTAATACTTCAAACATACCAATGAGTTAAACAATATTTGGATTAATGTTAACTTTAAGTTATTCCGCCAATTCTTACGTGAACAGGTGTATATTATTATAATGAATTCGGATGAAGATGCAGAATTGAAGTGGATTAGAGATTATTATTTCCTCTTTAGTCGAGGGTTAAGGTTCACGACTAGCAATCCGAAGGTTGGGGGTTCAAATTCCGGCGTGCGAAAATTAAATTTATTTGATTAATTTATGTTTTTTCACATTTAATTCATTAAAAATAATCTGCAGTATTTTTGCAGCACGTTCCAAAGTGGATTATACTCTCAGTATCATCCAGGTATAATACAGCCATTTAGAATTTAAACGTTGCTTGAAATGGCTTTAGTCGTGTTTGGTGACCAGACTTTAATAGGCAGATACATGCCCACCCTCTTCTTCCCCATCTCTTTCCTCTCCCTACTATCTTCAGTCTCAAATAAATTCAAGAGAAGTCTTAAAATGTTAATATTTTTATTGGCTCCCATCTTTATGTACGATTACAGTGATAGAAGCAAATAAAAATATGCATTAAGATAATAATGATAATGTTGATAGTTATTAGTCGAATATCTCTTAAATATGACCGAAAGGAATGGGGTCCCATTAGCTGAGTAGTAGAGCGTCGCCCTGGCAAAGCTAAGGTCCAGGGTTCGATTCCTAGAAGTGAACATCTTTTTCTGTTTTTTAGGGTTCAACTTTCGATTGGGAGCGGCTTATACTGTCTTTAATGAATAAAATAAATTTTATTTGCCCGCACTGGGATGTGTACCCGCGACCTTCCGATTGCAATTCGAGAGCCTCAGCCCTCGACCACTGACACAGTATTTTATGTATATTTACCGAAATTTGTGATGTGGCTCTTATCTAAGATAAAAATGGTAAGCCTTATGATAATATGCAATTTCAACAACAAACTACCTTAAAATTTAAAGCTGTGTTTTACTGTTTATTTTTCATTATAATTTTTTTCCCAACTCAAACCAAACTACTCTCCTTTACGAGTTTACAATAGTAAAAAACATGGACCATCAACTTCGTTATAAGATTTGAAGATCTGCCTTGCTTGTTTCGCAGCTGCGTGAAAGCCTTCGAAAGAGCTTAAAATTGTGTAAACATTAGGTTTTATGCCAACTTTTATGCGAACTAAACGTAGCACAATGAACCCCATCGCAAAATAAAACCGCATTATTTAAATGTACTGGTTTTCTTTTAAAATTTTACGTACGTAGTATTATTATGAAAATAAATGTTATATGTAACATGAGTGAGTTTACCCGTTTTGGTTGATACTTTCGTGGAAAAGGTTTAAGATCCTTGGCTTCGAATCCGGAAGTTGTATGTTCGAAACCCTTAAAATTATATTTTATTTTACACAATATGATTTAAAAAAACTCGTGTATTGGGTACTAATAAACTTATTTAAATTTTACATAATTGATGAACAACCAATAATACATTAATTACGAACACGTTTATTATTAAGGGGGTATACTTTTAGAGGGTATATTTGCACCACATTCCTGCACTCTTTCACCATATCCATCACTGTAGATTTAGCGAATGTGCTAAACGCCATTCATTCACCATATCTATCACTGTAGATATGGCGAATGTGCCAATCGCCATTCATTCACCATATCTATCACTGTGGATATGGCGAATGTGCCAAACGCCATTAATTCACCATATCTATCACTGTGGATATGGCGAATGTGCCAATCGCCATTCATTCACCATATCTATCACTGTAGATATGGCGGATGTGCCAATCGCCATTCATTCACCATATCTATCACTGTGGATATGGCGAATGTGCCAAACGCCATTCATTCACCATATCTATCACTGTGGATATGGCGAATGTGCCAATCGCCATTCATTCACCATATCTATCACTGTAGATATGGCGAATGTGCCAATCGCCATTCATTCACCATATCTATCACTGTGAATATGGCGAATGTGCCAATCGCCATTCATTCACCATATCTATCACTGTAGATATGGCGAATGTGCCAAACGCCATTCATTCACCATTTCTACCACTGTATATATTGCGTGTTTGTCTTGTTCTTCCCTATATCCTTTTCACTCTTACGTAATTTTATTAAATTATAAGTGATAAGTAATTAAGTTGAAAAAATGTCTACCTAACTAACTAACTATCACGCCATTTCCCCGCAGGGCTAGGCAGAGAGAACGGTCTGCCAAAAAAACTCGGTATTAACACACACTCCTTGCCTCATTCACATTCATATAATGTCTCTGCAATTTATTGTTTTATATATTAATTTAAATTGCACCACAACGTTGAAAATCAAAACATTTTGTTCAATAAAATTACATGAAGATGACGAAATTAATAAGTATGAAGATGGGGTCTTCAAAGACGAAGATTAGGAAATTAACAAACATCGAAAAGAGGTCTACAAACATACAGTTTTAGGAAATCAACAAACAAGAATATGAGGAAACCAATGAAATGATGGTCGAACATCAACGCAATAACCATGAGTTCGTCTCCAGAGCAAGAGTCCCTGGTTAGGAGGACTGTGAATATACTATACGAGGACTGTGAATATTAGTTTACGAGGATTGTGAATATACTTTTATATTATACTAGCTGGTACCCAGCATGCATTGCTACGCCATTAAATAATGAAATTGTATCTTCCTGCGTATCCTTTTCCATTCGTCCCGTTCCCATTCCGCCTCCCCTTCCTCTCCCGCGTCCCCTTCCCCTCTCCACCGAACCGCCTCCTCCGCCTTCCCTCTCCCCAATCCACTCCCCCCCTCCACCGTCCCACGAACCCTCCTCCCGAGATCCTCTCTCCCCTCCCAGGTTCCCCCCCCCTAGTTCCCCTCTCCCACCTCCCGCGTACCCCTACCCGAGGTCGCCTTCCCCCTCCCGCGTTCCATTCATTCAGTCCCGGTAAATTCAGATTTCAAGCAGCTTGCGTGCAACCCCGTATTGCAAATTTCATAATGCTAGAGCTCACCAGTAGTTTTATACACACCTTGTCCTGACAATAACGAATACAAAAAAAAAAGAATTATCTAATTTGGTGCAGTGGTTCGGATGTCATGCGCTTACATACATTTCGGCGATTCATTTTTATTTATAAAGATAGATAGAAGAAGAAGATAGAAGATGAAGATAGAAGATAGATAGATAGATAGATATATATTGTTCTGTAAAATTCTGAATAATGGTCTGGACTTGCCAGCCAATTTATTAAATATTCAAATTACGCCAAGATCAACACGATAATCCAATTTATTTCATTTGCCCACACGTAAAACCAACATTAGAAAATATTCCCTAATATAATCAATATAACACAAAATTTCACAATATAGACATTTTTAGCAATATCCCTTCGACCAAGTCAATACCCTTCAGAAATGTAGAATAGAAGTAATGCGTACGATCGAAAATTAATACAAGAGTGTGGAATGTAACAGGAGCATCTCCTATCCTAATCGTATATTCGTCTTTCTCTCCTCCTAACATAAAATTAATTTTAAAAGCAAGCAAATTTAACATAAGAGACTTTTTTTGCTTAACCTCAGTTAACTTGATGTACATATTTTATGGATAAGCTGTTTGTCTCTTACAAATACATAAATAAATGTTGTGTAAAAATATTTGATTAAATTTAAGAAAAAAAAAAATAATTTAAACAACTTTATATAATACATTTGACCCATCCAAAGGTTTTTTTCCACACCGAAGGCCCCGAGGAAAAACAATTTTCCTTGGGATCTGTGTCATCTTTGAGGATGCGGTATGTAGGGTTTAAGGAAGGTGTTTCATAACGCTGATGGGTTTCATTCGTCTTTGTGTTCCGATCGGCCTAGCAGATCGGAGGAATCCAGAATTTGGAATTCCAAACATTAAGGGTACCTACCTACCCGGTAGATAGGAGTCAAGTACCGCATTATCGCCAGTCCGTTGTTAACCATCATCGTATCGTGACATTTCGCTCTATGTTGAAGTGTTATTTATCTAATCGTAACATAAATTGTAAACCCTATCGTATTGTATCGTATGGTTTTTGTGAACTTCTTATGTGAATCGACTCGTGACTTAAATTTTTATCGTGGATTATAAAATAACCCGAAATATTATCGTGTGCTTATGGATATATCTGTGATTGTAACAAGTGACTACGTCCCCAAATGGAAACCAAGCCAGAAGACACAATAGCAGTGAGTCCCACTTAATGGTGAATTACCTATCTTGTTCGGTGGTCGGGCATAACTCGTATCGAAATTCATAAGCGTTTTTAAATAGCAAAGAGTGGCCGCAAGGTCATTCTGACCCCAGTGAATTGTCACAAATCAGAAGGAGTTGAAGTTCTGGGAAGGAAAAAGATCTGAGGGGTGTTTAAGAGTCTGGTGGGTTAGTTTTTCCACGAGTGATTAACGTATATATCCATTCCTCCACAAGCATTATCGTTGAGATTCCTTTGAAATTAAACCACGATTGTCTTGTTTGTATAATTTATATTAAAACATAATAATTTTGTAGCTTTATGAATTCATTAAGATTGTTCCTTTGCAGTTCTAGGTTAAATTCAGCCACTGGAGAAAGGCAGACGTATGATATAAAAACTAAGAAATTATGGCTCATTCAGTTCACGCACGCGATCACTATCATGTTATTTTGCGTATCCAGAGAGCGTGGTTTTGTTTGGTAATGGGATAATGAACATACCATCTCGAGTTACTTTTCCAGTACAAAACAAAGAGTGTGTTTAAATTCGGCTTATCTCGAATTGTGAGGTTTATGGTGTAATTTTTAAAGAAATCGTATCTCCTTTATAGCAGCGCGGAAAGGGAAAATTGAAGGAATTTATAGAAATTATCTTGCAGAAAATCTGATTATGCAAATAACATAGTAATGTCATAAGTCCCAACTGTACGGAGGCAGTGGCACTATTACATCCTCAATCGGGGTTTGTTGTGAGACTGAATGCGGTGGGAAGAGAAAGGAGATTGAATAAAGGAAGGTTGGGAAGTATCTGACTTTCAAATCTGGTCAACAAACCCAGCTAAAGCCATTTCAAGCAATGTTTGGATTTTGATTCGTGGTCTTTCACCAGGGCAATACTGAGAGTATCTGACTAACTCTAACGATTACGCCGATTTTCCGCAAGTTTAGGCAGAGAGGACGGACCAACGACTCGACCCTAGCCCACATTCTTTGCTTCAGTCACATTCATACATCATCTCATGCATACCCTTCTGTTATTCTGACTCTCGACATGTCCCGACGCAGGTATATTGGTTATTTGATCGTGCCATGTCTTCCTTGGGCATCACCAACCCAATCTATCATTTTCATTTGCCTCTTGTATTCATCTGCTCTCCGTGGATCTTCACATTTTCACACGGCCATTTTTACCTCACATTGGCTTTCGGATTTCATTTGTATAGCATTTAGTCTATACATCATGGTTGGTATCAACAATCCATTGTGGACTGTTAGCTTCTCCTCGTCGGAATTTTTATCTATTAGCACCAACCGCGTTGAATCCTCCATTAATAACTAATGGAACGTACCCATACTACGTGACCAAGTTTTTGCAATTTTTAACCCCCCCCCCCCGGTGACTAAAAACCTAAGGCCGCTGCCACTCATTTGAACCAAGCGTATTTTGAAGACCGCCCCCCCTGAACAGGTCACGTAGTATGAGTACGTTCCCTAAGTACCTACCATTCTATTAATATTAAAGAGCAAAGTAGTGTGAAATAAGAAATAACACAATATATTGGTTAAATAAATAATAAAAAAATGCAAACAAAACCATTCAAAACCAAAACCTATGCATTCATCATCAAGGATCTTAACGGTAAAATGATCATTATTTCTTTCATCAAGGTTTCAAGTGGTTAATTCAATAAATCTCTTTCTTTAACAGTGCCCCCTGACATCCTGGAGTACCCCACGAGCGGTGAGGTTGTGGCCCGTGAGGGGGGAACAGTGGGGCTCCGCTGCGCCGCTACGGGCTCACCGCCCCCGCGGCTGTCCTGGCGAAGAGAGGGGGGCGAAGCTCTACCGGCCGAGCCCCAACCGCTAGACCAAGGTAATGATTGTAAGATTTCGAGTTTTTATTAATTTTACCCTTTAATTTGTAAGTTCAATTTATTTTTGTGTTACGCAGTTTTATATGCTGTTTTAGGTTTTATTCGATATAGCATTCACACGTTCCATCGCAGTAATTGAATCTCCCAAAAATATGTACATATATTTTTTTTTTTAGGTTTTTCAACAGTGATTCGTATCAAAGCGCTCACAAATACAATTATGTTGAACATGGTTGATACTTTCACTAAATTAAAGACAAAAACAAAATTATTAACAAAATGGGGCATAATACGCTTCTCAATACTAAGTATTCCGTAGAGTATGTTTTACCCAACAAAATAATGTCTCAATACTGCGAGCGTAGAAAATAATGTAATGTACTCATACACATTACACATACGCATATATATACATGTATACAAAATTATTTCGAATCTTTCCTTGTAGCCTCCAAAAGCTTAAATCCAGTCCTCTTCTTTAACGTGTACGCTTGATTCGATTTATGATAGTTTTATTCAAAGCCCTGGAAAAAATGTAACTATAATTTAAATTCCTGGACGTGTGCTCGGGTTTATGGGGTGACGTTTAACTAAGTCTTGGCGGCGGATGCGTTTTGTCCATATACTGCGCGGCGGACGGATCGGGAGTGATTGGTTGAGGGGAGACGATTTGACCTCTCCAGCCGGAATCTCTCAAACCATGAAGATGAATCCTGCAATGTTGGGTAGAATATTGGCACATAGTAGAGCTATTCAATGAGTTTCTTCTTGTTTTTGTGCCGTGTCCGTTCAACGGACGTTGGCTATCATGTTGGCTATGCGGACTTTGTTTACTGCGGCCCGGAACAGCTTTACGGTAGACTGGCCAAACCATTGTTTCAGGTTTTTCAGCCATGAAGTTCTCCGTCTTCCAGGACCCCGTCTTCCGGCAATCTTTCCCTGCATTATGAGATGCAGGATCTCATACTTCTCGTCTCATCACATGTCCAAGATATTGAAGTTTTCGGATTTTTATAGTTTTAATAACTTCTTTTTCTTAATTCATCTGAAACATAACGTCTTCATTCGTAACCCTATCCATCCAGCTTATTTTAAATATTCTTCTGTAGATCCACATCTCAGTTAATTCTTTAGTAAGCGTCCATGCTTCCATTCCATAAAATAATATCGAAAACTTAGCATCTGACCATTCGCATTCATAATCCAAGGTTTAGTGATGTAATGATGAGTTTAGATATTGTAAATTCGTGAAAATGAATGAATTTCTTCATATTTTAAAGTTTCTTCTAAAACACTACCGAATTTCGTATGGATCAGTCTAAAGTTAAATATCACTCTTCAACCGTGCGGTGTTAAAAGCAGCCAAGTGCTTGAACGCATACTTTACCGAATGAATTAAGTTTCCCCCACATCCGGTTTCCGCCGACACCTCCGCTGGCCAGTGGCCTGTCATCACGGGGAACGTCACTTCCGGAGCTTTCCTATCCAGTTCACTGATAAGGCTAATTGCTCGGTTTTATTTTATAATGCACTAAAAAAAATACAAAGACGTAAATAGTGGAATACCATATAATGGTGGTTTACAATATATTATCTAAATATAGTATACCACTATATATATTTCAAAAAACTAACTAACTAACCATCATGCCGTTTCCCCGCAGGGGTAGGCAGAGAGGAGGGACCGCCAAAGAACTCGGTCTCAGTCACACACTCTTTGCCTCATTCATATTCACACATCGTCTCATTCACACTCTTCTATTATTCTGACTCTTGACATGGCCCGACTCAAGTATCTGATTCACTTGATCGTGTGCTGTGTTCCTCGGGCGTCCCCGACTTCTTCGACTATTCACATTTGCGTCATATATTCTTCTTATACTACTTTCTTTGCTCATTCGCTCTACATGCCCAAACCAACTGAGGGTCCCTTTCTTAATCTTACTCATTACGCTTACATAAGCATTGCATTATTTGCATATCTCCACATATCTCACATTTTTATCATACATACCTACGAATCAGGGATCTCATTTCAACAGCATTCATTCTACTTTAATCCTTCCCCTACCAGTTCCATGCCGCACTGCCATGCATCAGGGTTGGTACCAGGACTCCATTGTGGACTGCTAGCTTCGCTTCTTTTGACAGTTTTTTATTAACGCCAACGACATTCCGTCCTCCATTAATGGAGTTACCTGCATTTACCCTTCTTTCAATATCTCTCTCAGCCTACATCTCTCGTAAATGGTTCCATGCCAACTCAGAATCAAGTC
Source organism: Limnephilus rhombicus (assembly GCA_929108145.2). NCBI lineage: Eukaryota > Metazoa > Arthropoda > Insecta > Trichoptera > Limnephilidae > Limnephilus > Limnephilus rhombicus. The sequence continues at coordinate 10,286,247 of OV815284.1, read as the reverse complement.
AACTCAACACCTCTTTGAAAAGTCATTAAAAGCTATTAAAAAAATAATTTTAAAATATCCGGTAACCCTCACCTAACTTGTATTTAACCAATTTTTTAAATATTTTTTTCACCACTCTTAATGACCTTTCTGAGGTGGTTCTGAGTTGGTTTTGTTCTAAGTTGGCCGGTCACCCTCGTAAACATACTACCCAGACACACAAACTCATCCACCTGCTCCAAGTCTTCATCACTATTTTTTTATTTTTTTTTGGTTACCCAATTAGTAGAGAAATTTTCTCGGGTCTAACTGGGGAGCTAGTCTAAGTACTTAGGTATGCTATATATTTAGAACTGCTCATAGATAATCTGTATAGTTACAAAAATGGAAAAAGAATCCTTTCAATAATACTATAAGATATTACAAAATATTGTACAATAAGAAAAATACATATAATTATGGAAATAGAATATCAACAAAATATTAGCAACGGAATAGATATATCTAAAAATCATCGATCTGAAAAATACAACATAATTTTTTTTTTAAATTTAAAGTAGTTTTTTTAATTTTTTATTGCATCGGGTAAATCGTTAAATAGTTTTGGGCCTACATATTCATAATGGTGCTGTGCAGCTATCGTGTTGCATCTAGGTACATACATATTTTATTTTATTTATTTATTTATTTACATTTAAACCCGCTAAACTACTTGTGTAGTTTGTCAGCAGGTACATAATGACAACATTGGTACATTTTCAAACATTGTATACATATAATTTTATAATTTTGATGCTAAATATCAATTAAATAGATTATTTAAATTACCGAAATAGTATATACATGTAAGTAGCACTAGAAGCTTTAAATAATAAAAAAGTACAAATGGATATAGTATGATATGATATAATAAAAAAAATTAGTGTGTTATGATATAATAAAAAAGTACAGATGGATTTAGTATGAACAAATGAAATATAACCACAAGTAAATTAAAAGTTTCATACACATTAGGTATTACAAAAATTGTAATGAATTTACCAATTCCTTCAATGTGAGTTTCAATAAAGAATACAAGGACTTTGGTAGGGCATCAATATAAATCATCCCTATCTAATAGCCATTTCCTTAGCTTATATTTGACTTTACCATTAAAAACGTTATTATTTTTGATTGTCATTGGTAGTTTATTGAATATTTTGGGTACAATATAGTTTAGGGTCCTTTCACCGTATTTATTGGTACATTTCGGAACCACCAATCCTTCATTTTGAGTGAATCTTGTATTATGTTTATGGTAAACTCTTTCCCTGTACAAGGAATCGGACAACATAACATGTTGACTTCTAATATTATAAAACAATAATCCTCTAAAACATTTAGAGACTTGTATATTAATTTAGTGTCACTTCTGTGTTCATTAGTGTACTTAGGGATTAATAATTTTGTCAGGGAATTTGCAATGTTTGGATATAATTTATATTAGTTTTACAAGAATGTCCCCAAGAAGTAAGTCCATAACGAATAGTTGATTCTGCCAGAGATACGTATATTAATTTTAAAGTACTTAAAGGCACAAAATATTATATAGGCCTTAGCTCAATTGGGAGAGCAGCTGACCGGCAATCAGAAGGGCACGGGTTCAAGTCCCGTTGGCGTCATGTATCTTTTCTCGGAAGATTTTTCAATGTGGATGAGTGTTTCAGGCTGATAATTATTGCTTATAATAATTGTTACAAAATATTTTATTTTATAAATCCTACCCACAATACACCGCAGACGTTTACAAACATTAGTAATGTGTACGTCCCATTTCATGTAGCAGTCAATAGTAACACCCAAATATACATAATTTTTGACATAATCAATGGTTTCACATGAACAGGGCTGTACAACATTTTATGTAAGCAGTCAAATGTATGTGTGTATAACGAAGGAATTACACTATATCTGGCATGTGGAGATCTTATGTGCATTATTTTAGTTTTTTTGGCATTTATTATGAGACCTGCGTCATGAGACCATTTCAAGAGGGTAATCAAATCAAGCTGCATAAGGTTCATTGCAGTAATCAGGTCTTCGTGCGATATTATGAGCGCCGTATCGTCTGCGTATACAAAATGTTTAACGAATGAAAACAGTTTACTCATAATTGAGACATATATAATATAAAGGGTTGGCCCTAAAATTGACCCCTGCGGAACACCTGTTGAGATATATTTTTTTTTGCTAAATTTTGTACGTATTTTTACTGCTATTTGTCGATCAGTTAGTAAATTTTTTAACAATACTAGTAGCTTACCTCTAATTCCTATTGCCTCCATTGTTTCTAATAGTTTATTTGTATCAATGGTATCAAACGCCTTTGAGTTATCTATGAACAAAACCAACACATGTTTTTTTAAATTTAATTCGTAATTTATGTGATTTGAAAATACCTGAAGCAACATTTCCTTACTCTTTTGGTAGGTTATTTGGTGGTTTGTTGAGATGAATGTGGGTAGATCCAATAATGTCATCTGCTATTTCCGTTCAGCGATCCGCGTGGTTATACTTACCTCACACTTCTCTGATCTGACTCCAAGGGTTACCAAATATACCAAAAATGAAAGGAATGTTTCTGAATACTGAAGTTACATTTATTTAAATTACGAGATACTACAAGTATTAACTTGGAAGGTTTATAGGGAAGATACTCAAGCAAACAAGCTAGCGCGTCAGGTAGCCGAGAAACGAATGAATTCCGTTCGCTTGGCCGGAACGGAATTCGCGCAGGCGCGGTGATTGAGTTGCCCGTGCATAAAAATCAATTATTAGGCTGTTGAGCATACTTCCCTACATACCTCCCGCCCAGTTTTTTAGCGATAAAAAATGAAATAAACCTAAATAAGACATATAAGAGCAATGCTTAAATGTATAAACCAGTATGGTTTTTAAATTGTTTAAAACGAAAAAAATAAATTAATTATCTTCAATTGTTTACTGGAGCACTTATTTATTAACTCAACATGTTTATGGAGTTTTATTGTAATTAAAGAAAACTAGACAGGGTATAGTTATCATCCAGAGTGGACCTATTATTACTTTTATTTTAAAGCTATTGCAAATAGTTATTAAGTGATTAGTAGCTTTTACATGCTTCAGTAAACAGTTGGAAAGAATTATGATAACATAAGTATTAAAATTTGAACAACATGTTCATGCGGTGCCAGTTGAAAACGATAGCAGGTTTATTAAATATTTATACAAGAAATATGAACTTAAATATACATAAAAGTTTTATTAAAACCTAAATATTTGAAATGACTCAACGAAAGCAATAAAGGATTACTAACTAGGATAACGCTTCAACTAGTTGTTAATAGGTGAGTATACATTTTTGTTTACAAAAGTTTTTTTGTTTGAATTTATAAAAATGGTAGTTATGAAACCAAAATATCTATGTTTCCTATAAGTTAATTAATATATTAAATTATTAAAAAAAACAAAAGTAACATATATGTGTACATTATACGATTAGCCATGTATTTAATATAGCCTAGAAATATGTTGAAATGATTATATAGTGAAGTCATTGTAGGTACCAATGTAGTACTTCGTATTTCTATATTATAATAAATATGTTACATCACTTTTGTGATACAAAAGAATACCTCACATCACTCTGAATGTGGAAAATTTTCAGTAAAATTTTTATCTATTATTTATAATAAAGTAAGTACTTATAAGAAATTACACTAATTTTTAAAGTACTGTTACATAATTTAAAATTTGATACAACAAAACAACTGTCATGTGTACATAGAAGTTGATCAACTACTTGATCATTTTTTACGATTTTAAATTTTATTATACTTAAATGCACATACAAGAATTGTTTTTGTTTTCCTTTTTTTAGAAAGACGAATAAAAATTATCTTCAATTGTTTACTGGAGCGCATTTATCAACTCGACATACAAATGGAGTTTATTATTATCAAAAGGAACTAGACTGGGTATGGATCGTCCAGAGTAGATCTGTTATTTTCTAAAAATTATGGCAATTTATTATTAATTGACTAATAGCATTTAGTCGCTACCGTAAACAATTGAAAAGAATTAGTACATATTATTTATATAAAGATTCAACAAGTGTTCAGTCAGATGGTGAGTATCATTTTAAAACACATCTGAGTGACCATGGTTAAAATTACCAAAGGTAAAAACATTTTCACTATACATGAATTGATAAAAGTCTTAATGTTTAAGTTGAATCAAGAATTGTTTTATATATGTGACATTTATGTTAATAATAATAATAATAATAATAAGCCTTTTTATTCTGGACTTCTGTTAGGTATGTATTAGACATGATCTTATTTGTTATAGTATATCCCGAAGCTCAGTTTGCCTCTTGGCATAGGCCTCCTCTAACATTTTCCATTGGGACCTGTCACGCGCTACTCTTCTCCATTGATGTCCAGCAGTGAGTTTTAGGTCATCTTCCCATCTCATGTGTTGACGTCCTCTACTTCTCTTGCCATCTCTGGGATACCAGTCAGTGACATTTTTGCACCATTTCTCTTGTGGATCGCGTATCATGTGTCCTGTCCATCTCCACTTTTGTTGGTCTATTCGGGTAACTACATCGGCAACTTTAGTTTTCTCCCTTATTGTGCTACCTCTCACTCTGTCCTGTTTCCTTGTTCCTGTCAAACTTCTCTCCATGGCTCTCTGGCAGCGTTCCAACTTTTCTCTGTGGCGTTTGGTGAGTGCCCAAGTTTCACATCCATAGGTGATGACTGGAAGTATACACGTGTTGAAGACTTTCCTTTTTATTTGCATACTTAGCTCCTTAGATTTCAAGACTTCTTTCAAAGACCAGTATTTCTTCCATCCATTTGCCACTCTTCTCTCGATTTCTTTAGTGGTTTGATCTTTGTGAGATATTATCTGTCCTAAATAGATGTAATCTGACACATATTCGAGTGGTTGGTTGTCAATTTTTATAGTTACTGGTTCAGAGTTTGTAAGCAATTTTGTTTTGTCTTTGTTCATGCATAGGCCGACTTTCACACTTTCCTCGTTTAGTGATTCTATCATTCTAATTAGGTGCATTGGGTTTTCCTCGAAAAGGACTATATCGTCTGCAAATCTTAAGTGGTTAAGTTTTACACCTTGTACGTTGATACCATATTTTTCCCAATCTAGTTTGCGGAAGATACTTTCCAGAGCAGCCGAGAACAATTTTGGTGATAGAGGGTCTCCCTGTCTTACTCCTCTCTCGATCTTGAACTTTTTTCCCAAGGTTTCTAGTTGGATCCTCGCTTCGCAATTCAAGTATATGTTTTTTATAATATTGATGTAGTTTAAAGGTATCCCCTGCTGTTCAAGGCTATCCCATATAGCTATGTGTCTTATGCTGTCGAAAGCTTTGGAGTAATCGATGAATGCCATGTATAGTTTCTTATTATACTCATTATATTTTTCTACTATTTGTTTCACCGTGTGTATGTGGTCCAGGGTAGAGTATTTTTGTCTAAAGCCGGCTTGCTCCCGTGGTTGATTTTCGTCTAACTTTTTACTTATTCTTTCCATAATAATAATAACGTAGTATTTATATAGCGCAGTTTTGTGATGTTTCACTTCAAGTGCGCAGGATAACTTTGGAAAATACTTTGTATATATTTGACATCAAACTTATAGGTCTGTAGTTCCCTATATCTTCCTTTTGTCCTTTCTTGAATATAAGAATAATGTTTGATGTTTTCCACTGTGTAGGTATTAGACCAGTTATAAGTATATCATTGAATATTGAAGTTAGTATTGGTAGTAGTTCTTCCATGGTGCCTTTAAGAAGTTCGTTTGTCACTTTGTCTGGACCTGGGGCTTTTTCCATCTTCTGACTGTATATGGCTTTTTCTACTTCTCTGGAAAGTATTTTTGGTTCAGTTACAACGTTTTCCTGCTCTTTATTGACGTCTTTCTTCGGATCATGTTTTTGTTTGTCGTCTGGGCTTGAGTAGAGGTCCTGGTAAAACTTTGTGGCTATTTCGTTTATGTTTTTTCTATTTGAAGAAGTATTCCCCCTTTTGTTTAATTTTGGTATCCATTCTTTATTTGATTCTCTCAATTCTTTAAGCGCTTTTTTCACTCCCCCTGTTTTCACTATATGCTTTTCTAATGTTTGCAGCCTCTTGGTCTTCCTATCTTTCCTGATGTTCTCTCTGATTTCTTTACTTAATTTTGTTATAGCTTTAATGTTATCTTTTTTAGGATGTTTTGAAAATAGGTGTTTTCTTTCTTCTATAAGTTGCAGCGTTGTGTCACTTAGTTCGTACTTGTTTTTTCTGCTAGTCTCAGCTTTTTCTTTAGTTAGTAGATTTTCTAGCTTTCCATATTTCGCACGAGCATCAGTGTTGCTCAAAGTTAATTCTTCAGCTGATTCAATTAGGGATTGTGTTATTTTCCTTAAGGTTTCATCGCTGTGGTGTTTTGTAGTGTGTGAAGCGAAATGTTTTCTAGATTTATTTGGTGGTTCTAACCTTATATTGCTTCTTACCATACGATGATTTGTATTGAAATTGAATTTAGTTAGGACCGATGTATCCGTGAAGGCTTTTGGATAGTTTGTTGTTATGTAGTCAATTTCTTTTTTGGTTTTGCCATCGGGGGAGATCCATGTCCACTTATTCTTTTGGTTTTTCATGTATAAACTGTTCAAAAGCGTTAGATTGTGTTGTAATAATAATTCAACCAAAAATTCACCATGTGGACTTCTTCTACCTTGGCCAAACTTTCCCAAGACATATTCTTCCTTACATTGCTTCATCCCGACTTGAGCATTGAAGTCGCCCATTAGAATAATATGGTTGTTTTGATACCTTGTTAATATCTTTGTTAATTCTTTATAGAAAAGTTTGATTTCTGTTTTTGTTGCTTGTTCTGTTGGAGAATAAATTTGTATAACTGACCATACTTTTTGGTATCCCGGTATGTCAATGTTAAGAATGGCTATTCGATCAGAGATTCCAATTAGGTCTTGTATGTATTGTTTCATTGACCGTTTGATTATGAATCCTACTCCTCTTTGACCGGCTATTTCGCCTTTGTGGAATAGTATGTAGTCAATGCGTTCCTCAATCTTTTCTCCTAGTCTTCTCATCTCACTAATGCCCAGGATATCCCATTTTATTTCTTCGAGAGCTTTTTCTAGCTCGTGTAGGCTTTCTTCGGTTCTAAGGGTTCTCGTATTTAAAGTTGCATTTATGTTAGTTAAAAGTTATTTAACAATGTTAGATACTAGGTTTATATGTATATGTTAATATATTCCATATTGGGAACACGTTCAATATAGAATATATTAAGATTGTATTACACAATAATTATACATTATTGATTAGCGATTATTGCTGGATAAGAAGGTTTCATTGATTGATATACAATGTTTTTTGTTTGCTTAAAAATAGATAGATACATGTAAAAATTTTATTCTAACATTCTATACACGTTTTTCAAAGAAAAGTTGTATAAAATTTATAAAAACTTCAACGCACAAAGCGGAGTGGCTAGATTTACTATTTATATATTCATCGCAAGCTGCGGAATGTTTTATTTTTAAAACAAGGTTATTATTTACGTTAATATGTGTTATATTGAGTATGTGGTCAATACAAGACATATTACGCTTTGTTAATATTAAGTTTAAAAAAATGACTATTGTCTGAGTACATCGTTTTTTACACACTTTCAAGTGTTAAATTTTTCTTAAAACTAGTTACATGGTTTACATGATTTTAAAAAATGAAAAATTTCATTGGTTAAATGGTTCATCACTTTGATGACCGATATGTATTGTATACAACAAATAATAGTACTAGAGTTCAAAATTTCTTTCAAAATTGAAGTCTTTAGTTATCAGTAATTTTACAGATATACGGTTTAAGATAATACAAGCTTTGTATATGCTTTTTTTAATATTATTTTTTTTGGTAGTCATTTTTAATTTGATATGGGATCTGTAGGAAGGAAAAGAATTAATTATCTCTAATTTTGCCAATTATTTGCTTTCCGACCGGTAACGGTCGCCAAAATGGACTCTACGACCAGATCTTGTTCTTTTTATTTCTGGGAGTGGTTCCTGGACAGTTGTAGCAACAGGAATATTTTCTTCTACTGGTACCTTTTCCTCTGCAGGTAGGAAGGCTGGTTTTAACCTATCTATGGAAACACGTTTATTTTTGCCCTTTACGTTGATTACAAACGTTTTATCGTCGCGTTCCTCCACTTTATAAGGTCCTTCGTATGAATTTTGAAGGGGCCTTCTTCCACTGTCTGTTCTAAGAAAGACATGGGTAGTTAGAGATAAGTCCTTATGTACAAAGCATTTCCTTGATCCATGGGCGGTGGTAGGTGTTGGCTTGATATTTTCAAATTTTCTTTGAAGTCGACCTACGTAAGTGTCGGGTTCTTCTTTAGGTGTTTCGGTGAAGAAATCACATGGCAATCTTAATGTTCTACCATATGTGAGTTCAGCTGGGGAACATTTTAGATCTTCGCGAACAGTGGATCTCAATCCGAGTAGTATGAGCGGAAGAGTCTCCAACCAGTTCGGGTCACCGCTCGCACTAAGAGCGGCTTTCAGAGTACGGTGCCATCTCTCTATTAAGCCATTGGCTTGTGGGTGGTATGCCGTAGTCCTTGTATGTTTAATTCCCAATTTTTCCGCCAGTTTCTTAAAAAGAAAACTTTCGAATTGACGGCCCTGGTCTGTGGTTATCGTCTCCGGGGTCCCGTGACGAGCTATCCAGTGGTCCATCAGTGCATTTGCGACGGTTTCTGCAGACATGTCTTTCAATGGTACTGCTTCAGGCCAACGTGTGAATCTGTCGATCATTGTCAACAGGTATTGGTATCCATTGCATGCTGGAAGAGGTCCAACTAAATCGATATGTACGTTGCGAAAGCGGTCTTCTGGTAAGATATAAGCTGATGGTGGAGCTACTGTATGTTTTGAGACTTTCGCTTTTTGGCAAGGGATACAGTTTTTAACGAAAATTTTTATGTCTTTCGCCATCTTGGGCCACACAAACCTCAATTTCACTGAGTTTGTTGTTCCGAGTATGCCTGGATGACAGACATTGTGTACGCTTTCTATGACCTCGGTTCGCATAGACTCTGGAACGAAAGGTCGGACATGACCAGTTGATATATCGCACCATAACGATTTATCTGTGCCAGGTATCACCATTTGACGTAGGGAGAGGCTGGTGTCATCTTTTGCCTTAATTAGATCGTCAGTTTGACACTGCTCTTCTGCCATTCTCCCATAGTCAATTGTAGAGGGACAGTTTATCTCCTCGATTCGAGACAGGGTATCCGCTACTACATTCTCCAGTCCGGAGATATGCCTAATATCAGTCGAAAATTGTGCGATGAAGTCCAGCTGTCTTTCCTGCCGTGGAGAGCTGGAGGCTCGTTTCTTGTGAAAGGCATAGGTGATTGGCTTATGGTCAGTATATATACTAAAATTACGTCCTTCAACGCTATTGCGGAAGTATTTTACGGCTTCGTAGACACCTGTTAGCTCGCGGTCGAATGTGCTATATTTCCGCTGAGCTGGAGTGAATTTTTTAGAGAAAAATCCAAGTGGCTCCCATGTGTCGCCGTTTAACTGCTGTAAAGAGGCTCCGATCGCCGTATCGCTAGCGTCTACCATGATAGCGATTTTGGAGTTGGGATTCGTATGAGCTAGTAACGCTGCATTTGCAAGATGATTTTTGCAATCCTCGAACGCTGCGGTTAATTCCGAGCTCCATGTAAGTTCTCTTTTGTCATTCTTTTTCCATCCGGCTATACAGTCAAATAATTTCGCCTGGGTGTGGATAGCATTAGGTAGGAACTTTCGGTAGTAATTAAGCATACCTAAAAAACGGCGCAGACCTTTCGCGGTTTTAGGTAGTGGAAATTCTGTTATCGCTTTCACTTTTTCTTTAATAGGGGTCATCCCCTTTGGTGTAATTGTATGCCCCAGAAAATTTACGGTAGAGGCACCAAATTGACATTTTTGGATGTTTATGATAAGACCATTTTCAGCTAGGCGTTTGAATAAAATGTCTAAGTGTCTTTGGTGTTCTTCTTCACTTGAGGATGCAATTAGTATGTCATCAAGATATACAAAACAAAAGTCCAGATCCCTGGTGATGGCGTGCATAAAGCGTTGGAAACTTTGTGCCGCGTTGGATAACCCGAATTGCATGGTGGTAAACTCATACAATCCGAACGGTGTGATGATAGCCGTTTTCGGTATGTCTTCAGGTTCTACAGGTATCTGGTGATATGCCCGCGCTAAGTCAATGGTCGAGAATACTTTTGCTGATGACAGTTTGTGAGTGAAGTCGTGGAGCTGAGGGATCGGATATTTGTCCGGAACGGTCTTTGCGTTTAAACGCCTATAGTCTCCACAGGGACGCCACTCACCGTTAGGCTTTTTTACCATATGCAACGGACTGGCCCAGTTGCTCTTGGAAGGTCGGCATATTCCCTGTTCCATCATAAATTTAAATTCGCGTTTGGCCGCTTCTAGAAGTGCTGGTGCCAACCTGCGCGCACGTTCGGTTACAGGAGGGCCTTTAGTTTCGATACAATGGGTCACTGTATGTTTAATTCCTGTTGTCTCCATGTTAGGCCGCGTCAAGCTTGGGTATTTACAGAGGATATCTCGATACTTCAGGGTGTTAGATATTGTTGAAATGCCTGAAGAGATTCCTTTGTATTTCGTGCCTCGAATCAGCAATCCTGTAGACGAGTCCGTGATCGCTGCCTTTTTTAAATTTACGGTAAGGTTGAAGTTGTGCAGAAAATCGGCTCCCAAAATAGCTCTTGATACATCTGCCACTATAAATTTCCACTTCATTGTCCTACGTAGACCCAAGTTGAGTTCCAGTATTCTTGTGCCGTAGGTTTTAATGCAATTACCACTGGCGCTGTACAAAGCTGGTGTGCGGCTATCCGAGGTAATGCATTTTTTATTGTGGTTAAAATCTCTAGGGATTATGGAGACGTCAGCTCCCGTGTCCACGAGGAACTTCTGACGTGTTTCGCGATCAAATAGAAAGAGACGACAAGTATTAGCAGGAAGCTCACATGTCTCTACTGTGGTCTTCCTCTGTCGTTTCCCTGGTGTTTTTTTGGAAAAGAACACGGTTGGTAGCACTTGTATGCCTTTTCACCATAAATGTTATGCCATTTACAATATCCCTCAGGGTTCCTGTTCGGAGATCTCCCACGAGACCCTGACCTTGGTCTTCTAGCGGGGTTTTGTCTAGATGGGGACTGGTCGTGCGAATTTCGGCGAAAGTTTTGTCTATTTCGTCTTTTAAAATCGGATTGTCGATTGGCGTTGTTTTGGTCTAACTTCAATTGTTTGATTTCTCTTGTAAGTGTGAGCACTTGTTTTTGAAGTTCTAGAAGTATGGAATTCTCAGGTTCTTCGGCTCGCGATGGGCTTGGTCGCTTGTTACGGTCAACCGCGGTACATTCGGTTGCCTGGTACACATCAATAATTTTATCCGCCGCTGAAGCAAGTTGTTCGAGATCGTTGTCTGACAGTGCGGACAGTATCGCCTGCACATGCTGTGGGAGTCTCTGCAACCATAGTGTTCTGACGATGGCGCTCTTTGCCAAAGCGGGTCCCGCTAACTCCTGCATGTGCCTTAGTAGACCAGTTGGTTTTCGGTCCTCCAACTGGATGCCGGTGAGAAGTCGAGTTAGTCGCTTCTCCTCCGAGTCCTGAAGACGCTCGATGAGGGCTGTCTTGACGCGTACATATTTTTCTTGGGCTGGTGGATTAATTATTATGTCGCTTATTATCTGCAGGGTGTCAGGATCAAGAGCGGCAATTACGATGTTGTACTTGGTGAAGTCATCTTTTATCCGAGAATTCACGAACTGTGCCTCGGCCTGGGCCAACCAGAGAGCAATATTAGACTTCCAACAGCTCGGTAAGCGTACTGAAACTGGGTGTACGTCCGATGCTGGTCTGCTGTCTCCTTCCATGTTGTTTTTGCTGTGATTGCCGCTTGGGATTGTGGGAGGATCAGAAACGCTTGAACTGCTGGCGTTTCCTTCGTTGGTTACGATGTGCTTACTTGAGTTTGATTCGTTGGAGTTTTCTTCTTTATTTTCCTTTTCGATAGTAAACACCTCCCAATTTGGTCAGAACAATTAGCAGCAGATATGGCAAAATTTCAAAGGAAGTGAATGTATAAAATAATTTTTTTAATTTAATACCCATATAAGTTTAAAAATGATTTCTAAAATTGTTTGTTGCAAATTGATAATGTTTTTATTTTAAAAGTTAAAATTTTTGAAATCTGTTAAAAATTATTTTAAAAGTTTAAAAATAACCGAAATTTTTAATATTTTATTTTAGATGATGCCAGAAAGTAAGAAGACAAAATCATCTGTACGATTAATATTGTAATACTATTATTAAAATTTATTACTTGGCTAAAAATATGTATAAAAATCTCCAAAACTCATGAAATTTAATATTATCATCAAAATGAAAAGTGCTAAACTTTAATAATATTATTGAAATATATTAAATGATGATAAATTTATTGGTAGGTAGTTACGTTTTCGAGATGCAATTAGATTACAAGAGCTCTGCAGATTTTTTAAAGGCAACACATTTAAGTTGTAACATATTGTACACGCATCAATTAATGTAACAATTTTCTAAAATGCTGGAAAAAATAATTAGATTAATGTAAAACTTTTTAAAAAACTTTCACGTGTCTGATGAGTCATATTTTTCGTGAGATCGGTTGGCTGCCTTTCTCTCGGCAAAACTGGTCCGCGAAACTCGCCGGTGTGGCTCTGCCTTTATCCGGAAGATTCCAAGCGGTGATGTGTGTCTCCGCCTTTAACCGCTCGCCTTTGTGAAACTAGCTGAAATGGAAGGCCAGCGAATTTAGTCCTTTTTAATGCACAAAACAAGGAAATATACATAATCTTTGACAGGGATTCATGAGACAGCTAGATGATATCAGACAAAAATGGTTAGCAACGGTTTTATACCGTTTTACTTCAAAATGTTGTGATAAAAATGGCGGGTTTCACAATCCGCGACTAATTCAATTTACATTTCACAATTAGAATTATTCACTTGAAATTTGTGGGTATATGAAAAAAACATTATGTTTTAGCTGAAAAACAAAGCACGTTGTTAATTTTAATAGAAGTTAAAACTCATTTTAAACCTTATGCTTGTTTATCACTGTCATTATTTGATAGCATAAACGAAGCATATTATATTTGTAAAATACTGAGGTCCCCCCCGGTGGTCATTGAACGTAATTGAAGCTAAATTAAGAAATGCTTTTAAATATTAAAAGAATAAAATGCGACTCACCGGGTGCGTGATTTCTCAGGATTCGCTTCCCGACTCCTGACGGCTGCTGTATGCGAGTTTCCCATTTCTTCTTGTGTGAGTCGGGTCACCAGTTTGGTAGGTTATTTGGTGGTTTGTTGAGATGAATGTGGGTAGATCCAATAATGTCATCTGCTATTTCCGTTCAGCGATCCGCGTGGTTATACTTACCTCACACTTCTCTGATCTGACTCCAAGGGTTACCAAATATACCAAAAATGAAAGGAATGTTTCTGAATACTGAAGTTACATTTATTTAAATTACGAGATACTACAAGTATTAACTTGGAAGGTTTATAGGGAAGATACTCAAGCAAACAAGCTAGCGCGTCAGGTAGCCGAGAAACGAATGAATTCCGTTCGCTTGGCCGGAACGGAATTCGCGCAGGCGCGGTGATTGAGTTGCCCGTGCATAAAAATCAATTATTAGGCTGTTGAGCATACTTCCCTACACTCTTTTTCTTTTGAAATCCATACTGGTTGGGATCTAGCAAGGAGAAAGATTCTAAATATTTGTTAAGTTTGGCCTATAATTTTGTATATCTGAATGTTTGCCACCTTTGTAAATTGGTCTAATGATGCTACTTTTAAGTTCATCTGGTATTACTGCTTGCTTTAAAATTACATTGATAAAATGGGTTATAACAGGCCCTAAAATATTAATATATGTCTTGATGTCAACCATTCGAATGTTTTCAATCCCTGGTGACTTTGAATTGTTTATTTTGCTAACAATAATACTTATTTCTTCGCAGGTGGCTCTGGGTAGGTACATACTATGTTGCACTACTGCCGGTCTGGCGGTCGACGCTATATAATCACATTTATGAACCATAGAGCTAACACTGTTCGTGAAATATTCAACAAAGTTATTTGCTACAGTTTCTTCATTATGCGTGTTTAACATATACTTTGTGATTATTTCGTCACAACTACTTTTTGACGTGCGTCCTAATATTTTATTTATTTCTACCCAAGTTTTTTTTGCGTCTCCGAAATAATTTTTGAATTTATTGTTAAAAAAGGTGGACTTACATTTGAGAATTTCTTTTGTAACCTTATTTCTGAATGTTTTATATTCTGATTCAAAGAATTGATTAGTAGGGGAATTCTTCCACCTTCTGTAAAGTGAATTTTTTTTTAATGTATTCTAAGATATGAGAAGTTATCCAAAATTTTATTGCGAGAGGTCTTTTTTGGGTTTATGGTACATAACGATTTTACTTTGTTCATACAAATCATTAAAATTATTTTTAATTTTACTGTATAATATATTGCAATCTTGTTCCTCAAGCAAGGTGTGCCACTTAAAATGATGTATATTTTTGTCGATTTTGTTTCGAGATAATATGTTCCCAGATGTTCTAGGTCATATACTTCGTGTTGAGGACAATTCAGACTGTTAAAATAGCATTTTTAAAAATACTTTAGATACCGGTAGGACCTTAAATTTTTCAAAAAGTTCGCTGGTTGGGAAAATTCTTGGTTTTTTAATAATAACTTTGATGATCATTTTTTGTGTAGTTACTATCGGATACAGTTTATTCTTCTAGATTCTTCCCCACGCGATTATTTCATTCTGCAACACTGACTGTACGAGAGCAAAGTAAAATAAATTTCAGCAAAGTAAAGTAAAATAAATAAAATTCACAACTATATTGCACACTGTTTTATATTATTATTTTATTTATTTATTATTTCAATGTTAATTTAAGAATATTATCGGCAATGATCACCAACATTTTTGGTGACTGACTGCTTTAGACCTCTCCTGTCCATTTTGAAGGTTTCCCCTTTTCACGCTTTTTATTTTGACAAAGCATTTTTTTATTGTGATAGATAACATTACCTTGCGGTGATGAAATTTATTTAATAACAATATGCCTCTCAGAAACTGGGCGTAAAGTGCAGAACCTGCAGATATTTTAATATTACACAACTGCTAACCCTGTACAAATCGCAAGTGCGCCCCCCGGTTGAATTTGGCAGCCACCTCTGGTCTGGAGAACCAAATACCTAAAAAATTTCACTCGACTCTGTGCAGAAACGGGCGGTCCGTTTGATAGATTCTCCTAATTTATCAAACGGATTGCAATCTTTAGAGCACAGGCGTCAGGTGAAAATGCTGTCCTTGTTCTGCCGGTATTACAATGGAAGATGCTCCGAGGAACTAGCGTCATTGATCCCCTCGGCACCGTGCATTGTGGGGAAACACGCCAAACACGCGCCCAACATATGTACATGGTTGACATTTGTCACATGAGAGCGGTCGTTTCTACAACTCGTTGAGTTCAACGGCTGTGGAACGATTTGCCGGCCTCTGTATTTCCTCCCTCCCACAACATGGGTCTCTTCAAGACTTCACTCCTTTCACTCGTTCACTCCTTTCTATCCTCAAAAGGACCCTCCACACACCATCTTCAAAGATGACATAGGCCCTGATAGAAATTACTTTCCCCAGGGCCTCCTGTGTGGAGTAACCTTACGACAAACGAAGGTTCATGAATATAAAATTATAAGAACAATAGATTGCACTATTAAAGAAACGATAATTGATCATTCTCTTTATTTTTTCATTTTCCCTGCCTCTTTTTTATTAAGTTTTCTGGATTTGCTTACAATTATGGATATTGAAGCACGGTGAATTTTACAGCAGTGTCTATGGAGCCATCAGCAGTTGGTAGTGTTCTGCACATGGTGAGAGTGAATCGCCTTCACATGGGCAGCTATCTCTGCATAGCCTCAAATGGAGTTCCTCCCTCGGTCAGCAAGAGGATAACACTCATCGTACACTGTGAGTACATCCAAATCATTTATAAGTTTATTTTATTTTTTTTGTACTAGCTGGTACCCGGCATGCGTTTACTAAATTGTTGTCCTTTCCCATTCGTCCCGTTCCCCTTCCGCCTCCCCTTTCTCTCCCGCGTCCCTTCCTCTCTCGCGTTATCACTCCGCCTCCCGAGTTCCCTCCCCACCTCTCAGGTTCCCTCCCCCCTCCCTTGTTCTCCTCCCTCCCATACAAGAGTTCCCCTCCCCCCTCCCACATTCCACACATTCAGTCCCGGTACATTCAGTTTTCAAGCAGCTCGCGTGCCACTTATTGCAAATTTCAGAGTGACAGAGCTCACCATTAATTTTATACAAACCTTGACCTGACATTATCCAATTTGATGCAGTCGTTCGGAAGTTATACGCGTAGGTACACACATTTCGGCGATTCATTTTTATTTATATAGATCAGTGGTTCCCAATCTTTTTCTGACCCGGGACCACTTGTACGTTTACTTTATTTACAATTTATTATGAAATCGAAATTTGTGTTTTGTCAACTTTAATGGGGGGGGGGGGGGGGGTGACACCACGTTATCCGCCCTATCCGTCCCAGGTGGCAAGGGCAGATTGGGATAGGGTGGGGCGGGTTCTAGCAGAATATTTACCCCAACGGAGGGGGCGTAATGGGATAGGGTGGGACGTGTTCTAGCAGAATATTTACCCCGCCGGAGGGGGTAGAACGGGGTGGGATGGGGTGGGGCGAAACGGAATACCATAATGACCACTGACCACGAGGACCATAATGATAAACTGAATATTATCCACATTTTTTTTTATTCAGACTACTCGACCAGGGACCGCCCGCGCGCTGGCTCGTTTATTGAACCGGCAAACCATCGCGGACCATCTTCTACCCTCCCTCGGACCACCTGGTTGGAAAACCCTGATATAGATAGATTTCATGCCCAGGTGGGCTTTTACGTGTAGTTTGTTTTTATTTCACAAAGGACATCTAAGGGAGCAAACCAAATCGTAAATAAAATCAAATCAAAATAAAAAACAAAACAAAATAAAAAACAAAACAAAATAAAAAACAAAATCTATAGTAAAATCATAAACGAAATCAAAAACGAAATAAATAAAAATAAAATATTTTATCATGCAAGATGGGAAAACAGTTGACTGGAGAATGTACAATAGATAGATGAAACAATACTCTTTAGCAGTGCATACGTCAAATTTTCGTCTCCAGTCTAAATAATAAACAAAAACTTGATTACAGCAAATCTGAACCTAAAACTTATACGCAATATTGTGTAGTGCAAACATTTGTGAAATAAAGTGTTAAAACCTATATGTTTAGTGTCCCTTTACTAGCAAATTAAAACACAATAACTAAACACAAGACTCTGACAGTTAAAGTACCTATACGAACTACATACTTGAAACTTGGGACAGTGAAGGTCAACCAGTGGTTCTAAAATATAGCTTAATAATTTATTCAACAAAAAATTATATAAACTGAAAAACATATTTTTAATACCACAATGGATATCCAGTCATTTATATCAAACGCAGAAAAGGCAGTCAATGCTATCAACAAAGTGCTTCTTGACCCTGGTAACAAATTTAATAAGGACCAAATAGCAAAAATTACTCCAATAGCATGTGAAATATTAGCGTCAATTGGCAGCATGTCGGCAGCGGTAGCTACCAAAACTGGCACCTTGGAAGGTGAACTGAGGGCCTATAAAGAAATTCAAAAAAACATCCCACCCCAAAACAATTTCAATATTTGTGAAGCTATCAATGAAATTAACGAAATTAATGAGAGGTCAAAAAACATAATTTTGTGCAACGTGCCCGAAAGCACGAAGGTAGCAGTTACAGACAAAATTATGGAAGATCAAACTGTAGTAACAGAAATAATTTCCAAAATTGACACACCTGCAATAAACAACATTGTAAAAATGTATCGATTTGGTAAATATAACAGCAATAAACCAAGACCTATAAAAATCCATTTTGATAATTCCCAGACAGCAAGAACACTACAAGGAAAAAAACATCTCTTAAAGGACAACCTACGCATTTACTCTGATTCGACCCCAGCTCAGCAAAAGCATCTAACGGACCTACGAGTAGAACTAGAAAAACGAAAAGCTAACGGTGAGACAGATATAACAATTAAATACGTAAATTCGTCTCCCAAAATAGTCAACATTCATCCAAAAAACTGAGTACTATGAAAATTTACTATCAAAACGTCCGTGGACTACGAACTAAATTAAACGAACTACGTTCTACCATATCTACACACCACTATGACGTATATGTGCTGACAGAAATTTGGCTCGACTCGGAAATAAAATTAACAGAACTAGGACTTAACAACTACAAAATCTTTCGCTGCGATAGAAACTCTAAATCCAGTTCCAAAACAAGGGGCGGCGGAGTGCTAATTGCAATTAAAAATAAATTTTTATCAAGAAAACTCAAAACAAAAAATAATACACTCGAACAACTATTTATACAAATTGATACCACCGTAGAAAAGATAATAATTGCAACTGTGTACACACCACCACTGTCTGATGCTCTAATCTACCGAAGTCACAGCGAAGACGTTGAAGATCTACTATACAAATACCCTAACTCTAAAATTATTATTCTTGGGGATTACAACCTCCCTAACCTGAAGTGGAAATCAAGTGATAGTGCTTTAATTGTAAATGAGGGCGAGAATGATCGTGCACGTGAGATTTTGGATATGACAAATTTTTTAAATCTTTTCCAACATAATTTTATATACAATGCAAATAATCGCTTACTAGATCTAGTAATATCAAATTATCCTAAATTAGTCATTGACAAATGTAATGATCCTCTCTTACCTGTTGATAACTACCACCCCCCTCTTTATATTAAGCTAAATGTGTGTAGCGTCAAACCGAAACACGTTGAAGAGACTCTCAACTACAAACGTGCAGATTTTGAATCTATAAATTATCATCTTTCCCGTGTCGACTGGTCTTTTTTATCGGACGTGAATACTGACAAATCCTTAGATAATTTATATTCAATATTGTCTAGCACCATAAAATCATATGTACCACTATATACTCCTAAAAAACATACATATCCGACTTATTTCTCACCAGAACTAAAAGCCTCACTTCAACAAAAAAAGAAACTTCATAAAAAATTCAAAGAAACTCGATCGATGATCGATTATGCAATTTTCAGTGAAACTAGAAAACAATGCAAAGATCTTTCTAAAATCTGTTATAAAGCATATATAAACTCTATCGAAAACACAGCTTTGCACTCAAATAATCTTTGGAAATTTATCAAAACACTAAACAATGACAACACAGACTATCCACCACAAATGCATATGGATGACAAATGTGCTAACAGCACACAAGATATCGTAAATCTTTTCTCAGATTTCTTTAAAAATGTTTACGATGAGGAAACACCAGAAGAAAAAATTCCTTCATACTCATTTAAAAAAACCATACATTTAACAGACTGCTACATAACAGAAGAATCTTGCAAAAAGAAACTATGTTCCTTAGACATTAACAAATCTGCAGGCCCAGACTCCATCCCGCCAATTTTCCTAAAACATTGCTCCTCTGTATTGTCTAAACCACTAACCATTCTCTTTAACCAGCTACTATCTTCTGGACATTTTCCTGTCTACTGGAAATCCAGCTATATTATCCCAATACTTAAAAAAGGCGATGAGACTGACATTTCAAACTATCGACCTATATGCATACAATCTGTATTACCCAAAATCTTTGAATCTCTAGTTCTTGATGAAATATATCCCACGTTAACAGAGATAATAAATGACAAACAACATGGCTTCATTAGAGGAAGATCAACTTCAACAAACTTATTAATCTTTCAAAACTATATATTGGAGTCATTTTCTAAAAACAAACAAGTTGACTGTATATATACTGATTTCTCGAAGGCTTTTGATAAAGTGTCCCACAAAATACTGATCCGAAAACTTCATGCTCTGGGAATCAGAGCAAATATGTTGAACTGGCTAAGTAGTTACGTATCAGGTAGAACTTTATTTGTAAAAATAAAATCTTTTATATCCAAACCATTTTCTGCCACTAGTGGAGTACCGCAAGGTAGTCATCTTGGCCCAATTTTATTTCTTATTTTTATAAATGACATAGTCAACTGCTTTAAAGACGTCAAAGTGTTGCTTTTCGCTGATGACATTAAATTATATAAAGAGATAACTATCCTTAATCACTGTGAAATTCTTCAATCAAATATAGACATGCTAAAAATTTGGTGCTCACAAAACAATCTATATTTGAATGTAGAAAAATGCAAAACTTTGACCTTTTCCAGAAAAAAAACATCACTGTTATTCGACTATTCAATAAATAAAATAAATTTAGAAAGAGTATCGGAAATGCGGGATCTTGGCATAATAATGGATGAGAAACTAGACTTCACGGTTCACATTCAACAAACTGCAAATAAGGGTATGAAAACTTTAGGATTTGTGTTAAGAACAATTAAAAACTTTGAATCGTTACAAATCATTAAACTACTGTATACATCCCTTGTTAGAAGCCTAATAGAATATAACTCCATAGTCTGGTCGCCCTTCTATAAAATTCATATTCATACTATTGAAAGAATTCAAAGAAAATTTCTACGTTTTGTAAATTTTAAACTTAACATCCCTTTAGAGCACATAAATTATCCGTCGTTAATGAATACTTTAAATATTCCAACATTAGAAAACCGACGAAAAATAAACGACCTAACTTTTTTATTAAAATTATTAAACTCTAAATTCGACAGTTGTGAACTTCTGCAATTAATAAATCTACATGTACCTACACGAACAACTAGACAAACATTGACATTTTATATACGTACATCTCATTCGAACTATGATTTACATTCTCCAATACAACGTTTGCATAGTCTTGGTAACAAATACTTAAACAATCTGGATGTATTTGACAATAATTTGAACTTAGCAAACTTCAAACGCCATATGTGCCAACTATTTATTTCTACCTATCCCATAAACTAATGAGAACAACAATTTTAAAAATTACCTACTTTATGTCAACTACTATATTTTATGGACTATATTTTGTTTCTTATATTTTATGTTACCTGTATTTTGTTAACGCTTATATTTTATGTAACCTAAATTTTTTATTTTATTTTTTTTTTAACCCTTATATTTTATGTAACCTATATTTTGTTTTTAACAAATATTATGTTACTTGTATTGTGTATTGTATTTTGTAAACCCATTCTTTTCACTGTAATTAAAAAAATGTACTGCATTCTATGTAAAAGCCCTATGGGCGTTTAAAAAAAAAAATAAATAAAAAAAAAAAATAAATGAAATAATCGAAGCAGGGCTACATTTGTATTATGGAGTTTGCTTAATTAAATTTGATGTTTTTATTTTCGATAAAATTCGTGTTAATCATTATGTCAACAATATCTTTATAGTCATTACCCAAATTTTGCGAGGCATACAGAAAGAAATATATATAATTTAACTCTTTTTAAAAATAAAAATGTGAATAGCATGGTTGTCATGTTTTATAAAAACTGAGGGAAATAATTGACGAAAATTAAAAAAAACATGTTTCTAAATCAAAAAACCCATACCCTATCTGGTTGGCAATTGATTGCTCTTCTAAGAAAAAAAAAATAGGCTTAAGGCAAAAAAACATGGCATCGTTTCAGATTAATTCTCTAATTTAAGGAAAATGGCCATAAAAGTGCAAATTGAATGTTATAAATCATTTATTTATTTATTTATTTACGGACTTACGTCCAATTTAAAACAAAGTATCACGAAGTATAGAAATGAACAATGTAAGGATTCGGATGATACATGAAAGCAAAGACAGTGAAAATAGAAGAAAAAATAAGTGTCAAGTCACGTCAAGACCTTGCAAAAATTAGGGTGATTAGGACATATCTTAATTTGTTTAAAGAGCGACAGAAATCATTTAAGCTAATACCAAAAAAATCAAGGTCTTGACGTGAGTTAACCAGTCTACACATTCTGGACAGTTATAACCATAGTTAGTCGAGTGCTGATTGAGGAAAAGCAGGTCTTTATTTCTGAGTCTACGAGAAGGTATATTAAATGTGATGAGTTGTAGTAATGTAGGCGAGAAACAGTTTATAATTTTGAAGAAACAAATGAGATCAGATTTTATCCGACGGTCTTCTAAAGGAGAAAGGTTTAGAGTTTGTTCAATTTCAGCATACGAGTAATTGCCTCGCTCTAATCCTGGAGGCTACTCCAAGCAATTCCCTTTAGGGACCGATGTTGAACAGATTCAATATGACGAATATGGACAGCATAAAAAGGAGACCATATAATACAAGCATATTCAAAATGGGGGCGAACCAAGGAGCAGTAAAGAGTTCTTAGGGTATTTATGTTTTTGAAGTCAGAAGTGGTTCTAGAGATGAAACCAAGTAGCTTAAGAGATTTATTAACAATCACATTTATATGTTCCCGGAAAGAAAGCTTGCTATCAAGAGAGACACCAAGGTCTTTAATAGATTGAACAGTTGTTAGGCAATTGTTATTTAATTTGTATTCGAAAACAATCAGATTTTTAGATCTGTAGAAGGACATAATTTTGCACTTATCGACATTTAGTTCCAAGCAATTAATTTTACACCAGTCATTGAAAAAGTCAATATCTGATTGGAAAAGAAGGCAGTCATGGTAGTTTCTGATTATTTTTAGGATCTTATTGTCATCAGCAAAAAGCCAAAAGCGTGTGTGAGAGAAAATACGAATAATGTCATTTATAAACAAGTTGAAGAGAAGCGGGGCTAAATGTGCTCCTTGCGGTACGCCGGATTTTACTTCAATAATAATAGACTCAATGTTATTTATTTTAACTCTTTGTTTTCTATTGCTTAAATAAGCTTAAATTGCTTATTTTTACCTGTTAAGGCAATACTTTGGCACAAAATTATAATTCAACATATATTTACCCCGCAGCATAAAGAGAAATTAGAACATAAATACAGCACTAGATTCACGCGTAACGACGAGTTAATAGTTCCGAAATTTAACAATAAGTACGGACAGAGAACGTTTGAATATATCATTCCGAAGATATTTAATTTATTACCTGACACTATAAAGCAATGTAATTCTATGAATAAGGTTAAATATATGGTGAAAAATTGGCTATCGGAAAAAAAAGATTTACATTGATTTTGATATGTATGAAAAAATGTTGTATCTGTAGATATAAGATGTAAATTTTAAATTTTAAAAATGTATAAATATGTAACTAAAATAAAAGCACCTGTTGACAAGCCGATTCAATTGGCTTAGCAGGACTTGTTTGTTGATTATATTATATATTATCTATTATTTCAATAAAAAAAAAAAAAAAATAAAAAAAGAATTAAAGAAAGATAGCAATGGGTTTCGTATACCTATTGCATATAGCTTGGCCATGAGGATAGCGTGTTTTACTTTGTCAAAAGCTTTAGAAAAGTCGGTATATGGAACATCTACTTGTGATTTATCTTCTAGGCCATTGACTACGGTGTTGGTGAAGGAGAGTAAGTTTGTAGGGGTAGATTTAGCAGATCTAAAGCCACGCTGTTCCGCAATCAGCACATTTTTGAAAACAGGTGTTTTTGTGATTATAGATTCAAAGATTTTAGGAATATGAGATAACATCGATATAGGTCTATAGTTTTCTACGTTCGACTTATTACCCGATTTAAAAATAGGTCGTATATAGGAAACCTTCCAGGAATCCGGAAAAGTGGCAGATGATAGTGATAAGTTATATAATAAACAAATTGGCTTAGATATAACAGATTTACATTCTTTCAATAATATTTCAGGTATACCATCAGGACCAGTGCTTGTTTTGCTGGGAAGATTTTTTAAGTAATTGAAAACATCTACAAGTGTGATTTCGCAATTATTAAGGTCAATAGTATTAGCATATTTAAGTGGAGGGATGGTGCATAAGTTATCAGTATAGACAGAGGAGAAATGTTCAGCAAAAAGGTTGGCAATATCGAAATCGTTGGTGGAGTGAGTTTCATTAAAAAATAAACTTGAAGGGAGATCGTTATCAATACGTTTTTGTTTAATAAATTTCCAAAATTGTTTAGGGTTAAGATTTAATTTTGTCTCAGTGAGTTCAATATAAGATTTGTAACACAAGGCAGATTCAATTTTGGATATTTCTCTTAACTGAAAATTTTTTTGATAAAGCGCTAAGTTGTTCGTTAATTTAAATAACTTGTGTGTTTTCTTTTTTTCCATAATCAAATGCTTTAGTTTCATACTGAACCAAATAGGAAATTTAGGCTGGGAATAAGTTCCCCTTGGAACGAACAAATCTATAGCATGAGTTAAATATTCGTTGAATTTAAATACAGCATCGTTAATATTGTTGTTTGATAACATACCTGCCCAGTCATATTGGGCAAGGTACCTATTCATGCCAGTATAATCACCTTTGTTAAATTTGTAGTGGAATGTAACTGCTGATTTCAGAGTGTCACTTTTGAAAGGATTAGTGAAGTTAATATTGAGTGGTGGATGATATTTATCTATTGGTAATGTTGAGTCAGTAGCTTCACATACACAAACGCTAGGCATATTGGTAAATATTAGATCAAGACAGTAACCTCCACCGTTATTGATCGAGTTTAATTGGCACATATTCAGGAAGGCAAAGAAATTTACTATTATGGAAGCATGAAAGGAAACATTATTAGGAGTAATCACACCATGACTATCATTAAGCCACACTATTTTAGGAAGATTATAATCACCACAAATAAGTAAGGAATCGGCCTTTATGGAAACACGCTCAACTGCTTCAGTATGTGACTTATATATTTCTATTGAAGAGGAGGGGGGAATGTATACACAACCAATGACAAGTTTCTTGGAACCAAGTAGAACACAAATAAATAATTGTTCAGATACATTATTAGACGATTCAAGAATGTGGCAAGAGTATTTTTTTAAATCCATATCATTACCCCACCTCCTCTACACTTGTTAGAAGAGGAAGAGCGGTCACAGCGAAAAATAATGTAGTCATGTAGTCCAAGTTCTGTTGAAGCAATATTGTCTGATATTGTTTCAGTAAAACATAAAAAATCATAAGGGCATAAATTTACGGAGCATCTAAGGAGTT
This sequence comes from Limnephilus rhombicus, assembly GCA_929108145.2. Taxonomy (NCBI): domain Eukaryota; kingdom Metazoa; phylum Arthropoda; class Insecta; order Trichoptera; family Limnephilidae; genus Limnephilus; species Limnephilus rhombicus. The sequence goes on along the minus strand of OV815284.1, from coordinate 10,260,855 downwards.
TAGCTTGGTATTGAGACCACGAATATTTTGATAATATGTGGAAAAGTTAGTATAAATAAGGTGTCGATTCTGATTCAGCCTAAAAAATTGACCCGAGATAATTCGCGTCTCTCAGCGGCTTGGCGGGCAGGACAGTCAGGGGAGCCAGTGTTGTGTGTGGCCGGTTTTCTGAAGAACTTGCAGGTAGCACATGCTGGTGGCTTTTCAAGAGTCGGGCAAGCATCTCGATTGTGTTCAGGTTTTCCACAGTGAGAACATGTAGGCATGTCTGCGTTACATTTTGACGCCGTATGGCCGTAAAGTTGACAGTGTCCACATTTTAGACTGTCAATCCAATCCCTTACGGTATGTATTTGCCAGTCCATAGCCAGTTTAGAGAAGCGAATGAGGGAGTGATGAACAGAAGGAGGAACTCTGAAGACATGAGTGCACGATCCGGTACGTGGTCCTACTTTGTGAGAGAACGGCAATTTATCTTTCAATTCATTAATTTGTAGACCAGTTTCTTCGTGTGTTTGCTGGTGGATTGCCAAGATGATGTTCTCGAGGAGCACAACTTGAGGTAGACCATGGATAGCTATCCGAGGAAGTTTATGCGAAGAAACTGCTGCTTTCAGACCAGCATCAAGTTTCAAGAGTACTGCTGGAAGGAAGTGACTTGTCATCTTTGGGGAAGATAAGTACGGCTGGTCTTGCAGGAAGTATAGGGGCATTGTTTCTTGTGTTCGGTGGATATTTCGGGAGGACTTGGTTGGACGTAATCGAACTATACGTTCTGTTCCCATTTTCGGGTGTTTGATTTGAAGACATATATTTGTAGGTCTTCAATTCTCCTTCAAGGCTCCCTAACTTTACACCCATTTGACCGACATTACCCAATAGATCGGTGAATTTAGGGGCGAGTTTTGCTATTTGTTCCTTGGTGAATTTGTTTGATGTGTCCATTATGATGATATTTAATAGGTTTAAAATAGAGGTTGTCTTTGCCAGGAATTGTTGTGCAGAGTTTTCTTGTTCCATTATAATTTATAAATTCTTATTTTGTACGTTGCGCCTGATGGTAGGTAGATGTTAGAATCATAGAAATAATACATCAACTCTGTCGAAAGTGGTCTGCAAAATAATATAAAGGTATTCTGGTCATACTCAAAATCATTACGAAAAACCAATTGTATTCCTAAAGTAATACAAATACATCTTGATGACATTTCCGCAAACGATGGAGAACACATAGCAAACATGTTCTCCAAATATGTTTCATCTGTTTATACTAATTCGGAATCACCTGATAATGATTCAATGTTAAATATTACTGAACACAACCAAAGCAATCTCGGTAAAATTCATATTAGTGCAGTTGAAATAAAATGTTTTTTGAGTAAAATAGATTCCAATGAGGGTTCTGACAAAGAAAGGTGGAATACCAAATAAAAAAAAAAAAAAAAAAAACAAATAAAATTTTATTAAATAAATTTTTTCGTAAAATTAAATCTGTTTCTGATCATCAACTGCTTCAAAATGACCTCGACACACTCAATAACTAGTGTACTAAATGTTGAAAAATGTAACACATTAAACTTCACTCGTAATAGAATTATAAAGGATTTTTCATATGTTATTAATAATACTATACTTAAAAAGTGTTTTCCATAAGAGATCTAGGAATCACTCTTGATTCTAAATTCATATTTGATGTACACATTAACGACATTAAGTGCAAATCATTTAAAATGATGGGGTTTATTCATAGAATATGGTAAACCTTTCAGAGATCCTCTATCAATTCTAACCCTTTACAATGCCTTAATTTTTTTTATTTATTATTTTTATTTTTTTATTAGCAAAGTTTTTTTGGTACATTTACATATGGGTAAATACATAATAACAAAAAAGTAAGTAACAAAAAAAATCCCACAAAGGCGAAGCCTGTGTGTGGGTATTATATTATGTGGATAACAGTGGTAGTTAAAATAAAATTATAAAAAAATAAAATAAATATATATAAGCATAGAGTCTACAGTGATCAACATGATTGACTTCATAGGAGTATAAAAATTTAAAAATATATCTAAGATAAACACACATTTACACCCATACTTAAATACTCATGTACATACGAGTATAAATATATAAACATATATTTATTTTCTGTTTTTATTCTAAATATTCAGAAAGACTCCACATTTTAGAAGCTGATTGAATTACAGAAAAAACTTATTCAGTTCCAAATTATTTTTTACCCAGATTTTAACATTTTTTTAAAGTACGTTCAGATTTTGATCCTTGCTGATGAAGTGGGGTATGGAATTGAATAGTTTTGGGGCAATGTAGGTAATGTGTCTTTGGGCCAGTCTGGTTTTGCAGTGAGGCACTGTGTACACGCACGTGTTATGTCTCTGGCTAGAACGATATGTGTTTTTACTGAAATTGTTTGGACGTGTAAAAATATATTTGAGACATTGGATACAGTAGATCCGCCTTAGTTCTAGTATTTCAGTTTCTTAAAATAACTGATTGGTAGGATACATCTTGGACTTCTGGTACATTATCTTAATGATGGACTTCTGAGCAATTTCCAATGGTTTTATATGGTTATTGTATGTTCCTCCCCAGGCGATTATTCCACAGGAAATGGACGAAAGCACCAATGCATCATAAACAAGTTTCATGGTTCTTGTATTGACGATATTGCTCATACGTTTGAATATGTAATTTAAGTATCTCAGTTTATTTACAGTTTTTTCTACATGGTAAGTCCATTTGAGTTGGCTGTCTATGGTTACACCTAAGTACTTGATATATTTTCCTAATTTTACATCTTCGCAGTTTGTGCATGTCGCAAAGTTACAATTAACATTATGGAACTTCAAGTTAAGATTATTTTTAGGGGATGACTTTTGGGAATTATAAAAGGGAATAAAAATAGTTTTATCATAATTTAGGCTAAGAAGATTTCTATCTAGCCAATCTTTGACTATTGCAATGCATTTGTTGGCTTTACTGATTGTATCTTCCCAAGTTTTACCTTGTACTGTGATTGCAGTGTCATAGGCAAAAGAGAGAATTTTACCTGGTATTACAATATTGCAAAGGTCATTGATGTAGATTAGAAAGAGAAGTGGTCCTAAGACAGTTCCTTGAGGAATAGCATGTTTTGCTAGACCATAAGTGCTTAAGCTTGATCCTATTTTTGTGCGTTGTTGGCGATTTAATATATATAGCTTTTTAATAACATGAAACTTTTGTTTTTAATTCCAATGTTAAAGATTTTCTTTAATAGAATTCTATGGTTGACTGTGTCGAACGCTTTCTTTAGGTCCAAGAAGATGATGGATTATTAGAAGTAAAGTTGAATTTGGAAGCACTATTTGGAATCCACATTACTGCAAATATGAAAACATTTCAGAATCAATTAAAAAAATGCTAAGACTGTTATATTTTAAATGTGGATTACAAGAACATCTTAGATCATACGACATGCGACTTGAACACTTCAAAATTAATACACTTAAAATCCGAAGGCAATTGACTGATCTAATATGTTTACATAAAATAATTCACGGCCATCTTGATACTTCACTGTGCCTTAGCAATATTGATATAAATATTCCCAATTCCCATTGTTTAAGACGCCATAATATGTTTCACCTGAACACATTTAAAAATAATATAGCCCATTTTAGCCCTCTGACCCAAATGTTTCGATTATATAATAAGATAGAGTGTGCTGAAGTAGATATTTTTGCCGATAATTTATATGGATTAAAAAAATTGCTCTGCGATTGCTGAAAGATATGTGCTAATTTTTTATATATCATTTGTGTCTTTAATTATGTCTCTTGCCTCGCTTTAATTTATCATTTGAGTAAACTTTGTATTTTTATAATTTTCTATTTCTAACTATTTTTTTGTTTCATTTTAACAAATTTTTATTTAAACTCTTTCAAAATTTAACGATTGTAGAATTTGGCTGATTGATTTTATATAGATTTTATCTTATTTTTCTTATTTGTATAATTAACTGAGTTTTTATAACTGGGTTATTCTCACGCATATGAGTACTATCTGTAAAAACACAGTATAAATAATAAAATAAAAAATCAAGTATAGATCATTTAAAGATTTAATGTAAACACGTAAAGTCATTGACTATTTATTCTACGTTCGGATAAATTAAACAGTTTATTTACACTAAATGCTAAATAATTCAAATGGTGACATAATGGGGATTGACCTAAACAAAAAAAAATAGTATTTTTTATTTAAGAGAAAATATTTTATGTAGGTAACTATGTGTGGTAGGTACCAAAATTGATTGATTGTTCTTATAATATACAAAAATGAATATTTGTAATGTATGAAAAATTAAAATTTTAATAAAAAAAATGTAATAGGTGGCACGCGAGCTGATTGAAAACAGAATGTACCGGACTCAATATATGGAACGCGGGAGGGGGGTTAGCTGGACGGAGGGGCGGGAGAGGGGAGAGGATAGGCGGGAAAGGTGAAAGGGGAACGCGGGAGGAGAAGGGGATGCGGGAGGGGAACGCGGACGCACGGGAAAGCACATTCAGGGAGAAACAATTTATTTCTTTGAATATGGCATTGCAACGCATGCCAGGAGCCAGCTAGTATAATTATAAAATTTGAGAAACCGTAATAGAATAAAATATTATACGTTCTATATATGTACGTTTTGGTTTTTTAAACATAAATTAAAAATTTTATACTGAACGTCTGTTGAAGGCATTCAAATCAGGCAATTGTGAGGATTTTTGCAGAATCCTAACTCCCATAAGAAGTATCTTATCAAAAAAAGGAAACACAAGGATATGGCAGCGGTTGGTCATACGATTAAAAAATATTTGCACTAGTGTCAAAATCCAGAGGCGAATAAAGGAATATATATCCTAACCCTTCAGGATAATTTGTTCGCTTTTCGGAACAACTCATATAGATCTCACATAAATCATTGTTTTTCTTTTACTATCATAGTGAGAAATACCATGCTTTTTATTGGAATCTAGTTAGTTAACTACAAAAGAAGTACAACTTGTAATATAATAGTTTATTAAAATTAATAAAATACTTTGTTTTTACCACTTTTATTGTTTACAAAACCAACATGTTTCGTGAGCAACGCTCACTTCTTCAGGGTTTTTTATTGATACTAAATATAAATCGCAGATTGAATGTATTAACAGCGACATAGCATCAGTCAAAAAAATACTCTCTGATATTGAAAAGTCAACAACCAACCTGAAAATAAAAATTTATAGACTAGGCACAAGGAAAGACGACAAACCAAGAGGAATTAAAGTTGAGTTTCCTGAAGCAAAATGGCCAAGAATATTATTATCCAAAAAACATGTACTTAATGTACATGACTTAAGAAATGAACTTGAAAAAAGAAAGGCTTCAGGCGAAACTGACATTACAATCAAATATATCAACAATAGACCTACAATAACAAAAATACATCCAAAAAACTAAAAGAGAAATTGAAAATATTTTATCAAAATGTTCGTGGTCTTAGAACTAAACTTCAGGATCTAAAATCAACCCTACCCACTCACGATTCTTATGCCTTCAGCGATACATGGCTAAATAATAATATCAACACTTCAGAACTGGGTTTCTATAATCATACAGTGTACAGAAAAGACAGATAATAAGAAATGAAAAAAATAAATCCAGGGGAGGTGGAGTGTTAGTATCCATAAACAACAAACTTCATTCAAGAAAACTTAAATGCATCTATACACATCTAGAGCAACTGTTCATCATGGTATCCACCAAAAAGAAAAAAATTATTATCGGCTGCGTCTACATTCCCCCATCCTCTGCTGCTCAACTATACAAAGACCACTACCATGAAGTCGAAACCATCCGGAGAAAATTTCCTGGCGCCACTATAATTTTAACAGGAGATTACAATCTGCCTAATATTACATGGGATTTAGAAAGCAACAAAACTTCGTGCACGGACAACATCCACCACGGTTCTCATGATATAATTGAAATGTCAAATTTTCTTAGTCTCCGACAGTTAAACTGTGTTTTGAATATCAATTCTCGTCTTCTTGATCTAGTATTTTCCAATTCTTTATCAGTAAAAGTATCCGCACCTGTTGAATCCATTCTCCCGGTTGACAAATGCCACCCCCCTCTAATAATTGAATGTTACAGTTCGATAACTAAAAAAAATCCATCTGCATCAACTAAGTTGAACTTGTTCAAAGCAGACTATAATCAAATCATTAATCTTTTATTTTTTTTTTTTTTTTTTAATTTTTTTTAATTTTTTTTTTTATTTTATTTTTTTTTTTTTTTTATTGAAATAATAGATAATACATAATATAATCAACAAACAAGTCCTGCTAAGCCAATTGAATCGGCTTGTCAACAGGTGCTTATATTTTAGTTACATATTTATACATTTTTAAAATTTAAAATTTACATCTTATATCTACAGATACAACATTTTTTCATACATATCAAAATTAATATAAATCTTTTTTTTCCGATAGCCAATTTTTCACCATATATTTAACCTTATTCATTTATCTTCAACCGACTGGAAATTTTTGGACACTGAAGAAAACATCAATGAAATGGTTGACAAATTTTACTTAATTCTAAATAATGCTATTGATTTATTTGTACCCGTTTCAAAAATTTACAAGCATAATTACCCAAAATGGTTTAGTAACGATATTATTAAATTAATTAGAGACAAAAAATCGCTCAGTAAGTTTTCAAATCATCACATGATCCTATTGATTTCGCAAAATTTTGTGAACTTAGAATGACCACCAAAAAAATGTCCAAGTTATGTTACAAAAAGTGCATTGATAACTGCGAAGAATTGGCTCTTGCCAATCCTCAAAATATCTATAAATTTTCAAACCTACTTAACAATAATGACTCCGGTGTACCCTCTAATATATATTTAGATAACAAAATGGCCGATAATTTCCAAGAAATCGTTAATGTGTTTGCTGAATTCTTCAGCAAAGTCTACGATTCTGCAAACAACTCTCCATTATTCAACGCCACAACATCTAATAATAACCAGATCGATTTCAATCAATGCATATTTGAAGAAAGTGATATTAGAACTAAATTAAAGTCCCTAGACCTGAAAAAATCGGCTGGTCCTGATAACATTCCTACAATCTTCTTATCGAAATGCTTATCAGTCTTAACTTATCCTCTTACTAAACTTTTTAACTTGTCAATAAAAACTGGCACCTTTCCGAATAAATGGAAAACAAGCTTTCTGTCTCCAATTTTCAAGAAGGGTGATAAATCCGATATATCCAACTATAGACCTATATGTATCCAATCGTCAATCCCGAAAATATTTGAATCTGCCCTGCTCTCAAAACTCTCTCCTGGGATTAATAAAGTAATTTCTCTATTAATTGTTTTTGTGTTTAATTCGTAGAACTCCATTTTAATTTTTAGAAATTTAATTAAAATTAAATTTGATAATGTTATTATCGAGTTCTGCAAGTTTTTTGGTTAGTGTTTTAGTTACAGCTGTTTCGACTTGTAAGGTCATTTTCAAACTGTGGTGAAGCCACGTACGGACGACTTATTTATAAGATTTTAAACGTTTATTTTTGAAGGTGTCTAAGTTGATTTATTACCGGTTAAACCAATTTGTAGAGACACTAATTGAGAGAGTGCTAATGTGGGATTCGTAGTATTTCCCTTTGGTTTGCCTTGCACTAAGTGTAAGGGTTTTCTTAATTGATTTAGAATGACGTTATTGCTATGACTCATTTAAGTGCATTATATTTTGTAGGTTTGGTAAACATACTAAGTAGTGGGGAATAAATAATTTTCCTTACTTTATTAACTAGCGTTATGTTGGGGTCATTCGTTCGTTTATTGATTTCTAATTGTTCAAGCAAATTTAATCTAAGACCCTTTCGTTCTACATGTAATGGTTTTGGCTGGTTATTTTTAAGTGGAACGTGATTATTCACTAAGAGATGTTCGGCGAATTTTGAAGAGGTGTTTTTATTTTTATAACATCTTATATTTTCTTTGAATCTAGTTGAGTATGCCCTACCTGTTTGTCCCATATATGTAGCGTTACAGTCGGTGTGGTCACATTTTAATTCATATATGCCACCGTTATTGAGTTTAGGATTTCTACTTTTTGAGTTTTTAAGGCTTGTTCCCATATTATTATTGGTTCTAAAAGCTATATTTGAACCACATATTTTAATTTCTTTTGCAATTTTTAAAGATATTGGGCCGAGGAATTCGAGACATGCAAATTTTTCTATTTTTTTGTTATGTACCGGATATATTAAATTAATTTTATTTTTGTATTTCTTGTTTTTTATTATTTTTTCAATGTTTTTTGCCTCATAGCCGTTATTAATCGCGATTGTTTTAATAGTTTCCTTTTCTTTTACGTATGCTTTATTATCTAAGGGAATGTTAAAGAGTCGATGTACCATTTAATGGTAAGCTGATAATTTGTGGGACCAAGGATGAGTTGAATTTGCATTTATCGTAGTATCTGTAAACGTTGGTTTTCTAAATATTTCGAAGGTATGTTTATTATTACTTCTACCAATTGTCAGATCTAAAAAAATTATTTTACCTTCGATCTCATGTTCAACTGTGAAGCAGATTTTATTATTAATGGTGTTGGCCCAGTTAGTAAAGATATCTCACTGTCGGTTGGTGCCGTTCCAACAAATAAAGATATCGTCAACATATCTGACATAATATATTATGTGTTTTGCTAAGGGAGATTTAAGCATTATATTTTCAATATAATCCATAAATATCTCTGCCAGGAGTGGAGTTAATAGTGACTTCATGGGGAGACCATCATTTTGTTCATAATATGTATCATTAAAAAGGAAATAATTTGTTTTTACGCAAATTTTTATGAGCTGGAATAACTCTTTTCTTATTACCGGGTTGATGTTACATTTTTCCAAGATATTTTCAATTATTTTAAGGCATTCTTTAATGGGAATATTGCTAAATAAGGATTTTACGTCTAAAGAAATGAATTGACAGTTATGCGGAAGATCAAAATTTTTAATTTTATTAACAAGTTCTATCGAGTTTTTGACGCTGTATCGTGGTGAAAAATTAGTATATTTTTTGAAGATGAAGTTAAGTCTTTTCGCTAAGTTTGTTGTAGGAGCATTAATAAAGGATACAACGGGTCTTACGGGAATATTAACTTTGTGAATTTTAGGTTGGCCATACAAAGCTGGGGCTCTTGGGTTCATAACCCTGACATTTTTCTTGGACCATTCGGTGGGAAATATGGCGTTACAACTGTTTATAAGGATGTTGAAATTATTGATCATTTTATTGGTTTAGTCTTTAGTTAGAATTTTAAAATCTTCTGGTAACAAGAAGTCTTCCACCTTACTGATATAATCTATTTTATCAAGATTTACTATAGAATTACCTTTATCGGCTTTGGTTATAGTAAGATTATTATCTATAATTTTATTTTTAATTTCATTTAATGTTTGGTTTTCTTTACTGATAGAATATTTATTTTTATTTTTTATTGATTTTAGCGTTTTTTCTAAAATAACTGCCGTAACGTGTTTTGTTAAGTTATTATTTTCCACTTTGCGCAGAGACATTTCTGTATCAATAGCTAATGATTCTATTTGTTTGCATGATAATTCGCTAGGGATTTTATATTTAAAACCTTTATCTAACAAATTATTCTCTTCCGTTTCAAATGTTGTGGTCGACAGATTTTCAGTTTTCTTATAAAATTTAATATTTTCATTGGTAGGAATCTCGGTTATTTTCGTAGTTTTATTTTTGGTATAAATTAATCTTTTGAGTTTATTTTGTTGCGTTTTAAATTTTTCAAATATAATTACGTTAATATGTTCACGGGTATCAAAATCAAGGGCATCAAATTCCCATGCATGAAGTTTAAAAGTTAATTCTGCGTGGATTACCTTTATGTAGTGAAGTAATGTGTCCCGTTTCCGACAGCACTCCTTTGTTTCTTCCTTCAGCCATATCCTCTGTGCTCTCACCACAGTGGCTATGGCTGCCGTAGATGTACTTTTGATGGAGATCTGCACGTACTTTGGAATCACATTACACTTCAAACACTTTTGGTTAAACCACAGATTTTGAACTATTTTCCGATGTTTGAGTTTAAGTCGTCTGTATAAAATCACAAGGGTAGCTATATCAGCCACCTTTAATTTATTAATTGTTTTTGTGTTTAATTCGTAGAACTCCATTTTACTTTTTAGAAATTTTATTAAAATTAAATTTGATAATGTTATTATCGAGTTCTGCAAGTTTTTTGGTTAGTGTTTTAGTTACAGCTGTTTCGACTTGTAAGGTCATTTTCAAACTGTGGTGAAGCCACGTACGGACAACTTATTTATAAGATTTTAAATGTTAATTTTTGAAGGTGTCTAAGTTGATTTATTACCGGTTAAACCAATTTGTAGAGACACTAATTGAGAGAGTGCTAATGTGGGATTCGGAGTATTTCCCTTTGGTTTGCCTTGCACTTAGTGTAAGGGTTTTCTTAATTGATTTAGAATGACGTTATTGCTATGACTCATGTAAGTGAATTATATTTTTTAGGTTTGGTAAACATACTAAGTAGTGGGGAATAAATAATTTTCCTTACTTTATTAATTAGCATGTAATGGTTTTGGCTGGTTATTTTTAAGTGGAACGTGATTATTCACTAACTGTCGGTTGGTGCCGTTCCAACAAATAAAGATAACCAATAATAATATGGGAACAAGCCTTAAAAACTCAAAAAGTAGATATCCTAAACTCAATAACGGTGGCATATATGAATTAAAATGTGACCACGCCGACTGTAACGCTACATACATCGGACAAACAGGTAGGCATTTTCAACTAGATTCAAAGAACATATAAGATGTTATAAAAATAAAAACACCTCTTCAAAATTCGCCGAACATCTCTTAGTGAATAATCACGTTCCACTTAAAAATAACCAGCCAAAACCATTACATGTAGAACGAAAGGGTCTTAGATTAAATTTGCTTGAACAATTAGAAATCAATAAACGAACGAATGACCCCAACATAACGCTAGTTAATAAAGTAAGGAAAATTATTTATTCCCCACTACTTAGTATGTTTACCAAACCTACAAAATATAATGCACTTAAATGAGTCATAGCAATAACGTCATTCTAAATCAATTAAGAAAACCCTTACACTTAGTGCAAGGCAAACCAAAGGGAAATACTACGAATCCCACATTAGCACTCTCTCAATTAGTGTCTCTACAAATTGGTTTAACCGGTAATAAATCAACTTAGACACCTTCAAAAATAAACGTTTAAAATCTTATAAATAAGTCGTCCGTACGTGGCTTCACCACAGTTTGAAAATGACCTTACAAGTCGAAACAGCTGTAACTAAAACACTAACAAAAAAACTTGCAGAACTCGATAATAACATTATCGTATTTAATTTTAATTAAATTTCTAAAAAAAAAAAAAAAAAATAAAAAAAATAAAAAAAAAGTAATTTCTCATCGACAACACGGTTTCATGGCAAAAAGGTCTACTCTTACAAATTTGATGATCTACCAGGAATACTTATTTAATAATATGCACAATCGTCTTCAAACAGACGTAGTATAAACTGACATTAGTAAGGCTTTCGACAATTTCTCTCACAAAATACTTTTACACAAACTAAAATCCCTTGGAATAACGGGGCATATTTTGAGAGTTATCTATACAATAGAAAAATTACACTCAAACTCAACTCGCACTTTTCAAAGCAATTCGAAATCTTCACCGGAGTTCCCCAGGGGTCACATCAAGGACCAGGGCTGTTTTCCTTGTTCATCAACGACATAACTACAATATTTGATAGAGTTATGATACTTTTATTTGCCGATGATCTTAAAATTTACAAAACAATTACTAATCTCAATGACTGTTGCGTATTACAAACAAATCTTGTGAGGCTATAAGAGTGGTCTATCCATAATGAACTCTTCCTCAATATTGAAAAATATCAAACAATAACTTTTGCCCGAATTAAAAATCCTATTAAATATGAATACAGCATCAACAATATCTTTCTAAAAAGAGTTGAACAAATTAAGGACCTAGGTATTATTTTTGACAATCAATTATCTTTTGTTTCTCATAAAAACGAAATAACTAACAAGGCCATATGGAAATATAGGAAAAGCTTGGGGTTTATATTGAGGACGGTAAAAGATTTAAAAATAATTATTCATTTAAATTGCTGTTCACTGGGTTAGTGAGAAGCCATTTAGAGTACAATTCAACAATATGGGCTCCTTTTTATAAGATTCACAAACAAAAAATTGAGAGTGTGCAACATAAGTTTTTTGAGATTTATAAACTATAAATTAGGAATTCCAATCGAAGAACTTAACTACACATTTTTAATGGACTTACTAAAATTAAATGAATTAACTTCAAGACGAACAATGAGTGATTTAATTTGTCTCTTCAATATTTCAAATGGCAGACTGGACGCCCTTGATTTAACCAAACTAATCCAACTGCGAGTACCTACCCGTAATACAAGATTGAATGCGCCTTATTTTGTTAACGCGCCTACTAATAATTACTTCGAAAACTCGCCTATCGAAAGGCTTCATCGACTAGGAAATAAATATAACTCAATCGATGTTTATCGTCATCTGTCAGTGACTAAATTTAAATTCAGTATATTGGAATATTTACAATAGAACTATAAATCCCCATCTTGAAATTTTCTGTGCACAGTTTATTGTAAACCCTCATAGTTAAGTTCCGTTAAAAACACCTACAATATAGGGCGTAATAAAGGTTAGTAATTTATAATTTATAAACAAACCTTACAAAAACTGTTCTTGTTTATCGTTGTAATAGGTAAAAATAACAAAATTACTTTAACGACTTATACTTTGATTAACATTTAAATTTGATTGTAATTAGATATTCTGTTATATTATATTATCGAACTCATTTGTCCTCTCCGTGATAGTTTACTGAAGTATCTGACATTATTTGTTTAAACCTGAAATGTTCCATGGTATCAGTATAAAGTGGGTTGGTATAGTCTGTCAAAAAAGAGTAGAAAAAATAAAAACTGGAACTACTAAATTTGTAGACTGGCAACACTAATTTAACTGTCAAATATTTTTTTGAAGTGCAATGACACTGAATGTATAGAACACAGTAAACCACAATTATTATAAGCAATAATTATCAGCCTGAAACACTCATCAACATTGAAAAATCTTCCGAGAAAAGATACTTGCCGCCAACGGGACTTGAACCCGTGTCCTTCTGATTGCCGGTCAGCTGCTCTTGACCACTGAGCTATGGGGGCTTATCAAATACCCGTCAAATAATTCAATATATACTAGGGTTTCATTCAACAATTACTGCTTATTATATTTTTTCCACCTGAAAACAACCAACTTTATTTTTTTTAAATTTTTTTATTTTTTTTTTCAGGTGGAAAAAATATAATAGACAGTAATTGTTGAATGAAACACTAGTATATATTGAATTATTTGGCGGGTATTTGATAAGCCCCCATAGCTCAGTGGTCAAGAGCAGCTGACCGGCAATCAGAAGGACACGGGTTCAAGTCCCGTTGGCGGCAAGTATCTTTTCTCGGAAGATTTTTCAATGTTGATGAGTGTTTCAGGCTGATAATTATTGCTTATAATAATTGTTACCCTTTGTGCTATGCATAAAAATCTTGTCTAAACGTTAGTTTATAAATTAAAAATAATAACAGTAAACCACATTTAAAAAAAAAAAACATTTTTTCTTCATGAAATAAATTTGATTAAAAGGTGATTTATCAAGCGATTTGCTTTAATTTAATTGAACATAAATTTGAATTTAACAATAGAAAAAAAGGAAGAATCACTGATGGTGAGTTTAGTTATACTACTTTTAGATCTAAATGTAATAATAATAACATACCTACATGCAATTCTAATTTTGAGATCGGCGAGTATCTATACTGCAATGAAAAAATATTTTTTCCACTATTATGCCTTTTTAATTTTTTATAAAAATGTAGGTTACACAGCTTTACTATAACACCATGAGTTATGTGTTTAGTATTGCCATTTGATCAACAGTGGCGCCCTCATATATTTTCTACTCTTATTTGACAAACTGTATATTTATGGTATAAAGTATTTCGTCTTCGGAAATTGAATTCTTTAAGCAGAAATTCTGACGATAAAGTAATTGGTCAAAATGGAATCGTTTTGTATATTAATTTTAGTGCGGTGCAAATCGGTAGTATGTATTTTTGTTTAAAATCAACTTCGCTATGTATTCAACACATAAATTGCACATATATTAAAAACTCACCATTATTATTATTTGTTATATACGTATATACATATACAACTGATTTTTTTCTCTTTATTGAATAATGCTATACTTTTTACTTACCAGCTTTATTTCTATGTACCATGTGTAAAAACTATTTATGTTTTCTTTGTATGCTAAACACACCTGTATGCACTAAAACATTAAAATGTAAATGTATGTAAAATCCCATAAGGGCGTTAATAATTAATAAATAAATAAATAAATAATATACATAGACAATGGTGTCAATTGTAAAAGAATGGACATAGACAATGGTATCAATGGATATATGAGTATCAATAAAAAACCCTGAAGAAGTGAGCGTTGCTCACGAAACATGTTGGTTTTGTAAACAATAAACGTGGTAAAAACAAAGTATTTTATTAATTTTAATCAAAATGGTGCCACAAAATAAGTTTGCTGTGTTAGAATAAATAAAAGTTTATATTATAGTTTACCCAGAGTACACCTTTGTAATATAATAGTTTATATTATGGTACCCGGCATGCGTTGCAATGCCATTCAAATAAGTAAATTGATTCTCTCTGCATGTCCTTTCCCGTGCGTTCCCGTTCCCTTACACTTTCCCCGCCTTTCCCCTCCCTCGTCTCCCCCTCACTCTGCGCACTCCACCTCCCCCCTGCCTTTCCTCCTTTCCGCTAAAATATATGAAATAAACACATTTTCATTTATAAAATTTAATTACGCCAGAGATTACCAATATATATATCTTTCTATTGGTGAAAGAATTTTTAAAATCGGTTTAGTGGTTTAGGCGTGAAAGCGTAACCAACAAACACTCGCATTCATAAAGCAAGGATCATACTGAGCAGACGCAACGCGACGCAACGTTCCTGTCCCGTTCACACTGGCCGACGTACGTACGCGTCGCTGTGACCACGTGACAAGGGGTCTCTGGTTGTGCGCAGGCGCGTTTGATTTGACACATTTGATATTTATTTTTTAGGTTATGTTTATGTGATTCTCTTCTCAGCAGATGACAGCTTTGCCATGTCTTGAAAGTGAATTTGAAGATGATTTGCTACCATTATTATTAATAAATCAATATTCTCGTAAAAAGAAAAAGTGAGAAGTATTTGGGTCCACAACATTAACAAACAAAGACAAATGTTTGGAGAGTTCCATACTTTAGTAGAATCTAGTTAACTAATCTAATTAACTAGAATCTGATGACGGACAATTCTTCATGTACTTCCGTATGAGTAAAGTGGTATTTGAAGAGCTTCACAGCATAATTGAATATGACATAAAAAAAGAAAACACGAAAGTCCATTCGGATCAGAGAAAGACTGGCAGTGTGTCTATGTCATGTTTGATTGTCATTCATGATAGGGGTATAATATTGAAAGTCATGCCATGAATGGCTGAAATTTCCTCCCAAGCTGCACTGCATATGCAGAATCTCTATAATCCTGTAATTTGATTTTATAAATAACTTCGTGCCGTCCAGTTTCAATGAACTGTTCGTCATCCATTTTTGAATAATATCTGTCAAAAAACAACCACAGATATTGCGAAACATAACGTTAGATGCTTAGATAACACCAGAAAGATGTAAAATCATCTCGTAGTAGGCGTGACCATACCCCCTCCACCTTCCACATTGCCCACGCCGATCTGGCTGCGGCAGATCCGCGTCGCGTAGGGGGCGTCGGTTTGCGTTGCGTGGGGCTAGTGTGATTCTAAAGCACCCGTTTCCATAGAAAATGTATGGATGGTAAGTAGTCCAGATATGGAAATGATGACGTCTACCTACGTCGCGTGGCGTGGCGTGGGCCTAGTATGTTCCCAGCTTAATATTGGTATGGATTACAGAATTTATGCAGAGGCAGTGCTATGCAATACATTCCATATTTCGAAATAACAAAAAAAATATGAAACCAAAGTTTCGGATCGCAATTTGAAAAAGATTTATGAAATTATGTAATTTTTTTATTAGTTATTTTTACACGGAAAGACAAAGAGGTGAGAATAACGTTTATAATATTACCTAACTAGCAGACCCGGCCACACGTTGCTGTGGCTAACGAAACACGACGCCATAATCCAACCTTTATAAAATTCACACCACCCGCTTGCCAGCTGCCTGCTGCCCGCTGCCCGCTGCCTGAATTGAATATTTGTATTTCTCGGCTTTTCTCTACTATAATAAGCATGTATTATACATATAAACTAATTAACTCGCCACTTACTATAGTATACAATGCTTGCAATGTGGATATTTGAAAAGGGAAAATCAAATACCTACTTACTCTAGGACATCTATTATCCAATTTCTTCCGTAGAACGAATTTCAAAAGTGACTATAGTACGGCCCGCCAGCCGTTTTAAATCGCACAAAAATATGTTTTCTTCGAATTTGTCGGCTTTTCTCTAATATAATTTATATATATTATACATATAAACATTCCTCTTCAATCACTCTATCTATTGGTGAAAACCGTATGAAAATCCGTTGCGTAGTTTAAAAGATTAACGCGCACATACATTTTGAGCGACTTCATTTTATACTATGTACTGATAAAGCATATTTGATTTTTTTTTTCGTTATCAGCGAATTTAGTTTTTAGAATTTAGTAAAAAACATAAGGTAAAACATAATTTTTTTTTCTTAGGTTTGAATGCACAATTTATATACTTCAAAAGCGTATTCCAACACCTTTCAAAAACAGTTTTTAGTTTTCGGATATGCTTAGAAATATTTAATTAATTTGGATTTTATTGCGAAGCTTAAATATTTTGACCCTTTCACAAAATAATGTTCGAGGCCAAAGTTTCCCAATTGGACGGAGCCAGTAGTATGACGATATTTATAATTGGGGTATATTGAGAGACTGAATGGAGTAAAGGTAGACATAAGAGGTATCTTCCTAGCTTTTCTTTTATACATTACTCCACACAGGAGGTCTCAGGAAAATTATTCGCCAGTCGTCTTTATGAACACTGTATGGAGGGTATTTTTAAAGAAGTGAAGAAGTGGTGGGAATTTAGGGGTCGGTGTATACAGGAATGAAGGATTTATATATCCATACCTCTCACTGCAATGGGTTGAGTGAGTCCTTTTTGTGAGTGAGTTTCGTTTCTGAATGGTGGTCTTTCACCGGGGCGGAGCGGTACTGAGAATAAATGCTACTCCATGTGTGCAATGGTGTATATCTTATAATAGATTTCCAACAGTGAAATCTTAAAAAACGTCATAGAAACAGAATACTGTCTTGCTTAGGCATTTTTACCATTTTTATCGAAAACGACAGAGCAAGAAGTGTAGGTTTTTATTTGGGAGTATAACCAAAACCCCTGTCATGGGTCTCCACAAGTGGTTCGCCACGTTTGGCGACTTAACCCCTCCGAATTTTCGAGAATATTAGCTTTTCGTGTCTTAAACGAAATGACATTTTTCGAGAGCTTTTAGTTATAACCGCTTCACAATTAAAGCTCTATAAATTAAACATTTCTGAACGTAGCCGAATATTAAAAACTGTTTTAGAAAGGTTACAAAATAGGCTTTTTAATTATTATATTACAAATAAATATAAGCATTTGTAAATATTAAAATTTAGAACGCAAACATTAAAAATAGTTAAAAATGACTCACGTGATGTTTTTATGTGAAAACGGTACTAAAATCACAGATTATGCAAACAACAATACTTATTCTATTGTATATATGTATAATAAACACTTTGTTTACCTCACTTATTTATCATTTCATATAAAAATTTAAAATGTGGAGCGCGGTGGAGCTGCCGGTAGCAAATTTGCGCGGGTAAATATTTTTGTCAACTACACGATTGACAGCTGATTCCTGTTATGTATTTCCATAGACAACTTGATAGAAATGTGCAGCTTGATCTACTATCGACCTTTGAATTTTTATTTTAGGGATGTAACTAAAAACGGAGTTATAACGATTTCTATGAAAACACACGCGCTGACGTATAAACACGCTTATTGTACTTGACTGCTGTCCTATTTTTAACGCTTATATCTGCTTACGTTGCAGAGGGCTTTAAGGCTTTCCGTGTTCTATGAGTTTACAAACGAGGCAGACCGGATCGGAAGAGACTGGTTGAGGGAGATCCAACCTAGAAATCTCCAGCTCGAATTTCTTGACCCACCGCCCTGCACCGCAGTGGATTCACACATCCATCGCTTGATCACGTTAACCCCCAGATTATCCACCCCTCTTACCCCTTTCCTTCCAAGAACGTCCTCTCCTTCTTTTCCCTAAAAAGACCCTCCAAACAAGTAAAAGAGCTAATTTAATAAAGGAAAAATTTTCGGTTTTGAGATGTCGAAAATTTATCTACGAGTATTTTTATAAATCACTATTTTTTCAACTTCACAAGAATTTCCTTTTCTGAGATAGAATAACAAAGTGTTGATCGATTCGCGGAATAATTAAGTACGTATAAATAAATTAATTAGTAATAAAACTACATTGGTAAGTTAACTTGAATAACTGAGTTAAGTGTTGGGAGGTTCGTGTGGATGTTAAGAAAGTTAAACTAAGTAAGGCTAAGTTTCATGTCATGGCACCGAGCCAGCCAGTTCCGTTAACAAACTAAATTCTATAAAAACATTTACTGTTTGTGAGTGTGTTGTAGAATTCCATTTAGTGCAAGTTTTAATTATCCAAAAAAAAACCGTTAATTTTAAAAATTGTTAATTTTAAACATTGTTTGAATTTTAGTAATTTGGCCGGGCAGCCTTTTAAAAACTTAATTTTGGGTTTAAGACCAGAATATCGAACCAAACAGGATGTATGTTCTTGACCCTTTAAGCCTCAACCATATTATGTCAGATAATGAATAATTTAATATTTCTGAAAATATTCAAAACCTAAAAACTGTTTTTGAAAGGTGCTAAAGTTTGCTTTCAAATTTTATAAATCGAAATAAAAATATGATTTTTTAAGTTCAAAACTTTTGCACGCAAACACAAAAAGTTTTAAACATGCCTCTCCTTACGTTTTTTCTAACTAAAATTACTAAAAACGAAAAAAATAAAAACGATTAACTACTACCTACATGTTTTATAAGCCAAATGTTATACTTATACTTACTTTTTGTCATTCCATGTAAAAATAATTAATAAAAAATTCTCAAAAGTTTATAATTGTTTATCAAATTGCTGTCGTTGTGTTTTATATATAATGTCTGAGGTTTTTTAATTAAACACAGAAACTGATTCATATGTAAGACGTTTATTGACACTGTTGACAAGTTCAAGGTTATACATCAAGTGACGCGACAGACCTGCCAACTATCAGCATCTGACAGCTGGTTATTATTATTACCAACATAACATCCTTCCTTCCTTCCATTTTATTTTTATTTTTATATCTAACCAAATAATAATGACAAAGAAACTTAAGAGTAATCACTGTGACTAAATCGTACAGGGGGTTTCACCACTCTGCCAGACCTAGTTATAATATATAAAGATGTACATTTTAGAAAAATGAAACAATACAACTTTGTATAAACCACTTATATAATGTGCAAATCCGACCGGTTTCGGAACAAACGTTCCTTCGTCAGGGAAAGCTTATACTAATTTGACAGTTTAGAACAATGTTTTATTATGGTAGGGGTGGAGCCGTTGTTAGTTAATAATGTAGATTGGGTGGGTAGGTATTAGTGTAGAGTGGGTGGGTAGGGGAACAAATCCATGATTGGGCTATATGACAATATTTTTTGTTTGTTGATAATAGATTCATTATTTTTAAGGGATTTTTTAATTTCCAAAGCTTCTAAGTTATCTAAACGTTTTCCTTTATGATTAAAATGAAGAATATTTATCCCTGTGTTTTTTTCAAAACTATGGTTATTTTCAATGATATGGTTAGTGAACTCAGAAAAATTATTATTATTAAGACACCTTAAATGTTCTTTGATTCTGATTTCAATTACACTAATACCTACCCACCCAATCTACATTATTAACTAACAACGGCTCCACCCCTACCATAATAAAACATTGTTCTAAACTGTCAAATTAGTATAAGCTTTCCCTGACGAAGGAACGTTTGTTCCGAAACCGGTCGGATTTGCACATTATATAAGTGGTTTATACAAAGTTGTATTGTTTCATTTTTCTAATTCTATATTCGTCTTTATTTCCAAGGGCGGATCCAGGATTTTTTCTGGGGGGGGCACGAGGGGCGGACGGGCAAAAAATCAACAATTATTGTTAGAAATAAACTTGAAGTATCACACTTTAACAGTTTATGAAAGTGTCAAAAAAACAACAGAAAAATTAAATGTTTAATAAAGACAGTTTTTTCTTCTAAGTATGTTCTGTGATGGAATCTCCACAGTACACAAAAATACCATCTGGGGGGGGGGGGGCACGTGTCGCCGTATATTTCTATATGAGTTGTTCCAAAAAGCCATCAAATTAGCCTGAGAAGTTAAATCGAATAGTATATCAAATATTCAGTATCTACGGGTGTAATATATTTTATTTATTTGTGTTTTAAATTATGAAATACAGGCCGAATAATCATTCGATTTTTTTTATCGATTTGATTTTAGAGTAAAATTTGGCATCTTTTTGTGAGATAATAAATTATTTAAAAATAATCTCTCCCATCCTTGTATATTATTATAATAAAAAATAAGAAATAAAAAAATTAAACATGGGAAAAATGGCGTTAGTTTGGTTAGAACTTTTAATTTATTTTGGAAAAAAATGTGTTCCACAAATCAATGAACCGTAAATTTTAAGCCTATCAAAATGTTTTTTAATCATTTTTATTGTATATTTCATCTATGTACACTGTAGGTACTGGGCAAAATTTTAAAAGTACTTAACTCACATATAATTTTCAAAGTTTCTTCTATGTATTCTCAAAAAAAAATTCTCTCGTCCTCACTAGATATTTGCTATATTTGATACAGGTATCCTAAACAAATAACAAAATGACAGCGCACGTCAAATAATTACTTATAGTTTTGCCAAGCAACGCTTTTCTTTTAATAAAAAAAATATTCTGGTTCGTTCTGTATTTTGGTGTCAATTCCAAAGTTAAGTTTTTTTATGAAGAAGGTTGGGGAGCAGGCTTTACTAAAAATGTTATGTACATATTTGTTGTAAATATTAGGTACATTAAATCTAACCTAAACCAATTTGTTCTTTTTTAAAAGTTCCTCCAATGGTGTGGATCCAGAACCAGCTGATTGGCGCTAGGGAAGGAGAATCATTGTCACTGGAGTGTCATTCAGAAGCCTTCCCTAGGTCCATCAACTACTGGACACTGGATGGGGAGATCATCTCCCAAGGTATGTCTACTCAAAGTCGTGCAAAGCACCGAGTTGGTCCCAAACAAATTAATAATCTAAGTACTAAAACAATGTATAAAATCAACTATGACTATACTAGTGTATTCAGCAACATTGGAGGTTATCCACCACTTATCCGCCCTGGTATAAGTAACAGATGGTCACTCCTTCAAGGCTCTCGCAAGATTCAAATTTTTTTGAAAACAAAGCTACATTTATTTATTTTGAACGAATCTAGACCTCCAGTGAACCTGCATACGTTGTTAGAAAGCAGTATGCAAGTTATAAGTTAATATTCAGCAACAGTCGTTTATTCAGCTATAGCAATAATGCACAACTGCTAACCCTGTACAAATCTAAGTGCGCCCCACAGTGGTAGCCGTCTTTGGTCTGGAGCCTCAAAATATCTGAAAAACCTTCGACTCTATGCAGAAACGTAGGAGGCCCTAAGGAAAATAATTCCCCTATCCTCTTCGCCCTCGGGGCCTAAGTCTATCTTTGGGGATGTTGTGTGGATGATATTTTTAGGGAAAGTAAGGAGAGGAAGTTCTGGGAAGGAAAAAGATATGAAGGGTGGGTAGGAATCTGGAATCCAGTATGTCCAGGATTGGCGGAAGAATGAATTCATCCCTTCCACTGCGGTCCAAATCCTGCTGAGAGTCCTGCTGGAGCGGTCAAAAGATCTCCTTCAACCAGTCTCTCTTGATCCAGTCTGCCATGCATTTGGTGACCAGGCGCTTCCGCCGCCAATAGGCGGACAAACCTGACCCCCCACGAACCCGGGCACCCCTCCTAAGTCTCCAAACGATTCGAACCACTTGAGGTGACTTGTGGCAGAGATGTTGGTTTTCCAGTAAATGGTTCCCGGGGTGGCGGAACCCATTCCCGCCTCCCAAATTGAATTGGTTTACAATATTTAGAGCACAGGCATCTGGTGAGAATGTGGTTCTTGTTCTACCTGTATTTCAATGGAAGATTCTCCGAAGAACTAGCAACATTGATCACTTCGGCATCGGTGCATAGTCGAAAGAAAAATCTGAGTGTGGAGAGTCTTTTTAGGGAAAGGATTTTCTGCGAATGAAAAAGGTAGGAGAAATGGTTAGGAATCTGTGGGTCAATGCCTTCAGAAGTATGAAGACGGACGTATTAATCCATCCCTCCCATCGCGATGCAAAGCGATGGGGAGAGAGTCCTGCTGGAGAGGTTAAAAGTCTCCCAAAAGTCAGTCAAAGATCTCCCTCAACCAGTCTTTCTCGATCCGGTCCGCCACGCAATAGGTGGGCAAACGCATACGGGACCAAGACCTGGAAAAATCTTACCCATGAATCCATGCATCCCTGCTAAGTTATCAAACTCAGCTAACTACTTTGGGTTACTAATAGCAGGGGTGATGGTTACGAAAAAAATAAAATCATACCCGCCGCCCAAATTGGGATAGAACATTCTATACCGTCGGTCTACGATGCAAAAGGACTAACCGGCAGATCTTGCCAGTCAGGAGAGCCGTCTTGTTTTTAAACAGAATCTCTTCGAATATCGATATGTTTAACATCAATGAAGCATAATTTAGACGGCAAGCTTTGTTGCTGTTATTTTAAATCTGCGTATCTTATATAAAATATGTTCTCGCTTTTAAAAACGCGTTGAAATGTTAATCTTATAAAGTATAGATTGAATTGAATTGAATCTTTTGATGGGAGGGCCTGAATATACTACGATAGTAACAATAATTGATTCATATTGCATTGCATAACTGCTCAATTGTTTAATTGATACTTGGGAGCAGCTCAAGTGCGTGGTTTGTTATGTAACTACGAATCTTCTGAAATAAATGCCTTCATGCCTAAGGATTTGGTTGTTTTCAGCTGATGACAACTACGACATCAGTACGGTGGAGAAGACGTACGAAGTGGACATGAGGCTAAAGATAAAGAGTGTAGGCAGGAAGAACTATGGCTCCTACAGATGTGTCTCAAAGAACTCTCTAGGGGACACGGATGGAAATATTAAACTGTACCGTGAGTAATATTCTTTACTATATTATAATTAAACCATATAATTTAGAATGCAAGAATGTAACAGTCACGAAATTCAAAAACACATCAATTCATATATACAGTACGAAAGATCTACAGTCTATCGTGTCTAAGATGATCGAAGTACGCATGAAGAATGATTTAATGATGAAAGTATGTCTAAAGTCATGGTATTTGAAGAGAGAGTACGAAAACAATGTGTAACAGAGTTGTGAATGATGAATACTTGAAACATGTGCATGAGTTTGTGTATTTGGAAGTATGTTTACCAGAGATGGGAAGACTGATAGAGATATTGAAAGAAGGGTAAATGCAGGTAACTCGATTAACGGAGGGACTGAATGCCGTCGGCGCTAATAAAAAAAACTGTCAAAAGAAGCGAAGCTAGCAGTTCACAATGGAGTGCTGGTGTATAACCCTGATGTACAGCATTGAGGCACGGCACTAGCAAAGGAAAGCTGAAGGTAGACTGAATGCTGTTGAAATGAGATCCCTGAGGCGTATGTCGATTCAAATGTGAGAAATGTGGAGATCCGCAAACAATGCAAGGCTTTCAAGTATGCAATATTTTCTTAAAATTGTCAAATGTACCGCCACTGCAACATACTAGGTATAGACTTATGGTGATGTACTGAACATATAAAGTAGATTAAATATAGCAGAGATGGGAGGGCTGAGAGAGATATTGAAAGGAGGGTAAATGCAGGTAACTCCATTAACGGAGGACAGAACGCCTTTGGCGCCAACGAAAAACTGTCCAAAGAAGCGAAGCTAGCAATCCATAACGAAGTGCTGGTACCTACCCTGTTGTATGGCAGTGAGGCATGGAACTGGCAGAGGAAGGATGAAAGTAGACTGAATGCTGTAGAAATGAGATCTGTAGTACGTGTGGTGAAACTATGTACGATCGTGTGAGAAACGTGGAGATCCGCAAAGAATACAAGGCTGATGTAAGCGTAATGAGTAAGATTAAGAAAGGGAACTTCAGATGGTTTGGGCATGTAGAGAGAGTGTACGAATTAAGGAGTGCAGGGAGAACATATGTTGCGAATGTGAATGGTAGAAGAAGTCGGGGTCGCCCGAGAAAGATAGTGCATGATCAAGTGTCAGATACTTGAGTCGGGCCACGTCAAGAGTCAGAATAATAAAAGAGTATGTATGAGACGATGTATTAATATGATTGAGGCAAGGAGTGTGACAAGACCGAGTTGTTTGGCGGTCCATCCTCTCTGCCTATCACTGTGGTGAAACGGCGTGATCGTTAGTTAGTTAGTTTGATCGTTAGTTAGTTAGTAGTGACCTACCGAAGGTTCGGTTTCGGTTTATTTCGGCAAAAAAATCTAGTTTCGGCATCAGTTTCGGCCGTATCGAAACTCTTGCGTCGTTCGGCTGACTTCGGGCGATTTCGTGGCTCGTGTGTCACCCGCCAAAATCAGCTGAGTTCGCCTGCCGGTCCAGCGTGATTTTGTTGTAAGTTCATATGTTTTTATTGTTTTATTTTTATTTCATTTAACACGTGTAATAAGAATGTTGTGATTGTAAACGCAATTAAAATTAAAATACTCATTTAATGAGGTCATTCCTTTTTAATGAAAGTATTGATTATTGACAATTTTTTTTTCAAGAAGTACCTAGTTAAAATGTTTTCTTAATTTTTATAATTTTTGTTTGTTTTATAGCAGTTAGTAAAAAATATTTTTTTCTCATTATATAATAATTATTTTTAATTTCATTCAACACGTGTTAACAGTCTGTATAAGTGTAAAAAATAAGCCAATTTTTTTTTTTTTTTCATGAGCTCCACACAGGAGGCCCAGAGGAAAATGATTTCTCTCAGGGCCTATGTCATCTTTGGGGATGCTGTGGAAATTTTAGTAAACAATAGATTTTTAACAGATCGAAACTGAGACAGATACTGAAGATTCGGTTTCGGTAGAAAGTCCTGTTTCGGTCAGATACTAGTTAGTTTTTTACTAATAATTTATGCCGATAATACTTTTTACTCGTGAAAATCTCAAATCAGAATAATATTACATTATATTTCGTGAAGATATTTTTAAAAGATAGGTTGAATGGAAGAAAATTTAATGTAAACATGAAAATTATAATGTAAACATGAAATGTTATTTAATTAACGACAAAAAACTAGTGTATCTAATGGTATTGGAAAATGTTGAATAAAAATCTTTATCCACCGCAGTAGTTAATATACTTGTAGAAATAAATTTAATATTTTATACATTATAGTAGTGAACAGAAGTGAATCGATTGGTTAATATTTGATCATTATTAGTACATACAAACCAAATAAGTTGAACGTCTTACACTTCTGAGAGGTACCTATCAAACGAAAAGGTGATCCTCTACTAATTTATGCAAAATCATATGTTTTTGATTTTTGAAAATTTGGTCGCTAAAAAATATTTTCGTTGCTTTAATTAAATGCTACGAGTAGAATAATAATAATAATAATAATATATCTTTATTGAACAAAAAAAAAATTAAAGATTTATAACTACAAAAACAAAAAGTACATCATAAGTAAGGTAAAAGTACAGTTTAAAAGTTGCATTAGTACAAAGAATACTATGGCTTTGAAGTAATCAAGCGCTTTTTAGTAGTTTTTTGAATCGAAAATTATTTTAGATCCACAATTTCGCCGGAGCAAACAGTAAAAACAGTATTTTTCTTAGAAAGTCACCTATAATATCACACATTCATCATCACGCAGCGCCATGCCGAGAGTAAGGCAGTCATATGCTGAGATGCGAACCTCGCAACGTAGTACAGAGCAGACATGTCGCCGCAGGTAGAGATCAGTGATGAGTTTGTGCTGGAACCATGGTCGAGATGTATAGGGAAATTTCCCTAGATATAGGGGAGAAAAATATTTTTTAGGGAAAAGAGAGATCAGCACAATTCTAGGAAAATTTCGAACTCCGGAAAAACTTTCTTTTATGAATTTTTATTAGGTTTATAATCTTCGACTTCTCGGTAAAACACATAATTTCAGATGATAGCACCGCCATGCTATGTATTGCTAGTATTTGACCTTGACCTAAACCATACGCAATGTTTTTTTTTTTCTAAATATTTCTTATTCCGCCAAAGTTGCTTCCTTAGCAAAAACAATTTTCGTTTTAATTTAAACTTTAAGAAATAATATTTAAAATTGGCAATTAATCCTCGCATTAATGGTAAATATTCCATTAACCGCCGCACTTTTATTAGGAACGGATTTTTGAAATTACGCTACATATAATAATTGTTAAATCGAAGTTCTCCATCCAATTTCCATAATCTGTGCCCAAAAGTGCACCGGTTTTTAGATATCCCCTACCACCCTCAAAATCTGGGGAAATCTAGGAAAATTTCACCTCGAAATCTAGGGAAGAATATTTTTTTGTATATATTCACCCTGGCTAGGACACAGCTTAGTTAGCTTCGGCTTAGTTCAGCTTGTTCACTTCTTTAGCGACTTTCCCGCTCTGAATCCGACTTTTAAATGTGCCAAAAAAAAAAAATTAATAAGTTTCTCAGACATTTTGAAGTTTACTGCAATTAGTGTACAAAATGTTGGCCGCCTGCGCACGTGTCCTGCTGAAACTGCGCCGCGACCTCTACTGAGGAGGCTGCGCGGACTGCGTCTCAGCATACGCCCAGCCTAAGGGTTGGATTCGAGGATGAGATACCTTACAATGCTTTACATGGACGCTCTGATACCCAAATTATTCATTTTCCTGCCCTGATCTTTCAACCAATTTTCATGATTTTTCAATGGGACAATGAGGTGTCGCCAATAAAAGTAATAAGAGAAAGTGAGGCTAGCGTTTGGCAGAGAGATGAAAGTACAAAATTCACGTGTGGTAAAACCATCCAGATCAAGAATGCAAAGCTGATGACAGTACAATGAATAATATTAAGAAAGAGATACTTCCATGGTTTGGACATAAAGAACGCATGAATGAAGACAGGAGTGAAGGAATATTATATCAGACACTAAAATGAATGGTGGAAAATTCAGCCACTGAACAAAACAAATAAGCAAGGAACAACGGCCTCCGTGGTTGAGGGGAAGGCTCTTGACTTGCAATCCGAAGGTCGCGGGAAAGAATCCCGGAGCAATAAATTTTATTTGATTGGTTAATGTTATTTTACAATTGATTAATTAAAATAATATATTGTATATTTATAGAGTGGAAGATACTTTCAGTATCATCCTGGTGTAAGACCACCATTCAGAATTGAAACGTTGCGTAACATGGCTTTAGCCATGTTTGGTGACCAAATCTGAATAGCCAGGTATTTTCCCACTTTTTTCTTCCCCATAAGCTTCCCCTCCCCACTAACTCCAGCCTCACAACATACCCTAATTTGGGGATGCAATAGTCTCACTGGCTCCAGACGGGAGCAGTTGGGACTCTAACGCGGTATTCACATAGCAAGAGGAACAAATATGGATAAAATCCAAACATTGTTCAAGCGACTTACTCCACACGGGAATGGAGGTTTGCCATTTTGATACCCTGAGAGCTAAAAAGATTACCCAATGTCAAGTCACTTCAATTTCATCTAGGGTGGTGGACTTTTTTTATTGTAAAACACCTTTTTAATGAAGAGTCGTTTAATTTACAAACACTTTTGAGTAACAATCAAATCAACACTTTTTGTAACTAATTTTGGCCCGGACCTCGCCTGGGCAGTACAGGGTCTGTACTCTAAGTATCGGTTAATGCAAGAGAGAAAAATATTTTAAATAACACCCCTTTTATACTGCTAAAAACTGTAAAAATACCGTCCTTCAGACTATTAAAAAGACGATAATAACAATAACACAGGTATTAGATATCTACTGGGGTCACGTGGTCCATTATAATTAATCGGTAACAATAGCTTCGATAAAATGCATCCAGAGGTCTCTAACATTCATACTCTCTTATTAAGCTAAGAAAAATTAAATCAATGTGATTAACTACAGTATTTATCTCATAGATGTCACTATTCTTAACACCCAATTTAAAAAAATCTGCTCAGAGATCGGTTCTTACATTAAACCATTAAGGCACTTCCTTCGTCTTGCTATATGAAATCACTTGTTTTAAATCTACAGAAATATGAATCGAAAAAAAGATGAATAAATTGAAAACCTCCCCATCCTAAATCCAATGCCCATTACAATGAAAGAAGTAGAAATAAAATCTCATTACACCGATACTGTTAGAAGCCTTTTGAGATGGAAATAAATTGTCAGATGATTTGATAAGATTCGGTAAAATCGGTAATAAAGAAATCATTTCAGGGAAAGCGAGCGTTTAATCAGTCGATCTCTGATTTATTGCGAGAAACTAAACCATTAAATAGATTTGGATCAATGATGAATATGATTCCGGGCAGATGACCTACTACCTAATATTGGATACCAGGGGAGGAGAACATTGCAGGGTATGGAATGTGAGGTTAGACAGAGTAATGATTTATCCATGTTTCTTATTGGGGGGTAGATACGTGAACAGATCGGGAAGATACCAGCATACTTGCGGAGGAAGATGCTACTTTTTTTTTGCAGAAAGATAAATGAAATACATAGTTGGATGAGGTTCAGTAATTTCACACAAAACGACTAACTATTAGAAGGCTTTGCGATGTTTTGCATACTTGAAACATCAAAATGTTTTAAATTCTGTTGTTGATGCCCCCTTGAAATGGTCTTTATGATGTCTTTCTGAATTACATTGCTAACTTGCTACTACATAATACAACCCAGAAATAAATCATATTCTTCTCAATTTGGGAGGCGGGTGTGGATACCGCCGCCCGGGATTATTTATTGGATACCAACACCCCTGCCAAAGGTTCTCCAAGTGGTTCTTCCTGTAATTTAGAAGGGGTGCCCAGGTTCATGGGGTGAAGTTTGTCTAGTTCTTGGCGGCCAATGCATTTGCTCACCTACTGCGTAGCAGGACAAATAGGGTGAGACTGGTTTAGACAGACCTAACCTCCGGGCTCTCTTGATTCATCGCCTTGCACGAATCCATTTCGAAGGGATAGTTTCATACGTCCGTCACTCTTGGATTCACGTTGACCCCCAGATTCCTATCCACCTCTCATATCCTTTTCCTTCTAAGTACTTTCTTTCCTTTCCTTCCCTAAAAAGACCCTCCACGCAGCATCCCCAAAGATAGCAGAGGCCCAAAAGGATTTTTTCCTCATGGCCTTCTGTGTAGAGCGAACGTAAAACAATAAATAAAATAAAGACCATTGAATAGGTCCCCACAAGGACATGAACATCAGAAATTTAAGCAGTTCGACGTTGCAATAATAATAATAATAATATTTGGATGATTTATATAGCGCCGTTTTTGTGAAAAATCACCTCAAGGGCGCTGTATTCCAAGTTTACAAAAAACCCATATAAAACCCATAAAAAAAAACAAAGGAAAACATTTAGATACATAATTATAAAAACAGAGCAAAGCAAATATACCTAATTGTAAAACTATATAATTTGGAAAAAAAAATGATCTGAATTTTTAGCTGTAAAGTTGATAACTTAAAACTAATATTTTAAAAATATCTTCCTAGAAATCTCTTAATTACAAATAACATCTATAATATAAAAATGAATCGCTAAATTTGTTGGTAAGCGCAAATCTCGAGATCGGCTGAACCGATTTCGCTAATTCTTTTTTTAGAATATTCCTTGAAGTGCGAGGATGGTTCTTACGGAGAGAAAAATTTAGAAAATTGCGCAGAATATTGGATAATTTCAGAAAACATCGCACGTTTGACAGTTCGCGTGTTAGAGAATGACATTTTGCAAAACAATGAATGATTGTGCAATCAGGATTCTATTTTTGAAAAGTTGAAAAATTTATTTAAAGTAGGTACTCCCCTAATATTTTGAATCGAATCAAGAATTTTAGATATTTTAAATAGGTACCTATGTTAGGTACCAAATTTAATATACATGAAAAATGGAAATTTGAATAAAAATTGTAAAAGGTGGCACGCGGGCTGTTTAAGAACTGAATGTACTGGGATTGAATATATGGAACGCGGGAGGAGGGTTGGCGGGACGAGGTAGCGGTAAAGGGAAGAGGGAAGGCGGGGAAGGTGGAAGGGGAAAGTGGGAAGGGGGACCTGGGAGGGGGAGGGGAACTCGGGAGGGGGGTTCGCGGGACGGTGAAGGGGGGGGGAGTAGAGTAGGGAGAGGGAAGGTGGAGGTGACGGAGTGGGAACGCGAGAGGGGAAGAGGACGCAGGAGAAGAAGGGGAGGCGGAAGGGGAACGGGACGATAGGAAAGGACACTCAGGGAGAAACAATTTCTTTATTAAGTGGCATAGCGACGCATGCCGGGACCAGCTAGTACTAGATATAAGGAAACTATTCATTAAAAAGATCATTCAATTAAACTGCATAAAATCCTCACCAGGCCACATAACTCACCCACAAAACACAAGAGCAAAATCACATAATCAACTTGAAGTGCCAAAAATTAAATCAACCTTTGCCAAAACAAAAAGCATGAATCCTACCTCGCACCTCTCATTTTCAACACCTTCCTAAAAGAAACCACTTATTGCAACACTGAAAAAAACCTAAAAAGGTAATAAACATTTCAACACATGGTTACTACCCAAAAAATGGCATGCATCACCAAGCTTTTGACGGCCAGCGTAGTCCAGTGGTAAGAATCTTGACTGGCACTCCGAATCGAATCCCGGCGTGGCAAATAAATTTTATTTGATTAATTTGTGTTATTTCACAATTTATTCATTTAAAATAATATGGTATATTTGCTGCACTTTCCAGAGTGGAAGATACTCTCAGTATCGCCCTGGTGTAAGACCACCATTCAGAATTGAAACGTTGCTTGAAATGGCTTTAGCCGTGTTTGGTGACCAGATCTGAATATCCAGATACTTCATCACTTTCCTCACCTTTCTCTTCCCTATCTCCTTCTCCTCCCCACTACCTTCAGCCTCACAACATACCCCAATTGGAGATGTCATAGTCCCACTGGCTCCAGACGGGAGCAGTTGGGGACTCTTGTGCGGTATTCATGTAAAAAAAAGCTGCTTTTGACAACATCCCAATCTAATGTTCATTCTCTATGTACATATATGTGTTATTTTATTTTCAGAGATTTATTCTTTCCTTTGCTGCTTATGTTTAAATTTATTATGACCTCATAGGTTTATTTGTATTATTTTGCTGAATTGTTTCTATGTTTAGATTTAGATCTTGGCATTACTATATGTTTTTAAAGTTTTAACGAAATCTCGATTTTATGAAACTATATATATACATTCCATGAAAAACTTATAATATTTTCCATTAATTCTGTCAAGATTTCTGGTTTTATGACACCATGTACATTCCATGATAACCTTATAACAATTTTCAATAATTCTTTTTATACTTTTGGTTTTATGACATTATGTACATCCCAACCATCAACAATTTACAATAATTTTATCTAGATTCTGTATACCTATGTTTTTATAATTATGTGCATGCATGCGTATACATATGTGTATGTATGTGTGTTTGAGTATACATATGTGTATGTATGTGTGTATGCATTTATATGTAGTCGTCTCAGAACAGACCTTGTCTTGTGAGGCGGGTTACTTACTTGTTTGTATACATATGTTAATGTAATTTCAATAAACGCCCGGGTTGCGACAATTAAAAAAAAAAAAGTTATTATCCTTCAGCTCGCATACCGACACATCGATAGCTCGCTCACAATTTCGTCAATCTAGAGCACCTGACGTAGGTATTCATAGCATTCGAATAAGGGAACTTTCAGAGTACTTTCTGCTACCGAAATGAAATTACAAAATAACTGACATAGGCATTTCTAGCGTTAATCCCCCGACTTGACGTTTTTATGAAACATTTTTATTTAAAAACCTCTTTTATTGTGTTTGAATTCTTGTCTTTTGGGAGTTTGTGAGCAAATGAACGACGCTTCTATATTAACAAAGAAAATCATTGAATTATGTTTCATGTTGATTTTCCTTTTCAGCCATCCCAAGTGACTCTTCCCTCAAGAAGACGAACGCGTACCATGAGAACGCAGAAAACGAGGTGACTAACGACCTGATTGGCCAGGGCTCAGCCAATGGGAGTCCGCCGGGGGACAACATGGCGGCCGCTATACTCGGCGGAGCAGCTGTTGGCGGGAAACTCAAATTGACGCCGAAGAGCGCGGGAAATCGCATCCTAACCTCATTTATGAACCGTTTTTCCTTATTAGGAATTTCATTTAGTTTTTCAACGCTGTGTTGCTTGCTTTTAAGTTGAATATTTTAGGGGAAAAACATTTATGTATCTATTTTATTATTTTGTCAATTTAATGTAAAATGTAATGTGTATAAATCTGTATTGAAGAAGCTGTTGATTTTTTTTAACAATAGCTCTACACTCCTGGCACTGAGAAAAATAATTCCCCTCAGGGCCGATGTCATCTTTGGCGATGCTGTGTGGAGGGTGTGTAAATGAGGAATGGAAGGAGATGAAGTTCTGAGAAGGAAAATGTATCTGGGAGACAGTGTCTCTAGGAGTGACAAACGTATGAAACCATCCCTCCCAAGGCGTTGTTCTAAAAGAGTCCTTCTGGAGAGGTCAACAGTTCTCCCTCAACCAGTCTCTCCCGATCCAGCCCGCTACGCAGCTGGTGAGCAGAGGCACCCACCGCCAAGACCCGGACAAATCTCACACCATGTACCGGGCACCCCTGCTAAGTCACCAAGCGTAATGATTTGAAATGAAACTTTTCACCCACATAATTTCGCATCATGAAAATGTTTTGTGTTGTGACATTAATAACATAAAACCTAGAAACTTTGTTTTACAATAATATATTTAAATATTTTTTTTCCGAACAGTGTTTATTTGTAAGCCTTGACTAAACTTGGATTTAAGCGAAACCTGGTGGGCATCAAACTATTACTAAATAGCACTAAAAGCAAATTCATAGGGTTTTATTTAATTCATTTATTATTAAAAAAATCAACCACTGTAGCAACAGCTCGATTTGTAACATTTTCCTTCGATAAATCGTGATGTTTTGGTGACCATTTTGAATATTTTCTGCCGACATTAAAAAAAATCATACCTCCCAATTTTCATATAGAAAAATTGAAATTTTTTTTTTTAATGCATCTATGGCTAATTTGCCTAAAACTGGCAGCAAAGCAATCCGAGGTATTTTAAATGGTGCCATATTGTGGCAAAAAGCGCTCCAGTGGTTATAAGTTATAATTATCACATAAATAAGATTAAATTAAAATAAGACAAATTTTTAAAGTGTTAAACAAAATTTATTTCATTCTGAAATGATGAATATTATTTTAATAGCTGATTTCGAATTCCAAGCCAAAAAAGATACTTCAAATGTACAGGACTAATTTTCTTGAAATATTTAGGTTTATTATTTTCACACATGCTAATTCCAAGTCCTTTGCTTCTTTGTTAATTTGAAACTTCTCACACAACGCTACACACTCCCCCTTTAGTTAACTACCCACCCTCTCCCACTTCTGCAGCTCTTCTTCCCTTTCCGGTTGAGAAATAACTCACTTCCGGGAAAACACCTGCTGATCTGTCATTCCCGCAATTAAAGTTCCAAGTTTTTGTTTTCTCAGCTGCTTGCAATGGATCAACCGAGTAAAAGATGCGCAAGCAGTTAAACTGAGAAAACGTGAATTTGTAAAAAAAATTATGTACATAAAATTTTTGTTATCCTACGAACCAAAGAGCTGTTTTTTCCTTCAAATATTAACTGTTTAGATTATCATACCTGCTGATATTTTTAAAGACAAATTACGCACAGTTCAGCCAAGTTAGCGCCTAAGATATTGGTTGAAACCTCTCAAAGCGATATTTAAAATTTTAGAGAGAACGTCATTTGTGGACGTTAATAAATTGCTGGAAATTTTAGAGTTGCCTATTAAAATTATATGTATGATTTAAAAAATATACAACTGACACGATGATATGCGGATATCATTAAAAGTTATTTAGGGCTGGTTATTTGCCTGACCGTCATATTTTTTTAATTAAAAGATCATCGGCGCCATCTAGAATATTTCGACCATATCGATTTATTTCTCATTTAAGATTTTAATCATTTGATAATTTAATCAAAAATAAAAGGAGCAGAGAACTGGGACAATTTAAACGAATATGTGTAAAATGTCACCGCTGATCAAATAACTGGTCCTTGTGTGCACTTATAACATCGGTATTATGTAAATTTGTAATATTTGAATCATTTGTTTATAATTAAAATTTGTAAGATATTTCGAAAACTTGAACTTCTATACATTTTCACTACTTTGTAAAGGACTTTTCAATGCACACAATCTACGGAGGAAGTGTGCTCCTTTAAGATCTTGTTTATTAACGAACGAGTCTTGGGGATGTAGTAAATGGGGATGTAAAGATCCTTACATTGTATTCTGCATTTCCAAACCAAGAGCAATGTTAGTTTTAACTTAAACTCACGTGGTTCAAACTTAAACCAGCTTTGTTTACTAGCCGTTAACATGTTGATATCCAACGTCACAGGTATCACCTACAGAATTAAGACAAACACAGTACTCCTAGAACCCGTTGTTTCACAGAATTTGGACAATTCATTAAAATTCAAAGTTGATTTTCAATTTCTATCCAAGTTCTGTCATTATTTCACTTATCTGTAATTCCTGGCCAATGTGATATAATAACATAAGTTGAATACAAAACTTGAAAACTAACTAACATTCATTGCGTGCAACACTTGCATATTTTTTATTCGACTTAAAAAAAAATCGTTAAAAAAATCATTTATAAAATCTCAAAAATAACACATTGAACCTTTAAACATCCAAATTTGATGAACGTATTTACTTGCTGGCATTTTCTCGAAGTATATAAATGGGTAAGATAATGGCTGTTTCTCAGTAACGCGTTTGGCAAGGAGATGACTGAAAGAAGTGCACAGATGCACACCAATACACAATATGATTCAAAGTTTTCCTCCTCAACTCTAATTGCGCGACCTATCTTTCAATATGTTTTAGGAAACATAATTTACTATTGTATGCTTGGATATGTATCTAATACTGTTAAGGTTTCTGGTTGTCTTTTAATTTAATTGTGTTATTCTCATATCTATAACTTTAATGTGTATTTTTATATAGCTAATCTTACAGTAGTCACGCTACGGATAAAGTTAAAGTATAAATAGTGAATTTCGGGTAAACGGTTAGTAAATTCATAGGGAAAGATTGTATATTAGCAAGAGTTTTGTAAATATGTATGTATATAATATGCACAACGAAAAAAAAGAAAAATTCAAGTAGTTTAATATGAAATTACATAGAATTTATACATTAAGTAAGAAAAAAATATTGTTAAATGAAAAATATTAGAAAATAAATAAAGTTTTTTTTTGCTATATTTCAGTTATTTATATTAAGTTAGTAAATATTAATTAAGAATTTTTTAATGATGTTTCTTTACCTATTATTGTATTAATGGAATTCGTACAGAATCGATAATAGTATTGTTTGATTTGAGGTTAAATAAAAATGTATTAATTCAAATGTTCAATTTATTTTTTATTAGTCGTTATTAATGGCGCCAAAATTATATAAATATTTGAAAATATTGATATGAAAAAAATAAGCTGAGATTGTTCAGGATAAAATAATATTTGATTGAAATGTAAAAAAAATACGAAATTGTCCAAATTTGATAATAAAATTTATTGTTGAAAATACATTTTTTTCATAAAACGTTGTTATTATTGAACTGCATCCTTACTAAAAAATATCTTTAGAAATATCGTAATATCCTCAGACAGAGGGGCGCTCTTGTGAGGTTTAACAAATAGAATACGGTATAACTGGATGGGGTTTTTGCTTTGAGCACCGACACAGAGCGGCTCAACATATCCAAAAAAGAGTTCTTAAGACAAGTCTATAATATTTAAAAAAAAAAACTATAATATTAAACAAAAACTTTATAAATAATATTTTATTTAAATTTAAAAAAATATATATTTTTTACATTAGCTCCACTCAGGAGGCCCTGCAGAAAACAATTTACCTCGGGGCCTGTATCATCTTTGGGGTGCTTAGTGGAGGGTTTTTTTAGGGAAAGGAAGGATAGGAAGTTCTGGGAAGTAAAAAGGTATGAAACGTGGGTAGGAATCTGGGGTCAATGTGTCTAGGAGGGACGGATAAATGCATCCATTCCTTTCATTGCGGTGCGAGGCGATGGGTGGGGAGAGTCTGGCTGGAGAGGTCAAAGGGTCTCCCTCAACCAGTCTTTTCCGATCCGGCCAAACGGCAAACGCATCCGCCGCCAAGACCCGGATAACCCCCGCTAAGTCACAAAGTCAAACGCAGCGAACTACTTGGGATATTCCAAGTTTCAATACACTACAGTTTTGTATTAAAAAATATGAAATTTCTTAATACAAAACTATATAATGCTCTATCAATTAAACAAATAAATCAAAGAAATGATTATTTAAAAACCAAAGTAAAAACACGGTTGAGATAACAGAGTGACAGTCATCTTGCAACATCATGAAGATAATAATATTAAAACAACTAGAAATTAAATGCAAAATACAAGCCGCCTCAGAACAGGAAACACTAGTGAGGTCTGAAAACTGTAATATTTTTCGTACATCATATATAAACTTTTCCATATAAACCAATAAAAAAAACACCGAGTGCAGTTCAAGCCTTGAAAAGTGAAGTCACAATCAAAGGGACCAATGAGCGCAGACCGAGCGTCATTGACGTTTCATATCTCAACCAATAGGAGCCTTTAAATTTTAATTTCAAAAAGGAAATCAATTTTAGAGCCAGTTCCCTGCAGGGCTATGAAAAAAGGATAAAAGGGGGGGGGGGGGGGTCAAAGGTCTGCAAGCCAGTCCAGGCTTTTGGGTGCCACCTTATAAACCTCATCATTCCGTTTATGGAAAGAATGGAACTACCACAATGTTCGGTGGTCCGCACTGCACCGCATTCACACAGCGCCGGCTCATCATCATGCATCATGTCTCAACATGGGCTCAACGGCCTATAGCAGCACCTTATCCGATTAATGGAGGACCAGAGTTTACGAGGCAATGAGAACCCAGGCTGTCTCTTAGTACTGTACGAAATGGCATTTACCACGCCCGCCGATTGCCACTAAAGTTTCTTCCGATCTTCTACAGTAGGAGGCAATCGGAGCCTCTTTTTCCTTCTATCCAGAAACGTTTTCGGGACTTCAGTTAGTATACAGGGTAAGTTACGAGTAGAGAGATGATTTAGACCAGGTACACCAAACCCAAACCATGTGGTGTTAAAATATTAAAATGCAAAATGGGGTCACTCACTTCGGCGGGCCACTCACCTTTGCTAAAATTCTGACTGTTAGATTCGTTCACAAATACAGGTAAATGGCGGATGTCATCGTTAACTTTTACCCGGTAATTAGGTGTACAAAAGTGCAATTATTGTAAAAATTGCGACCATTAATGCTAGAAGGCATAAACTGACTAGACATGCGGCTATGTCTCTTGCACTTACCCTTCATTTATTAAAATCAGGTCAGTTGCATTTGATCTTCCGAGAAAAGGGAGGAAAAAATATATTGGTTGGAATTGGTTTCGAAAATAAATTCCTTGTGCGGCCATGCGCCTGGCACTTTTCAAGCAATCGAGAGTCCTAGGTCTCATAACAAGGAATATTTGTGTTAATATTTGTGTTAATACCAAAATCCAAAACATAGAAAGCTGAAAACTTTATTTTGGGCCTCAAAAAATCTTCAATTGGGCCGCACGTTGGGCATGTCTGATTTAGACTATCCTTGGACTTTTATTTTCATTCGCATTATATATTCTCCATAATTTTTTTTTAACCTTAGCTCGACACATGGGATGGTGAAGAAAATAATTCCCCTCGGGGCCTATGCCATTTTTGGGGATGCTGTGGATGCTTTTAGGAAAGTAAGGTGAGGAAGTTTTGGGAAGGAAAAGAGTATAAGGGGTCGTCCATTAATCACGTGATGTTTTTTAGCAACTTTTTAACCCCCTCCCCCCTGATGATATGTGGTGAGGTTTTCGACTGCCTGCCCCCCCATTCCCAAAAACCACGTGTATTTTTTTAGTACAAAGTATATTGAAATTTTCAAAATATTACGTAATTAATGGACGACCCCTGGTAGGACTCTGGGGGTCAGTGTGTCCAGGAGGGACGGATTTACGAATCCATCCCTCTCACTGCGGTGCAAGGCGATGCTCCGAGAGAGTACGGCTGGAGAAGTGGAGGACTCCCTCAATCATCACCCCCCGATCCGGCCTGCCATGTAGCTGGTGGGCAGATGGATCCACCACCAAGACCGGACTAACCTCACCCCATGAGCCCGGGCACCCCGGCTAAGTCACCAAACGTAGCGAACCACTTGGGGTGACCTATGACAGAGGTGTTGGTTATCCAATACATGGTTCCCGGAGCGGCGGTACCCGTACCCGCTTCCAAAATTGATATATTTTTTTTCTTTTAAAAGAAAGTCAAACATTTTCGGGTTACGAATAACCCAACAATGTTTGAAAATCTCCTACCACCACCACACTTGGTTATCCGAGGTGTTGGTTGCTTCCAGGGGTGGCGGTACCATACCAGTCTCCTAAATTGAGTGTATGCCAAGTTGTTTGGTTATGCGTCCTCTCTGCCCTGCGGGGAAAAGCATGATGCTTAGTTAAGAATTTTGTGTACTTTTGTATTAGAGCGATGTGTGCGGCTTCCGATTCGCGTCACCGCTTCTAGTGGAACTGTTCCAAAAAACCTAAGAGACGCGACAGCTCGTATTACATATCATGTAGTGCTCATAACCAGTGCCAGTTGCAGACAGAAACAGAACAGTGACGGAGTGACTTTTGCGAGAGCAGGTTCCTACATCAGTAGCAGAAATGTAGGTTTCTCTTTAAAACATGCAAGAGTTAACAGTGCATTGGATTTAACGGGGGTGGATTTAGAGGCGTCTAATACTACTATAAACAAACAGCACTTTCATATTGGTATTCTCATTGAAAGCATAAATTATAATAATTACCCGAAGAAAGAATTATATTTATTATAAACCTCAGATCGAAGAATTATTATATCCGTCATAATATTTATGTTCAAATTGTAAAAGATAGTATAGACAGCCTTGGTTTAAGTAACCTCATTAAATTTCACATACCAAGGAGAGCTACTTGTTCAAAAACCCTGTTTAAATGTAACAATACCAGGACTGAGCAAAACTAACGCTCGCTTGTACCTAGATTGCATGAAGTTAGTAATAAATACGCAGATGAGGCGGATCTGTTTAACAATCATCAAATAATTATCAAATATTTTCAATCCATTTAAGTCTACTTTTCTTATTCATTATAATTATTATGTCTTTTTAATATCTTTTACTTTAATATACATAACAGCGTTTTATTTATTTTACGTTCTGATATCGTTTTACGATCAAATGCGACAATTAAGTGTATACAGGTTGTTAAGGAACGTACTCGACTTACTTTTACAGTGATTCCTGCCATTATTTGGCGTAAGAAATGTAAATGAAATTTTGGTCTTCGGTTACTTTTTCGATGACTTTTTTTTTCAATTTTTTTTTTCTAAACCAAACAAAAAAAAATTCTTCTGCATATCATCACTGGTCACTCAACCCCCATCCCTGCCTCCAACTGTCCAATTCCTAGCATTTTTTATATTTTTGTAGAAAAAATAAAAAAAAAAACCAAAAATGTCACCGGAGACCAAAATTTTATTTACTTTTTTTACTCCAAATAATATCAGGAATCTCTGGATAAAGTAAGTCAAGTGCGTCCCTTAATAACTTGTATAGGCAAAATGGCACGAAACATAAACACACGTGTCAAAGAACATCTTAGATGTTTTCACAGCATTGGCTTCTTGGAATTTGCAAACCATCTGATTGAAATAGACCAGAAATTCGATATACGCACAAGATTTAAATATCCGGGTTAAATTTTCCCCACAGGAAAAACTAAACCCTTTCACACACTTCCCCAAATGATCATCTAGTCAAACCACGCTATGCAATTGCACGAAATAAGTATTATAAATACAAAACAATGCATATTAATATTATTATTATATTAATTATTATGTCACATTACTTTGTGATGTGATATAATAATTAAAAATAAAACATAACTTTGTAAACACCACTTTAATTTTCTATACTTTATGCCGACTGGGTTTCGCTACAACCGTACCTTCTTCAGGGCAGTATAATACTCTACTAAAAAGTAGGAAAGTATTGTACTGCCCTGAAGAAGCTACGTTGGTAGCGAAACCCGATCGGTATATAGTATAGAAAATAAAAGTAATGTTTGCAAAGTTATTGTTTTATTTCAAATTAAAAACAGAAGATATTTCTGCCTTACTGCTGGCTACAGATAATGCTGTGAACCTTATGGATATGCGATAGATGTAAATGCCAAAATCTCATCGTATTTGCAGTTTCATTTCAGCAACCTTTAAAATTCTGTTGTTTAATTACAGCACGTGTAAATGCGGACCTGTGAATACATCCTCCGTCTACCATGCAGGAGTTAATGCACGGAGGGCTTAACCCAAGGAAAGTGAGATGAGCATCAGTACAACTGTACATGGTACATGCAATCCCTCACTGCAAGTAGGTATCACTCTACAACTTGGCAGCTACCCCTTCGACTAGGTACCTACCCCTGCCACGGGTAGCGGTGCAACTATCAGGCTTTTATCCAAATTAAAAAGTTGAGATACATTCTGGTCCGATGCTCCGCAAGTTTCTAACCCCAGGGCCTGGGGGTGTTTTGTGCACGGGGAAAAACAATACGATACGAATATTCGAAAGTTTCACATTTTGAAAATTGAAATACAACACTCTGGGATCATTAGTGTCCTCGAAGCCGGGCGTGGAAAAAGTTGGTTTTTGGCAATAAAAAAAAATAAAACATTATATAATATGAATGAATATTAATGATTTGAATAAATATTTTTCCAAATACTGTATTATATTGTGTAATTTATTTTTAGCGCCCTTGACGTGATTTTATCACGAAACGGCACTGCACAGGGTGTCCGGGGGTAAAGTTCACAAACTGATTTTAATTTTTTTTATATATCAGACTTACAATTTGTGATGTCCTATGCTAGGAAAACTTGTGTTGAGAGCAGGTGATTTAAAACATGAGCAGTTTATAATTAAAATACAAATAATAACACACATAATATAAATTCAAATATATCTTACAATCTTACAATTAAGATAACAAGGCAATCATCACCGCAGAATTGAAAACCATTTCAGAAGGTGATTTTACATGATAGGCAAGTAAAAAAGATAAATATTTTTTTTCGGAATTGTGACGGGTAAAAAAGTTGAATTGTTTGGATGGAAAAAATAATATTTTTCTCGAAAAAATATTTTGTAAGGAAAAGGAAAATAAAATTTCGAAAAAGTTATTTATCCTTTTTACTTCTACCATCACGTAGGATCACCTCCCGAAGTTTGTGAACTTTACCTTAACACCCTGTATAATGTTAATTTACATACATATAATTCTATAAAGGTTATTATTTTTAATATGTTACTAGTGCAAACTCATGAAAATTTATTGGAAAGTCTGAATTCTTAATCCATTGTTAAGTTGGTTCCAATTTGGACAATGACAATTATTCAAATTAGTTTCTGTTAAAATATTATATTTTGTGAAGGTTGATTGTTCACACCATCAGTTCCAATCGTGAAAATGACACTTTAATTCAAAGCAAATCCGACTTCCAGAGTTCATTGAACCAGAGTGACGCAAGACACACGCACTACCGGAATTAGTGTATTATTTGATGTGCGCACGGAGAAGGTACGAGTACCTCTAAACCCCACATCTATTGAAATTTTACAAGTCTAGGATGAATATTCAATATTTTTATATTGAAATAACCTACT
The DNA here is from genome assembly GCA_929108145.2 of Limnephilus rhombicus. NCBI lineage: Eukaryota > Metazoa > Arthropoda > Insecta > Trichoptera > Limnephilidae > Limnephilus > Limnephilus rhombicus. The sequence continues at coordinate 10,218,112 of OV815284.1, read as the reverse complement.
AAGTATAACCTCACATTGTAGATAACGTTAATAACTCTCAGAAGTAGCTCAGTGGTTATAGCAAAACCATTTATCGTTGGAGGGTAGGGAGTCAATATAATCTTCACTGATTAAATAATTAATAAATCCTTATCATCATCATTTATTACATAGTATAAAATGAAGTCGCTCAAAATGTACGAAACAAATTTTCATGCGGTTTTCACCAATAGATAGTGATTCAAGAGGAAGGTTTACATGTATAATACATGCTTATTATAGTAGAGAAAAGCTGAGTAATTCAAATATTCAATTCAGGCACCGGGCAGCTGGCAAGCGGGTGGTGTGGATTTTATAAAGGCAACGGCAACGTGTGGCCGGGTCTGCTAGTTAATTTATATAATCACCGGTCGCATTCAATACTTCTGGTAACCAACAAGGTACGAGTAATATGATTTAAAATTATTTTTTTTTTTCGTGAACTGCATACAGCAATAAAATAATCCACCATGGTACGTCCATCTTTGGGGATGCTATGTGAAGAGTAGTTTTAGGGAAAGGAGAAAGTTCTGGGAAGGAAAAAAAGGTATTTAAAAAAAATAAATTATTTTAGTTTATTTAGGAAACAAACAGTTATACATATTTTAATAAGAAAGTAACATATTATATGGTTACATTAACCAGCGAAGTTTCCGCTAAAAGGTATGAGGGGTAGGTAGGAATCTAGGTGTCGGACATATGAATCCACCTCTTCCACTGTCGAGAGAGTTCGGCTGGAGAGGTCTAGGTTAGATCTCTCTCAATCAGACTCTCCCGATTTGGCCCGCTATGCAGTAGGTGAGCGATCTCTTTCGCCAACAAGACCTAGACAAAACTCATACCTTGTTCCCGGATACCCCCTTAAATGTATAAAACCAATTGGGGTGTCCTATGGCAGGGGTGATGATTCCCGGTGCGGAGGTACCCATACCCGCCTCCCGAATTGAGGCTTGTAAGGGTACCGCATGCTATTAAATTACTTTCCAAATAATTTTTCCCGTTCAAATAATTCCCCGTGGGTTACCTCTGAGGTGATATTCCAAAATATATAAAAAGAACTTTTTGTCGTCAATATTGCAAAATAAATAAAGAAATTAGTTTGGAGACCTTCCTAAAATACGCTGAATGAATACAGGAAAAAAATGAATACAGGATAGCTTAATCAATATTTTCAGACTGGTAATAAAATACACCCTTATTGCTAGGTATGCCTAGTAATAAATGACAAGTCCACCGGCTACCAAAAAAGTTAATTTCGAAAAAGAAACAATAAAATAATAAATTTAGTTCCATTGGGAACTACAATCATTGAAACATCTGCTGCCAGTGAAATCCCACTAACACTGTGAATTTAACGCAATACCTAGAACTTAGAACATATCTGGCGCCCTAGCACGGTCGATCGATAAGGATTGATAGGATAACTTTCGGTAACTTCTCATGTTTACCTAGGAAAACTGGAAATCGCAACGTACAAACAACAGTTGACGTCGAATATATTAAGAACACTTTGTGAACTGGTACCCATTTGTTTTTGTAGGGAACGATGAGAAGTTACCGAAAGTTATCTTATCAAAGGTTATCGATCGACCGTGCTAGAGGGCCTGACATATAAATTTAAAAATTTAAATTCAGTATAAAATAATTTATAAAATGTTGTTTAACATAATAATGTGTTTTTACATACATTCATTTTTTTAACGGCCTCCGTAGTCGAGAGGCTTATCTCTCGACTATGTAAGGTGGCGAATTCAAATCCCGGCACTTCGCTAGTAAATTTTAATTAATGAATTTGTTTTGCGTCACAATTATTTTATTCATTAAAAATAATACATACTGTATTTGCTGCTCGTTCCCGGGAGGCAGATATTCTCTGTAAACATTGCTTGAAATGGCTTTAGCTGTATTTGGTAACCAGCTCTGATTAGCCAGGTACTTCCTACCTTAATCTTTTCCTACCCAACTACCTGCAGCCATATACAGCCATCTTTACATATTATAAATTAAAGTCCTCCAACGCGCGTGTCTGTCTGTTCGAGATAAACTCAAAAACTAATGAACGGATTTTTATGCTATTTTCACCAATAGATAGAGTTATTCATGAGGTATATTTAAGTATACAATTTTTTAAAGTTTTGTGTAAATTGGTTAAAGTTAAAATATATACTATATAAAGGGAGCGGGCTAGAATGCAGGCGGTGTAATTTGATTTGTATGCAAATTAACAGATGGCGTTGGTTATAAAGGTTGGGTAACCAGCCAGTAGATGGTGTTGTGTTTCGTTAGCCACAGCAACGCATGGCTGGGTCAGCTAGTATAACATAAATTTATTGGGGATTGGCCTAGTCTCACTGGTTCCAGACGGTTGGGAGCAGTAGGGAATAGTGCGTTACTCACATAAAAATAACTGATCGAATAAATGAGAGAAGAATATTGTGAGCGTTTTTGTGTACTCGAGGTAAATTCAAATTTTCCTTATTTCATATCGTACGTTTTGAAATACCGAAATTCTTCTTTGAACGGAATATCAATTTTATTGGCCAGCCGACTGTTGTTATCGATACTAACAGGAACAAGAAATTATCAACTAAACAGTATTATAGTATCGATTATCAATCAATGATTAGCGCCTTTTTTATCCACCTGAAATCAGCAGTATTCGGACAATTTTGGGAAATTATCGCTGGAATATGTCAGAAGAATGACACTTATACTGAAGCAAATAAGAATCACCCAACTGTATTTATTTTGAAAAGCACTAGCAAATACCGATATATTAGAAAAGCGAGAAACTTAAAACGAAAACAAAAACAAAAAAAAGGTAGAGAAACTTAAAACAAAAAAAAAGATTCGGCATAATTACATGTGGGACAAAAAAGTTTATATTTTGGTACACACAGTTAAAACTTAAATAATACTTCACGCTTAAATTCGTTGTAGGGCATGTAAAAAATATTTACATTTCCTGCTAGGCAGTTAATTGACCTAGTGAGTCTTCACAAGGATATCAAAATCAGTAAGCTAGTTCTGAAGCTGGGAAGAATCAAAAGCCTGTGTTGACAGCCTCGCGTGAAATTATCTGGGACACAGAAACCCATTATAGCCAGAATGTCTGGTATTGATAAGAATATATCGTTCAGAAGCTTATAAGCCATCAGCAGTAATGCGACACCCCTTCTGGAACTAAGGCTGAAGATACCCAGCAATCCCGAGATAAATGCTGTTAGAAACAGGCGTGGGTAAAAATAAAAACCTAACTCTCTCATGTATAGTAAAAATATCATTCGTATTTTTTCGATCATTAGCACGTAGACGGTTTCCTCTGACCCCCATACCCGAGATCCACTCTCGAAAATGCTAAGCACTAAGCCAGAGTAAAGCAGCCTTATAACTGCAAGGTTGGTCAACTCTCTGTGTGAATGACAAAATCCATTGTGAATGACAAAATTCATACCCGTACACGGATGACCTCTGAGTCTCCTTACCACAAACACAAAACAGAATAAAGTTCTGGCAAAATAAACAAACAAAAAAAAACATTCTCATGAAACTCGTTTCTGGACAAAGAAGTGAATTATGCTGTACCACCGTTGTAGATTTATAGATTAAGCCATAATCAAGCTTGATGCATGTATTTGGCTCTATCTTTTCGCGTACCCTTCGCGTGATAAGTATGTTTACTTAGATTCACAAGTTCGATTTCTGTCCCAGATTCCGGGCGTGGGAGCTAAATTATAGGCCTCCTTCATCAAAATAAGCAAGAGGTGTTGAAACAATTGTTGATTCCACGATAAAAGAACACAGAGGCCGTGGCATTAGGGGCCATTAAGTCATCAGGGCAAGGAAGGGCAGGTAATAAAGCGGCGTGACTACCGAATCACCTTTCCACGACGCCATAGTTCCAAGTGCCATAAAGCAGGATCTCCCCGAAAAGGGGGTTGGTACAATATTGAGCAATATATTTTATCATTCCGCCGTTAAGACCGGTGCAGTCTCCCGACACGCAAGCCATAAAGTTGGGCGTTACAAACTATTCCTAAATCTGGACGATCAACGCTGCTTTGCATGTGTACTGAAGACGATGGTTCTGAAACATTGTTTTTTTTGGTCATTAAAACGAAACAAATACATAAAAATACAAGTGTGCAGTTCATACGCGGTAAAATTGAAACCTCAAGAAAACTAAAGTAAACAAGAGTGGGGAGGCTACGAAGCACCGCACAATTAATTATTCTATCTCATTCTCTCGCAGACTCCTATAGATGTGTTTGTTTGTTTCTTTTTAGTGTCGCTTTTTCTTTTCATAGAGTTTCAAATCACAAGGGTGGAAAAGAAGTTTTCAATTCAATAATATAATGTATCAGGTCTTTTGTATAATATTTAGTGTATTATATTATATTATATAATAAGTTTTGTGATATTTTTCGTTTAAGTATGATAACACAGCGCCCTGAGATTTTTTGGTGTTCATCATAAGGACAGATGTGGCAGATTTGGTGTTCATCATAAGGGTAGATGTGTAATTCTGTAACTTTATCCGAAACGTAGCACTTATTTTATTTATTTATCTGTGGAAGGAGGTAGTGCAATACGTAATTCTTCTTAAATCGGTTCCTCATTGCTGAATCATGACCTCTAAGTTGGAGTCCTAAGTTTGGCGAAAATCTCAAACAATGTATAATAATCTATCATATTAAATTATATACATATGTTTATTATTTACAACTTAATCCTTAAAAACAAAACAACAAAAACTTTATTTTATTTAAATTTAAATCAGATCTCAAAACTATGGTCACCCTAAAAGTCTACATTAATGTACTACCTAGCGCCATCAGTTTAGTAGGTACCCATAATCTCAATCTTTAAGAAATACAACAATATTGTTCTTTCAAAATCTGTATAATTTTGTGTTATTTTGTTAACTTGTATAATTATTGTTAACCTCAACACAGGCGTCTAGTGAGGTAACAAATTGTATTGTAAACATTTTTACCTGCAGTGTAAAGAAACAATAAATAAATAAAATAAATCTATGTAGAGCCCGTTGGAACATCATTGTCATGGACATTAGATGATGACCATTTTTTTATCTGATTATCGTGATATGCCAACTTAACTGGGCAGTGTTCTGTATTTCACGAAACTCGTCAAAGACAAAGACGAAAGAAGACAACAAAAGAAGACTTAATTAATTCAGCAATGGATAGAATAACGAAACATCAATTATATTAAAAAATATATACCTAGAACTAGCACAATCCTGGTTGGGTATCATTGCCTGGGGCTGTGCCTGTAAATAAAACATTGACGCACTGTTTAACCCTCCGCATACCTGGCAGGGTCTGACGAACCCAAGATATTTAAAATAGCTGTAACTAACACGTCATGCGCTTCAGTCATGGCTGCCAATGAGTCACGCAAGCTAATGAGAATTCAGTTCCACCGTGAGTGGTTTGGTTTATTTATAGTTCTACCAGGATGCCCTTGGAAGAAAAATTATTCGTCAAAGTTCGCGAGGGTCTCACTGTCCCTCGTTTCTTTAACCAATTTAAAAAAAAGTTTTAACATTTATTGTTATCAAGTTTAATTTGTAGAACTCCATTTTAATTTTTATTTCTTTTGTATAATAATCATATTATAATAATATAATATAATAATATTATAAGTCAATTAAAAAAAAAAACAGTTAATTTTTAAACAAGTTCTGCTGTGTAATTATTATTACACGTGACAGCTGTTTGGCCCTCTGAAGACATAATCAAACATTATAAGACAGTTTGATAATGCCTTCAGAGAGCGAAACAGCTATCACGCATAGTAATAATTACACAGCAGAACTTGTTTAAAAATAAATTGTTTTTATTAATTGAAAAATAATATTATTGATGAAAAATAAAAATGCAAAAATCAGTAACTTTAAATACATGTAGGATGACAAAAGATTTTTTAAATATTTATATTGAGGGATCAATGGGATTTATAGGTCAAATTAGGAATTCCACAGAGCCGAACCCTCTGATATGAAAATATCTGGAGTCGGTGAATTTTTTTTCCCATTTGGTCTCTGGTAGGTTGACATGTTGTTATTGTATTGTTTTGTATTTATAATACTTATATAGTGCAATTGCATAGCATGGTTTGACTAGATGATCATTTGGGGAAGTGTGTAAAAGGGTTAAGTTTTTCCTTTGGGGAAAATTTAACCCGGACATTTAAATCTGGTGCGTAAAATTAAATTATTAGATTCCCGGCCAAATAAAATCATTCACGCAAAACACTTCAATTATCTCAATCAAACGTATGTTGACAAACTTTCGTCAAACAAATGGTTGAGTATTGGAGAGTTGAGCGCAGAAATAGAAGGATTTATGCTTCTAATTCAACATAGAGTAATTAATACTAAAAATTATAGGAAGCATATAATCAAAGATATAAATCAAATTGTTGATTTATGTAGAAAATGTTTGGCTTTTCCAGAAACTATAGAACATATTATATCGGGATGTTCTGTATTAGCGCCGTCCGAGTATACATTTAGGCACAATCAGATTTTAAAAATAATCCACCAAAGTTTGGTAATTAAACATAACTTGATTGACTGCCGTAATATAGTACCATATTATGAATATGAACCAAATTCATTTTTAGAAAATGAATTTTAAAAATATATTATGATAAAACTATACTAATAGACAGAACAATTAGTCGTAATAGAACTGATATAGTTTCACATGACAAAATTAAAAAAAAATAACTCATATCATTGATGTCGCTATTCCAAATTCCTGTAATATTCAAAAATCTGTGTCTGAAAAAAACAAGAAAATATATAGATTTAGGAACATTCTCAGACTATAAAAATATTACAATTTGTTATTTCGGCTACTGGCATTATACCTAGCTCTCTCATTTAAAATTTAGGATTACAAAAGATTTTTTAAATATTTATATTGAGGGATCAGTATGATTTATAGGTCCAATTAGGAGTTCCACCGAGCCGAACCCTCTGATATGAAAGTATCTGGAGTCGGTGAATTATTTTCCCTTTTGGTCTCTTTGACATGTTGTTCTTGTATTATTTTGTATGTATTATACTTATATAGTGCAAGTGCATAACGTGGATTGACTAAGTGATCATTTGTGGAAAAGTGATAAGTGAAAGGGATAAGTTTTTCCTGTGGTAACGATTTAAGAGCGTTTAACCAGCCAGCAGCCGAAAATCCACATTTTGTCGAAAGTTGTTCTTACGATCGTGCAGGGCGGTTACAATGAAAAAGATTAATTATTCTCCGCACCAGATTTTTAAAATTATAACTCAATATCGATTTTATTTCATTCCAAATTTGCTTTCATTTATACCTACATCCAAAAATGCTGAAATGCGTGATGATAAAACTATTAAAATAATAATTTTTTGATTATAAGTATTTATATCAATAATGTCTAAGTTAAATAAGAATGTTAAAAAATCTGAAATATATTTATTTATTTATTTATTGCTTCTTCACAATTTATATACATATATTTTTAGCATGTAATTATTAACCCCACTAGGGTTCGCCTGTATCGGGGTTAATAATTTCACAATTTAATAAAAATAACACACGCAAATATCGGTCATGCAAAACAGTTAAGTAAAAGCAAAATAATAAAATTTAAAAATAAAATGATAAACAGAGAAAATAATAAGTGACAAAAATATATGAATTAATAACAAAGTGTTAAGAGATCAGACAAAATGTTCTCATTCGTTATATCATTAGTTCATACCATTTTCAACAACAGATAAAATTAAAAAAAAATATATATGTCTTTAGGTTTTTTTTTTAAAAATATGTGTAAAAAATAAAAAATGAAACAAAACAATGATTTGTAAGCGATTACATTAGAGCGAATCTTTCTTATGCAATATTAAAGTGACTATTAAATAATTATGAAATAAATATGAAAAAAACCGTTTTGATCACAACATTATTGTTTTCATTCCATTTAAGTGACCGTTTTCATTAAAATATGATTGTATTTTATAGTGTAAGTGACACCTTAGAAATGCCATCCGTGTGATCTTTTAGTTTTGATAAAGTTATGGGATACGATAAACCATATATATTTATTTATTTATTGTTTCTTTACCCTTTTAATTTAGGTGTTATTGTTTAAATTGAAATTTTGAACTTCATTTTGACTTGAGATTAACAATTTTATAGAGTACACAAAATAATGTGTTAAATAATAAATTAGTTTGTAAGTGCGCAAATAAATACGCAAACGGACCAATTTTCGTCAAGAAACACATGTGCGTGTATATTTTTAAATTTATTTAAACTTAAATTTAAATTCTAAAACATGCGATACCCAGATAATGTATTGACTTATTTTACTGCATGATTATATGATTTGAAATGGGTGTGGTATAATAAAAAATCTTTTTTGAAAATTTAACAAATCTGCCAACGACCTACGGTATAACCTTATTATACTAAAAATAATCATTTTTTCTCAAAATTTAAAACATGAATTAAGAATGTTAGATAAAACAACAATCTTTCGAAATCCATTTATATTTTTTGTGGAAAAGAGTCAATACGTCTAAAATCTGATTTCAAAATGACATATTTCTGGTTTTCTCTGGTAATACCCGTTATTATATGAATGCATAATTTTTTTCTTAGATTAAAACAAGTGGGTTTATTTTTGGCTTTTGGTGAATAAAGAAGTTATACGTTCTGAGATGTTTTGTATTTATTTATCAGAACATAAATGGACCACATTAATGTTAAAAAATTAAAAAAAAAAATCGATTGAGTGTCGGTGGGTCCCGCAGACCCTACCAGGCTTGTGATATAATTTCAGTCGGCGTGGGAAGGGTTAAGGCTCAGAAAACCTTAATAAAAGTATAGCTTAAAATACTAATGCTTACACTCACTTCAACCGTATTTAAAAAAACTCACAGTGATGAAAATTCTGTGAATTTTTAAAAATTATAATCATAACGTTTACGAAAACCAAAACATATTTGATATCTTACAAAATGCTCGTAATACCAGAGAAAGAGAAGCAAATATTATACCTAAAACAAAAACATCCTTTGGACAAAAACCGTATCAGGTAGCAGGTATCACAGTACAAATACCAGACTATAAGCTGGTCGGTGACCAGACAACTCAGAATGAAATCAACTCAGAAGCACCTCAGAAAGGACATTAAGAGTGATGACAAAAAAATTATAAAAAATGGTTAAAAAGGTTAAGTTAGGATAGGATTACCGGCTATTTTAAAATTATTTTTTCATAGCTTTTAATGACCTTTCTGAGGTGTTTATAAGTTGGTTTCATTCTGAGTTCACTTGTCATTCGTTTTTTTAATTTTTATTTTTCGAATATGATTTGAAATTTATGGACATCTATCATGGTGGTTTACACTTCTTCCTCCTTAAGCCAACGTTTCGGACAGAGTTACAGTGTTCATCATCTGGGGCAAATGGTAGCTTGACCCACAGTTGGAGGATATCTGGTCTGCTAGAGCAGGCTGGCAATGGCCGCCAATCTTTGAATCACGTAGAAGGCCGTAAATTGTACTCATAAAACAGATAAACATTTATTAAGACGTATTTCACTTCCTTTTGTTTCCGCAAATGGTTTAATCAAACGTACGTATGAATAAATTACCACTGGAAATGAAGCATGTGATGGGAATAATAGGAAAGTCAATTCTTGGAAACTTATAAAATGGACACAAGACAGATAAATAAACTTTAGGAGTAATTTCAGATTCCTGGCTGACTTTATTCCGGATCATAATGAAAAAAAGGATGATGACCAAAAAATCTCAAACATCCGATATGCAGATGACACTACCCTTATTGCCTCTTCGGAAGAAGAAATGAATCATTTCCTTGCTAAAATACAGAAAGAATGCCGCAGTCCAAAACAAAACTAATGGTGATCGGCAGGGCAAACACTTTTGGAAAAACAAATAATGTTCTCACAGACATAGAAACGGTGAACGACTTCATATACCTAGATAAGTGATAAAGGAGGTTGTGAAACAGAAATGAAAAGAAGAATTTATAAAATTTATTTTTTACAATTTTCCCCACATTTCTCCCAGGTTTTCAGTATGGAAACAGGAACAATTAGAGCCAGCGACAGAAAATGGATAGATGCCCTCAAAATACGGTGCCGAAAAAAAAAATGCTCAGAATCTGATGGACAGCTAAACCCACAAATGTGTCCATTCAGGAAGAGCTAGGCATCCACAATAGACTTTCAACTATCAACGCATTTTAACATACTTTGGATGCGTTGCTCGCCAAAATGAGAATTCCAACATGAAGAAACTCCTTTTGAAACGTTTTGGATAGCATTATAGTGTCCTTAATCTCACTTTTGTCACTTTACTGCTTTATACAAGGTTTTTTAATATTAGCACTCTAACCCCTGGACATGTATGTACTATTTAAGTTATTTTTTTTGTCGGTATTATGTAGATACTTATGAAGGTAATAATGTAGGTACCTACTATCAAAAAAGGACAAACTTACATCATTGTTATTTCACAATTTTAGTCTGGATAACCAACCCATGTGCATCGTACATTTGAAAAAAAATTACAAATATTAAACTATGGTAAATACCTAAATTGCAAGGAATTAATTAATTTATAGATGTTGAGTTAATTTTCATTAAAATGTGTTCAAATACGAACTCACTTAAATATTATATCAAACTTTATGGTTACGCCCATACACATACCTACACATACACACACTTACATAGCACGCATACATACTGTCACTTTTTGGAATTGGTATTAATATTGTTGCAAGTTCCTTTTCCTACCCATCCCTTTTTGCCAACCCGCCAATATTATTCAGTCTGCAATATACTCCCGCCGCATATAGCCATTTTGTGCTTCCGCTCTCGAATAATCCGCTATAAATAACTTCGCTGTGTACTCTCAAAATAACGAACATTCACGACTATTGTGATTGTGCCTCTTGGATGGGAAAGAAATCATACAAGTGCATTGCCAGCCTACAAGTTTTATCCTTTTCCGGTGAGTCCTCTCCTTTCTATGCAACATATGTTTTTATCATTTTTAAGCAGTGATAGTAACACCAAATCAAGGTCCTTCGCCAGTCATTCTTTGACACAAACACATAAATCCACTCTCACAACATAAAATACCATTCACTTTAGTTATTCCATTAAATTTTTGTGTTGTTGTTTAAAAGGTCTTTTACGACAGGTATATTTTTTTAGCGGGTGTCGAAATTTTGTATTGTTACACTGTTAAACACTATTAAATGACCTGGAAATGCTTAAAATGTTGTACAGAAGGATTTTCACGGACTTGGTATATCCATATAAAATTACAAAAGGTTCATTTGGTAGTCCGGAATTGCTGACAATGATAAGCTTTCGGATTCCAACATTACTAGAAGTCGGAATTTAATTCAGTGCAAAAATTCTGGAACCAACCACGAAATATATGTGCTTCTCATCGTCCAGATTACTAATGGAGGGAAATGATTGCAGAAATGAATGCCGAGACAGAAAGGATCTTCATTTTATAGTGAAATATATACAAATGTTGTTTCTGGGGCATGTTCAGTTATGTACAAAATGAAGAAGAGCAACTGTATTAATTTTTTTTGGTCGTATGAAGCAGATTCACTTCAATGCAGCAATTGTCTCGCGTTTTATACAGGCAAAACACTACGTAACACCTTAGATGTATCTATAGTAATGGCTTTTCCGAATTTGAAAATCACCTTATTGAAACAGACATTAAATTTAATAAAAACACAGGTATTACCTTATTGCATAAACATGGAATAGGTATCAGATTGGATAACTTAAAAACACTAGATCTAAGGAAAGCTTAAAACTTTAATAGCAGAGTAAATAACAACCAAATAAATCTAAATAAATGTCCTATACTTACCTTGTTCTTCTTTGACAAAAACATTCAGTTCCCAATTCTCCCCCTACCCTTTCCCTTACCCCTGTTACTTCTTTCGCTGAAGGAATTTTGCTCATTTTTTCAACCCAGAAAACAGAATATATTATATCATTGAAGAAGAAGATAATAATAATGATCTAAACGAAAATATGAAAGAGAACAAGACACAGAAATACAGAAAAAGATAATGATGGCTACTGGAACTCAAACCCAGAACCTCTCGCCTATCCGGGACGTGCGTTTACCAATTCCGCCATTGCGCCCCACTGTCAAACCGTCATAATAGCCAATCTCATATTTCAAATTTTAGAATTAACAATATTATCCACAACTAATTTTTTTCCATATCATAGGCAACTACCCTTTTTATTGGAAACAATATTTCTACGAATTGGTTTGTCACCTGGATAGTGTCACGGAAAAATATATCCGATTTTATTTATATGAAACTATTGACTTTTTGTAAAAGTCTAAATGAATGTTGTCTATTCAGATCTGGTCACCAAACACGGCTAAAGCCATTTCAAGCAACGTTTCAATTCTGAATGGTGGTCTCACACCAGGGCGATACTGAGAGTATCTTCCACTCTGGAACGTGCAGCAAATATACTATATTATTTTTTTAAATGAATAATTGTGAAATAACACAAATTAATCAAATAAAATTTATTTGTCACGCGGGATTCGATCCCGCGACCTTCAATGAGTGAATTTTGTTGTGTATTACATTATTCTCGCGACAGCCTTCTTTACCTAGTCGCCTGGTTTAAAAGGACTTCCCGAATTAACTAACACATTAACCGTCCCCAACTCTTTCAAATAAATAATTAACCTTGCCAGCAATTACAATTATGAACTTCACACAGCGTTCATTTAATTAAAGCAATGAAATAAAACTAAAAGTTAGATTGTTCATAATTACAAATTACAACCCTTCCGGAAGAGTGCTCATATCACGTACGGAAGTCACATTTAACAGAGTTGGGGTAGGTATTCAAATACTGGAAAATAAGGGAGGTTTACGTCACCCTAACACCTACGTTAAGTGCCTTCCCCGGGGAGGAAGAAAAATTAAAGCTTTAGCGAAAGCATTATTTTTTTTATTTCCGACTCATTTTATGCTGGACAGTCTAATCAACGTCACGGGGACGTGATCTGCCTAAATTGCGGTTTATTACGGAAATTTAACGAAGTTGGACATACAGAATTTATTTGATTCCTAAAGGGAAGCACGCACGTTACGCATTAACAAAAAATCTGAAATGTTATTTCGTGATAGTAGCTATATTTAGTGAGTGTTACAGGACATACTTGACTTATAACTCAGTTTCCTAGTGATACTCCATTCTTCAAATAAGTTAAATTTTGTCTTGTTTTTAACAACTAATTACAATAATTCTAGATACATTATCCAAATAGTAAAATTGTTTGATAGTTGATAAATACTTATAATTACATAACACCGAACTTACAACTTATTGTTTTTTTTTACATTCACATTGTAATTTAAGAACTTAATAATAATAATAATATTTGGATGATTTATATAGCGCCGTTTTTGTAAAAAATCACCTCAAGGGCGCTGTACAAACTTATTATACATTTCTAAAATCTAAAAAACTACAAGCTAGGCAAACAATTATAAACAACTTATGGCCATAAATTGCATACATCGGTTCATTGATCATCGATACGAAAATATGTGTACAATATTTTGACCAATGAACGCGATGCTGCCTAAAATTTAATGAAAACAGGACCATACTTACCTGGGAGGTCGCTTGAAATTAACACATACTTAAATTAACTTAAGATATAATATAGCATTTAAAAAATGTACACTACTCTTCCAGACACAAGCTAATGCTTCCATGGAAGAGTGGTATTAATTAAGATATTTGAACATGAATGTACACAAATTATTACAAAATCTAAATGTACATTATATTTTATATGCTAAAAAAAAAATAAAAAAATATGTTACTTTATTTAACCAGTGATTCCTGACATTATTTGTAGTAAAAAATATAAATGATTGTTTTTTCCAAATCAAACATATTTTTTCCATATGTTTTCACTGATTTCTTGCCTAAGTAACTGCCCAACCACGAATTTTGACCTTAACTGTCTAACAGCTACTGATTTAAAAAATGTTCTTTGAATAAAAATGTCAAAAATGTCAGACACTTGGTTGGACCAAGTACGTCCCTTAACACCCCATGTAAATGTATTTTTTACCCCCCACAGAAGGCCCATGGTAAAAATAATAAGGAAAGGAAGTTCTGGGAAGGAAAAAAGGTATGAGGGATGAGTAAGAATCTAACCACAGGAGCGACTAAGGTCAAAATATGAACCGCTTTTATTTTTCTGCGATTTACAGCAGTCCAAAATTGGACCACATGTTTTTTACCAAAGTTTTTGGACCAAAGTTTACGATTTTACAATATTTTTTTAATAAATCCTACTAATATGTGATAATCGACAAAAGATAGGTTAATAATTTTTTTTACATGAGCTCCACAAATGATTTCCCTCATGGCCTATGTCATTTGGGGATGCTGTGTGGAGGGTTTTTTTAAGGGAAGGAGAGAAGAGTTCTGGGAAGGAAAAGGGTTTAAGGGGTAGGTAGAAATCTGGGGTTCAGTGCGTCCTGGTCTTTCGCCTACAAGATCTAGAAAAACCTCATCTTATGAACCCGGGCACCCTTGCTAAATCACCAAACGTAGCGAACCACTTGGGGTGACCTATGGCAGAGATGTTGGTTATCCAATAAAGGTTACCGGGGCGACGGTACCCATTCCCGCCTCCTAAATTGTTGGCTTTACAGAACTATAATCAGTTTGTATGTCTCCATATTAAAATTCGTTGGTATGATTTTTTTAATGTGGGCGGAAAATATTCAAAATGATCTCCAAACAATCACGAGCAATCCAAAGAAAAAGTTTTATTTCGCGCTGTCGCTCGAGTGGCTGAATCAGTATGTCCAGGAGTTACGTATGTATGAATCCATCACTTCATCTGCGGTGCAAGACGATGGGTTGAGAAATACCAGCTTAGTCAAAGGGTCTCTCCAAACTGGTCTCTTTCAATCCGGTCTGCCACGCAGCTGGTGGGCAGGCGCATCCCCCGTCAAGACCTGAACACACCTCACCAGATGAATACGGGCACCAAACGTAGCGAACCACTACTGAGGTGACCTACGGCAGAGGTGGGGCGGCGGTGCCTATACCGCGTCCCAAATTAGTAACAAAAAATATATATTGAAGCTTTATATGCTGGATAGGTAATTAACAATACAACATATAAAATTAATGCCTTAAACACGCCTTAGCACCTCCGAATCAAACAAAATAATTAATGGATGAAGATAATAATGTATTTTTAACCGCTTTTATTTTTTAGATGCAAACAAATCGTTTTCATTTCGTTACAAATATGGACTTAAATATGTAGTGGTAGATGTCGTATTAAAATTATATTATTTGTGTACATAACGTAGATAGATACTCTTAATTTATTCTGTACTGTCAATTTACTTGTAAAAAATATTGTTCAACCTACTTTCAACTAAAATATTATTATGAAGGACAGTAATGAAAACATATTTTTGTTATCGTTGACTTGTGACATGTCGTTTTGCACATTAACTTGTAGTAGGCTGGGTATTTAATTATTCACGATTGCCCCATAAAAGTAATAAAATTGGAGTAAATTATGAAATATGATTGTCAAATACTATTGTGAGTGAGTGTCCTTAATGGAAGTTTGTAGGAACTTTTAAAATTGTTTTACGAGTATGTGAATTATAAAACATTAGAAAAGCAAAACTTTTTTTGAAGTGAAACTTCCTTAGCCCCGTTAGAGTGATTTGAAATTCGGATGGAACGGAAATGACGTACTACTGCACCTGCGAAGCATCAAACTGCGCTCAAGGCTCCTATTGGTTGAGATATAAAACGGACGATAGGTCTGCGCTCATTGGCCGCTTTGTTTTTTTACATGTCGTCGGAATATAATGCGTAAATTCGCACCTCGGCGAGCGCTTCCCATAGCGCAGCGGTATAGTGCGTCGCAAATCTCAGCGGCCAGAGAAATCCAGCGGACGGAGGTTCGATCCCAAAAAATAAACATTATTGTTTTTGTAAATCAATATCCAATCTTCAAACCACTTTAAAATAAACAGGCAAAAGAAAGCGACATCTAGCGACTTTCTAGTTTCACTTCTTTCGCGTGCGAATTACACACTGTATTTTTTTTAACATTAGCTTCTTAGAAGGCTTTCTTTAGGGAAATGGAAAGGAAAGGAGATTTGTTCTGGAAAGGAAAAAGGTATGAGGCGAGTGTAGGAATCTGGGGTCAATGTGTCCAGGAGTGACTGACGTACGAATTAATCCCCTTTACTGCAGTGCAAAGCGATGGGTCGAGAGAGTCTGAGTGGTGAATTCTAGGTTAGGTCTTCCTAAACCAGTCTCTCCGAATCCGACCCGCCACGCAGTAGGTATGAAAATGCATTCGCCGCTAAGACATAGACAAACCTTACCCCATGAATCCGGGCACTACTAATTCACCAAACGTAGCGAACCACTCGGGATGACATAATGACATATGCAGGGTGTTGGTTATCCGATAAGTGGCCTCCCAAATTGTAAAATAATTTTATAAATTCCCAATTCAAACACGAGAAATGTTTTTCTCTTTTAAATTGGGTAGATTCATTAACAAGAAATAACTTTAATTGTAATTAGTTTTAAGAACAATATTTTACTTCTGTAAATCTGAAAAAACTCCTAAATTTGCTGTGCTTTGATTCACCGGGTAGCAACTCGTTTTTTAATATGAGTTTGCAATTATCCGTTCGGAGCTGGTCGGATAATCGCATCACAAATGTTTTTGGAATGTTGTGAGGCTAAAGGTAGTGATCAGGAAGGGAAAAAAGAAGGTTGGGAAGTAACTGGCTATTCAGTTTTGGCCATTTAAATCAATGCCAAAAATTTGCTTTTGATTGGTGGTCTAACACAGGGCGATAGGTACTAAGAGTATCTAACACGCATGTGATGCCTCGTCACTTTGGTTGGACAAAGTTATAACTTCATATTACCTTGTTCTGATATGTGAGGTGTCAAAGTTTCCAAAAAATGTTTTTTCGTAATCTATTTAAAAAATGTCAATCTAAAATACTTCACACAAGTTTGAACCTAAAAATCAAAAATTGTTAAAAAGTTAGTCTTTTCAAATTTTGACGTCGTAAAAGGTGAAATTAGAACCCTACTCAAGTAAAGTGCAGTGTGCACTGCACTGCGGCTCGTAAAATCGAGCAACTCTCAGATACAAACAAAATGGCAATTGCTAAAAGTTCAAAATATTGTTAGAACCTTGTAAAACAAATGGAAGCGTTAAAAACTTAATGTTAAAACTTCGTCACACAAGTATCTACGGGGGTGACTCAACAGTTGGCCCGCCGACAGTTGTCCCGCCGACAGTTGGCCCGCCGACAGTTGGCCCACCGACAGTTGGCCCGCCGACAGTTGGCCCGCCGACAGTTGGCCCACCGACAGTTGGCCCGCCGACAGTTGGCCTACCGACAGTTGGCTCGCCGACAGTTGGCCCACCGACAGTTGGCCCACCGGCAGTTGGCCCACCGACAGTTGGCCCGCCGACAGTTGGACCGCCGACAGTTGATCTGCCGGACACCCCGGAGAGTTGATACCTTTGCCATTTGATCTCTTGGACAGTTGATTCCATAAATCCTAAATGATTGTTTCTAGAGTACGTCCTCATTTGTAAAGTAAGTGTACAGAGAGAACAAAAATCGATATAGTGGAAACCCGCTAAAAAATATTTTTACTAACAATAATTCCGAGTCCTCGAAGGAGCATGCAGTGGGGATATACGGCCGAATAACAAAATACGACATACTTATATGTGAAGTCTGTGATGAACTCGCCTTAATAATAATAATACTTGGGTGGTTTGAACGGCGCCGTTTTCTAAGGGCGCTGTACAACTTAAAATAATTTCTGAAATCCAAATAACTACGGGGTTGATGAATTTATGAAGACCCCCGGCGAAGGCCATTCTGAATGCAAAAAAAGGGCTTGGAGCCACGTGTGACCGTGTCGTTTTGGGATACATTCTGGCTTTCAAGTACATGATAATTAATTACTATTTTGAAGGTCTGAAACTGCAACAAAAAACTAAAAAACATGAAACAACGTCAGAATTCTTCGAAAATGGTGATTAAATTTGACAAGTTCGGTCATTAAGTTAAATATCCGCCATGAGAGTTAACGATATTTGAAGGATTTTAGAGAAGAAGATAATAAAAAAAGGGTACTTGGACGACACAGACGGGCAGGGAAGGAAAAGAAGTGAGATCAAATTTTAAATAAAGACAGTCAGGATAGTTTCGGTCTCGGGGACAGACGGATTTTGAGAGTCAGGGTAATTTCAGTCTCGAAGACGGACGTGTTTCTGATTCGCGGTTATACAGGGAATAAAAACAGTAGTTCGGGCATGTAGACGGGAAATAATTCAATGGTTGAAATTGCGTGGGCAGTTTGCGGGGTGCGTGGAAATCTTGGGGGTACACGGGTGATAACAGCGGTTGGGGCTCATGAACAAAGAAAGTAATTTTGAAATTGACGAAAATAATTTAATTAACTTCGGGAAGTTCGCTATTTTGTGAAAATATTCAGGCGTACATTCGGAACTAATTTGTTCTCAATTCAGTGCATAATTGCATGAGTTTTGTGTCTTGCGGAAGTGCATGTGGAAATTAAATCGGATTATGCAGCATGGAGGATTTATTTGGTAAGCTTGTTTAAAATTACATATTTGCATTACGTATTTAGTACGGGCCTTGTGAAAAAAAAGAAACAAAAGCCAAGTTTAATTCTAGGTTTCGGGGAGTGTGCCTACCCAAGGTCATGCTGAGATACCTTATAGTGAGAGAGGGTTCTGGATTTTGGTCATAAATTTAGACTGCCTTTCTTTTGACACTTCGGGCAACAGCTAACATTTAATTTTGTGTGACTAGACACTTTAGGCGGGTTCCCTGTCTAGTCGATGGGGTGTGCGGAATCAGAGTGCAATCCGCATGCGGTAGAGGTGAAACCTTCTGAAAACTAAACTTCGGAAGAGTGACGAATTTAGGACTAATGTAGATTATCAGGAATACGTTAATTGTGAGGTTTATTTATTATAACATCGTACCAAGTGTTAAAATTATTTCACATTTTATTCTACGAAGCACCGCACGAAGAGAAGGTCGATGGGTTACGAAGCACTTCACAAAGAGGAGACGGATTAAAGTACCTCATTCTCTCGCAGGACAAATTCTATAGATGTACGTGTTTCTCCTTTTTGCGCCACTAATTTTCGTTTTATCGAGTTTCAAAATCACAACGGTGTTAAAGAAGTTTCATTAAAAAAAAACCAGCTGTCAGCATTTTAGAAACAAAGAATTTACAGTGGTGTAGTTTACACGCGGTAGAAGGGAAACCTTCAGAAAACCCAAGGAGACGGGAGTGGGAAGGCTACCCTCACAAAGAGGAGACCGATTATAGTATCTCATTCTCTCTCAGGATAAATCTTATAGATGTGTTTAGTGTCGCACGTTTCCGTTTCATGTAGTTTCAAATCACAACGGTGCTAAAGAAGTTTTCAAACCAATAACCATAATGGTGTCGCCGAAGTGCAAAGATTGTAAGGGGAGAGGGTCTTTTGGGGATGTTTTGTTAATTTTAACGGACAAGAGGTATTTATGTATCTTACGATTGTGTTGCGAGACAATAAATCAGAAATACTAGGTTAGGGGTTATATGGATATAATAAATTACATTACATTAGGAATACCTATTCTCAAAACATTTTAGAATTTACTCAGTAATTGCAGATATTTGTTAGGCAAGGTCTGTACGTACTAGGTATATTGATTTGGAAAAATGATGCATTGCATGAGGCTTCTGTTTACTAACAAATGTATACCATAGAATTCTCATTCCCAAAAAGATAAAACCCCACGCCTTTTACCTCAAATTTCAGAGATCTCAGAAAACTGTTATGTAAAGACCTACATAGGCTAGCTTTTGACTTCGTTTAAACTCGCGCATGGAAGTGTGCATAGCACTTTACGTTAGGTATATTTTATACAGAATTTACATTCTAGCTTAAATCCTTAGTATTTGCGATTGAACGAGACCAACAGTAGGTATTCAGACATCGCGCGCGACGCGCTCTGCTATTATTATTTAGCAAATTTCCTTCCTTCAAATTTAACCGAACGAGTTACGGCGCTGAAGCTGGTGATTGCTGGAGTAATTTTTGAGTTAAGCTTCCCTATTCCATGTATGTAGGTTACACCTATGCAGTTATGATCGGGGGCGAAGTGAACGATTTGCTGGTGGGCTACACTATTTCCCAAATGTGGGGGCGAAGCAAGCGATGGTTACAGGCTTTGTACAATTAAATTGGAATCCTTTGTGATGGAGGCTTGGAAACCTGTGTCTCTGGACGGCCCTGAAGCAGTTGAGGGCGAGGCAGGAGCCGTCTCATGATGTCGACGTATATGCTATCACATGTATCGTCATAAAGGCATTGGGGGACGTCTGGAAGGCAAAGGACGTGCTCCCACAACCCCCCTCTTTAGCCCCCTCCAGAGGTATCAGCTGATAAGAGTCGCTGTCGCGGGAGGTCAATTAAATACAGGACGGAGAAAACGATCTGGCCGGGCTACCTCCGTAATGAAGGAAAAGAAGTGACGAAACTCGCGTTGGCTTCACTACCCTTTGGTTACGCTCGTGGGGGGTTACCTTGTCAGCGGAACGAAGAGAACAGGACATACAGAGTTGTTTTAGCAATCGATCGGCGGCTCATTGTCGGAAACCGGATAAATTTTCATAATCTTCCCCAAAATTAGAATTAGGGCATCATCCAGCATCAGGTTGGGAATGTGCTTTGGACGAAAGCGTAGCAGGGGAAATGGATGGGATGGAAGTCGGATTCACGACCCGGTGCCATTCATTCCTGGACCCAGCACCCTGGAAGCCGAGCTTGACATTCCTTCTTCGAGCTGATATTTGAGATGAGCTTGGAATATCACCTATCGTAGGGCGGATGCCCGTGACGCTAAATGGGGGACCGTCCCCGTCACGCCTGTTTCCGTCATGCGAGGGGAGGTATTTTCATTCAAATCAAATACCGATGATCACCGCGGCTGAAGGCTGACGCATGTTTATAACGTGCCTAGGAAAACGTAAGCAGCATTTCTACTGGTTCGAGGCGGTATGCTGGACGGAGAACGGGACTGTTGAGGAGCTGTGTGACTGCAGAGGCGAGGGTCGATGACATCAAAATCCACCTTTACTAAATTCAAACTTCACGAGATCAGAGGGGGGAGCGGCTCCACCGACCTCCTGACATTGCCGCTTGTCTAATCCACTTCGGTTTAATGTTCATGTTCGATGCTATAGGAGTGAACGGAACTCTAGTCATTGACATGCTGAAAGACTTCTACATCATCATCATCATCATCATCATCAATTCGGCTTAGAGGATGTCACGATCTAAAACCTCGTGCCACCCACGCAATCCTGAATACTTCCGGACACCGACTACCACACCATAAATCGAAGCAGATCCTCACATCAAGCGATATGAGTTGACATTTCATCAGGCAACATTAGCATTATCACCTTTATAATTTGGCGGCGCATTGGTTGAGAACACTCCCACTATCACCATACGAACCGGAAATACACATCAAACCCTTTCCCGACAGGAAGCAAAACATGTCGATTTTTCATCAGTCGCTTGCGACCATCAAAATATTCTCTGGAGGTGTTGGAATTGGAGACTGACCGGGCGGTTTTAATTGAACCTCACCAAGTCAGTTGCGGAAATGGAGGAGTCCAATTGTAGCAAGACATATTTTGTTTCATGTCAATCCCTAGTAATCTCCCAAAAATACCTACTCAAACTCAAAACTAACTAACAAGCTTCACTTACAATGGTGCCTGTAGAATTTGTGCATCCCGGGCCTGTTTTGATTGAATTTTGATTGAAAATCCGTAACTAGATTACAAATGTCAAATTATTTTATGTGTTAGCACCCCAAGAACAGCAGAGGATACGCTGCGTCACGCTAAAGGTAGGATCTTCCCAATTAAATGTATAAAAGTATATTTTTGTACTAGGTACTAGGGAAGATGACGCGGGTTAATTCAGAAGAAGTAGTCATCAACGAACAAGTATAGAACGGACGTTAGTAGGGGAGGAAGTTGCACGAACGATAGCATTAGTTATTTTCAAGTTAGCTAGAGTCAGTCATTGTAAATCGGACCCTAGTGAATTGTAACACGCCATACCTAAAAGAACAAGGGTTTACCACAAACAAATTATTAATTAAATTGTATTAACCATATCAAACCTTTAAAGCAAAAAATGACACAACGTTAAGGGGTTAATTACAAGTTGATTAATTGAGAGCATCTCGCCTCGTATACCTAAAACGTATTACGTAAAGGGGTGTCGAGGCGCTGCCAAAGGAATGAAGAGGAGAGAAGAGTGAGCGACGAAACTACAAGGCTACGAATACGAATTCGAGGCGACGAACTCTACGTACAGAGCTTTCGTTGCAGAGCCTACGAACGATGTAGAAAGATAGAAACCATAAAATCAAGTTTTAAAAGAAAAGGAAAATTAATTAATTACAGGTGCAAGGGTCGGATTTATTACAGTGGTGCCGCGACCAAGGAGAGAGCGTCCACACCGAGCTTGTTCTAAATTTTCCTAATTCGAATGTGCTTTGAAGGAAAAGCATAAAGCTTGTAAAGTTTTATTATTAATTAGGGGGGGGGGGTAAGAGTCCTTAATTTATTACAAGTCTGTTTACGAAATACGCTATAACTACTTTCAAATAATATAACTAAGTGACCCCGAATGCATATGCAGAGAAAATTTACCAACGGGTGTAGTTATAACAAAAGTCGATGTACTTATATCTGCAGGAGTTCTGACTGCAAACCCGATATACAAATATTTTTACTTACAATAATGCTGAATCTCTGAAGGAGTATGCAGTAATATTATATGGCCGAATAACAAAATACGACTTACCTTTTTATATTAGTAGTCGGCTTAGGGAAAATACACTATAGGTTCCTACTTGCATGTAATATAACTAAAGGGGTAAGTAGATAGCATAATTCGGCTGTAGGTATAATACATACTTTTATATGCAGGTGCCTTAAGTGGAAATCCGCTCCTAAAATATAATAATAATAATAATAATGGTCTTTATTCCAGAATGTGGGGAGGTGAGTGCAATCCCACACATCCTATATAGAGTAAGTACATACATGAAATACAAGTAAGTACATAAAAAATACATATAGATAAAAAAAAATAAAATAAAAAGTAGTAGACATCATTAGATAGTAGATATGCGCGGTTCTATAAATCTTCGGAATACAATTCCCTCCGGCCAAAGTTCTTCTGACAGGAATTTCTTTATTTCGATCGCTTTAACGGTGAGTTTAAAGGTGTTAAAAGGCGTAGGACGAAAAGGCTTGATTTTTTCAATCTTGGCACATTCCAGATCTTTTTCTGTTAGGTAGTTATTGATGTTTTCCTCTGTAGTTTCCACGGTAAACCTCGAAATGTATACCGTTGTGAGAATCTCAGCTGACTTTAATGTTGTTGATGTTGCTTTACCTCTCAAGTTTCGGTTAATTTTCCGCGTTACTAATGTGAAACCGCTTTCGTCAGTCGCGGATGGCCGGTGTTGGTACCGCGGGCCGTGTTCGCGCGTTCGCTGTTTATTGCTGTGTTTTCGGGCTTAAGTTCGAAGTCCGAACTCGGTCGTTCACGGCGATTATTGCTCCTTCGCTCTGTGCGTTCTTGTGTAGTTTTCGTGTGTGCGGTAGTTCCATTACTGTATGCGTTCTTAGATGCAGTCGATAAGTAGGTCACTTCTGTCGGTATTTGTTTACTTTTAAGTTCTGGATTACCTACAGTTTTGCCGCTATTTTGTTGCGAGTTCTCAGCTAAATCGCTTTGTATGTTTGGAGCATGCAGTTTTGTAATTTGTTCTCTTAGCGAAGCCAGTTCTTGTTTTAAATCATCATTTCTTGTGACCGATGAATCTTTTAATTCCGTTTTGATGAGAGTTATTTCTGTTTTCATGGAATTAAGTTCCTTTAGAAGTTTAGATACGTCCACACTATCGAAGTTGACTGGAGGCAATTTGTGAAGCTGTCTGGCAACGAATATAGGCAGTTGGTCATGGTCCGTCTCCTTCAACGCCCTCAGGATGTCCTGAAGATCTCGGCTAATCCTGCCATCTCCTTTCCGCAGAGTGCGTTTCTCCGGAAGCTTATCGAACAGGATAGTTTTAGCATCTTTTACATCCTCCTCCGAGAAGGTAGAAATACATAATTGGATGATGGCGATCTCATCGAGAGTATCTGCCTTATTTTGCATAAACGTGAGACACTCGTTTATGATGACGTTACATGAGTTACATGACATAGCTTAACAATACGTCCTTCCGTCACGGCGTTTGCGGATCGACTGTACATATATATATACTTATATATATTTACAATAATGCAGAGCCCCGATGAAGTATGCAGTGAGGATATATGGCCGAATAACAAAATGCGAAATGGGTGCCACCGCCCCTGTAACCATTTATTGGATAACCAACACCCCAGCAAGAACACAGGTCGCTCCAAGTAGTTCGCTGGGTTTGGTGCCGGGTTTGTCTTGGCGGGGAAAACGTTTGCCCACCTACAGCGTGGCGAGCCGGATCAGAAGAGACAGGTTAAGGGAGCCCTAACCTAGACCTCTCCAGCCGAACTCTCTTGCACCATAGTGAGAGGGATGGATTTCATACCTGAAAAATGACATATCGGATGAGTCAAGAAGCCAAGATTGACCTTGAACCCAAATTATTTGACTTGGACTTCCTTTTTTTCACCTCTTCCGACACATCACTTCGCCATCTTCATCTTTATTTTATTTCACCGTGCAAAGGTCAAAATCCGCGTCCATCAGAGGCTGAAAACCTCTATCCCATTATTCAAATCCTGGATTGGCATTGGACTACCATCGAAGAATATTATCAGTGAGATACATGGATCTGGGAGCCCTGTCAGCTGCTCCAGCTCACCTTTTCAGCATCCATTGGGAGGGAGCTGACTGTTATTTTGTTTGGTTTTGAAGAACAAAAAAAAATTGTTAAAAGTCACCGGAGACAAAATTTTCATTTTCATTTTAGTCTCCGGCGTCTTTTTAATAGTTTTTTCTCTTCAAAATCAAACAAAAATAAATTTCTTTTACATGTCACTCAACCAAGTAACCGATCAATCCCTCACACTTCACCTAACTTTCCAATACCGATAGATTTTTTAAAGTTTTTAGTCGAAAAAAAACTTTTAAAAGTCACCATCTCAAAATGTAAATGAAATTTTTTTCTCCGGTGACTTTTTAAGATTTTTTTTTCTTAATTTTTTTTTCTTCAAAACCCAACAAAAAAACACGCGCTGGCATTGCCGATATGGGATTTTTTGTAAAGTTTTTCTTTGTTAACTGCATTTAAAAAAATATATTTCTCTCCATAGTACGTTCGTTTCTTTTCTTTCTCTTGTCGTTTGATGACTGGCATTGTTTTGTAATCCATAAAAATGTACCTAAGCAGGGAACGAAATTTTATTAATAAATGCATAAAAATAACAAAAAAAATCTGTGGCTCATCAGCGAGTCGTTGATCTTTATTTATTTGTTTCGACATTTTGAACAATTTGTTCTATAAAACATAACAAAAGGAAAAATAACTTTTACTTTTTAGTGACTAGTTACATATAACATTATATTGAAGGATCCAATTGCATACATTTTTTTAGATGTATCAGTATAGCCGCGAGAAAAGATCTTAATCCTTCAGGCCTCCGTCCATATTTTGTCAGAAAGTATAAATCTTAATATATTAATATATAAAACAAAGTCGGGTTAGTTACACTATTCATAACTCGAGAACGGCTGGGCTGATTTTGATGATCTTTGATTTGTTGAATTTGTCTCCGCCCCGGATAGGATAATAACTATTAGAACATCACAAAAGTAAACGAAATAAATAGTTATAAAGAAAATTATTTTCCCTATACATTTTGTACGGAACGAATTTTCCCATTTTGAAAGAACTGTTTTTAATCATATAATGCTGCCCTTCTTTCTTACACACTCAATGTCAATAGTCGAAAATGAGACAAATGGTGAACGTATGTCTGCACACCTCCAAAGGAAAAATACAATAATTATAACAAATCTCTGAAATGAAACGCATTTTTTTACATAAACTCCACACAGGAGGCCCTGAGGAAAATGATTTCTCTCAGGACCTATGTCATCTTAGGGGATGCTGTGTGCAGAATCTTTTTAAGGAATGGGTAGGATAGAAATTTCTGGGAAGGAAAAAGGTATGAGGGGTGGGTAGGAATCTGGGGGTCAGTGTGTCTGGGAGTGACGGACGTATGAATCCATCCCTCCAACTATGGTGCAAGGCAATGGGTCGAGAGAGTCTGGCTGGAAAGGTCAAAAGGCCTCCCTCAACCAGTCTCTCTCGATCCGGCCCGCAACGCAGCAGGTGGGCAGACGCATCAACTGCAAAGACCCGGACATAAGTCACCTCATGAACCCGTGCACCCCTGCTAAATCACCAAACGTAGCAAACCACTTGGGGTGATCTATGGCAGAGGTGTTGGTTATTCAATAAATGGTTCCCGGGGCGGCGGCACCCGTATCCGCCTCCCGAATTCCCTTAAGTAATTGTTAAAGTAAGAAAATCACAAAAATATAAATCCGTACACAACGCCATCTCTGATACTGACAAAAACAAAACACGGACAGTTTCGCATTGATAATTGCTTCATTGCGTAATTTTTAACTTAATAAAAAAACTGAATTTAATTCAACAGCTATTGATTCTGAGGCGGTACGAAGTTCGTCGGGTCAGCTAGTAATATAATAAAATACCGAATAACAGGAATGTTTGTGATGAATTGCATTGATCAACAGTGAAAATTAGAAAATATCGTAGCTTCCCACTTTAATTTAAAAAGAAAATATCAATTAATTATAAAACGGACACATCTACGACATCTATCGGATTAGAGTAAAGTGAATTCATATTTACGGTAGGGATCTATAATTAGACAAAGTGAGACGAGTATTGATTAAAAAATCACAGATGGTATCAACAAATAATCAGAGGCAGGGACTTCCCAATATACTTTAGGCCGTGATATCTTGACAGCCAATTGGATTGCAGCAAAAGCGATTAGAAACCAAGTCAGCCTATCAACAAGAAGAAGGCCGAGCCCATTTATAGAACAAAGGAACGACCTTTGGACTCGGCAATTAAGAATGTAATTAATTATCCTTTCGTTTTCATCGGACCGAGAGGTGAATAAACTCCATGGGAAAGAATAATCGATTCAGGGACAAAAGTACGATGACCACGAGAAATGTTATGAATAACAAGTAGACTTCAGAGATCGTTAACCTTAGTTCTCGAATGCATTAAAGCATATTAGGTGCGAAAAAAAAACACTTGGATAACGATGGAAAAATTTTAGCAATAATATATTGAGTAGAAAACGCAGGAATCGAGAGGCACGTCTGCGGGAGATTTCCATCTATAATACGTTTGTTTGTGACGACCGGAGATGATCGATTCGAGGGAAAACGTGCTAAAGGGAATGGAAATGTTGAAAAAACAATGGAAAATTATTGTTATCAATCCTAGACGGAGCGAGGATATTACGATGAAAGATTAAGGGAGAAAACGTCAAAAAAAATGAGAGTTTTAAAGAGAGTGCGAGGGTACATTTCAGCGGTTTAGTGCAGTAACAAGTGTTAGAGAGGAAAATAGAGTACAGTACGGGGGGGAGTGGAAAATGCTGAAAACATTGCGATAGAAAAACTCAGGAAAAGGAGTCATTTTACGTAATTAAAATGGAGATTATAGTGTAACATAGTACGCGATTGTAGTGAAAAATGAGACATTACAATGGTTGCCGATCTCAGATGTATTTTGTTGTGATAAACAAGGAATATTCGAACATGAAAATTGTTTAGATAAGGGCAATTAGTCGTTAAAAGGGTAATAAAAATTATCATGGGTCTTACGTAATATTTACATTATAGAATTCTCATAAAAGTTAACGACACTGAAATAAAAAAGGATTTATTGCCAGGTGGGTACAGAAATTAACGTATACAACTGTCAAAGCATATGGTTTATGGGATTTTGAGTAAGAATGAGACAAAATTTGTGGGACGATCTCTATGAAGCAATAAAAATGACAGAAATTTAAGGGCCGAAGTGGGGGTATCTCCTATAAAAATGTTAAAAATGATATATTTATTAATAACCAATAGAAAATGAAATTTTCCAAGAGGCAGCAAACATCAAAAAACGATATGGTTATATCAGGGAAGTACAGGGAAGCGAGGGGAGAGAAGATACGACAGAGAAAAACAAAGGAAATCTTAGATTAACAGTGAATAAAATAAATACGGCTTGAAATATAAAAAGCTATAG
Organism: Limnephilus rhombicus; assembly: GCA_929108145.2. NCBI lineage: Eukaryota > Metazoa > Arthropoda > Insecta > Trichoptera > Limnephilidae > Limnephilus > Limnephilus rhombicus. The sequence goes on along the minus strand of OV815284.1, from coordinate 10,189,521 downwards.
AGATATGAACAATAGCGTAAGAATAAATAAGGAAATTCATGGAAAGAGTGTCGTGAATAAAAGAAAATTCGAGAAAAAAATGGAAAATTCAAATATACGACGTAAATAGAGAAAATTCGGTTTTAAATGGAAAGGTTCATATAGAATACAGAAAAACTCGAGGAAAAATAATGAAATAAAAATGAACAATTTGCGAGAAAGACTTCGACATGAAGATATCTCTGATAGGCGAATTTGGGGACAGATTTGGAACATATGGTAGATGCCGTACGCATGGACATGTTACGAAATAGATGAAAATAGAACTTTAAAATTATTAAATTCAAGCTAATTTTGTATAAACACCAGGACAAAGGAAGTTGGGCGATTAAACATGGATCTTACTAAATCCGGATCTTGTAAGTATGGAAGTACGAGACAGAAGTCAAAGTATCAAACGCGGAAGGGATTAAGGGACCGCATTCGACAATAATGAGGAGGTTTCAAGAAATTACGAGTTGATAGAAATTAGATTGGTTTATTACAGGAGATTCAGATACGCTCTTTTGGACCTGAGAGGGGTATAAAAGACTAGACAAATGGCAGTTAGGGAGAGTCTACGGTCGTGGTCGAAAAGGTTGAAAGTTCGGGAGACGTGACGAAACGGTTGGTAATTTAAAAGTTGAAAAATTCTAAGTGATAATTATTGTAAGACTTAGGAAAATTTTCACATTCTAGTATTCGCATACAAAAAAAAAAAATACCTTGCAGTTAGAATCAGTGAAAATAAAAATTAAAGCCAACGCATTAATTACTTGCGAAAAATAAAAGTGCTCGTGATAAATACAATTTGTTTTAGTGGAAAATTCGGATTTTATAATCACTTAATATCGTATTTCTAAACTTAGAAATTTCGCGTTTAATATTAGTGAAATAAATAACTGAAGTGATGTGATAATTAAGTGTGAAGAAGTTATAATTAAATACGTGTGTTCAATCTAAGTGAAAAGTGTTCTAACAAATAATAAATATTTAAATTAATTATCTTAAATAATAATAATAAAACAAAATAATAGTTTATTAATACATAAAAGTTCGGAGGGATAAAATTTATTAAAAGTTCGGAGGGATAAAATTTTAATTTAACAACAATTTACCATCTCTAAATTAATCGTGAAGTAACTATCATTTAAAGTGTTATTTAACCAACGAGTTTTGAAATAAAATACAGTTTAGAACGATAGAGTTTATACATCATTTTAATTAATTAGATTAAATGAAAAAAAAAAAAAAAAATTTTGAAGTCAAAAGATTTAATTAAATGTAGGAAAATAAAAATTAATTTAGGAAAATTGCAGCAAGGTTTTACTGTGTATTTCCCGGTCGAAAAAACCTGGTACGGGTAAGTTTTCCAATTACATAAAAGTTTACAGATTCCAAGGAGAAAGCGGAATGCAGCAAACATTGGTATTTGGATTAATTATTTGACCAAGATACTACTCGCTTGATATGTGATATGTAACTATATTAAAATATTATAAATATAATAAGTATATTTTATATATATATGTATATATGTATATTTATAATTTTATTGTTCCCAAGAAAAATTTTTATCAAAAAGAAAAACACTTATATAAAAAGAGGAAAAAAGGGTATCGATTCCTACCTCTGAATTCATCAATAACTATTAAAAGTAGTTATGTGTGATAAACTTACAAAATCAATATTTTATATTTAATTTTATATATGTATTAATATAATTTCAGGAAATCCAGAGCATTTGAAATAAGTTATGATATTGGAAATTATTTAAATCATAATATAGTAGTATATACCAGTATTTAATTATTTATTGAGACAAAGTATAAAAAAAATGAATAAATATGTATACGTGATCGGGGATCAGACTAGACAATTGCGCTAAGTACATCATTATCAAACAAAGGAAAAAAAATTAGAGTCATCTCACACGTCTTCGGGAATGCCTAAAGTAAACACATCATACGCTTTGAATCTAGGTCACGAGGCCGTCGGGAATGTTTACAAAATAACTCAAATTGTTTACAAAATAAGTCGGTCACTGGGGCACTAGTTCGACTACGGTGAAAAGGAGGAAAAAATGACCTTGATTAGTGGATATCGTACTTAGATATTAACTTCTAGGAACCGGATAAAATTATTATATTGCGCAATTATTAGAAACAAAAAAAAAAAATTAAACACTATCTTTAATTTGAACGTAAAGAGGTATCTACAGACCTAAACAATTGAAAATAAACAGATTTATTATAGTAAATCAAATAAAAGGTGTATTGAAGATTTACATGAAACAGTTGATAAATCACGGGATGGTTTAATAAGGTGTATTGAAGATTTACATGAAGCAGTTGATAAATCACGGGATAGCTTAATAAGGGGTAATGAGGATTTACTTGAATCAATTGAGAATCACGGGATAGTAAGAATTTATCAAAAGTTGAACATTGGAGGGGAGAAAAAAAAAAAAAAAAAAAAATACAGTTCAACCAATAGAAGGCAGTGGTCGCTTCTATAACATTAACCAAACCATAGAGATGACGGATCTCTCAAACAAAACCGTCAACAAAACCAAACAAAAGCTTGGAGTTTTGGCGAATCTCCAGAACACATCGCCAGATAAGATCTTAATATATTAGTATCTATTTATATCTCCCACTATTCTTACGTATGTATTCGGTATCAATCTGAGAATTTCGCAGAATTTGATGGGCGAGATCCGAGCTTGGAATGCGATGCAAGTAGTTTCGTATTGCGAGTTATAAACCTTCCCAAAACGTATGTTTACATATATATCTTTTTATGTACTGTTCATTGAATGAAACGAACTCACTTACAATTAGTGCTTTAGGCCTGTCGGGTCACTCTCGTCTCATTTCTTGAACGTGGAGGGAGGATTCACGACCCGTAACTCCACACAAACCCGTGAGTATATGATTGCATATAGGACGAAACCGGTTCGCCCTAAGTAAATAGTAAACTTTGGAGGAGTAGGAATTTGGAGGTATCTGGGCTCGGGGGAAGACCTGAAGGCAGTGCATGATGGCGAAGGAAGGTTCAGTTGGGACGCGATAACTTAGGTATCAATCAATCGAACCGTGCCAAAAGACTGTGCGAATTTTGGGTTGACACCTGATCACCTTGCTTACTTGATGGAGGCAGGAGCCAAATTTTGCCAGAAAGGGTTATTCTGAGTTCGTCAAATATGCAATTAACTAATTACATTAACCTACTAAATCCATCTTTATATGTACCTTATAGCAGCTGAATCAAAAGGGAGGGGCGCCCAGCAGATACAAGATACAATCATAATCAAATTTACTAACATTTAACCCTTTGAGTTATATTTAATTATCTGTTCAATTAGTCATGTGTAATTTCGATTAGTATTGTTTATTCATGAATTCATTAGGATGTAGGGAATCATAATAAACGTCAAAGGGAAGTTAGCTCATTTAGAGAAATTACTTAAGGTTAGATTTGCAAGAGAAAGACCAATACAGTTTGAAATTCAACACTCCGTTTAGAATCAAGAGGGTTACCACAAAAATGAAAGTAATTAAAGTCCTATATCATAAATCAAAAAATTACACAACGTTTGATGGAGTTTAATTACAACCTAAATACGAAAATATTTACGTTCAAAGTCGTAAATAACGTATTTATTAATTAAGTACATATATCTCTAAAGGTATGTAGTACAAGGGAGCTTTAAGTAGCTTTCTGTAGTTATCAGAGGAAATAAGGGTCCAATTTTCATAAAGGCTTGTGTGACGTAGTGGAGGAATTTTTCCATCCCTACCACACACATGCAAAGCCTTAAGAATTTAAATATCGATCAGAGCCAAGAGAAAACGAAAAATTTACGACTAGTGCCAAGTGCCCAGGAGTAAATAAAATACAGACAAATATACGAGTAAGGAAGACAGAATATCACAACTGTCTTGCCGATGACCAGGAGAGTTATATAAAGATAAAATAAAATACAACTACGAAAAAGAGAAAATATCACATGTTTCTGATCGAATCCGAAAACTAGGTACTGTTTTTTGAAAGGTTACAAAATATGCAGTCAAATTTTAGAATTCGTAATGATTTTTTAAACAAAAAAATCTTGAATGCAAACATGAAAAACGTTTAGAAATGGCTCACTTCACTAAAACTACACATAAATTTCTGATGAATGAAAAAAATGAAAACATCCACATTTTTTATCAGACAAATGTATTAGCGCTGTACAAGCATACATTTAGGCGCAATCAGGTTTTAAAAATAATTCACCAAAGTTTGGTAACTAAACATAACTTGATTGACTGCCGTAATATAGTACCATATTATAAATATTTACCAAATTAATTTTTAGAAAATGGTAGAAAATGAAATTTATAAAATATATTATGATAAAACTATACTAGTAGACAGAACAATTAGTCACAATAGACCAGGGGGCATGGTCGATCGATATAGGTTTTATCGAAAATATCGGTAACTTGCCATCGGCCCCGAGCACGACTGCAGGCTGCTAACGAACAAACAATAGTTCACAATGACTAGGGGTTCCTAATATATTTGACGTAAACTGTTGTTTATTCGTTAGCGGCCTGCAGTTGTGCTCGGGAGCGATCGCAAGTTACCGACATTTTCGATAAAACCTTTATCGATCGACCATGCTAGGGGGCCTGATATAGTTTCACATGACAACATTAAAAAAAAATAACTTATATCATTGATGTCGCTATTCCAAATTCCTGTAATATTCAAAAATCCGTTTCTGAAAAAATAAGAAAATATACAGATTTAGGAAATGAGATTGAAAGAATTTGGCATTCTCAGACTATAAAAATATTACAATTTGTTATTTCGGCTACTGGCATTATACCTAGCTCTCTCATTCAAAATATAGGCATTAAATCAACAAGTTTTGACTTTGCAAAAATCTGTCATCTTAAATGCATGAAGGATTAAAAAAAGATTTTTTAAATATTTATAGTGAGAGATCAGTAGGATTTATAGGTCCAATTAGGAGTTCCACCGAGCCGAACCCTCTGATATGAAAATATCTGAAGTCGGTGAATTATTTTCCCAAGTGGTCTCTTTGACATGTTGTTCTTGTATTATTTTGTATTTATTATACTTATATAGTGAAAGTGCATAACGTGGATTGACTAGGTGATTATTTGCGAAAAAGTGCGTATTTTTTCTGCGGGAACGATTTAACACGGACATAAAATCTGACGCGTATAAACGCTATTATGGTTACCTCACTTTTTGTCGTTCCATGTAAAAAGATTAATTCATATTTTTTTTCGAATTGCGATCGGAAACTTATCACCACGATAGAAAAGGACACACAATGATTTATATAAGACATATATGATTTGTTTACAAAAGCGAACAAATTAGCCTGAGGGTTAAAGCCAAATCCAAAATATCTAGTTTTCCAACGTCCATTGTCCGCTGGGTATAGTGTCCACATGTGATTGCATGTTTAATGCATGAGGCCCAGTTTAATGATGCCGATTAATTAACATTTCATTAAAAGCCTCTAAACACGCCGCGAACAGGTCAATGTTTGCTGTCTGCTCGTTGGTCGACGGATTGTGCAATTATAATTTCGTATTTCCTTTTATTATTAATTACCCTTAAATATGTAAATTTACGTGCAATTCCATAATTTAATGGGGGAGATACATCAGAAGGTTTACCGAATTTAATAACTTCTTTAATATTTAAACTCATAATTATTTAGTTTTTTATAAGAAACACTCTCTTTTTATAACTTTTTGAAGGTTATTCCCATCAAAGTAATATATCATTGAAGAAGAAGATAACAATAATAATCTAAACGAAATTATGAAAAAGAACAAGACACAGAAAACAGAAAAAAGACAATGGTCACAACTGGGACTCGAACCCAGACCTCTCGTCTAACCGAAACGTGCGCGTTAACCAATTTCGCTATTGCTACCTTCCGTCAAGAAAAATAATAAGTTGAAGATAATATTGTTAATTCTAAAATTTGAAATATGAGATTGACTATTGTAGCAATAGCGAAATTGGTTAACGCGCACGTCCCGGTTAAACGAGAGGTCTGGGTTCGAGTCTCAGTTGCGACCATTGTTTTTTTTTCTGTTTTCTGTGTCTTGTTCTCTTTCATATTTTCGTTTAGATTATTATTGTTATCTTCTTCTTCAATCATAATTATTTAATTAATGTAGACATTATTATTGAAGGGAAACTTCCTTAGCCCCGTTAGAGTGATTTGAAATTCGGATGAAACGGAAATGACGCACTACGGCACCTTCGAAGCATCAAACTGCGCTCAAGGCTTCTATTGGTTGAGATATAAAATGGAAACGACGATAGGTCTGCGCCCATTGGCCGCTTCTTTTTACGGGTCGTCGGAATATAAAGCATAAATTCGCGCTTCGCCGAGTGCGTCCCATAGCCCAGCGGTATGGTGCGTCGTAAATCTCAGCAGCCTTAAAAATCCTGCGGAGGTTCGAATCCTGCGAAATCCAAGAAAAATAAACATTTTTGTGTTTGTAAATCAATATCCAATCTTCAAACCACTTTAAAATAAATAGGCAAAAGAAGGCGACATCTAGCGACTAGTTTCACTTATATCGCGTGTGAATTTTACACTCTAATTTTTTATAATACTATCAACACTCTATCAAAAATCTGAAACAGAAAAAAATACGGTCTCATCCAGGTAGCAAACCCAGGACCTAAGCCTTACCGGGCGGTGATTTACTTGTGAGCTAACACTGGCAGCATTAAGTTCAAAATGAATCCTGCAATCATACATAATGATAGCATCCAATATAAATATGCTTTTCGAAAATGAAAATAATGCTGATAGTTCCTAGCCGAATTAGGATACCATTGAAGAAGAAGATAACACTAATAATCAAAACGAAAATTAAAAAGAGAACAAGACAGAAAAAAAAGCAACGGTCGCTAAGCTAACTGGGACTCGAACCCAGAACCTCTCGTCATATAGGCATGACCGAGTTTTCCAATTAGGCCACTGCCACCTCTAATTAAACCGTCATATTTGTCAATCTAATATTTAAAATTTCAGAATTAAAATATTAACTTCGACAATTTTTTTCTCCATATTATTGGCAACTACCTTTTTCATTGGAAACAATCGTTCGGAGAACTGATTTGTAATCTAGATAGTATCTCGGATAAATATATCCGATTTTATGTATACGGAACACTTAGTGATCTTTTTGTAAAAGTCATTATGATTTTCAATTTTTATTAGAACAACTCTCTTTTTGTAAGACGAAAGGTTCTAGGTTCGAGAAAAAATTGCGACTATTATAAAAATAAAATCAAAAAATATAAAAAAAATATAAAAAAAATATGTTATTATCGTTATTTGTTTTTGGGGCATTTCGGATAGCGTTACAGGGTCCATCATCAGGGAAGATATGTGATGCAGGGCCTTGATGATGGTCACTGTAACGTTGGCTAAAAAGGAGGTAGCGCAACACGGCATAACACCCCATAAACAAATTACGAAAATATTTGGGCGTGAAAATCTAAAACCATATCATAATATAATTATCATAAAATTATAATTTTTCTTGCATTCTTTACAATTTCCAACCCAAAATCGACTTATATTTCTTTAATAATAAGTTGGTATGAATATCAAGAGAATTCATTGACAGTGTTGATTTTTTTCGCTGGTACTTGCAGTACACAGTAAGGTGGGATGTATGGTGTATTCTTGTTTTAATTTGTCTAATAGTGATAAAAGGGTGTTAAATGAAGATATAAAATCACGTAATTTTTTTTGTATTTGTATATCGTCTTCCTCCTGATTGACTTTGAAAAATCACATAATAGATAAAAACCCACCCTTGTTAAATCTTAAAAAAGTGTTAGATTAACCGTTAAAAATTAAATTTTTTCAATAAAACACGAAAGAGAGGGGACCTTTTGATTTATTTATTTAACAAATATATGGATACAATCAAAGATATTGTATTTGAATATCTTTGGATGTATTTCAAATTATCTCAAGGCGGTGTATTTAAATACCAGCAAAATCCTTCTTACTCTCAAATTTCAGCATTATTTTACGAAACGCAATCTTGGGACTTTTTGTAAATGATTTCGTATATATGTTACTGTAAAAGCCCGAACTACGGTAAATCCTAAGATTTTCCGGTAAATCCTAAGATTTACCAACTCTTAATGGTAAAAGTCCGAACCGTTCTATAATCATCGTTCATCAACCTAACCTAACCTAACATGTACTAAATTCTAATGGTAAAAGCCCGAAAAAATCGTTTATAATATTTAAATAAGAAACGATTTTTTCGGGCTTTTACCATCAGAATTTAGTACATGTTAGGTTAGGTTAGGTTAGGTTGGTGAACGATGATTATAGAACGGTTCGGATTTTTACCATTAAGAGTTGGTAAATCTTAGGATTTACAGGAAAATCTTAGGATTTACCAATATTCGGGCTTTTACAGTAACATATATATATATGTATACTACATTTGCTATGGAAGATAACAAAAATATGGTTTAAAGGATTCATAGTAACTTTCATATAACCTGGAAATAGCCCCTTAAAATAAAAATTTTCAAAACTTTGAAGTGAATCCGGAGGAAGAAGGTCGTATCAGAAATTTGAAAATTTTTAAAGACGTAGCTTTGAACCCATTTGGCACACTTTTATCGCTCTTATAATTTAAAAATAACTTTTTTTTTAAATGAACCACTTTAATATTAATACAGCCAAGTAGTTTTATCCTGAACGCATTTCAATGGAAATAATTTGTTTAATACTTCTAATACTCGGCGGAACATCCTCCCTGCATACCCCTTCGGGGACATTTAAGTATATTATACTTAACTACGTAAATATGCCAAAGGGCCAACTGTCGGTGGACCAACTGTTATGGATGTATGTATTTGTCTCTTTTTAGTGTCGCTTTTTAGTTTCAACGAGTTTCAAATCACAAGGGTGCTAAAGAAGTTTTTGCTTAAAATCAAATGCGATGGACTTAACAAACTTAGTTTTAACACGGAGAATGTCAATTATTTTTAGAAAACGCAATTTCGTTTTTGACATACCCAAACAATTTTTTTTGCTTCCAAATTTTCATTAATCTAAAGTTTATCAATTTTTTTATTGATAAGCCTTTTAAAAGTCAAGCATGATGCCCATCACCTGATTTTCGAAGTGTCAACGTTAAAACGATAAAAGCAAAAAAACATCAGTGTGGGTATTATGTGATTTTTGTACATTATTTATTATCACCGAATTATTTGCGGAACAATTATTCTCGAGGCTTGTTTACCGGAATACGTTTTGATTGGACTGTTAATGGAATTAACTTCAAACGAATCCACATTTTTGTTTGTTTAAAGTTTTCAGTTAAAATTAAAATTGCACCAAATTTAATTTATTTTATTTACTATGGAATCTATTTTTGATACTGACCATTCGTGGTGGAATTCAATTATAAAATTATAATAAAACACATATAAAACCATAACCGTAACCGGTTTCAGCTTGTTAAGGCCATCTTCAGACTGGTACAAATTGTTCTTAATCCAGAGTTTATATATATAATATACGAGGAGAGGGAGGGGGGTATCGTAACCGATTTTATAACCGTTTGGGTATTAGACGCTCTCTATTGAGTACGCTAATATTTAAAACGGTAAAATTGAAGCGAAAATTGTGAAAATCCTATCCTATTCTATCCTATCCTATCCTGTCATATCCTATCCTATCCTATTCAATCCTTATCTAATCCTATCCTATCCTATCCTATCCTTCCTTCCTGTAATATTATAAAGGCGAATGTGATGTATGTTTGTTACTCTTTCACACGAAAATTACTGAATGGACTTTAAAACTTCTTTCACTAATAGAAAGCTACATTATTTGCGAGTACTATAGGCTAATATCGATAAGCTCTGGCGTTATGAAATTATTTATCATACGTTTTTTCTGTCCCTAACAAAATCGAGTTATTGCAAAAGTCAGAAGAAAAGCAAACAAATTGTTGCCTTGGAAACAATGTTTTTTTGTTTAAATTATGCAATTCACCATAAAAAGAGTGCTTTGTTGGCGTCGCAGTTAATATCGACCTCTAAAAATGAATCGCCGAAATGTATGTATGCGCATAACTTCCGAACGACTGCACCAAGTTCGAAAATTCTTTTTGGTTCGTTATTTTGTATAAAACTACCGTTGAGCTCAGCCATTAAGAAATTTGTATAAAAAGTTGTAACAGGTGGCACGCGAGCAGTTTGAAATCTGAATGTACCGGAAATGAATGTGTGAAATGCGAGATTGGGAATACCCTAATACCATGCGAGCAAAGCCGCAGGAAAAAGCTAGTATTTAATAAAGCACGACTCTTTTAAAATTGAGAAAAAATCTCTTGGGGACTGTCTAAACCAGTATTTACAGAAACACTACGAATTTTTTCATACATATATATATATTGTAAAATAACTGAATCAGACGTGAAAATAATAATTTTTGGAGCATATTTTGCGATTTTTTTCTATCGAGGGAATTTCATACAATTTGCGTTTCGGTGTGGGAAATGTGTAGATATTATCTTAGAAAATAACATATATTTTTTTAAGAGCTTAAAACTTCAAATGTTTAAGGGGGATATGTAAGAAATCGGTAGAAATTCGGGTAGCGGCGGCTAATGAGACATTGAAACTGCATATATTATATTCACATTAACTACAATTTGTATATTATTATAAATACATTATAATATGGTAAGACGATATATTTCACGAGAAAATTTTGCATAAAAACAAGTGAATTATTATGAAACAGCATTTTAGCTATTACACTTAGAACAGATCGATTGAGAAAGGAATATAAAGGAGAAATGAAAGGAACAAATCATTAATAGTCAAGTTTTATTTTTTAATTTTTTTTTTATTAGAGAAACATTTTCTGTGTGTTGAAAGAATGAAACAACGTTTTTATTTTATCCTAATAATACATAATCAAATCTATCACCGTTCATTACACGAGCAAAGATTGCGAGGCAAGTTGGAAACTCACATTTATTTATTGGAGAATTATTAGAGAACAAATTAAGACAAATTGAATTTGAATCTTATATTTACAATAGCTTTATCAGCCGAGGGGAATTGCTCACCGACGCAGACGGTGGAGCGTAATCTGAAATCTGAATTGAAAGAAAAATATCTTTTGTCTTCTGTGATAGGAGTTATTGCAGGCAGATTTTATTTTTCCTACTAATTACCTACTCCTCTTTCGTTCAACAAACAATATTATTTATAATATTGTTGACATGATAGTCCTGCTGGTTGAGCATTGTAATTTGTTTTATGGTTTTGATTATTCCAAAAATGATTAATATAAAATTGCGACAAGTGTTTAGTACGGCGAAATCTTTGAATAACAAGATGCACTAACCACTGGAGCGATTTCGGTCGAAAAATGGACCACTTTTATTTTTCTGCAATTGATTTCGGTCCAAAACTGGACCACATTTTCCTACCATTCGTAAAACATTTATTGTAATTATTTAAAACATTTCCTGGGCCAGCCGTTTATTTTAACACAAAGCTATTGAAATGCTTTATCTATTATGACCATAGATGTTGCAAATCCGAACTTCGTAGACTATTTTAGAACAATGTTAAAAATAAATTTTAAAAATATTTTTCCCGCTGAATTTTTGAACAACTGTTAACGGATAAAATTAAGTCTTTTTTCCATAGATATACACCTTTAATTATCAAGTATACCACAGACAACATACAAAAACCTAAAATATTCTATGTTGACCCGAATAAGTATCCCTCACGGCAGTTTCAAGTAAACACCCAGGATTCGCGCGATTACAAACTTTACGATTTTTTTATATTTATTTCATAAATCCTACAAATATGAAATAAACGGTAAAATACAGGTTATTTCATTGGATATATAGCACTATAATAAGTTATTATGTCTCCATGTCAAAATTCGAAGGTATGATTTTTTTAATGTTGACGAAAAATTAAAAAAAATGACCATCTGGGAACTCTCAAGCAATCGAAGCAAATTTATTTATTTCGCGTGATCGCTCCAGTGGTTTGTATTGTTTGAAAAAACTATTATATCATCATGCTTGACCGAATCAAATAAAGATGTCGCCCGCTTGTCAGATCGGGGAGAAAGTGCAGTTAGAAGATATTTATTTGAAATATATTATTGTGACCTGTGAGAATAACTGTCTTGATTCTGTGGTTTGAAATTTTTGCGAATCATTGTGAATTTGACTCCAGTTGTGTAGACTTGACGACGGACTTTGCGAGTGTTTAAAAATTACGAAAAAATCAAACGGAGATTAGGTAATCCAAGTGAATAGAATTGATTTGGGAGGCCTTCCATATGCGGATGAGATCGACGATAAGGTCAGTGTTTTCTTTGAGTTTCTGCCAGGTTATAATCTTTTGTAATTAATGTTCGTGTTTTAGGTAGAATCACAATCGTATATTTCTGATTATTACATCAACTACCCGCTAACTTCCGAAAGTTTAATTTCTCAAAATTAATGCAAATATTAACCTTTTTAAAATAGTGATAATTGAAAATAAAAACACACAAACTACACGAAAACCTCGGAAACCATCAGAAACTAATTTATAAACTGATCACCATCACCATCTCGTTTCTCCGCAGAGGTAAGCAGAGAGGACGGATGACCAAACAACTATTATTGTCAATTATTAATTTGATCTATTCTGCCGGGCTCTCTCGACCTATTGCATTGCACCGCAGTGCGGATTCATATTTATGTTCGTCACTCCTGAACATATTAACAGATTCCTCCACCCCTCATACCTTTTTCCTTCCCAGAACTTTCTCTCCTTCCTGTCCCTAAAAAAACTCCATACAACACATCCCCAAAGATGACATAGGCCCTTAGGGATGTTTTTTCTTCAGAACGTCCTTTGTGAAGATAATGTAAAAAACTCATTCTTGGCACTCACTCTTTGCTTCATTCACATTTATACTTTTCTGTTTTTCTGAATATTAACATGGCCCGACTAAAGTATTTAGTTCACTTGATCTTGAACCCCGATTACTTCCGTCCGTTTACGTTCGCGTAGTATATTCTATTACACTCCTTTCTTCGTTTATTTGCTCTATATGCCCTAACCATCTCTGTATCTCATTTTTAATCTTACTAATTAACTATAACGCTTTAATTTTTTGCCAATATTCCCATTTTCATAAGGTTATACGTACCAAAAACATTCGCTTCAGGAAACTCATTTCTACAGCATTCAGTCTACTTTCATTATTCTTCTGCCAGTTTCATGCCTCACTGCCATAGAAAAAGGGTAGGTAGTAAGTGGACTGATAGCAATGTTTCTTTTGTCATATTTTTATTAGCGCTAACCACGTTCAGTCCTCCTTTAAATTATGGTAAACTATCAGCAACTAAACTAAACTGTTAAAAAAATCAGAGCTCGTTAATGCTTAATGATTACTGATTGTCTTTAGTAGCTTATTATCGAAATCAAAAAAGCCAATTTCATAACTTAAATAAGGTCAGTTTAAAAAATGATACTAATGATTTTACTTCAATTGTGATGTAGATCCACTAGTTGCCGCTTTCCGAGTTTCCAGACACCGTGTATGATCACTTCAACCTATATTACGAAGATCACTATTTTGTGTGAAAGTTTTTGGTCTGGTTAAGGACACAGCCAATAGAAGATATTTAACCGTTAACTATGGACGTTACATTTTTGTAACACTACTATGGACGAGCAGTCTCTCAGACCGCAATCTTTAAGGGCCGGAATCTATCTAGTTAAGTAAGTATTGTATCTAAAATTATTTTTATTTATTTACGGACTTTACCCAATGTAAATAAAACAAGACCATATAATAAAAATATATTTATTTTTAACTTAAATCTAACCATTTAACAAGCAGGGAATTTGGAGGTATCTGGGCTCGGGGGAAGACCTGAAGGCAGTGCATGATGGCGAAGGAAGGTTCAGTTGGGACGCGATAACTTAGGTATCAATCAATCGAACCGTGCCAAAAGACTGTGCGAATTTTGGGTTGACACCTGATCACCTTGCTTACTTGATGGAGGCAGGAGCCAAATTTTGCCAGAAAGGGTTATTCTGAGTTCGTCAAATATGCAATTAACTAATTACATTAACCTACTAAATCCATCTTTATATGTACCTTATAGCAGCTGAATCAAAAGGGAGGGGCGCCCAGCAGATACAAGATACAATCATAATCAAATTTACTAACATTTAACCCTTTGAGTTATATTTAATTATCTGTTCAATTAGTCATGTGTAATTTCGATTAGTATTGTTTATTCATGAATTCATTAGGATGTAGGGAATCATAATAAACGTCAAAGGGAAGTTAGCTCATTTAGAGAAATTACTTAAGGTTAGATTTGCAAGAGAAAGACCAATACAGTTTGAAATTCAACACTCCGTTTAGAATCAAGAGGGTTACCACAAAAATGAAAGTAATTAAAGTCCTATATCATAAATCAAAAAATTACACAACGTTTGATGGAGTTTAATTACAACCTAAATACGAAAATATTTACGTTCAAAGTCGTAAATAACGTATTTATTAATTAAGTACATATATCTCTAAAGGTATGTAGTACAAGGGAGCTTTAAGTAGCTTTCTGTAGTTATCAGAGGAAATAAGGGTCCAATTTTCATAAAGGCTTGTGTGACGTAGTGGAGGAATTTTTCCATCCCTACCACACACATGCAAAGCCTTAAGAATTTAAATATCGATCAGAGCCAAGAGAAAACGAAAAATTTACGACTAGTGCCAAGTGCCCAGGAGTAAATAAAATACAGACAAATATACGAGTAAGGAAGACAGAATATCACAACTGTCTTGCCGATGACCAGGAGAGTTATATAAAGATAAAATAAAATACAACTACGAAAAAGAGAAAATATCACATGTTTCTGATCGAATCCGAAAACTAGGTACTGTTTTTTGAAAGGTTACAAAATATGCAGTCAAATTTTAGAATTCGTAATGATTTTTTAAACAAAAAAATCTTGAATGCAAACATGAAAAACGTTTAGAAATGGCTCACTTCACTAAAACTACACATAAATTTCTGATGAATGAAAAAAATGAAAACATCCACATTTTTTATCAGACAAATGTATTAGCGCTGTACAAGCATACATTTAGGCGCAATCAGGTTTTAAAAATAATTCACCAAAGTTTGGTAACTAAACATAACTTGATTGACTGCCGTAATATAGTACCATATTATAAATATTTACCAAATTAATTTTTAGAAAATGGTAGAAAATGAAATTTATAAAATATATTATGATAAAACTATACTAGTAGACAGAACAATTAGTCACAATAGACCAGGGGGCATGGTCGATCGATATAGGTTTTATCGAAAATATCGGTAACTTGCCATCGGCCCCGAGCACGACTGCAGGCTGCTAACGAACAAACAATAGTTCACAATGACTAGGGGTTCCTAATATATTTGACGTAAACTGTTGTTTATTCGTTAGCGGCCTGCAGTTGTGCTCGGGAGCGATCGCAAGTTACCGACATTTTCGATAAAACCTTTATCGATCGACCATGCTAGGGGGCCTGATATAGTTTCACATGACAACATTAAAAAAAAATAACTTATATCATTGATGTCGCTATTCCAAATTCCTGTAATATTCAAAAATCCGTTTCTGAAAAAATAAGAAAATATACAGATTTAGGAAATGAGATTGAAAGAATTTGGCATTCTCAGACTATAAAAATATTACAATTTGTTATTTCGGCTACTGGCATTATACCTAGCTCTCTCATTCAAAATATAGGCATTAAATCAACAAGTTTTGACTTTGCAAAAATCTGTCATCTTAAATGCATGAAGGATTAAAAAAAGATTTTTTAAATATTTATAGTGAGAGATCAGTAGGATTTATAGGTCCAATTAGGAGTTCCACCGAGCCGAACCCTCTGATATGAAAATATCTGAAGTCGGTGAATTATTTTCCCAAGTGGTCTCTTTGACATGTTGTTCTTGTATTATTTTGTATTTATTATACTTATATAGTGAAAGTGCATAACGTGGATTGACTAGGTGATTATTTGCGAAAAAGTGCGTATTTTTTCTGCGGGAACGATTTAACACGGACATAAAATCTGACGCGTATAAACGCTATTATGGTTACCTCACTTTTTGTCGTTCCATGTAAAAAGATTAATTCATATTTTTTTTCGAATTGCGATCGGAAACTTATCACCACGATAGAAAAGGACACACAATGATTTATATAAGACATATATGATTTGTTTACAAAAGCGAACAAATTAGCCTGAGGGTTAAAGCCAAATCCAAAATATCTAGTTTTCCAACGTCCATTGTCCGCTGGGTATAGTGTCCACATGTGATTGCATGTTTAATGCATGAGGCCCAGTTTAATGATGCCGATTAATTAACATTTCATTAAAAGCCTCTAAACACGCCGCGAACAGGTCAATGTTTGCTGTCTGCTCGTTGGTCGACGGATTGTGCAATTATAATTTCGTATTTCCTTTTATTATTAATTACCCTTAAATATGTAAATTTACGTGCAATTCCATAATTTAATGGGGGAGATACATCAGAAGGTTTACCGAATTTAATAACTTCTTTAATATTTAAACTCATAATTATTTAGTTTTTTATAAGAAACACTCTCTTTTTATAACTTTTTGAAGGTTATTCCCATCAAAGTAATATATCATTGAAGAAGAAGATAACAATAATAATCTAAACGAAATTATGAAAAAGAACAAGACACAGAAAACAGAAAAAAGACAATGGTCACAACTGGGACTCGAACCCAGACCTCTCGTCTAACCGAAACGTGCGCGTTAACCAATTTCGCTATTGCTACCTTCCGTCAAGAAAAATAATAAGTTGAAGATAATATTGTTAATTCTAAAATTTGAAATATGAGATTGACTATTGTAGCAATAGCGAAATTGGTTAACGCGCACGTCCCGGTTAAACGAGAGGTCTGGGTTCGAGTCTCAGTTGCGACCATTGTTTTTTTTTCTGTTTTCTGTGTCTTGTTCTCTTTCATATTTTCGTTTAGATTATTATTGTTATCTTCTTCTTCAATCATAATTATTTAATTAATGTAGACATTATTATTGAAGGGAAACTTCCTTAGCCCCGTTAGAGTGATTTGAAATTCGGATGAAACGGAAATGACGCACTACGGCACCTTCGAAGCATCAAACTGCGCTCAAGGCTTCTATTGGTTGAGATATAAAATGGAAACGACGATAGGTCTGCGCCCATTGGCCGCTTCTTTTTACGGGTCGTCGGAATATAAAGCATAAATTCGCGCTTCGCCGAGTGCGTCCCATAGCCCAGCGGTATGGTGCGTCGTAAATCTCAGCAGCCTTAAAAATCCTGCGGAGGTTCGAATCCTGCGAAATCCAAGAAAAATAAACATTTTTGTGTTTGTAAATCAATATCCAATCTTCAAACCACTTTAAAATAAATAGGCAAAAGAAGGCGACATCTAGCGACTAGTTTCACTTATATCGCGTGTGAATTTTACACTCTAATTTTTTATAATACTATCAACACTCTATCAAAAATCTGAAACAGAAAAAAATACGGTCTCATCCAGGTAGCAAACCCAGGACCTAAGCCTTACCGGGCGGTGATTTACTTGTGAGCTAACACTGGCAGCATTAAGTTCAAAATGAATCCTGCAATCATACATAATGATAGCATCCAATATAAATATGCTTTTCGAAAATGAAAATAATGCTGATAGTTCCTAGCCGAATTAGGATACCATTGAAGAAGAAGATAACACTAATAATCAAAACGAAAATTAAAAAGAGAACAAGACAGAAAAAAAAGCAACGGTCGCTAAGCTAACTGGGACTCGAACCCAGAACCTCTCGTCATATAGGCATGACCGAGTTTTCCAATTAGGCCACTGCCACCTCTAATTAAACCGTCATATTTGTCAATCTAATATTTAAAATTTCAGAATTAAAATATTAACTTCGACAATTTTTTTCTCCATATTATTGGCAACTACCTTTTTCATTGGAAACAATCGTTCGGAGAACTGATTTGTAATCTAGATAGTATCTCGGATAAATATATCCGATTTTATGTATACGGAACACTTAGTGATCTTTTTGTAAAAGTCATTATGATTTTCAATTTTTATTAGAACAACTCTCTTTTTGTAAGACGAAAGGTTCTAGGTTCGAGAAAAAATTGCGACTATTATAAAAATAAAATCAAAAAATATAAAAAAAATATAAAAAAAATATGTTATTATCGTTATTTGTTTTTGGGGCATTTCGGATAGCGTTACAGGGTCCATCATCAGGGAAGATATGTGATGCAGGGCCTTGATGATGGTCACTGTAACGTTGGCTAAAAAGGAGGTAGCGCAACACGGCATAACACCCCATAAACAAATTACGAAAATATTTGGGCGTGAAAATCTAAAACCATATCATAATATAATTATCATAAAATTATAATTTTTCTTGCATTCTTTACAATTTCCAACCCAAAATCGACTTATATTTCTTTAATAATAAGTTGGTATGAATATCAAGAGAATTCATTGACAGTGTTGATTTTTTTCGCTGGTACTTGCAGTACACAGTAAGGTGGGATGTATGGTGTATTCTTGTTTTAATTTGTCTAATAGTGATAAAAGGGTGTTAAATGAAGATATAAAATCACGTAATTTTTTTTGTATTTGTATATCGTCTTCCTCCTGATTGACTTTGAAAAATCACATAATAGATAAAAACCCACCCTTGTTAAATCTTAAAAAAGTGTTAGATTAACCGTTAAAAATTAAATTTTTTCAATAAAACACGAAAGAGAGGGGACCTTTTGATTTATTTATTTAACAAATATATGGATACAATCAAAGATATTGTATTTGAATATCTTTGGATGTATTTCAAATTATCTCAAGGCGGTGTATTTAAATACCAGCAAAATCCTTCTTACTCTCAAATTTCAGCATTATTTTACGAAACGCAATCTTGGGACTTTTTGTAAATGATTTCGTATATATGTTACTGTAAAAGCCCGAACTACGGTAAATCCTAAGATTTTCCGGTAAATCCTAAGATTTACCAACTCTTAATGGTAAAAGTCCGAACCGTTCTATAATCATCGTTCATCAACCTAACCTAACCTAACATGTACTAAATTCTAATGGTAAAAGCCCGAAAAAATCGTTTATAATATTTAAATAAGAAACGATTTTTTCGGGCTTTTACCATCAGAATTTAGTACATGTTAGGTTAGGTTAGGTTAGGTTGGTGAACGATGATTATAGAACGGTTCGGATTTTTACCATTAAGAGTTGGTAAATCTTAGGATTTACAGGAAAATCTTAGGATTTACCAATATTCGGGCTTTTACAGTAACATATATATATATGTATACTACATTTGCTATGGAAGATAACAAAAATATGGTTTAAAGGATTCATAGTAACTTTCATATAACCTGGAAATAGCCCCTTAAAATAAAAATTTTCAAAACTTTGAAGTGAATCCGGAGGAAGAAGGTCGTATCAGAAATTTGAAAATTTTTAAAGACGTAGCTTTGAACCCATTTGGCACACTTTTATCGCTCTTATAATTTAAAAATAACTTTTTTTTTAAATGAACCACTTTAATATTAATACAGCCAAGTAGTTTTATCCTGAACGCATTTCAATGGAAATAATTTGTTTAATACTTCTAATACTCGGCGGAACATCCTCCCTGCATACCCCTTCGGGGACATTTAAGTATATTATACTTAACTACGTAAATATGCCAAAGGGCCAACTGTCGGTGGACCAACTGTTATGGATGTATGTATTTGTCTCTTTTTAGTGTCGCTTTTTAGTTTCAACGAGTTTCAAATCACAAGGGTGCTAAAGAAGTTTTTGCTTAAAATCAAATGCGATGGACTTAACAAACTTAGTTTTAACACGGAGAATGTCAATTATTTTTAGAAAACGCAATTTCGTTTTTGACATACCCAAACAATTTTTTTTGCTTCCAAATTTTCATTAATCTAAAGTTTATCAATTTTTTTATTGATAAGCCTTTTAAAAGTCAAGCATGATGCCCATCACCTGATTTTCGAAGTGTCAACGTTAAAACGATAAAAGCAAAAAAACATCAGTGTGGGTATTATGTGATTTTTGTACATTATTTATTATCACCGAATTATTTGCGGAACAATTATTCTCGAGGCTTGTTTACCGGAATACGTTTTGATTGGACTGTTAATGGAATTAACTTCAAACGAATCCACATTTTTGTTTGTTTAAAGTTTTCAGTTAAAATTAAAATTGCACCAAATTTAATTTATTTTATTTACTATGGAATCTATTTTTGATACTGACCATTCGTGGTGGAATTCAATTATAAAATTATAATAAAACACATATAAAACCATAACCGTAACCGGTTTCAGCTTGTTAAGGCCATCTTCAGACTGGTACAAATTGTTCTTAATCCAGAGTTTATATATATAATATACGAGGAGAGGGAGGGGGGTATCGTAACCGATTTTATAACCGTTTGGGTATTAGACGCTCTCTATTGAGTACGCTAATATTTAAAACGGTAAAATTGAAGCGAAAATTGTGAAAATCCTATCCTATTCTATCCTATCCTATCCTGTCATATCCTATCCTATCCTATTCAATCCTTATCTAATCCTATCCTATCCTATCCTATCCTTCCTTCCTGTAATATTATAAAGGCGAATGTGATGTATGTTTGTTACTCTTTCACACGAAAATTACTGAATGGACTTTAAAACTTCTTTCACTAATAGAAAGCTACATTATTTGCGAGTACTATAGGCTAATATCGATAAGCTCTGGCGTTATGAAATTATTTATCATACGTTTTTTCTGTCCCTAACAAAATCGAGTTATTGCAAAAGTCAGAAGAAAAGCAAACAAATTGTTGCCTTGGAAACAATGTTTTTTTGTTTAAATTATGCAATTCACCATAAAAAGAGTGCTTTGTTGGCGTCGCAGTTAATATCGACCTCTAAAAATGAATCGCCGAAATGTATGTATGCGCATAACTTCCGAACGACTGCACCAAGTTCGAAAATTCTTTTTGGTTCGTTATTTTGTATAAAACTACCGTTGAGCTCAGCCATTAAGAAATTTGTATAAAAAGTTGTAACAGGTGGCACGCGAGCAGTTTGAAATCTGAATGTACCGGAAATGAATGTGTGAAATGCGAGATTGGGAATACCCTAATACCATGCGAGCAAAGCCGCAGGAAAAAGCTAGTATTTAATAAAGCACGACTCTTTTAAAATTGAGAAAAAATCTCTTGGGGACTGTCTAAACCAGTATTTACAGAAACACTACGAATTTTTTCATACATATATATATATTGTAAAATAACTGAATCAGACGTGAAAATAATAATTTTTGGAGCATATTTTGCGATTTTTTTCTATCGAGGGAATTTCATACAATTTGCGTTTCGGTGTGGGAAATGTGTAGATATTATCTTAGAAAATAACATATATTTTTTTAAGAGCTTAAAACTTCAAATGTTTAAGGGGGATATGTAAGAAATCGGTAGAAATTCGGGTAGCGGCGGCTAATGAGACATTGAAACTGCATATATTATATTCACATTAACTACAATTTGTATATTATTATAAATACATTATAATATGGTAAGACGATATATTTCACGAGAAAATTTTGCATAAAAACAAGTGAATTATTATGAAACAGCATTTTAGCTATTACACTTAGAACAGATCGATTGAGAAAGGAATATAAAGGAGAAATGAAAGGAACAAATCATTAATAGTCAAGTTTTATTTTTTAATTTTTTTTTTATTAGAGAAACATTTTCTGTGTGTTGAAAGAATGAAACAACGTTTTTATTTTATCCTAATAATACATAATCAAATCTATCACCGTTCATTACACGAGCAAAGATTGCGAGGCAAGTTGGAAACTCACATTTATTTATTGGAGAATTATTAGAGAACAAATTAAGACAAATTGAATTTGAATCTTATATTTACAATAGCTTTATCAGCCGAGGGGAATTGCTCACCGACGCAGACGGTGGAGCGTAATCTGAAATCTGAATTGAAAGAAAAATATCTTTTGTCTTCTGTGATAGGAGTTATTGCAGGCAGATTTTATTTTTCCTACTAATTACCTACTCCTCTTTCGTTCAACAAACAATATTATTTATAATATTGTTGACATGATAGTCCTGCTGGTTGAGCATTGTAATTTGTTTTATGGTTTTGATTATTCCAAAAATGATTAATATAAAATTGCGACAAGTGTTTAGTACGGCGAAATCTTTGAATAACAAGATGCACTAACCACTGGAGCGATTTCGGTCGAAAAATGGACCACTTTTATTTTTCTGCAATTGATTTCGGTCCAAAACTGGACCACATTTTCCTACCATTCGTAAAACATTTATTGTAATTATTTAAAACATTTCCTGGGCCAGCCGTTTATTTTAACACAAAGCTATTGAAATGCTTTATCTATTATGACCATAGATGTTGCAAATCCGAACTTCGTAGACTATTTTAGAACAATGTTAAAAATAAATTTTAAAAATATTTTTCCCGCTGAATTTTTGAACAACTGTTAACGGATAAAATTAAGTCTTTTTTCCATAGATATACACCTTTAATTATCAAGTATACCACAGACAACATACAAAAACCTAAAATATTCTATGTTGACCCGAATAAGTATCCCTCACGGCAGTTTCAAGTAAACACCCAGGATTCGCGCGATTACAAACTTTACGATTTTTTTATATTTATTTCATAAATCCTACAAATATGAAATAAACGGTAAAATACAGGTTATTTCATTGGATATATAGCACTATAATAAGTTATTATGTCTCCATGTCAAAATTCGAAGGTATGATTTTTTTAATGTTGACGAAAAATTAAAAAAAATGACCATCTGGGAACTCTCAAGCAATCGAAGCAAATTTATTTATTTCGCGTGATCGCTCCAGTGGTTTGTATTGTTTGAAAAAACTATTATATCATCATGCTTGACCGAATCAAATAAAGATGTCGCCCGCTTGTCAGATCGGGGAGAAAGTGCAGTTAGAAGATATTTATTTGAAATATATTATTGTGACCTGTGAGAATAACTGTCTTGATTCTGTGGTTTGAAATTTTTGCGAATCATTGTGAATTTGACTCCAGTTGTGTAGACTTGACGACGGACTTTGCGAGTGTTTAAAAATTACGAAAAAATCAAACGGAGATTAGGTAATCCAAGTGAATAGAATTGATTTGGGAGGCCTTCCATATGCGGATGAGATCGACGATAAGGTCAGTGTTTTCTTTGAGTTTCTGCCAGGTTATAATCTTTTGTAATTAATGTTCGTGTTTTAGGTAGAATCACAATCGTATATTTCTGATTATTACATCAACCACCCGCTAACTTCCGAAAGTTTAATTTCTCAAAATTAATGCAAATATTAACCTTTTTAAAATAGTGATAATTGAAAATAAAAACACACAAACTACACGAAAACCTCGGAAACCATCAGAAACTAATTTATAAACTGATCACCATCACCATCTCGTTTCTCCGCAGAGGTAAGCAGAGAGGACGGATGACCAAACAACTATTATTGTCAATTATTAATTTGATCTATTCTGCCGGGCTCTCTCGACCTATTGCATTGCACCGCAGTGCGGATTCATATTTATGTTCGTCACTCCTGAACATATTAACAGATTCCTCCACCCCTCATACCTTTTTCCTTCCCAGAACTTTCTCTCCTTCCTGTCCCTAAAAAAACTCCATACAACACATCCCCAAAGATGACATAGGCCCTTAGGGATGTTTTTTCTTCAGAACGTCCTTTGTGAAGATAATGTAAAAAACTCATTCTTGGCACTCACTCTTTGCTTCATTCACATTTATACTTTTCTGTTTTTCTGAATATTAACATGGCCCGACTAAAGTATTTAGTTCACTTGATCTTGAACCCCGATTACTTCCGTCCGTTTACGTTCGCGTAGTATATTCTATTACACTCCTTTCTTCGTTTATTTGCTCTATATGCCCTAACCATCTCTGTATCTCATTTTTAATCTTACTAATTAACTATAACGCTTTAATTTTTTGCCAATATTCCCATTTTCATAAGGTTATACGTACCAAAAACATTCGCTTCAGGAAACTCATTTCTACAGCATTCAGTCTACTTTCATTATTCTTCTGCCAGTTTCATGCCTCACTGCCATAGAAAAAGGGTAGGTAGTAAGTGGACTGATAGCAATGTTTCTTTTGTCATATTTTTATTAGCGCTAACCACGTTCAGTCCTCCTTTAAATTATGGTAAACTATCAGCAACTAAACTAAACTGTTAAAAAAATCAGAGCTCGTTAATGCTTAATGATTACTGATTGTCTTTAGTAGCTTATTATCGAAATCAAAAAAGCCAATTTCATAACTTAAATAAGGTCAGTTTAAAAAATGATACTAATGATTTTACTTCAATTGTGATGTAGATCCACTAGTTGCCGCTTTCCGAGTTTCCAGACACCGTGTATGATCACTTCAACCTATATTACGAAGATCACTATTTTGTGTGAAAGTTTTTGGTCTGGTTAAGGACACAGCCAATAGAAGATATTTAACCGTTAACTATGGACGTTACATTTTTGTAACACTACTATGGACGAGCAGTCTCTCAGACCGCAATCTTTAAGGGCCGGAATCTATCTAGTTAAGTAAGTATTGTATCTAAAATTATTTTTATTTATTTACGGACTTTACCCAATGTAAATAAAACAAGACCATATAATAAAAATATATTTATTTTTAACTTAAATCTAACCATTTAACAAGCAAAGGCACTTTTCATTAAACAAGGATAATTGCTTTTTCAGTAAGTTTCACTAATTTTACAATCAAGTATAAAGAATAAAAAATATAAAAAAAATTAACATTAACTTCTTAAAAAAAACATGTTTTTTTTCGTGAAAATCACCATTAGCTCAATTTATTACGCAAACGTGGACGCGCGGTCTCACAGACCGCAATCAAAATATAAAGCGAATTTTCTCACGCAAAATACAGACGGCAACGTAATCTCCACTCTCGACAGTCGTTTCGCCACTAAAACCGAAGCTACTGAGGCGGACGGACATGTGGGGTATGCGGAAGGGAAGGGGCACGCGATTCACAAACTGCAAGCGGCCTGTGAGACCGCACGTCCATAGTTAAAGGTTAAAAAAGGGAGACCGGATAACGAATTTATAAAAAGTCTAAATTATACTCTTTCTCCAATTCTAATTCAAGTTTTATGATGTTTTTGATCTGATTATTGTACCTGGACGGGTTTCTGCCGTGCTTAACACCTTTTAACTGTAATTTTATGTATCACTAAACCTTCACGGCTAAATACTCTTATACTAAGTGGATAGCAACCTTCGACCTTTCAGAATAATTTCTATTTGGTAAAGGGTTAATCACACTAACGTTCATGAAAAGACGTCCCATTGAATGACACATTCAATGCAGCAACGAAAGTAAATGACACACATGACAAATTAACGCATCTGATCTGATGATGGACAATGCAATGATGTCCGAAACGTGGCCTAAAAAACGAGGTAGCGCAACATGGTATAATACCCCAAAAATAAATCACGATAATTCTTTTTGCCGTCAAAATCGTATTCGATATAATATCCATTATTCATTATACTGAGTTCTTAGTCCTACAGGTTTTGGACAGTGAGACCAACTAAAGTGAATCTGCAGAGTGACGAAATCAAAACAATCAAAAGATCATACCAGTAACTATCTGCAAGTACTTGAAGTATTCCCAAGGAAACTTTCGTTAACAAAATGCAAGAAGAATTCCCCGCAAGAGTCGAATATCGAGCATTTTCCAGAAATGAAAGAAACACCAGACAATAGAATAAGACCAGCGTCAGTTGTAAAAACAAACCGATTTCATCGGATGACGGTTCTTTGATTCAAAATTTCAATTTGCGAATTCGGAAACAGAAAAGTTAACAATGGTGAGATCAGTCCACGGGACACGGGGGATCCAATTCAAATTTTATTATCCTTCGAGCAATAAAAGGCTAAAGGGAAAATCCTTAAAACTGCCAACTCACGGCCAGGGAGACGAGAGAGATTTCTTCTGGGAACTCGAATTAATTGTTGGCGTTATTCGAAGATTTTACATGAACGAATTAGAACAATTTTATTTGTAAAGGTCGCTTAATTAAAGTAACTCAAACAACTCACGAGTAGGATTGTGTATATTGGTGCACACATACACAAACATACTTAAATAAGTTTTTCAACAACGTACGGGGATGTCAAATACGGCTTTTCAAATGCGGAAACTTCAATAATTAGTACCCAAACTTTTGATGTCCGTAAGTAGGTCATGAAATGTCTCTTGTTTTCTTTTTTAAACTTTTTACATATTATGTAACTTATTAACTGTCACGCCATTTTAAAGCAAAGGTAGGCAATTAGGATAAACCGTCAAACAATTTGGTCTTGGAAACACTTCTTGCCTTAATCATATTCATACATTGTCAGTGGTTGAGTGGGCATGGCGCTTGGGTCCCACTTGGGCGTCGCGTTTTCGATTCCTCGGCTGGCTAAGTCCTCCATCACAACACAAGCAACATTTTCGGCTTTCTGTGGTGGCAGTAGGAGACTTTCAAACATTGTTGGGTTATTCGTGATCCGGAAATGTTTGTATTTCTTTAAAAAAATTAAAAAAAACATACCGGCACTACTATTGATATTTTTAAACACAATTTAATAAAATGATGTAAAATGAGATCCCTGAGGAATTCCGAAAATAATTTGAAATAGACATAATGTTAATGAAAAAAAAAGAGATTTATATAGTTTGGACATTCACATCGAAATACATAGGAAAGACTTATGAGACGACAGCACAAGAGACAAGAAGATAGAAGAAGAAGCGAGACTATCATGATTAAACAAACCCAAAAGCTTGACGGATCACGTCAAAAATCGTAATTACAGAAAAGTATTTATTAATTTGAATAAAGAAAGCAGTGTGTGCAAAACGCAGTTGTTTAAGGGCATTCATTCTTCTCTGTCCACCCCGTGCAATAAAATAAGAGATGGATAGCAACGAGTTATTAATATAAACGAAATAACATATTTTTGGCAGCCCTGACTTCACGATGATTGCGAGTAAAGCTGACCAGAGACACATTGTTGATGGGGACTGGGGGATATCTGCTCGTCTCCCTCCCCCCCGTGGGGCCACTTAACCCCCTCTCCCCATCCTTATCTTGCCCGGGATGCCCCGTCACGTGACTGTCACGCAGTTCTCCCTTTAAACCGGAGTCAAAAGGATTGAGGAAAAAAATACTAATTTCAAATCTTAAGAAATATAACATTTCTAAATGTGGATCCAAAGAACAATTATTCTGCGGACAGAAATGTCAGCTTGTAAGTCCTCTTTTATAAACATGTCAAATGTCCAAACCAACAGACTGTAATGCGCGTTTCTTTTTAAAGTTGTTTATTATCACTTTAAGCTTGCTTCAGATCTAGCAGACACTTTTAGTTTGTTTATCTTTTTAACTTACTGTGAAAGGACTGTCGGGCGTCAGAATTATTACAGATATTTTAATCAGATGATAACATAAATAATCTTTTAATTAAACATGTTTCAAGTTAAACCCTTTTAAATTTTGAAAGAAATTTCTTAAAACACTTTTTTTATCCCAAAAACAACTAGTTTGAGAAATTTCCAGTTGAAATAATTCGTCCTTTTTTATTTATAATTTGGTGGACACATCTAAAAATATACATTTAAGGCCGTATAGACAATGAGAGTCCTGAATTGCAGGTATAACTAAAATAAAATCTGATCGTACATGATGATTTTTTTTTCTTTAACTCCAGACAGGAGGCCCTAAGGACAATAATTCCACTTAGGGGATGCTATATAGAGGGTCTCTTTAGGCGAAGAAAGGAGAGGGAGTTCTGAAAAGGAAATAAGTATGAGGGGTGGGTAGGAATCATGGGGTCAGTGTGTCCCGGAGTGTCCGGGAGTGACGTATGAATGAATCTATCCTTTCCAATGCGATGCAAGCCAATTTTTCGAGAGAGTCCTGATGGAGAGGTCTGATGATGACTCAACCAGTCTCTCCCGTTCTAGATTGTCACGCTGTTGGTGGGCAGACACATCTACCGCCAAGATCCGGACAAACCTGACTCCACGAACCCGGGAACCCAAAGTCACCAAACATAGCGAACCACTACGGCAGAGGCGTTGGTTATCCAATAAATGGTTCGCGGTGCGGCAGTAATCATACCCGTCTCCCAAATTTAAGATTGGATAGGATAATTGTAAACTTTAATCAGGATTAAAATGTTATGTTCTATAGAAGTATAACCCCGAAAAAGACCACCAATTAAAACTGAAAAATGCCTAAAATGACTTTGGCAATGTTCGGTTGATAAATCTTAATAACCAAATGTTTCCCTACCTTCCTACTCCATTTTTGGGTGAATACCGCAAAATCCCCAAATGGGGTACATTTTGAGGCTGATGGTAGCAGGGAGGGGAAGGAGATGTACCTATCCGTTCAGAATTTGGTAACCAAACACAACTGAAAATATCCACCACTCTGAAACGTACCATAAATTATTGATCGGGACAACTTGATCAAGCAATGTCTTCCTTTTGGTCTCAAACTTCTTCTACCATTCACATTCGCCTAATGCATTCTTCTTGCACTCCTTTCTTTGATCATTCGCTCATGCCCAAACCATCTAAGCGTCCCTTTGTTAATCCTACATTTATTTTTTAATTTTTTTTATTATTATTATTATTTTTTTTACAGTGAAGGCATGGCATGCGTGTTTTTAAATTTTTTTATATATATATTTTTTTTTATTATTTATTGAAACATTTATTATAATTACAATTTTACAACAAAATATTTTTTTTACAGGTTTTTTTTTACTACTCTTCCATTAAAAGCATTTGCTTGTGTATGGAAGGGGAGTGTACATAAATGCTATTAGTTATTAGTTAGGTATAAGTTAGTACTTAAATAATGAATTGTACATAAATATATGTGAGCTGCAGTATTTATTTGATAATGGTGTGTTTTTTTTTTTAAAGAAAGAATGTTATGGAGAACTAAGATATTTGTAAGATTAGTTGACAGTAGTTTTTTTTTTAAGAATATTTTTAAAATGTCTCTTGACAGAGAGCAGTATTCGGGTTTTATCATTGATGCTTCTGATTTCTTCTGGTAGACGATTGAAAAAAGTTCTTCCCTGATAAGTATAATGATGCTGTGCAAAAGACGTATTTAGTTTTGGGCATAGAAAAACATGTTTAAGTCGAGTTCTGTTTTCATTTAAAAATGGATATTTATCTTTTTCTTTTATTATTTGAATTACTGAATTTTTAATATATAAATCTTTAAATGTGGGTACTTGAAATTCTTCAAACAGGCGTTCAGTTGGGTAGTCTAAGGATTTTTTTAATATAATTAATAATTGTTCTTTGTACAATTTCTATTGGAAGAAGGTTACATTTAAACGCGGATCCCCAACTAATAATAGCGTATTGTAGAGTGGATTGAACTAAGGCATAGTAGATTAAATATAGATTTTTTACCGACAGAAAATTTCTAATTCTTAAAAATATATATATTAATTTTCTGATTTTGTTTACTACTTGACATATTTGTTCCTTCCATTTCAGATTTTTATCGATAATTACGCCGAGATATCGATAATTACGCCCTATCATTATAATTATATACAGCCTATCATCATTTTTATCTTCATGTATCATTCATCAACAACCTTGCCCTTGAGGTGATTTTTCATAAAACGGCACTCTAAAAATTATCCATTTATTATTACTACTAGCTTTTTCCCGCGGCTTCGCTCGCATGGTATTAGGGGGATTCCCACTCCGCCTCCTCCACCTTTCCTTTCCCCACTCCACTCGTCCCATCAACCCCCCTATTACAATCTTTATACAAATTTCATAATGCCAGATCTCAACGGTATTTTTATACAAAATAACGAACAAAAAATGAATTATCCAATTTGGTGCAGTCTCTCGCAATTTATGCGCACATATACATTTCGGCGATTCATTTTTAGGGATAGATATTAACTGACAACAAAGCACTCTTTTTAGGGTGAATTGCCTAATTTAAAAAAAAAAAAAACATCGTTTCCAAGGCAACAATTTGTTTGCTTTTTTTCTGACGTTTGCAATAACTCGATTTTGTTAGGGACAGAAAACGTATGATAAATAATTTCATAACGCCAGAGATTATTCATAACGCCAGAGCTTACCAATATATATATATAGCCTACAGGATTCGCAAATAATGTAGCTTTCTGTAAGTGAGAGATTTTTTAAAGTCCATGCAGTAGTTTTGGTGTGAAAGAGTAATAAACATACATCCATACAAACAGCTATACTTAGCTATATTTAGAAGTAATTTTTAAATCCCTATGGTATTTTTGATTCCATTTTGGTTATCTTTTATGATGTAACAACACTGTACTACATTTTATTACTGTAATACACATTGAAATATATAAAAAAAACTGTTGTCCCTACAAAGTACGTTTAACTATTCAATCAGATTTTGTTCTTGACATATTCTAAAGCGTAATTATTATTATTCAGGGTCCCCAAGTACAACAGCCTTCTCAGTTAGTAAATAAACCTCCAGGAAGCTGTGACGGCCATTGTCACCACATATTGATATGTCATTCCTAACAAGATTTTCCCTTTGTAGGTAGTCGTTCGAAGGGTCGGAGTTCCTTTGTCAGAATGGAACCGTCATTGACTTCCCCCGGAATACAGAGCCTATTCCTTGAATTCATATTACCATTGAATTTATATTGAACCATGTTTACCGATACAGAGGTTCAGGGTTCAATGGTCACAGTTGACCTTGTGAGGTAAATACTGGTACTTTGTGTGGGAATGAAACGTTGACACGATGAATGGGGCGACGTTCTGCAAAATGAATTGCTTCTACCCCCCCCCCCCCCACCCTAACTCAACAAAATAATATATTATATTCACCCATTAATGTCAAGTTAGTAAATTTTGCTCTGAGGAAGGAATAGATGTTCCGAAACCGGTCGGCGTACATGAAAAATATGGTAGTTTAAAATATTGATTAATTTATATTGACCGGTTAGTGTCTGAGTGGGTATCGTGTTTGGGTCCCACCCGGGCGTCGCGTGTTCGATTCTTAAACATTTTCCCCTTGGTGTAATGGTAGTAGGAGATTTTCAAACATTGTTGGGTTATTCGTAACCCGGGAATGTTTGACTTTCTTTTTTAAAAAAATAAAAAATCAATTTTGGAGGCGGGTACGGGTACCGCCGCTCCGGGAACCATTTAATGGATAATCACCATCATCATAGGTCACCCCAAGTGGTTTGCTACATTTGGTGACTTAGAAGGGGTGTTCGGGTTAATGGGGTTCGGTTTGTCCGGATCTGGGAGGCGAATGCGTCCGCCCATCAACTGCGTGGCAGGCCGGATAGGGAGAGACTGGTTGAGGGAGATCTTTTGGCCGCTCTAGCAGGATTCTCCCGGAACGTTGCCTTGTACCGCAATGGGAGGGATAGATTCATACGCCCGTCACTCCTGGACACCCAGACAAAAACACTCACCACACAGCACCCCCAAAGATAACATCTCCAAAGATGACGTTTTCCTCAGGGCCTCCTGTGTGGAGCTAATGTAAAAAAAATGTCGTTTGTAATTTAAATTTAAGCTCACACATCAAAACGCCTTTTTACTATTTTTTATTATTCGTTTCATATTATTTATACAGTAGATACAGCAAAAATATTTAAAATAAATAATTAAATTATGTATTTATCATAAGATGTAATAAAAAGTTTACCTACGCATACTTTTCTTTCATAATATTACGTTTCAAAACCGTGAAACGCACATTCAAAACAGAAGATCTAAGGAAAAAGGAGATACTGAATATACCAACATTGAATAAAACTTTTGGCCAAAGAAACCGCCTACATTTTCCCACAAAACCTAACAAAATCCAGCCGTTAACGAAGAGAATGGAAGGGGGGCTTGGATTCAAGAAACACACAAAAGGGGGGCTTCAATATCTCGGAGAATATAAATTAAAAGAGACACTAAAAGTTTATATAAGAGGGAATAATAAATTATAAAATAATAATAAGGAAATTATTATTTGCTATTTGTTATTTCGGCTTCTGGCATAATGCGTAGGTCTCTCATTCAAAGTTTAGGCATATTAGATTTGTCAAAGAATTTATATATAAAAATGCAAAAATCTGTCATTTTAAATACATGTAGGATTACAAAAGATTTTTAAAATATTTATATTGAGGGATCAGAAGGATTTATAGGTTCAATTAGGAATTCCACAAAGCCGAACCCTCTGATATGAAAATATCTGGAGTCGGGGAATTTTTTTTACCATTTGGTCTCTGGTATGTTGTTCTTGTATTATTTTGTAGTTATAATACTTATATAGTGCAATTGCATAGCGTGGATTGACTAGATGATCATTTGGGGAAGTGTGTGAAAGGGTTTAGTTTTTCCTGTGTGGATAATTTAACCCGGACATTTAAATCTGATGCGTAAAAAATAATAAGGAATATAAACTATAAAATAATAATTGTCTTTTTCTGTTTTCTGTGTCTTGTTCTCTTTCATATTTTCGTTTAGATTATTATTGTTATCTTCTTCTTCAATGATATATTACGTTGATGGGTATAACCTTCAAAAGTTATAAAAGAGAGTTTTTCTTATAGAAAATTGAATATTCATTTAGACTTTTATTAAAAGTCAATAGTTAATAGTTCCATATGAATAAATTCGGATACTTTTATCCGAGACACTATCCAGGATACAAATCAATACTTAGAAAGATTGTTTCCAATAAAACGGGTAGTTGCCCATAATATGGAAAAATAATTAGTTGAAGATAATATTGTTAATTTTAAAATTTGAAATATGAGATTGACTATTATGACGGCTTGTCAGAAGGGAGCAATGGCGAAATTGGTCAACGCGCATGTCCCGGTTAGACGAGAGGTCTGGGTTCGAGTCCCAGTTGCGACCATTGTCTTTTTTCTGTTTTCTGTGTCTTGTTCTCTTTCAAACTTTCATTTAGATTATTATTGTTATCTTCTTCTTCAATAATAATTTTTCATTGAAATACATACATACAAATGCATTTAGCGAGGGTCACAAATTAAATATAGGGTAGGAACAAATTATACTTGTATATTTTTAATTTGTTCCGGTAACCCCCGCCGAAATTTTTCCCTTACTTACCCCTCGTATAATAAGTTGCCTCCCACTTTTATATTTGTAAATCTTTCTATCATTGTGTTACTTTCAAATATATATTTTAATTATTATAAAAATTAAATAAATCGTGGTTACAAACTAAGTTATTGTTTTATTTAATTCAATATGTCAAACCACAAAGTGACTGCTTTGTATCAAAATATTAAATATTATTGTTATTTGAAGTGAAAAAGGTACTTAAAATCTTGATCTCTGGTGACGTTTTTGATGTTTTTTTTCAAGACTTAAAAAAAGTCACCTGAGACTAAAGTACCATTTAAATTTTTTACCCAAAATAATGCAAGGAATGGTTAAAGTAAGTCGATTACTTCCCTTAACATCCTATATATTATATTTCAGGCAAGATTTGATATACATGTTTTTATTTTTATTTATGAGAAAAACCTCAAATTACAAATCGAATTCAAAATACTCGTATTTTAGAAGAATATTAGGTAGCGAAAATTTTCTCAATTGAAAATTTGAAACAGAGAAGATACGGTCGCATCTAGGAATTGAACCCCTAGACCTTAGCCTTGCAGGGGCTTCTATACCACTGATCTAATGGGACCCTATCCCCTTTGGTCATATTTAACTGTACATACTTCGACTAAGAAGACTCCTAGATGTTTGTATCTTTTTCTGATTTTTCTGTTTATTTATAATTTCGATTGAGAAAATTTTAGATGATGTTGTCTTCGATGATATTTTTTTTATAAAAGTCGATGTTCTGACGCAACAAGGTCTCTTCAAAGGTTGTAAGGAGTGAATTGTGCATTTCATGGTAAAAAAATATTTATTTATCCTTTGTTTTAATTAAATTAAGTCAATATTAGCGAAACTCAATCACATATCTGAATACAGAAAAATCGGACAAAGCTACGGTCACATCTGGGACTCAAACCCAGGACCATCGCCTTTACGGGCGCAACTTTACCAACTGAACTAATGTGTCATTATCCTATTCAGTCATATTTAACTGTATCATACTTCGACTAAGAACTACCTACCTACCTTCCAGAACTCTCCTCTCCTTCGTCCTAACAAAAAACCTCCACCCAGCATCCCCAAAGATGACTTAGGCCCTGAGGGAAATTATTTTCCTCAGGGTCCCCTGTGTGGAGCTCATGTAGAAAAAAAAGGAAGCCTACGAGATGTATGTTATTTATATTTAGGATTAACAGAAACTGTAAAAATATTTTACGTGACTTTGAAAGTTTGGTAAAAGGTTTTTTTTAACTATAAAGTTAAACGTAGGTAACAGATTTTATTTTTCTAGACGATGATTAGTAACTTCCCGAGGGATTCAGTCAAAAACAATTAAGCTTTTAGTAATACACTTATTAGAATTAATTAAAATATACCCCGCGAAAAGGTCCATTTTCTAGGCGGCTAGGGAAAATTCGACCATGTCCGTCAAATGCGACAATGATACGCTGCGCATATTTTCATACGGCCTTCTTCAATAACGTCGATAAGGTTTCGACTTTATGTTAGAACATTACAACGTATAAATCAATTCAATGAACGATTTAATTATTATCGTGACGATTCACGGTTACGGTACCGTACATACGTTTCTTATCGCTATAATGCTGCAGCTCTTTCAGAAGATGAGATACTCGATGAAAGTAGGCAAGTTTCCTCCATAGGAAAAAAGGGATAATTTTCTTGCACCTCACTCAAACACCGCACCGGGACATCTTCGTAGACCACTGCAATACTATATATACAAAATATAATTTTAAAAGCATGGAATCTACTTACATCTCTAGTTATAGGATAATATTGAAAAAAAAATCAAAAACTTCAAATGTCAACGCGATGATACTCGTAGTTTTGATTTTGTTTTTAAACGTAATAAAATGCTTCAGCTCTTTTTTACACACTAAATAACTGCAGAAAATGAGATAAACGGTAAACGTACGTCTGCACACCCCACAAACAAACAATCATTATCATACATCTCCCTCAACGTATAAAGAAAATGAGATGAAAGGAAAAAGTAGTAGTTTGGAGGAAACAGTCACACGTATTTTGTGTGTCTCATATTTTGTCTCACCATAAGGAACGTATGTTGATTGCCTTTTTGCCGTCACGGTACCGTAACCGTGAATCGTCACGGCAAATATAAAAGCACTCATTCGAAAATGATGTGGAGATTATTCATAAAACCGCCTCTTTAAATTATGTCATTAAAATTAACAAGGGTAACATAGATTCATTGGATACAGACTAAGTGCAGTGTAAATACGAAAAAACATAACGCATTTTAACATTTTTTACGTCGTAATCTATTGTGATTAAAATTTATTCTGCGTTCTCCTTTGCAAAAATTAAATATACCGACATTTGTGGTTTCGCGTGCAGCCATAGGAGCTATTCTATTAAAAGATAAAATTAAATCTATTGCGATATTCCGCCAAGCCACTTACGGAAATTCCGCCGTAATAGTGCAGAATAGCGCAGCCGCTATGGCGTCATATCTTCCAATAAGGAATCCATTATATTATCCTTATTTTCTACACTGTTTTTGCAGTAAACGACCTGCTGAAAGATGAAATGTTTTTTTTTAAGTAAAACTTCTTTACGAACGCTCGACTTGGGGGTTAAGATGGTGAATGCGTTACGAAAAGTAGTGATTGTTACGATAAATATCGTTCGAACGGTAATCGATGCGAACGGTGATCGATTGCTAGGCGAAGGTCGGGCCTTTACGCACGCTTGACATGGGGAGTGATGAGGATAAGGATAAGGATGGTCACCCCAAGGTCGTAGGTCACCCCAAGGTCGTAGGTCACCCCAAGGTCGTAGGGCACCCCAAGGTCGTAGGTCACCCCAAGGTCGTAGGTCACTCCAATATCGTAGGTCACCCCAAGGTCGTAGGTCACCCCAAGGTCGTAGGTCACCCCAAGATCGTAGGTCACCCCAAAGACTTAGGTCACCCCATGGTCATATTTCGCCCCAATGCGCAATTTCATATGTCACCCCTAGGTCATAGGTCATTCCGTTCGCCACGTTTGGTAACGTAGCAGGGCTAGGTTTATCTTGTAGTTTTACTTCAGTTGTGTGGTCTAAAGCAAACTCGTTTTTGTTAGTTCAAAGGATTTTGAAAACTTCTTACAGTTTTTAAAATGAAGTCTAAGGTGAAATTCCTATTTTAGATTAATCTTTACTACGAATTGGTTTAAATTATGAAGATAAAAAAGTAGGTTTTGGATATATTGAAGCCTTTTATATCGCTTCGCTTGAGTAGAATTACAAAAATATTGTTTTTTTTGTGGGGTTAAAGCTCGTTTACGCTTATAATTTTTTACCAATTCTAATAGCACAATTCTAATGCGAGTCAACACGTACCTCTACGGCATCTGCGGTCGAGGGGTAAGGCTCTTGACTCGCAATCCGAAGGTCGCGAGATCTAATCTGAAGAGCGCGCAAATAAATTTTATTTGATTAATTTGTATTATTTCACATTTTAAAAATAACATAATATAGCGTATTTGCGGAATGTTTCAAAGTAGAAGATACTCTCAGTATCGCTCTGGTGTAAGATCATCATTCAGAATTGAAACGTCGCTTGAAATGGCTTTAGCCGTTTTTGATGACCCGATTAGAGCTCCGCACATGAGGCCCAGAGGTAAATTATTTCTCTCAGGGCCTATGTAATCTATGGGGATGCTGTGTGAAGGGTTTTTTCAAGGAAAGGAAGGAGAGGAGAGTTCTGGGAAGGAAACGGGTTTAAGGGGTGGGTAGGAATTTGCAGTTCAGTGTGTCTAGGTCATCCGCCTCCAAGACCTAGACAAACCTCACCCATGGACCTGGACACCCCTGCTAAATCACCAAACATAGCGAACCACTTGGGGTGACCTATGGCAGAGGTGTTGGTTATCCAATAAAGGTTCCCGGGGCGGCGGTACCTATTCCCAGCTCCCAAATTGAGACTACTTCCCCACATTCCTCTCCCCCATCTCCTCCCCATCCCCACTATCTTCAGCCTCACAACATACCCCAATCGGGAAGCCATAGTCTCACTGATTCCAGGAGCAGTTGTTACTCAAGATCGGTTTTCACATTTAAAAAATACGTATACGAGTAAGGGATCACAGTTCTAACATAATTGTTCCTTGGTAATGCGCACTTTCATCTAGCGACAAAATATCCCCGACAATATATCCTCCTAAACTAAAAAAATAAATGTATCCGAATTTATTCATATGGAACTATCGATGAAAATCTATCAATGAAATGGCTCCACCCCATATCTCTAAACAATGCATTCCGGAAAATATTGGGCTAAGGCAGTCAACTCTTAGATCAGCAACATCATCTGCAATGGGAAGGTTAATAGAACCTAAACGAAATCCGAACAGCAAGTTTGGTGATCGTGCAATCGCAGCCCTGAAGCTTGGAATAAACTTCCTATGGAATTAAGATGCACAACCAACTCAGCGGAATTTAGATCCAAACTGAAAACTCAATTTTTCCTATACGCATTTCCATAAATTCATCATTCTATTTGAACTTGCAATTTTTAATAGTTTTTTTTTCTTTCTTTTCCCTTTGTTTATAGTTAACTCAATCTGTTTAATGTGATACCTCAATCTGTTTTATGTTGAGCGATGAATCACCTTAATGCGGTAAAGATCGACTTTTAATTTTATTAATTATTTAAAATATCTATAACTTCCCGTAAATCCAGTTAAGAGGAATATAAACGCTAGAAATATTTCGAATCTCATGCCTGCAAAATTTAAAAATCGTGCGTCTTTTTGCACGAGGCAAGTAAGCGAAAAAGTGGTTGTTATTTATTTTGTGCATAATTTTAAAAGAACGAAAAAAAAGTTAGAACATGGAAAACCTCAAAAATAATCATAGCCATAAAGGGGTATTTTTAAAAAATTGTTTCTTGTATAACTTCATAGTTAAGTCATGAAAAAACATTTTTTTGGTGGTTTACGCTTATATTTTTTGTTACGTAAATAACAATTTTATTGTAATTCCAACACATAGAAAAGCTAGTAAAACTTCGATTTATTCGTAGCATATTTTTTGATGTTCATACTGTAGGCCGATTCGTCGTAAAGATTAATCAAAATAGTATCTAAATAGGATTTCACCTGATGAATCTTAACCCATTAAGATCATTTTTGCACCTGTGCTCTCGAATTGTAATATTATGTATAAACTTCCTACTTCTTCTGGCGCTGATCTTAATTGTAAATATGTATGTTATTAAGTCACCAGTCAGAATCTATACGTCGTAGTCATAAGTCACTAGCTATAAGTCTTAGATGTAAGTCACTAGTTATAATTGTAAATCTTAGTTGTACGCCAGTAATATAAGTAGCTATAAGTCTTAGATATACGTCAGTAGTTGTAATTGTAAATCTTAGTTATAAGTTATAAGCCAGTAATATTAATTCATTTATTTATTTATTTGTACAGCGCCCTTGAGGTGATTTTCCACGAAAACGGCGCAATATAAATAAGCCAATTATTATTATTATTATTATCGAATTTTTGTAAAAGTCTAAATAAATATTCAATTTTTTATAAGAAAAACTCTCTTTAATGACTTTTGAAGGTTATTCCCATCAACGTAATATATCATTGAGGAAGACGATAATAAAAATAATCTAAACGAAAATATGAAAGAGAACAAGACACAGAAAAACAGAAAAAAGACAATGGTCGCAACTGGGACTCGAACCCAGATCTCTCGTCTCACAAATTAAATATCTCGTCTAACTTTTTATTAAAAAAAAATTGAATTTTCATTTAGATTTTTATAAAAAGTCAAAGTTCCTAAATATAATAAATTCGTTTTGTTTTTTGAAGAGTTTTATTAAATGTACATTTGTTACTTAAATTAAATTTTTCCGCCACCGGTTTCGATACAACCGTATCATTCACGAGCAGAATTAAAACTGCTCGTGAATGATACCGTTGTATCGAAACCGGTGGCGGAAAAATTTAATTTAAGTAACAAATGTACATTTAATAAAACTCTTCAAAAAACAAAATGTCTAGAAATTGTTACATAGTTAATGCCCAAGAAATACAAAAAAAAAATAAAAATAAATTCGGATAGATACATTTTCCGAGACGCTATCCAGGATACAAACCGATTCTTAGAATGATTGTTTCCAATAAAAAGGGTAAAAATATGGAAAAACAATTAGTTGAAGATAATATTGTTTATTCTAAAATTTGAAATATGAGGTTGACAATTATGACGGTCTGACAGGAGGTGGCAAAAGCGAAATTGGTTAGCGCGCACGTCCCGGTTAGGCGAAAGGTCTGGGTTCGAGTCCCAGTTGCTGTATTTTTTCTGTTTTTCTATGTCTTGTTCTCTTTCATATTTTCGTTTAGATAATTATTGTTATCTTCCTCAACAATAAATTATTGTTAAATATAGTAAAATGGGACAATCATAATATATATAGACAACAATTATTTACATATTGTCTTTACAGGATGCCTCTGGATTATTTTTACTTTTACCCCATTTTTTGTTATGTTAGGTTAGGTTTTAGTAGATATTTTTTTTTTGGGGGATGTTTTGTCCGTAGGATATTTTGTCGGGGATGAAAACGAGCGGAACCGTTTGCGTCAGCCCTTCTAATAGCAATTGCAAATATAGTTAGGTGTGTGCTATTAGATTTTTCCATTCACCTTTATTCCATCTCTCCAAACCCAAACAAACTGTTTTCTTATTGAACAAGTTAGAAAATTGGAACAAATTAATGCTTTTGGTATTTCAGAACTTCATTGCTCGGGATTTAAATGACTTTAAAAGTTAAAAATAATATTTACTGTTAAAACTTCAATGAATCATACAATGAGTGACATCTATTGTCTGTTTATCTTAGGGAACGTACCCATACTACGTGACCAATTTTTTTGCAATTTTTAACCCCCCCCCCCCTCCTCCAGTAACAATATTTTCCTTTAATACCGACAGATAATTGTTTTCTATGGTGAGGTATCTGCAGTTTGCCAATAAAAAGGCTATGTTTACAATAATCTTACTCTCTATAATTCTTGCTGTATAAGATCTTGATAAGGAACTCTAGGGTTAATTAGTAAAGCCGGAGTTGGGGAACGGGTTGTACTTACATTAAATATGGTTCTAAGTGTTGTTTGATCTAGTTGCCAATCCTCTAAAATCTAAAAGATTCTTTGTCAAATAAATGACACGACGGAAAAAATCAAAGTGTTTTGAACTCTAAAAAAGGACCCATCATAAAAAACCTAAACAATAACATTAACTCATGAATTCTTTCCATAAAATTATTGGTAAATATGCAATTAGGGAAAAAATTCGGTTTAGGGGCGATAGTCCTAGATAATTTTTTTTTATACTAATTATGGGCCGGAAAATCCGAATCTGAAAGAATTAGGCGTCGGCAAGCAATATTAACTGAATTACACGACTTTAAAATTTTCTATACACACACAGGAAAACAAGCCATTTTGAACGTATTCTGATACTACAAGTCATAGAAAAACAATAAAGATGTTCCACCACATAAAATTAAGTGTTGCCATTAAGCAATAATATCAATAACGTAAAACTTTCCGACACGATACTTCCTCACATGATAATTCATCACATAACACATTAACCTGATGAATTATGACTATCTCAACGGCCGTATTCTTAGAAACGGACGAAGAAGACTTGGTCGATTTATAAGGTATGTTTTTCTGCTGTGATCTATTCACATTGATTCATAGGGTAAAGTTCGGTTTAGGGGCGGCGTTCCTAGATAATAAAACTAGTTAAAGTTTTCAAGTAGTTTAGCGGCTACGCTAGGTTTGTGTAACATGGTTTGTGCCCCTTTATACCGCCTGCTCGCGTCAAGGCAAGAAAAACATCCCAGTTTTCAAGTAGTTTAGCGGCTACGTTAGGTTTGTGTAACATGGTTTGTGCCTCTTTATACCGCCTGCTCGCGTCAAGGCAAGAAAACATCCCAGTTTTCAAGTAGTTTAGCGGCTACGCTAGGTTTGTGTAACATGGTTTGTGCCCCTTTATACCGCCTGATCGCGTCAAGGCAAGAAAACATCCCAGTTGTCAAGTAGTTTAGCGGCTACGCTGGGTTTGTGTAACATGGTTTGTGATAGAAAAGAAAGTGCCCCCTTCATAGCGCCTACTGGCGTCAAGGCAAGAAAACATCCCAGTTTTCAAGTAGTTTAGCGGCTACGCTAAGTTTATGTAACATGGTTTGTGATACAAAAGTGAGTAAAATTTATAAAAAATAATTACTTAAATTAGTTATTGATATTATTGCTTAATGGCAACACTTAATTTTATGTGGTGTAACATCTTTCTTGTTTTTCTATGACTTGTAGTGTCAGAATACGTTCAAAATGGCTTGTTTTCCTGTGTGTGTATAGAAAATTTTAAAGTCGTGTAATTCAGTTAATATTGCTTGCCGACGCCTAATTCTTTCAGATTCGGATTTTCCGGCCCATAGTTAGTATAAAAATAACTAGTTTTATTATCTAGGAACGCCGCCCCTAAACCGAACTTTACCCGCAATTAGTCCACCTCACGGATAATACGGAACGTTCGTGTTGTCGAAGTTTGTTGCACGGATAATACGGAATGTTCCTTTTTTAACTAACAGACAATCAAATATGACATTTGTCGGAAGTACCAATCTTATAAAATAAATTCTCTAAATAAACTCGCATTTCATCATACTTTTAAAAAACATCCCAGGTTTTGAATGGTTTGTTTGGCAAATCAGGGTTTGTGTAATTATTTTAATACATTTCTTTCCATGTTTTACTGTTATAAATACAGGTACAAACTTGTCAATAATGCATTCACTTTGTTTTACTCAAAAATATTTTTTCTATGATTCGCAAATTGATTGATTGTCTATGAAATGTTAAAATAAAAACAATGAATAAACAATGGCCTTACCGCGTGAGTGAATTAATTTTAACAAAATTAAAATGTAAATGCATACTTTTTTGCATTTTTTTTGTCTCCTCCGACATAAATACTCACTTTTCGTAATAATAAAGCTAAATCTAACTGTTTGAATAAAAAATATTCCAAATTAACAACGAGTAAGCGGTTCAAAGCATCATCATCATGATTATCATTACATAGTATAAAATGAAGTCACTCAACATGTATGTGCGCATAGATCTTTTAAACTACACAACGGATTATCATGCGATTTTCACCAATAGATAGAGTGATTCAAGAGGAAGGTTTATATGTATAATACATGCTTATTATAGTAGAGAAAAGCCGAGAAAATCAAATATTCAATTCAAACGGGCAGCGGGCAAGCTGCGGCAAGCTGCGGCAAGCTGCCAAGCTGCGGCAAGCGGGTGGTGTGGATTTTATAAAGGTTGGGTAATGGCGTTGTGTTTCGTTAGCCACAGCAATGTGTAGCCGGGTCTGCTAGTAAATAATAAAATATCTTTCTAAGTGTTGTTTGATCTAATTGTCAATCCTCTAAAATCTCAAAGATTCTTTGTCAAATAAATGACTCGACAGAAAATATCAAAGTGTTTTGAACTCTAAAAAAGGACCCATCATAAAAAATTTCAACAATGACATTATCCCATAAATTCTATCCATAAACATTCGTAAACCAGAGGTGCAACTTAGTTGTTACAAAAAAAACAGATATTTTGCATGAATTTCATTTTTCTAAAAAAATGCCCCTACGAAAGAGGATACAAGATTTAAGGTAGGAAGATATACTAATATGAAATAACAGCTTTAGTGTGAGTTGTAACGTGCAGAGCTTTTTACGCGGGTTTTGTATCTTAACAACGTAATAAACTGAAATATGACAAATAGCATATTATTCTGGGCTTTGCATTATTTATTATCTTTTTTACTCTACCCGTAAATAAGAAATAACATAAAATGGTGGTAAAACCTGTTATTAAAAAAATGTTTATGCCTTTTATTTTGTGATAAATAGGTTTTTTTATAGATGGATGAAGATGAAAAATGTACTGAGAAACTATAGAAAAAACTACACGTAAAACTTTACTTAAGAGGAACGGCTCTGCGGCCCTTTTCTTACAAAACTTAAATTTGGATTTTGGACCAAAATACTTGACCAAACTAAATAATTCTTTTTGTTATCAAAAGGTGTAGCAAATATCTAATACGTGTATTTGCTACTTTATTTATTTGTTTTTTTTTTTTAAATTATAAAATACAGGTCAATCAAAAAAATCGAGTGCAGTTTACACGCGGTAGAAGCAAAACTTACCAAAACAATCTCGACCAATACTTGAAAAATGAGGTCGTAATCAAAGCGACCATGAGCACAGATTAGCGTAATTTCCATTTTGTATCTCAACCAATAGGAGCCTTTAAAAGTGACACCATAATCAAACCGGTCAATTAGCGCAGTTGTGCGTCGCAGGTGCAATAATCGTCATTTTCCTTTCATCCGAAATCCAAATCATAGCGGGGCTGTAGAAGTTTCACTTCAAAATTCGAGTGCAGTTAACACGCGGTAGAAGCGAAAATTTACCAAAACAATCTTAAGCAAGGAGCCTTGAAAAGTGAGGTCATAATCAAAGCAGCCAATGAGCGCAGACCTGGCGCCGTTTACGTTTTATATCTCAACCAATAGGAGCCTTGATAGGAGTTTTATGCTTCGCAGGTGCTGTATGCGTCATTTTCGTTTTATCCGAATTCCTAATCACAACGGGGCTATAGAAGTTTC
Organism: Limnephilus rhombicus; assembly: GCA_929108145.2. Lineage (NCBI taxonomy): Eukaryota > Metazoa > Arthropoda > Insecta > Trichoptera > Limnephilidae > Limnephilus > Limnephilus rhombicus. The sequence continues at coordinate 10,145,307 of OV815284.1, read as the reverse complement.
ACTTCAATAATTTTATTCATGATTCCAGAGGCAACTTGAGAGTTATTGGCAAATAATAAAAAATAATCTTTCCTAATCTGCTATGTGGTTGGACGTTTACACAATTCATAGCTACACTTACCTACATATATTTACATATAACATAGACACTGTGCTTGTAGCTTGATTGTCACATATTCCATCCCTACGATGTTCCTTTTTCCCATCCAATCCCATCCCTATATATTGGTTACCTGTTATTTCGTTACCATAACAAATCAGTGTCGTCAATCGAAACTCGCCGTGTAAGCGTATAATTTTCAGTTCCCCGCATCATCTAATTTAATCCCGCATATCACAGTAAATACCGCGATTAATAATTCTACAAGTGTATGAATAAAAACCAGCCATGAGAGAAGAGAAGTGCCACAAGGTTCCGCAGTAAGTCCCTTCCTTCCTATTCCTTTATGTGCATTCATTTTTACTTGTGCAGTGGTCTATCATACATCTCAAAACGCATACTAGGTCCTTCGACATCCGCATCCACACAAAACACACATCACTATGTAAATATAAAATAAAAAAATGTATCGAAAGAAAAGCTTTGTTTTGGGTCGAAAATTTATGTTCACAAATTTGAGAACCAATGTAAATCGTTTGTAATTTAAATTTTAAACAAATTAAAATGATTTTTTTTTATAATTAATTTTATATTTCTGTATATTTAAAAACGCGTGCCCAACATATGTACACAGTTGATATTTGTCAACTTGTCATTTGTCATGAGAACTGGTCACTTTTTCGACTCGTTCTTATGTCCAACAGCTCGATTGTGGAACGATTTGCTGGCCTCTGTCTTTCCTCGTTCCTTTAACATGGTCACTTCAAGACCAATATTCATTCCTTCCTCTCCTCAAAAAGATCCTCCACACAGCATCTCAGATGACATAGGCCCCGAGGGAAAATATTTTCCACATAGCCTATTGTGTGGAGTTAATGCAAAAAAACGTAGTAGATTAGGCAAGATAATATTTTTTTAAATAATTGTCGAAAAATTCTATCATGACCTATGTCATCTTTGTGGAAGCTGTGTATAGAGTCTTTTTAGGGAAAGGAAGGAGATGAAGTTCCGGGAAGGAAAAAGGTATTATGGGTGGGTAGTAATCTGGGGGTCAACCTATCTAGGAGTGACGGACACATATTATGAATCCATCCCTTTTCATGCGGTGCTAGGCGAAGGGTTGATAGAGTCCGCCTGGAGAGGTCTAGGTTAGGTCTCCCTCAACCAATCTCTCCCGATCCAGCCCGCAACACAGGAGGTGGACAATTGGCTGCCAAGACAAACCTCACCTCATGAATCTGGGCACTCCTGAAAAGTTACCAAACGCAGCGAAGCACTTGCGGTGACCTTGGGGATGTTGGTTATTAAAAAAATAGTTCCCGGGGGCGGTACCAACACCCGCCTCCCAAATTGAAAGGTAGTGGAGGGTGCCATAGCAAACAAACTAAAGATTACGCAATTTCTCCACTGGAGTAAGCAGATGTATGGAACGCCACACAACAACTGTCATTTGGCTAACAATCTTAGTTTAACCCACATTAATGGATCTTTACAATATCATCAATCATCGATCATCGATCATCGATCATCGATCATCGATCATCGATCATCGATCATCGATCATCGATCATCGATCATCGATCATCGATCATCGATCATCAATCATCAATCGTCAATCGTCAATCGTCAATCGTCAATCGTCATCCGTCAACCGTCAACCGTCAATCGTCAACCGTCAACCGTCAACCGTCAATCGTCAATCGTCAATCGTAAATCGTCAATCGTCATTCGTCAATCGTCAATCGTCAATCGTCAATCGTCAATCGTCGATCGTCAATCGTCAATCGTCAATCGTCGATCGTCGATCATCGATCATCAATCATCAATCATCAATCATCAATCAACGATCATCGATCAACGATCATCGATCATCAATCAACGATCATCGATCAACGATCATCGATCATCAATCATCAATCATCATCAAAGAGTAGTTGAGATTGAAGAATCCGACTAACAACACAGCTCTGACGCCGCGCCTTACGCAAAACCGTTTTCGCGCCTGGAGTTTGTTTTCAAACCTACTTTTGTAATAGAAATGAATTAAAGCAATGCCAAAAGATGGCATCACTTACGTCAACAGCTAGCTAGAGGAGCGTCGCCTGGCAGGTGTAAGTACTATTGAATTTTTAATTTCGTGAATCTCTACGATGATGATAATAGATTGATGATAATATGATTATTTTTGGGATCAGTTCCCATCGGATTTAAAAATTGGTCACCAACACTTAAAATGGGCGAAGCCGAACCAAAAGTTACCCGCAGGGCCTAGCACCAAAAACCTATGGAGCAGGTTTTTAACTGCTAACATGAAGGCCTCTGTGGTTTAGTGTAAACCTCATACAAAAGTACGCTTTTTCTTTTACGGAGTAGTAGATTAGTACGGTTTTGGTGTATATTGTATGACTTATTTATCCCAACTCCCGTACAACTTACCATTTGCTGTACGCACAGGAATAATCAATATATTAGCAACCTAATAAATGTATTGTAAGCAAACATTTGCCAACGTTTAATTGAGGTCCATAACATTAGCAAATAACACAACATCTGTGTTTGTATTAGTATTTTTCATAATTGGCAAATACGGGATTTGCTTTTGGGCAGCTTTGATACGGCCTTATTGCGGGGTTTTTTAATCGTTCAGAGACCTTACCAGGGCCGCCGTTAGAGGGACACCCGCCTGTGGGCGACAATGTCACCTTTAGTAAAAGGCGTATATTTTAATAAACGCTTTTTTTAACACTGAACATCTTTGGAAATGATAACGTAATACTTGTATACAAATAAGCGAAAACACGGAACATATGTTTTTTCTACTAACAAAAAGTTTTTTTTTAAGTTACAAATTTTCAAAAATTGCATTTTTATATACATATTGTGCATTTTTATATGCTAAGTTTGGTGACTTAGCAGAGGTGCCCGGGTTCATTTGGTGAGCTTTGTCTAGGTCCTGACGGCGGATGCGTTTGCCCACCTACTGCGTGTCGGGCCAGATTGGGAAAGGCTGGTTGAGAGAGACCTTTTGACCTCTCCAGTCGGACTTTCTCGACCCGTCGCCTCGCACCGCAGAGGGAGGGACGGATTCATACGTCTATCATACCTGGAAACATTGCCGCAAATTCCTACCAACCCCTCACACCTTTTCCTTTGAAGAACTTCGCCTCCTTCTTTTCCATAAAAATACCCTCCATACTGCATCCCCAAATATGATTGATTTAGGCCATGAGGGATGTTTTCCTCGTGGCCTAATTAAAATTTGTAATTATGTAACATCAAGGTGATTTCTCACAGAACGGCGCTATATAAATGCCAGACTATCCAAGAATTATCTTATATGTAAAAATCTCGTACCACGGTGTTCGTGGTGACACTACTCCGAAACGGCTTGACCAATTTTTATGAAATTTTTAATGTATAAGAAATTATATTTTTTTGACTTTTTTTTGTATTTTTTTTTGGCATTAAAAATACCTCTAACCCCAAATTTCAACCCTCTCACCTCCACCCTCCCATTTTTTAATTGCGAGTTTAGTATTTTTGTATGTACAAATTTAACCGTCTTTCGTATTTCAAACAGAACGAAATTATTTATGTTGTTGAATGACTCATCGAACTTTCAACCACACATGCGCAAGACATTTACGGGAAGCGTCGCGTCGTTTTGATATTTCATTCGGCATCATGTTCTCGCGCGGGCAAACCGTCGAGCTTATTTATGTTGGCTAAAGACGGACTGACAAAAAATATCGTACACTCAATTGCTTTTCGAAATTCATATTGATTTTCTTTATTTCATTTTCCTACTTTGGTTGGTGTTTTTTTGTTTTTATCGGCGGTCATCGGCTACAGCGCTCCATTTCTCTTTCTGTCATAGATTTCATCCCCACACAATTACAATACATTCGTTTATTTTTTATTTAACAACCACTAGGAATAATTTATATGGCAGAACTACGTTTGTCGGGTCAGCTAGTAATTATGTAATAGGTTTAACAAACAAACAGGGCAGTCGTTACAGGTAAAACAAATACAAATTGTGGCTTTGGTTCGCCACTTTGGTTCAGCCGCCCGTGTGCACCACGCTCCTTTCTCTTGCAGGCTGCGGCGCCCCTGGTTGTTACCTTCGACCCCTGAAAAGGGGTGAATTAAAATGTTAAAAAGGCTCCGGTGTTTGAATGATGGTAACTAATGAATCTTGCCAGCTAATTAAATAAAGGGCATCAATTTGAAACTGGAGATGGGTACAATTTCAAATACATTATTACATGTTGTAATCCCTGCAAGCGTAATAATATATGTTTGAAGGATAAAAATATGTTTTATAATACAATGGATTTTGGAGATAAAAGATGATAACAATTTTTAATATCAAAATATGCTTGCTTGGGTAAATGTATTTATGTAAGTATATGAGTAGGTACATATATGAGATATCTGTGTATTGCTATATAATAGAAATGTTTGAAACTTTCAAAATACCTTCTTTAAACCCCCGCAAAGGTTTCTGGATTATGATAACCACATGACAATACATCTGATAAGTTTTTTAATCCTTACAAAAATCTTGCAAAACCGTCAAAAATGTAAAAATTTGAGAATGACATTTTGCAAAACAATAATTGTTAATTCAAATTAATAAAATTCCTAGTTTTTACCACTTTTATTGCTTATAATAAACAAAAATTTTAACAAAACAAAAAAAACGACTTAAAAAAATGCACTAAAAAGTAAAAAAATAATTTCGTATTCTTCTACAACTTAATAATCAACTTACTTTTTCTACTCATCGATATGTAGGTACGATTGTTATTTTTGGAGTCGGTGTCAGCCAAGGTTGGTTTGTAACTACATACATAGTTATAGGTGAGATGTGCTTGTGTCGCACGAGCGACTTGACGAGGTGAGAAGCGAGAGAGGGCCGTGGCGGGAGGGGAGCTGTCAAGTGAACATGCCGGGCCGGGCACCTTGGATCCTCCTCCTTTTCGAAGTCGTTTAAAAACCATCATAATTCGTGAGCAACACTCACTTCTTCAGGGTTTTAATAATACTTTTACTACTTGTTTTAATAAAACCCTGAAGAAGTGAGCGTTGCTCACGAAAAATGTTGGTTTTCATAAACAATAAAAGTGGTAAAAACTAAGTATTTTATTAATTTGAATTTAGATGGAAACTGTGATGAATTGCATTGATCAACAGTGAAAATTAGGAAATATCGTAGCTTCCCACTTTAATTTAAAAAGAAAATATCAATTACTTATAAAACGGACACGTCTACGACATCTATCGGATTAGAGTAAAGTGAATTCATATTTACGGTAGGGATCTATAATTAGACAAAGTGAGACGAGTATTGATAAAAAAATCACAGATGGTATCAACTAATAATCAAAGACAGGGACTCCCCAGTATGCTTTAGGCCGTGATATATTGACAGCCAATTGAATTGCAGCAAAAGCGATTAAAAACCAATTCAGCCTATCAACAAGAAGAGGGCCGAGCCCATTTTTAGAACAAAGGAACGACCTTTGGACTTGGCAATTAGTAATGTGATTAATGAGTTTGACGTTCCCACCAAACCGAGAGGTGAATAAACTCCATGGGAAGAAATAATCTGTTCAGGGACAAAAGTACGGTGACCCCAAGAAATGTTATCATTAACCGGTACGTTCCAGGGATCAGAAACCCTAGTTCTCGAACGCATTAAAGCATATAAGGTGCGGAAAAAAGGATACACGTAAACAACGTTTGAAAAGTTTAAGTGAAAAATTGCACAGCAAGTGACGAAAACGTGTTGTAAGGTGTTAGGGAGATTTCATCTATAATACGATTGTTTGTGACGACCGGAGATGATCGATTCGAGGGAAAACGTGCTAAAGGAAATGGAAATGTTGAAAAAACAATGGAAAATTATTGTTATCAATTCTAGACGGAGCTAGGATATTACGATGAAAGATTTAGGGAGGAAACGTCAAAAAAAAAAAATGAGAGTTTTAAAGAATAGGCGAGGGTATATTTCAGATGTCTAGAGCAGTAACAAGTGTTAGAGAAGAAATAGAGTGCAGTACGGAGGGGAGTGGAAAATGCTGAAAACATTGCGATAGAAAAACTCAGGAAAAGGAGTCATTTTACGTAATTAAAATGGAGTTTATAGAGTAACATAGTACGCGATTGCAGAAAAAAAATGAGGCATTACAATGGTTGTCGATTTCAGATGTATTTTGTTGTGATAAACAAGGAATATTCGAACATGAAAATTGTTTAGATAAGGACGATTAGCCGTTAAAAAGGTAATAAAAATTATCATGGGTCTTATGAAATATTTACATTAAAGAATTCTCGTAAAAGTTAACGACACTGAAATAAAAAAGGATTTATTGCCAGGTGGGTACAGGAACTAATGTATACAACTGTCAAGGCATATGGTTTATGGGATTTTGCGTAAGAACGGGACAAAATTTGGGAGGCGATCTCTATGAAGCAATAAAAATGACAGGAATTTAAGGGCCGAAGTGGGGGTATCTCCTATAAAGATGTTAAAAATGATATATTTATTAATAACAAATAGAAAATGAAATTTTCCAAGAGGCAGCAAACATCAAAAAACGATATGGTTATATCAGGGAAGTACGGGGAAGTGAGGGGAAAGGAGATACGACAGAGAAAAACAAAGGAAATCTTAGATTAACAGTGAATAAAATAAATACGGCTTGAAATATAAAAATCTATAGAGATATGAACAATAGCGTAAGAATAAATAAGGAAATTCATGGAAAGAGTGTCGTGAATAAAAGAAAATTCGAGAAAAAATGGAAAATTCAAATATACGACGTAAATAGAGAAAATTCGGTTTTAAATGGAAAGGTTCATATAGAATACAGAAAAACTCGAGGAAAAATAATAAAATAAAAATGAACAATTTGCGAGAAAGACTTCGACATGAAGATATCTCTGATAGGCGAATTTGGGGACAGATTTGGAACATATGGTAGATGCCGTACGCACGGACATGTTACGGAATAGATGAAAATAGAACTTTAAAATTATTAAATTCAAGCTAATTTTGTATGAACACCAGGACAAAGGAAGTTGGGCCATTAAACATGGATCTTACTAAATCCGGACCTTGTAAGTATGGGAGTACGAGACAGAATTTAATGTATCCAACACGGAAGGTACTAAGAGACCGCATTCGACAATAGTGGAGAGGTTTCAAGAAATTACGAGTTGATAGTAATTAGATTGGTTTATTATAGGAGATTCAGATACGATCTTTTGGACCTGAGAGGGGTATAAAAGTCTAGACAAATGCCAGTTGAGGACAGTCTACGTCGTGGTCGAAAAGGTTGTAACTTCGCGGAACGTGACGAAACGGTGGGTGATTTAAAATTTGAAAAATTCTAAGTGATAATTATTTTGATACTTAGAAAATTTTCACATTCTAGTCAGTGATATACAAAAAAAAATACTTTGCAGTTAGAGTCAGTGAAAAATAACAATAAAGCCAACGCATTATTTACTTGTGAAAAATAAAAGTGCTCGTGATAAATACAATTTGTTTTAGTGGGAAATTCGGATTTTATAATCACTTAATATCGTATTTTTAAACTTAGAAATTTCGCGTTTAATATTAGTGCAATAAATAACTGAAGTGATGTGATAATTTAGCGTGATGAAGTTATAATTAAATACGTGTGTTCAATCTAAGTGAAAGTGTTCTAACAAATAATAAATATTTAAATTAATTATCTTAGATAATAATAATAAAACACAATAATATTTTATTAATACATAAAATTTCGGAGGGATAAAAATTTAATTTAACAACAATTTACCATCTCTAAATTAATCGTGAAGTAACTATCATTTAAAGTGTTATCTAACCACCGAGTTTTGAAATAAAACACAGTTTAGAACGATAGAGTTCATACATCATTTTAATTAATTAGATTAAATGAAAAAAAAAAAAATTGAAGTCAAAAAGATTTAATTAAATTTAGGAAAATAAAAAATTAATTTAGGAAAATCGCAGCAAGGTTACCGTGTATTTCCCGGTCGGAAAAAACCTTGGTAGGGGTAAGTCTTTTCCGTTATAAAATTTTACAGATTCCAAGGAGAAAGCGGAATGCAGCAAACATTGGTATTTGGATTAATTATTTGACCAAGATATTACTCTCTTAATATGTGATATGTAACTATATTAAAATATTATAAGTATAATAAGTATATTTTTATATTTATATATGTAAGTATATAAACATATATATATGTAATTTTGTTCCCAAGAAAAATTATAATCAAAAAAAAAAAAAAAAAAAGAAAAACACTTATATAAAAAAGAGGAAAAGGGTATCGATTCCTACCTCTGAATTCATCAATAACTATTGAAAGTAGTTATGTGTGATAAATTTACAAATCAATATTTTATATTTAATGTTATGTATGTATTAATATAATTTCAGAAAATCCAGAGCATTTGAAATAAGTTATGATATTAGAAATTATTTCAATCATAAAATTTATGTATATACATATCAATATTATAAATTATTTATTGAGACAAAGCATATATAAATGAATAAATATGTATACGTAATCGGGTATCAGACTAGACAATTGCGCTAAGTACATCATTATCAAACAAAGAAAATTTTAGAGTCATCTCACACGTCTCCGGAATGTCTAAAGTAAACATACCTCATACGCTTGAATCTAGGTCACGAGGCCGTCGAGAATGTTTACAAAGCTCAAATTGTTTACAAAATAAGTCGGTCACTGGGGCACTAGTTCGAATACAGTAAAAAGAAAAAAAAAAAAATGACCTTGATTAGTGGATATCGTACTTAGGTATTAACTTCTAGGAACGGGATAAAATTATTATATTGCGCAATTATTAGGAACAAAAGAAAAAAAAATTAAACACTATTTTTAATTTGAACGTAAAGAGGTATCTACAGACCTAAGCAATTGAAAATTAACAGATTTATTATAGCAGTTCAAAAAGGTGTGTTGAAGATTTACATGAAGCATTTGATAAATCACGGGATAGTTCAAAAAGGTGTATTGAAGGCTTAGATGAAACATTTGATAAATCACGGGATAGCTTAATAAGGGGTAATGAAGGCTTAGATGAAGCAGTTGAAAAATCACGGGATAGCTTAATAAGGGGTAATGAAGGCTTAGATGAAGCAGTTGAAAAATCACGGGATAGCTTAATAAGGGGTAATGAGGATTTACATGATTCAATTGAGAATCACGGGATAGCAAGAATTTATCAAAAGTTGAACATTGGAGGGGAGGGAAAGAAAAGAAAAAAAAAATACAGTTCAACCAACAGAAGGCAGTGTTCGCTTCTGTAACAAGGACCATTAATCAAACCATAGAGATGGCGGATCTCTCAAACAAAACCGTCAACAAAACCAAACAAAAGCTTGGAGTTATGGCGAATCTCCAGAACACATCGCCAGATAAGATCTTATTGTACTAGTATATATTTATATTTCACACTATTCTTACGTATATATTCGGTATCAATCTGAGGATTGTGCAGAATCCGATGGGCGAGATCCGAGCTCGGGATGCGTTGCAAGTAGTTTCGTATTGCGAGTTATAAACCTTCCCAAAACGTATGTTTACATATATATCTTTTTATGTACTGTTCATTGAATGAAACGAACTCACTTACAATTAGTGCTTTAGGCCTGTCGGGTCACTCTCGTCTCATTTCTTGAACGTGGAGGGAGGATTCACGACCCGTAACTCCACACAAACCCGTGAGTATATGATTGCATATAGGACGAAACCGGTTCGCCCTAAGTAAATAGTAAACTTTGGAGGAGTAGGAATTTGGAGGTATCTGGGCTTGGGGGAAGACCTGAAGGCAGTGCATGATGGCGAAGGAAGGTCAATTGGGACGCGATAACTTAGGTATCAATCAATTGAACCGTGCCAAAAGACTGTGCGAATTTTGGGTTGACTTCTGATCACCCGGCTTACTTGATGGAGGCAGGAGCCAAATTTTGCCAGAAAAAGGGTTATTCTGAGTTCGTCAAATATGCAATTAACTAATTACATTAACCTACTAAATCCATCTTTATATGTACCTTATAGCAGCTGAATCTAAACGGAGGGGCGCCCAGCAGATACGAGATACAATCATAATCAAATTTACTAACATTTAACCATTTGAGTTATATTTAATTATCTGTTCAATTAGTCATGTGTAGTTTCGATTAGTATTGCTTATTCATGAATTCATTAGGATGTAGGGAATCATAATAAACGTCAAAGGGAAGTTAGTTCATTTAGAGAAATTACTTAAGGTTAAATTTGCAAGAGAAAGACCAATACAGTTTGAAATTCAACACTCTGTTTAGAATCAAGAGGGTTACCACAAAATTTAAAGTAATTAAAGTCCTATATCATAAATCAAAAAATTACACAACGTTTGATGGAGTTTAATTACAACCTAAATACGAAAATATCTACGTTCAAAGTCGTAAATAACGTATTTATTAGTTAAGTACATATATCGCTAGAGGTATGTAGTACAAGGGAGCTTTAAGTAGCTTTCTGTAGTTATCAGATGAAATAAGGGTCCAAATTTATAAGGGCTTGTGTGACGTAGGGGAGGAATTTTCCATCCCCACCACACATATGCAAAGCCTTAAGAATTTAAATATCGATCAGAGCCAAGAGAAAAGAAGAATATTACGACTGGTGCCAAGTGCCCAGGAGTAAATAAAATACAGACAAATATAAGAGAGTAGAAAAGAGATACATCACAAGCTTCAAAATAAGTTTGCTGTGTTAGAAGAAGAAATAATTGTTAAATCAAAATTCAATTTTCAACACTCTTTAAATCAATGAATTTATTTGAAAAGACTTTTGGAAATTATAATTTGGAGTTTGGAATAGCGTTGAGGAGCACCACTGTTTAATAATAATAACTATTCTGAATTTGCAAACAACATTTTGGTAACAAATCATTCTTTTGATATAAATAACGGGTTAAAAACTTTCGGAGACAACCTAACTAAACGGGTTTACAAGAACATAACTTTGAAATTTTAGAAATCAGCAAAAGTTTTAATAGCCAATTAAATATTATTAAAAACGTTTTTTGTAAAATACTCATCATTTAAAGTTATTTTCATATTTTCTTATGCTTAAAAAAATATTTTGTCATTTAGATAACTTGATTATTGGGCGTTCATTTACAAAAGTTTTTAATATATGAATATAAGTATTACATATTCTAAAATAATTAATATATATATTTTTTATGCAACTGTCTCTTATGATACCTACCGTTAACCCTCCGGCCGGCGCGTCTTTTTTATAACGCGAGGTGTCGCGCGGGGTCGCTAAATATGATTAAATTGTTGTTAAGGCTTACAAATTATGTGTTATTTTAACTGATTATAGTCACGTGATAATGACTACATTGAAATAAAAAGAAATATTAAAAACATACATATTGGTTTTCAATGTAAAAGCTAAAAAATTAACAAGCAACATTTTTTATAATTTTTAATCATACTTTTTTAATAGAAAACTTTAATATCATTAATATTTTTATAAAAAAAAATCAAACCAATTTCTATCAAACTTATAATTATTTGAGATTAATACAGACTTATTATTATTACAAAAAATCAACAAAATACAACACAATGAAAAAAACATCTAAATTTGGTTTATCATTGTATTTTGTTAATTAATTTGAGCCTCACGCCGAAACACAAGTCTGTATCTCATATCGCACCTGCGCAGACTGAATGTTGGCGGCACTAGCGTCAAGTATAGTCCCTTTTAGGAAGCTACCTAAAGTAAGGAATCAGTGGGAACATTTAAAATGTATATAATTAGCATTTCTGTAAAACCTGGGCTTTTAAATACCCCACGCGACGGGTCGAGGGTTAAGTAATTAATTACCACTATTTGTAATGTGTTTTTTCTGTAGGTACCTACTTATTTATCTTTACTTGTTGGTGTTTTGTTATTTTCGTTAATTTTAATTTCATCCTGACGAAGAAGCTATTGGGTTTTGAAACATATTGATAATTTTGATTAAATAAGTTTGCTGTATAAAGTGATTTCTTTTCATTTCATTATTTTCTATTTTAGAAAATTACACTACCGAAAAAAGAAGATTCGAGAAAATTTGGTTTACTTAAATTAGAATAAAACCACACAGAATGATAAAATTCGAATTTCAGGAACAGGATATCTCTTTTACGTTTCAAACATATGAACCAAATAACGAGGATGCGGTAACCATAGAACATGTTTAAAGTAAACGTATGGTTTGGTATAGATGTTTGAAATGATAGCCATCTCTGGTTCAGTCAGCTGGTTGTAGGGAGGTGATTCATGAACTAACTTCTGACAGAATAACTCGCTGTCAGATGTGATCTTTGCAGAACATTATACAGTCGAGGATCACATACTTCCAAACCGCAGATTAAAACTTGCCTTTGTAATAAATTAAACTTTGGAATTTGCCTAAAATCGCAAAGGTAATAATATGAAATAATATTGGTATGTTTTTCCAGATTCTTAAATAACACACGAATATTCTTAAAGAATACACGGATATAGATTGCGAAGTTTTTGTTGTTTTTATTTGACTATTTTTTGTTCTTTCACAATTTTTGCTTGATTGAAATGGCTTCAGTAGTGTTTGGTGACCAGATTTGAATAGCCGGGTACTTCTCCACCTTACTCTTCTACATCTCCATCCCTTCCCACTACCTTCAACTCCAATTCAATTCCGTACTCCAATTGGGGATGCAATAGTCTCATTGGCTCCAGGCGTGAGCAGTTGGGACTGTTGTGAGGTATTCACATAAAAAGTATTTTTTTAAAATCTTTTCGTTGTTACTTATCTCTAAATCGTTGAAATATTTATTTAAAACTAGCAGACCCGGCCACACGTTGCTGTGGCTAACGAAACACAAAGCCATTACACAACCTTTATAAAATCCACACCACCCGCTTGCCTGCTGCCTGCTGTCCGCTGCCTGAATTGAATATTTAAATTTCTCGGCTTTTCTCTACTATCATAAGCATGTATTATACAAACAAACCTTCCTCTTGAATCACTCTATCTATTGGTGAAAACCGCATGAAAATCCGTTGCGTAGTTTAAAAGATCTATGCGCACATACATTTTGAGCGACTTCATTTTACACTATGTAATGATACTAAATTAATTCTGTTAAAAATTATCGGCTTTTAATTTTTAATTTTTAAATAGCTTTTTGATTTTCGACTTTTTTAAAGTGCCCTTTAGACAATGTTTTACGAAAGCTATCAAATAATAAACTAACTATCACAACGTTTACCACATGGGTAGGCAGAGAGGATGGACCGCCAGACATTACGGTCTTAGTACACACTCCTCGCGGTTCTGGACTGCGTGAAGAAATGCGGACACCGACGTACCGGTCAGCAGTGAGTATATAAAAAAAAAATGACTTCAAATCCATGGAGAAATGATTTCAAGTTAATACCAAATATCACATCTATATAACTGCTCAGTTCTATATAACACCAGTTCTCACACCCACAAACACACCCTTACATGCACACATACACACACACAAACTTTACACTATACACGACACATAACACATGTCACCCGGTAATTACTCGATGTACCTACTATAAATAAGAAATCAAAATGAAATATATTAGTGGTACTCAAAATGTTACATTGTATCACGTCCTTTGTAACCTGTGTACTGTTTTGTTTCTATAATATAAATAAAATCAAATAAAAACAGGGCTAACAAATAAACATGGATTCAAAAATGACAGCCAACACCATATTATGTAATACGAGTCATGTTTTGCAATGACAGCGTTCTCTGAAAACTCTGAAAATTCAGAATTTCCCAACCGAATTCTCAGTAATTCGTTCCCCGCCGGCTAATGCTTTCGGAATGATTGAAAAACAGATTCCATTTTCACTGGATGCTTGGAAAACCGTACGCAAAACCTCACCTGTTCGTAAAACATTATTTATTCCTTGATTAATGGTGCACGGCGTCATCTTTACAAACGTAAAAAAATCCGGAAGGTGAAATGGATGCGAAGTTTGGGGGTGACAAATGCGAGGCAGCAAGAAGATAAGATATCGAGTCCCATCAAATCGTTCAACAAAGGAAATTAACTTTTCGAGGGGTTAAAAGAAGCCATTCAAATTATAATGAAATGACAAATATAATAAATGGAAGATCGGATAGAATTTTAACCCGGGAAATATGTTCGCATAGGTATTTATTTTGTCCCTCCGCTAAAATGTCATCACTCTAATATTAATTGATTTTATAAATGACATTTTCACTGTTTTTGATAAAAATTTTGTAGTTTTGATTTCGCCGGTCAACTAAAAATAAATAAATTTATAAAAAAAAAAACAATTGATGAGTGGGTTCACATTCAATAAATTTAAATAAACTACAAGATTGGTAAAAACTTTACATTAATAAATGCCATACAACAAGATTTTTCAGATTAAAATTGACTGTAGGGAAAAGTCTCTGTCAATGAAATTAATGATCTGGCCGTTTTTGCGATTCCGTTTTTAATATTCTTTCACACTTTTTTTTACATTACCACCACGCAGGCGGCCCGAGGAAGATAATTCCCCTCAGGGCCTATGTCATTTTTGGGGATGTGGTGTGGAAGATTTTTCTAGGAAAGGAAGGAGAGGATGTTCTGGGAAGGAAATGGGTAGGTAGGTAGGAATCTGGGGGTTGGTAGGAAAAATGAGGGGTGGGTAGGAATCTGGGGGTCAGTGTGTTCAGGAGTGACAGACGTAAGATTCCATCCCTCCCATTGCAGTGCAAAGCGATATTCCGAGAGAGTACGGCTGGAGAAATCAAAGGGACTCCCCCAATCACTCTCTCTCGATCCGGCCTGCCACGCAGCTGGTGGGAAAACGCATCCGCCGCAAAGATCCGGACAAACCTCTCCCTACGAACCCGGGAACTCCTGCTAAGTCACCAAACGTAGCGAACTACTTGGGGTGACCTACGGCAGAGGTGTTAGTTATCCAATAAATGGTATCCGAAGCGGCGGTACCCATATCCGCCTCCCAAATTGAAAAATACAATAACTAATAAAGTATTAAAATGCTTGGTTTTATTCTCCGTAATGGAAGAGACTTACTAAAGATTTCAACACTAAAAATCTTAAATTCTTCTTAGTACGAAGCAAAGTCGAATTCAGCTCTTTTATTTGGTCTCCTCACTTTAAAATCCACTCCGATTCCATTCAAAATCAATATAAATTCCTAAGATATGTTAACTTTAAACTCGGTCTACCTACGGAAACAATAATTAATAATAATCACTTGATTAAAGAACCAAAATTATTAAAACTCTCAAATAGGAGACTTATTTTTGACTTAATATTTAATTTAAAAATTGTTAATGCTATTGTAGACAGTCCTAATTTATTAAACCTAATTACATTCTGTATACCAAAAAGAATTACTAACTAACTAACTAATTAACCATCACGCTGTTTCCCCGCAGGGGTAGGCAGAGAGGACGGACCGCCAAACTATTATTCCGACTCTTCACATGGCCCGACTCAAGTATCTGTTTCACTTAGTCGTGCCATGTCTTCCTCGGGCGTCCCGGACTACTTCTTCCATTCACATTTGCGTCATATATTCTCCTTACACTTCTTTCCCCGTTCATTCGCTCTACATGCCCAAACCATCTGAGCGTCCCTTACTTTCTTAATCTTACTCATCACGCTTAATCAGCCTTGCATTCTTCGCGGATCTCCACATTTCTCACACGATCGTACATGGTTTTACCATCTAAAATTCTTTTTAATTAAATCGACAAAGGCAGGACCGAGTCATTTAGACACTTTTTTCATGGTATTAATATCTCAAAAGTAGTAGATGTGTTCAACTGAAGAAAATATAGTTACAAACACTAATAACATACGTCAATAAAAATAATTAACATAATGCCTACCATTCTTCTGCATGGGTTCTATATATTTTTAGAGTTTCAACTGATCGGAGCCAGTGGAACTATGTATGTCACCCCAAATCTTGCATGTATGTTGTAAAGCCGGAGAGAGTGGAAAGGAAGCAGATAGGAAAGAGGAGCTAGGAGAAAACAGAAGGAAAGAGGAAGCTTGTGTCTTCAGAGATGGTCACTTGGGAAGGAAGCAGAAGGAAAGAGGAAGCTTGTGTCTTCAGAGATGGTCACTTGGGAAGGAAGCAGAAGGAAAGAGGAAGCTTGTGTCTTCAGAGATGGTCACTTGGGAAGGAAGCAGAAGGAAAGTGGAAGCTTGTGTCTTCAGAGATGGTCACTTGGGAAGGAAGCAGAAGGAAAGAGGAAGCTTGTGTCTTCAGAGATGGTCACTTGGGAAGGAAGCAGAAGGAAAGAGGAAGCTTGTGTCTTCAGAGATGGTCACTTGGGAAGGAAGCAGAAGGAAAGAGGAAGCTTGTGTCTTCAGAGATGGTCACTTGGGAAGGAAGCAGAAGGAAAGAGGAAGCTTGCGCCTTCGGAGCTGGTCACTAAACATAACTAAAGCCATTAGAACCAACCCAAAGTTTTGATTCTGAAAGGAAGTCTTTTACAAGGGTGATACAAAGAGTATCTATGTACCACTGTGGTTATTTTAATGCTTTTCTTTTAATAGTTATTATAATACTTTCTTTGGCAAATTTATGGCGTTGATTTGAAATAGTAAAACATTTTTAATCCCCCCATTAATAATAAACGCGAACCGAAAATCAGAGTAAAATCCACGGGGGAAGGTCTCGTACATATAGAAAGTAAAATAAAGAATGAGAATATAAAGAAAGAAAAAAAACCGCCTCAAATTTATTATTTCGAAAGGTTCCAAAATAACAAAGTGAATTAAGGGTCTTTTTATTTATGCTTTGAACTTTTAACGAAAAATTAAATATTTGAGGAGACTATTGTAATGTTCGTGTCCCGGGGCGGAAAAGTTTTGCTTTCTGTGGCCTTAATGTCCTTAAATGGATGGGTACTAGAAATGTAGGTACTCATACAACAAACCTTTTCTATACCGTGATGTACACATTTATTGGTTGATATAAAATGAACATGGTTGGCGTCAGCGATACAAAATAGACCAATATTATAAAATATTAAAAAATACGAGGAAATGGAAGAAGTAATCGAACGAGAATGTGAACGAGGCAAGGAGTGTGTGCCAAGATCGAGTTGTTTGGCGGTCCGTCCTCTCTGCCTACCCCTGCGGGGAAACGGCGTGATGGTTAGTTAGTTAGTTAGTTAAAAAAATACGTTAGTTTAGTATTTATGAATAGGCACGTAGTTTCAATGTCTCTCAAGAGATGTCATTAGTACTGGTAGTTGATGTGTAGTTTTAATGTGTCAACAGAGGTTAGAAAATTGTACTGTATGAGAGAGACAACTGCCGCTCGGGTCTAATACCCGAACGGTTACGAAGACAGTCGATCATATCCGATCTACAGGTGGGCACCTTCAGTGACCATTTCCTCTGCTCCAGATTAACAACAGCATCCTTGAGAATGGACGTTAAGAAAAGATGTGAAAAACAACTAGTAATGTAGACGAACCGAAGTATCACTGAAACTCCTGTTCGTCATAGTTGTATTGTTCATCAGAAAAAAACCACAATCGGTATTTCTGAATAACATACCGTTGAGGTTCTCTATGAAAATTTGTTTAAAGACATTTTACCTCATGCTAATAAAAGTGTTTTAAATTTTACGTAACTGATTGCTAAAATCAATAATCTATTAATATTTTCCTCTTTGGAATAAGACTCGTAATGAACATAATATTGTATAAAAATGTTCGGCACTTGGCTGAAACCGTGTTGTGTATTCAAGTAACTAATCATCGGTTGGTAAAGTAGATACCTAACCCAGCTGGTTGTATTTTGTTGACAGTTGTGTATTGTTTATTTTGATTGTGTAGGTTTCCTTAGATAGCATTTTTTTTTATAAATACAATATAATTTTCCCTCTTTTTACCCGAAGCAACCAATGAACTAGTCCCTTAAATCCCCGGACTCGGAGCCGTCGTTGATCACATTTTATGGAGAGTCAAAGAATAGTGCTGAAACGGAGTGTCTTTCATGGAGACACCTTTTTTTTTAAATGAGCTCCACACAGGGGGCCATGAGGAAAATAATTTTCTTCAATGCCTATGTCATCTTTGGGGATGCTGTGTGGAGGATAGTTTAAAGGAATGGAAGGAGAGGACAGTTCTGGGAACAAAAAGGGCTTAAGGGGTGGGTAGGAATATGGAGTTCGGTGTGTCCTGGTCATCCGCCTCCAAGACCTAGACAAATCTCACCCCATGAATCTGAGACTTTAAGAAAATTATTTACTGATAAACAACCATTTATGTATGGTAAAAGGTCGAATATCAGTTGTGAAAAATTAAATACACGTTTATAAATTAGGCCCATTGCGTGTTAAATGGTTTGCTTATCAACATAAGAATAATTATACAAAGATGATAAGCAAGCTACGCAAGATGTCATTGTTTTTGTGTTCGTGGGTTTAATTTTATTTTTATTTAATTCTTATTTATTTGGTTTATTACAATGAGTCGATTTTTTTTAACGTTTCATAGAAATAATACAGTTGAGGAGGTGTTTCTAGTATCTCGTTGTTACTAATTCTGCGACATGACAATATATGAATTTTACACAGATTCTTTCATAAACGCTTTATTTTGTTCATTCTGAAAAGTTCAATTATTTGTCTTTGTTCGTTGTGCAAATTTTAGCGTATTGTAAATGTTAATATTTACTGGCTACTGATTTTGAAAAAATAATTTGGAAATTGAATTTTTAATTTTGAAAACAAAGCGTTGGTAATACACCAATATCGTCAATGCTGATATTAACATTGTTTTGGTCAATTTTTAGAGTAGATTTTGTATATTGTACTTTTTTGTGAATACCGCACAAGTGTTTCAATTGCTCCCAACCGTCTGGAGCCAGTCCACTATAGCACCCCCAATTGG
The DNA here is from genome assembly GCA_929108145.2 of Limnephilus rhombicus. NCBI lineage: Eukaryota > Metazoa > Arthropoda > Insecta > Trichoptera > Limnephilidae > Limnephilus > Limnephilus rhombicus. The sequence goes on along the minus strand of OV815284.1, from coordinate 10,126,176 downwards.
GATACTTTATGAGGTTGACGGTAGTACGAAATTTTATTTTATTTATTTATTATGTGCATCTATATAAAAAGGTTAACATATATTTTTTTGGCCTTGCCTGTCTCACTAGGAAATCCTGTGTCGGGACAGACTAGTTTACAAATATTTTATAAATATTAAATAAACTACACTTTTCAATACAGCAAAAATATTTGACAAAAATTTTCAGGTTGGTTAGTGGTAACAACAATGAGATAGAGGATTATATTTGGGTGAGGTGACTAATTATTGCACGACCTTTTTCGATGATCCATTGTTTGATCAGGATTTTGTATTTGTTAATTGTGATGACCGTGGCCGGTTATCATCATTACCTCTGAACTCCGTTGTATGGATCCAGATTCCTTGTGATGGTGATCTCAGTACAGGGTGAGGTTGACAATAATAAGTCGTGGGTAGACTATTGTGGTTTATTCCGAGATTGGTACAATGGTGCTTCGTAGGAAGCCTAAATGCAAAGAGGACGAATGGACAACATTCACAACCTTTTATACGTTACTCATGCTGTCTCACTCATACACGCATATCTCTTATATTTATTTATTTATTGCTTCTTCACAATTTATGTACATATATTTTTAGCATGTAATTATTAACCCCACTAGGGTTCGCCTGTATCGGGGTTAATAATTTCACAATTTAATAAAAATAACACACGCAAATATCGGTCATGCAAAACAGTTAAGTAAAAGCAAAATAATAAAATTTTAAAATAAAATGATAAACAGAGAAAATAATAGGTGATAAATATATGAATTAATAACAAAGTGTCAAGAGATCAGACAAAATGTTCTTATTAATTATTTATTTATTTATTTATAAGTACATGTTACATACATAATAAATTTACTTCAGGAGATACATTAGGTCACCATACTAGGCAGCTGCCTGTATCATGGTGACCAACGGAGGATAGTTGTTTGAATTGGAGTCTAGTACTCGTAAGTGTAAACATATCTAAGTATATCTAAGTAAAATAATAAAAAAAAAAAAATTATAAATTAATATCATTCATTTCTTATGAATTTTTTTTTCTTTTTTTGGTATGCAGTATTATAAAAAGAAAGAAAAATAAGGTTTCTTTAAGTACCAACTAAATGTAACATGAGTAAGTATAAAGAGAGTATATGAGTGTAATAAATAGGTGAGAACTAGGTAAGTACTTATACTGGAGGGAACTGAATGCAATAAGTATTTTAACACAAAAAAAATCATTACAATATTATGATAAAAACCGAACATTATATCATTAATTCATACCATTTTCAACAATAGATAAAATTTTAAAAAATATATGTCCTTAGGTTATATACCGAAAGACATACGTTCACCACATCCCTCCACACTTAAATCCGAAGAGAGTTACACAACATGATGATTATAATAATATTTACAATACATACATTATATTATTTACAATACATTATCATGTTGAGTCGAGAGCTGAGTCCTGTCTTCATTGACTCATCTGTGTGTCTGAGGTCGTAATTGGTCTTTCCAGTTTCCCGACGTGGAAGCCACTGGTTCACTGGAGCTGCAAGTAAAAGGAGAAGTACCTATTAGATTGTCATCCGGCACAAGGCTGGAGACATCGTAATTACCATACGACTGTAGTCTAGTCTCAGACGTGATAGAATTATCATAGTCATTATCCCTAGCTACACATAGCTTTGACAACTGATCAAAATGTCTTTTCCAGTACATAATTTTACCATACAAATTTACCTCAATTAAATAAACTTTTTTACCTAATTGTTTGTATACCTTCCCTGGTACCCATTTATCCTTATTTTGATCCCTAAAATCCCTTACCATTACATTTTGATCAACTGAAAAACCCTTGGATTGTTTATTATTTCTCTTGTAATAATATTTCTGATTTTTCTGACACTTATCTCTCCCCCCTCTCGGTGCAAAATTGTTTAAATTTGACCTTAATTTCCTTATAAAATTCAAAAGTTATATTTCTCGGATTGCAGAATTTTGGTTCCGTAATCCCATTTAATTTTAATTGCATTTTACTTTTATTAAACTACCCATTTTCTCCGAAAAAACCTCCTGGAATTTTCGAATTTTTTTATTCACTTTACTTCAACCATTCTCAAATACACTGTGAGAAAAAAATTCACTGCCCTCCTGGGATGAAATTGATTGTAAATCACTTCTATCATTCTCAAATACACTGCGAAAAAAATTTCACTACCCTCCTGGGATGAAATTGATTTAATTCACTTTTATCTAAGTCACTTCTATCATTCTCCAATACATTGTGAGAAAAATTTCACTACCCTCCTGGGATGAAATTGATTGTAACCCTGTGAATCCAATATAAAATTTTTGGTAAATATGCAGTTAGTCCACCTCACGGTCAAGTTTGATGCACGGATAATACGGAATGTTCCTTTTTTAACTAATAGACAATCAAATATGACATTTGTCGGAAGTACCAATCTTATAAAATAAATTCTCTAAAATAAACTCGCTTTTCATCATACTTTTAAAAAACATCCCAGGTTTTGAATGGTTTGTTTGGCTACGCAGGGTTTGTCTAGCGGGTTTGTGTATTATTTTAATACATTTCTTTCCATGTTCACTGTTATAAATACAGGTACAAATTTGTCAATGATGCATTCACTTTGTTTTACGCAAAAATATTTTTTCTATGATTGGCAGCATTGTCTATGAAATGTTAAAATAAAAACGATGGATAAACAATGGCGTTACCGCGAGAGTGAATTAATTTTAACAAAATTAGAATGTTAAATGCATATTGTTTGCATGTTTTTTGGTCTCCCCTGACATAAATACACACTTTTCGTAATAATAAAGCTAAATCTAACTGTTTGGATAAAAAGTATTCCGTATTAACGAGTAAGCGGTTTAATGCATAAATAATAATTTTTTTTATAAAGTCACGACCTAAAACCATAGTTGTTCCATTTTTAACTACACAAAATTCTAACATTTCTCTATAACCGTTATATACAACTAATAATGAAATACAACCCAATAAATTCAACTTACAATTAGCGTAATCCGTTAAGATTAAATCCTTTGGTTTTAAATCCAAATGTTTGAAGTGTTTAACATAATCTAGGTCTGTCAATATTGAAATTGCCGATCCTGTATCCAAGAATCCGTTAAAAATCACATTGTTCACTAGGATTTTGCACATAATTGGGTCACAGTTCACAGCATGTATCACTAACTTTTTCTTACTTCCCTGCGTATTCACAAACACAGAAGAAATAACCTTTTTACTAAACCCGCGGCATATTTTACTAATGTGACCTTTACCTTTACACTTAAAACAAATTACTTCTTTAAATTTACAGTTTATCGATGCATGATAACTTCCGCAATGTTTACATCTAGTTTGATTCATAAATGTAACATTCATATTTCTAGGTCTACCCGCCGAATTATTTTCTGGTAACAAAACTTTTCGTTTATTTTTAGCAATCAAATTTACACTTTCCGTTTTAATTGATTTATTAATTACCTCGAATGAATCCATCGCCATAGCACATTCAAAAACTTTTTTCAATGAAAAACTTTCAGCCTCGATGAATAATTTCTTCTTAATACGACCAAGTCGAAGACCGGTGATAAAAACATCTTCTAAATTATTTTCAAGTCTGTCTTCGAATTTGCAAAATCTAACAAGATTTCGTAAACGTGCTATGAAGTCGTTCGCAGTTTCTGTCTCTTTCTGTCTCGCAGCAAAAAAAAAATCCCGTTCCTTGAACACATTTCTTTTAATTCCTACATGATTCTCTAACAATAACAATAAATTTACGACCGTAAAATCTGTAATTTTTTTTGGAAAACATAAATCAATTAATAAATTTATTGTCTCTGTGTGTAAATGGGATATTAAGACCGCTCTCTTTTTCTCAAACGAATTAATTTTGTCATCATTGACAAGGATGAACTGTTCGTATTGCAACACGAATGTCTCCAGTTTGTCCCTCAAATAACAAAACCTGGGCCGTTCCCCCCCTTCCATCTTCATACAGATGCAATCAATAAAAGCAGAGAAAAATTAACAAACAGCACTCAACTCACGACTCTGTTGACTTGATGCTGCTCCGATCTCGCCCTTCTGCGGACCGTCTCCTGGCTCCTGAACCCTGGTCGTCCTTCTAATGCCCCGGCACGCCTTCCGTGAGGTCTACACCTGGTCTCTGATCTTCTCCCGAAGACCCGGACTTCTCCATCCACGCCTTATGTACGTGTATGCTCCTCCAGGTTCTCAGCACTGAATAACCTTATCCAGCGCCTTGATGTTCTTTAGGATGCCGATTCTGCTGCTCTTGCTCTTCCTGCTCCGCAATGATGTGGAGTCGTGATCTGGCCCTTTCTCTGCCCGATCACCTGTTGACCACTGTAGCCTCAATACGCGTAAATTTGCCAAATGTGAATTTGGCTGCTGCGTAAATCCGGTCCTTTATAGGCTGCGCCAATGTAATGACCGTGGCCGGTTATCATCATTACCTCTGAACTCCGTTGTATGGATCCAGATTCCTTGTGATGGTGATCTCAGTACAGGGTTAGGTTGACAATAATAAGTCGTGGGTAGACTATTGTGGTTTATTCCGAGATTGGTACAATGGTGCTTCGTAGGAAACCTGAATGCAAAGAGGACGAATGGACAACATTCACAACCTTTTATACGTTACTCATGCTGTCTCACTCATATGTTACTCACTCTGTTCACCACATTCAATTCGATAGTCTTGTTTTGTCAGGTAGGTTATTGTATTTTTTAGGCGCAATGTATTTGAAATTTCTTTGACCAAATGTTGTGTTTGTTTTAGGTGTTTGTATGAGTTCTTTGGTTTTGTGCCGTGTGTTTACAATATTTTGGGTATTTTCATAAAATGTATGTGTTTTATTTTTAAACAGATGAGTTTAGATTGTTTTTGTGTAAATTTGTCGAATATCTAATACAGGAATTTTTTTGAATATATCTACAGTAAGTACTTGTTATTATGGGAACTTTAAGAATGACTTTCATAATTAATTTTTGTGCCTTCGATAATGAATCTAAAATGGAAGGAGAAGGAGAAGAGGAAGGTGGGGAAGTACCTGACTACTAATCTGAACACAATATGCAAAAGTCCTTTCATGCAACGTTTCGATTCTTAATGTTAATCTATCACCGTGGCGATACTGAATATTTTTTAAAATATAGGTATTATCCAATATTAATATCAAATATTATGTTTCCTAACTTGGATAACCAATAACCGTGCCATAGGTCACATCTGGGGGTTCGCTACTTGCAGGGGTGCTCGGGATCATGGGGTAAGGTTTGTCTGGATCTTGGCGGATGATGCGTCTGCCCGAGGGATAGATTTATAAGTCCATCACTCCTGCACACACTGACCTCCAGATTTCAACCCACCCCTCATAACTTTTTCTTCCCAGAACTTCCTCTCTCTTCTTTACTAAAAAAACCCTCCATTCAACAACCCCAAAGATGACGTTACCCCTGAGGGGAATTATTTTCTTCAGGGCCTCCTGCTTAGAGTTAACAATAAATAAGTATTTCAAATTAGTAACAGTCGCAAATACCGCCTAAAAACCTTTTTTGCATATTTTATCTTTTGTAACAGCTGTGCCTGACTTTTTAAAAAAAAAAAGAACGAGTAGACAGGATATAAGAGAGTGTGGTTGACCGTAAAATATACCGTTTTATCACCTGCTAATCGAGATATTACACTGTCTTATCAACCTTTTAACCCTGGCACATCGTGACGTCGTGGGTCCGTGGGACACACGACGTCAAAATTTGAAATTCAAAATCAAAATTTAAACTCCCCTCCCTCCTCCGCCTCTCTCATCCTATTTACCACTGAGACCCGCGTGTTTTCCTACATTCTGACTGACATCGCGCAGAAGGATAAACAGTTCCCTCACATAAGTACAAAGTCTGATTACGAGAGTTATATGAGTCCCGGAACTCACGAAGTCTCCTACGTTTTTATTTCCATTTTTTTTTTAGTTTAATTGTGAAGATGGCGAGTCGAACCTCCGGACCAAGAACTTTAAATATCATATTTACCTCAAAGATGGACGCTATCGAGCGTTGGTTATTTTAGGAGGAACTGTAGAAAGTATAAATTGAAGATTCAATTCCAGATTTTATCCTAAAATAACACGAACACACCATCAAGAAATTCAACAAAGGATGCAAGATATTTTCTATATTAAAACCTATTACACAAATACAGGATATTTCTCCCCTATACCACTAAGGTGGGTCATTTAAAAAAATGTTATTTTTAAATTCTAAGAGCGATAGCGGGTTCAAAAAGACATGTTTCAAATTTTTTAAATTTCTGATACGATCTTCTTCCTCCGGATTCACTTCAAAGTTTTGAAAATTTTCATTTTAAGGGGTTTTTTCTAGTGCATATAAAAGTTACTATGAATCCTTTAAACCGTATTTTTTGTAATCTTCCGTAGCAAATATATTACATATTTACGAAATCATTTCCAAAAAGTCCTAAGATTGAGTCTCGCAAAATAATGCCGAAATTTCAGAGTAAGAAGGATTTTGCCGGTATTTGAATACACTGCCTTGAGATAATTTGTATTATATTCATATATTTTTTAAATAAATATATCACAATATTCCCTCTATTTTGTGTTTTAAAAGTAGTGAATGGTCTATATTGTAACCGATTGTTTACATCGTTACCTTCCAACCCCGAATGCGATAATACAGCACGAATATCGGAGAGCATTGGCCCCATCACTGGAGCATAGTTCCTGAAACGATCTGCGTCTACCGTCAGTTTGGAATAAGCAAGCCCAAAGGAAGGATGTTATCTGCGACGGACAAAAACCAACACACCATGGCGTCCCAATCTCGTAATGTAATTTTCTCTCGTAACATATTATTCGTCTTAGTATATTCAAGGTTACCATACCATTTGTTTACATAATTTTACTTGGGTTTTGTAGTTTAAAAACTATGGCGCTCAACCCTGTTCACTGTTCATTATCTTCCACATAACGTAAATTCATTATTTTTGTAATTGTTAAAATTGTAAGGGTCCTTTGAAATAAAATAATTCCTTTTGCAAAAAACTTCACTTTTTATTCACTGTGACATGTTGTAAATGTATGTATATTTTAACGGTGATAATACACCTTAACACTGGCAGTTGTTTTACTGTTTAAACTTGCGTTAGGAAAGAAGCCATAATAATGAGATGCTAGCATTTTTATAGTGTAAAAAACTGCACACATTTATAGAATTAAAGACTATACATTTGACGTTTGGAAGTGTTTACAAAAATGGCTTCTCCTGTTCGTAGTTAAAACAGGTTGCTACCGATCTACCGAAAACTCAGCGACTAGCCAAGTTTCGCACCATTTGTTTGAAATACTAAAACATGGGAGTTTGCTCAAGCAACCCATAGATGCCGGTAGCATCTCAATTTTTAACAGTAATGTAGCTTGACTGTTGTAATACCCTCTTCGAGGAATAAAAACATCCCTTTGAGATCACGTAATTACCCAAAGAGTCTAATAATTAAATACATCATATTGTCACTTGAAGTTTAGAATCAATAATTCTTTTAAATATTCGATTGCATTAGACTTTCATTTGATTATACTGTATGTCATAATTCATACTTTATCTTTCAGATTTCATAAGCTAGCCATTCTTAATAAAACGAGTCCTTACATAGGTGCAATCCAAGTAATAATAGTTACAATGGCGAGATCATAGGTTTCTTTTCCCTTTTAAGATACTTAGCCGTTACAATCTAACATTTTTTAAAGGTTTAACAAGGGTGGATTTTTCCCTATTATGTGAAATTTCAAAGTCAATCCGAACGAAGAAGATGATATCCAAATATTATTTAAAAAATTACGTGATTTTACGTCTTCATTTAACACTCTTTTATCACTTTTAGACAAATCAAAACAAGACAAAAAAATCCCTTAGAGTCGTGACCCACCTTACGACCCACTTTAACTGATTCTGATAATGAAATAGGTAATTTTATGACCCATTTAAACACTTTAAAAAATATATTTTGCCTTCAATCATATAAAGCTGATGTTGTGATGATGCCCTTTATTTAAAGACAGGAAATATTGGGATTGGTTCATTTATGGTACCAACTAAATCATTATCCCATCAGCACAGGTGACAATAATAAATGACCTATTTTTGTATATTTAGCCAATCATTTTTGCTACGATTTTTGTTATATTTTCTAGTATTACATTATAATTAAATCATTTATGTATGTAAATATTTGGGCAACATGGCCGTTTTACGTACTAAAATAAAAAATAAAATACATTGTGCAAGATGTATTGCATTTAGTGCAAAAATATGTGAACTGTACATATTTTCATTATTTTTATGTTCAAAGTTATTGTCGTTTCGTGTACACAAGTTTTAAAAGTTGTCATTTTATTATATGAAAACATCATTTTTAGTAACAGAATTTTTGTATTTTAATTATTGTTCAAGGATATTTTTCGTGGAAGGAATTTTGAAGTCTTAGGTTCAAAAGTAAAAAAAAACAGCTGTTTTTATTTAATTTTACATCATATCCCTGATTTATTATTGTACACATATTTGTGATTTATAGTTTTAAGTTTGAAAAAAAGAACACAATTAAACCTACAACTTTTACTTAACTTACTTATGTATTAGAAAAATGTGGGTCCCGGGACCTCCGACGTCACATTTAAGTTTACTTTTACTTTTAGTTGGTTTTTTTCACCACATCAGTTAAGGGTTAAAAACAGTATATTGATTAATATTTCGCCATTCCAGTGAAAAATAATGCTATAAAGACATCAATGGAAATTTAATTTAATTATCCAATACGTTTAAGTTATGTTAACAAAATTTTTAGTATTTCTTAATTTAACGAAATTAGTTCTCTAATATATTATTCTCACCCTTATTTAAAAACTTCGGTATCAGTTGGAAATTTTCTCCCACTGCCGAGTATGCTAATACGGATCTAATAGAGACACACTTCACCGAAAGCTATTATCGAAGATAAGATTTTATCGAACAATTGAATGTTCTTTAGGACTCGGGTGAAAGTTCTCAACTTTTAACGGAATTATTTAGGCGGAGAGTTTAAAAATATTTTCACTGCAAACTAAGAGTTTATTTTTTATACACCAAACCATTTAATAATATTATAAAATTTGATGTAATATATATAAAAAGCAGAAAAACCCATCTCTAATTGAATATTTGTGCGCAGGTGGTTCACAACTGGTCCGAACACGGGCAACATCTCAAAGTTGTGGAGGCCGACGCAACAGTCACTCGAACTCGCCGTGCTAGTCGCCGCGGTCGACGTTGCTAGGTTTCCAGGTTGCTATTTATTCTCTTTCTTAATTTATTTCTTATTCCCATCCATAACTTACAACGACAACGATCAATATCACAACACAAGGACGATGGGGGAAGACGCGATGACTGATGGTTCCCTAACCTAATGATCTCTGGATTTTATGAAAAATCAGGACAATTAGTATTGGATTATTGTTTTGGGACAAAATACAAAAATACTCCCGGACAACGAATAACCTAACAATATTTAAAAAATTTCTACTATCATAAACGACGGAGAATTTAGCCAACGGAGAAACTGAACCCATAGTCTGGTAGATCGAAAGGGTGTTGTTCTTAGAGGTTTGGTTTTTAAACTGGCAACATTGTTTCTACACTGTCAATTTGACAGTTGACAGTTGATTTGTAGTCAGTACGTTTTTCCATTTCACCATGAATAGACTGACGTCAGAACAGCGCTTGCAAATTGTGCAAATTTATTTTATTGCGTTCATTAATTTTATTTAGTTTATTGCGGAAAACATTTGGTGAACGCATAATTTCACGTAATGGACCTGTGAACTGGCCTCCACGATCGTGTGATCTCACTCCATTAGATTACTTTCTTTGGAGGTGTGTGAAGTCACTAGTCTATACAGATAAACCAGAGACGTTGGACCATTGGAAATCAACATTCGCCGTGTTATCGCCGATTTATGGAACCAGTTGCTCGATAAAGTTGTCAAAATTGAACTTCACGATATATGCCCGAAATCATATTTAAACAATAATGGCATAAAATTATCTATTAATTAAAGCATTAACATAGACATAGACATTAACATTATTTTAACGTGTTTTTTTGTTCATATTGAATTTGTATACCTCTAAAAACACCCTATATTTCACTTTACCAGTAAGCGTGCTTTAATATTATTTGTTGCTGTTCACGTTAATAAACTGAAAAAGAATTAATACAAATAATGTATGTATTAATTTATGCCTGATCAAACATAGGTATAATTTTAGAAAATCGATGTAAATGTAATTTTAGCCTATGGCCGAATTTGAAACTCATCCGACTAAAAGTCAATGTACAACCCCTAGAAAACGGAGCTAATTGTATTCCATCATGGAAAAAATCCCGAGGAGATGCTCCCCGTACAACTTAACGAGGAAACCATAAGCACATCCACGAATGTAAAATACTTGGGGCACATCATCACTGAAGACCTCTCGGATGATGGTGATATTGAACGACAGAGGAGAAGTATCAGTGTTTTGTCAAATATGATTGCCCGAAGATTCTTCCGATGCAGTAATAATGTTAAAAAAAACATTATTTAATGCATTCTGCACTAGCCTGTATACGTGTGAAACATGGTGTCAATACCGAGTAAGCTCAATGAAACGTCTCCGGATCCAATATAATGATGCGTGCAGAATCATATTTGGATTCAGAAGGTATAGCAGCGCTTCAACAATGTTCACAGAATTAGGACTCCATGGATTCGCCAGTCTGACGAGACACCGGGTCACTGGATCCAGGATGCGGCTAATGGCCTCCGACAACACGTTGGTGACCGCAGCCTTCCAGCACCAAGCTCCGCTCCTGAGTGAGCGATGGGCCCGAGCGCACTTAAGATCACGCCCTGCATAATAATTGAATATTTACTTTTGTTATTATTAATTCTTATTACTATTATTTTTATTTTCTATTTACGTTCTTATTTCTTTACTGTGTAAATATATAAATATGTATAACTATATGGGATGTGTGGGATTGCACTATCCTCCCCACATCCTGGAATAAAGATTATTATTATTATTAAATGCTTTGGACATGAAATTATTAAATGCCGTCTATTAAGATGAGGGACACTGTAGGATTTGGTCTAAAATCCGATAATACAAAGCAATTGAAGCCAGAAAATGAGGACCAGCGTTCCGAATCGGTTTTTAATCCACATTTATCGGTTTTAAGGCTTCCAAAAACTCTAATTATTGTTATTGGATCTGATAGGATGTAGCTATTTTTAACAAATAGCAAAAGTTAATGAGAAAAACCTCGAACGCTTTCGCATTTATTTTAATATACTTTTTATCATGTTAACATTAATTTGTATTATTAATACCACACTTAATTTTAATTTTTATATAACATCTGTTCATAGTTGTGTTTAAATAAAAAAAAATCAGAGTGTAATCCACACGCGGTAGAAGTGAAACTAGAAAGTCGTTAGATGTCGGTTTCATAAATGGTTTGAAGATTGGATATTGATTTCACAAAAATAAAAATGTTTTTTTTTTTGGATTTTGTAGGATTCGAACCTCCGTTCGCTTGATGCCCGTCTCTCTGGCCGAAGACTTGTCATACGCCTCGCCCACTGCGCTATGGGAGGCACGAGCTGAAGTGTGAATTTACCGCATTATATTAGAACCGACGACCGCCAAATAAAAAAATTGTAACGCATTTCCGTTTCATCAAAATTACATATTACTAACGGGGCTAAAGAAGTTTCACTTCAAAAAATACTTCTTCAAACACAGTAAGCTTATTTTGTTACACCATTTTAATTTTAAATTAGTAGATTACTTAATTTTAATCACGTTTATTGTCAAACAAACCGATATGTTTCATAAGCAATGCTTATAGGTACTTCATCAAGCTTATTTTGAAACTAATAACAATAGACATATGCTTAAAGGCGTCAATGGAAAGGTGGGAATGGGAAGGGGGAGGGGGTAATTATGTATTATATTTTGGTAATTGAAGTGAAACTTCTTTAGCCCCGTTAAAGTGATTTAAAATTCGGATGAAACGGAAATGACGCACTACGGCACCTGCGAAGCATGAAACTGCGCTCCTCCCATTGGTTAAGATAAAAAACGGAAATGACTATAGGTATGCGCTCATTGGCCGCATTGTTTTTTACGGGTCGTCGGAATATAGCGCAGCGGTAAAGTGCATTGCAAATCCAACAGATGGAGGTTCGAATCCTATGAAATCCAAAAAATAAATAAAAATATTTTTGTAAATCAATATCCAATTTTCAAACCACTTTAAAATAAACAGGCAAAAGAAAGTGACATCTAGCGACTGTCTAGTTTCACTGCAGAGGGAGTGATAGATAAATGTGTTCGTCACTACTGGATGCACTGACCCCCGGTTTCCTTCATATTCCTCATACGCTTTTATTCCCAGAACTTCCTCTCATTTTCTGAAAAAAAATATTTTCTCCTGGGCTTCCCGGAGTGGAGTGGAGTTATGGTAGGTAATAATTAGGGGAGGAAAGGGAGGAGAGGGAGGGGAACGGGGGAGGTGGGGTTTACGGGAGAGGAACGAGAGAGGGGGAAAGCACGGAAGGTGAAAAGGTAACGTGTGAGGGGAAAGGGATTCGGGAGGTTAACGGGGACGAACGGGAAAGGACATGCAGGGAGAATCGATTTATTTATTTGCATAGCATTGCAACGCATGCCGGGTACCAGCTAGTAATATTATTTTAAAAATTAGGAAAATAAAATTCTGAAAAAATATGGAGTTGATTTTAAAAAATTAAAATAAGGGGCAATGAAAATCGCATTTGAATCCGTAATTAAATATTAAAACTTAAGTATAAAGTGGGTTGAAAGGTTGGATCGAATTAGCTTGTCGGCCGGTTAGCTGAAGGCTTCGATTTTAGAAAACATGTAATTTAACGGACAAATAATTCATTAACAATATAATGTTAGATGGATGGAAAAAAACAGAGATGACTACGAAAGGAGAGCACTTATTGCAATGATAAATGAAAGATGAAACTGTTAATGTAAAGAAGATAATTTCAAGTCGAAGTAATTTTAGGCAAATACCAAAAATTTAAATCCAATAATCGAAAAAAAAAAATTCTGAAAAACTGACCAAAATCAGACTTGCACCAATAATAATGCTTTAATATGAGATGAAATTCTGGACAAAGCAGAATGGTGTACATAATTAGTAGTGATAAATATAAATAAAAAATTAAAAGAAACAGAAAAAAAATCATGTGTGCAGTTCACATGCGGTAGAAGTGAATCCTTAAGAAAACTGAACTTCGAGAGAATGAGACGAACGCATGTAGGCTAATGGTAGGGTTTCTTTATTATAATATTGTTACCAAGTTTTAAAATTATTTTACATTTTATTCTTTGATGCACGTCACAAAGAGGAGGCCGATAGGCTACGAAGCGCCGAACAAAGAGGACACCAATTAGTCTCTCATTCTCTCGCAGGCTAAATCCTAGAGATGTATGTGTTTGTCTCATTTTAGTGCAGCTCGTTTCCGTTTCATCGTGTTTCAAATCACAGCGGAGCTAAAGAAGTTTTCACTTAAAAAATTACTAGTGTTCAGTCGCTTTTTCGTTTCATCGAGTTTCAAATCACAACGGTACTAAATTTCACTACAAAAAGATAACAGTCGCAACTGGTACTCGAGCCCAGTATTTCTTGTCTTCAGGAATATAGTACCTTAACCAACTCGGCCATTGGGACCCATAGCTTTTCTATCATTTTTGTTAATATTTCAAATTCAGAATTAACAATATTATCCTCAACTAATTTTCCCCATATTTTTGGCAGCTGTCTTTTTGAATGATTACAAAGTACTTAAACGAATTTTTTTAATTTAATTTAATTTATTTATTTACGCACTTACGTCCAATTTACAACGAAGTGTCACTAAATTTAGAAACGTACATTGTAAGGATTCGGAAGGTACATGAAAACAAAGATAAACAGAGAAAATAGAAGAAAAAATAAGTGTCAAGTCACGTCAAGACCTTACAAAAATTAGGGTGAATATGAAATATCTTCAATTGTTTAAAGAGTGACAGAAATCATTTAAGCTAATACCAAAAAAATCAAGGTCTATTTATACAAAGTAGTAACGTAAGACAAGGTTAAGTCAAGTCACGTCAAGACCTTGCAAAAATTAGGGTGAATATGAAATATCTGCATTGTTTAAAGAGCGACAGAAATCATTTAAGCTATTACCAAAAAAATCAACGTCAATTTATACAAAGTAGTAACGTAAGACAAGAGATTCTGGGTTCGAGGCCAGTTGCTACCGTTACCTATTTTTTTTGTATTTTCTTTTTCATGCTTACTTTAGATTAACTAACTAACTAACCGTTTCCCCGCAGGGGTAGGCAGAGAGAACGGACCGCCAAATAACTCGGTCTTGGCACACACTCCTTGCCTCGTTCACTTTCATACATCGTCTCATTCTATTATTCTGACTCTTGACATGGTCCGACTCAAGTATCTGATTCACTTGGTCGTGCCATGTCTTACTCTTCTACCATTCACATTTGTGTCATATATTCTCCTTACACTCTTTTCCTCGTTCATTCGCTCTACATGCCCAAACCATCGGAGCGTTCCATTCTTGATCTTACTCATTACGTTTACATCATCGTTGCATTATTTGCGGATCGGTTTTACCACACATACGCTTAGGGATCTCATTTCTACAGCATTCAGTCTACTTTCGCTTCGCTTCTTTGAATTTATCGGTGCCAATGGCGTTCAGTCCTCCATTAATAGAGTTACCTGCATTCACCCTTCTATAAATATCTCTATCAGCCTTCCCATCTCTCGTAAACATACTTCCCAAATAAACAAACTCATCCATCTGCTCCACGTATTCATCTTTCACAACTATGTTGCACATTCTTTTCGTGCTCACTCTTTAAAATACTATCACTTTAGACTTACTTACATTCATCATTAACTCATTCTTCATACATACTTCATTCATCGTAGACACGAGAGACTTTTAGTATTATTTTCTTCTTTAATGTTATATTACACTGATCGGTATAACCTTCAAAAATTATTATAAGAAGAATTATTCTAATAAAAATTGAATGACTGATTCATAATAGGTCATGAGAAGAGTGGAAAATGTTAAGAATTGGAAGAATTTCATGAATGCTGAAGTTTATGGTAACTTGATTAATAAATATTATCTTCAAAACTTATTAAAAAGTTATTCCAATTTTAATAATTAACTATTTCGGAATCTATTGAAAAGGCTCGTTGAACTAGACGAAATAAGGTGGATCAAAAAATGTTCTACTGATAATTTTATTATTTTATTTGATAAAATCTTTTGTTCTAACATCTGCAAATTTATAATTGCCTGTTTTCAAAGATTAGGTATTGGAAATGATAGAAAATTGCGCAAAAATATTATTTTATACAATTTTTCATTATTGTACCTTTTATATAGCACTGTTCATAAAACATAAAAGCTTTTTTTTATTTTTATTTAGTAACAATCTCTAATTGATCATTAGTGTGAGGATGTATGGAAAGAAATATTTCATCGCTGAGGTAGAAATATTATGTAATAATGTCGATGGCTGAGTTCAAAACTGCAATAACTCCAAAATGTTGGATTCGATCGTTTTATATTTTGTGAGTGAAATTCCTTTTTTTTAAGAAAAAAAAAATATGTGAAGATGATGTTGCCAGTAGAAAATAATTTCAAAATGAGAATTGTGAGAAGTATAGATTTTCCAAATTTACGCCCTGCTTTCCCATACCGTTACTATATTTCGTTTGCAATCCCTCCCTCAGCCCCTCCCTCGTCCCCCACCCCTTCATAACCCCTCGCCTGTGCGTCTTTTCCCATGTGCCTTCCTTCCTGACACGTTCCCCTACAACATCTCCTTCACCTCCCGCGTTTCCTTTCTATCTTCCACGCCTTCCCCATCTCCCGTGTCTCCTCGTCTCGCAAATCCCCATCCACGTTTCCAACCTTCTCTCCTGCGTTCCCCTTAGACCTTCTCGCCTTCTCCCTCCTTGTTCCAACTTGTTCACCCTTCCATGAACCCCCCTCCTTCGTTTAATTCCCCCTTCCGGATCCCCCCCCACAGTGCTTCCATGATGATAAACTGTATGGTACACACACACTTCTCGTAGTTTTGCGCACGGATTTCCCAAAATTTACCCCCTGCCATCCCATACCGCTACAATGTCTCGTTTGTAATCCTTACGTCTGCTTCTTTCTCTTCTGTTCCCCCGCGTTCCCTCCCTCTTCCCGCGTCTCCCTTTCACGTTTCAATTTGAGAAGATGTCTACTGCCTACGCATTACAGGTAATAAGCCTAATTTCCAATGAAACAATAAAATTAAGAACATCTGTAAATAGACAATATTTGTTGTTTTGTGCCTCACACTTAGGGATGCAAGGTTTTTAAAAATATCGATATCGATACATATCGAATGAAGTCGATATTGATATATCGATATTTATTATTTTTTTTTAAAGCTTCTAGAAATCAAATGTAGTTTTAGTTATATAAAACGTTTATCGTTTATGTGTGTACATAATTTTTTATACTTACCTATGTGAATAACCACAAAATATGGATAGATAGGTTAAATGTGTTTTTGTTCATAAGTTTATTTAAAAAATAAATATTCCATTATTTTGTACCAGCTGTCGAACTTAAAAATAACTTTGATAGTCGCCGGTTTCTGCTTTGAGTTACAGTGGTAATCAGTCGGTGTAGCTAGTAATAGCATTTTAACCAATTTTGAGGGTATTTTATTTTGGGTGACTTTTTCGATATTTCGATACGCTATATTGAGTTTTTCGATATTGATATATCGATATCGGCGTATCGATAAATATCGATATTTTTAGGGATCAATACATCGATATTTATAGGTTTTCCGATATATCGTTGCATACCTACTCACACTCCTGATTTGAATAACATAACATGTAATAACATAATATTGTTTTGGCATCGGGAGCCACGTTGCATTGTTTATTTAGTAGTCATGCGAAAATCACAACAAAGTGTAATATTACAACGGGAATATAGGAGGTATGTCAATTACCAACCCTCGAAACAGCATTACCTATGATAACAGAGGTCCTAAAGGAAATTACTTCCATTAGTTTCCCCTATTTTTTTTTCATGTTTTCAGATTTATCTCAATTTCGAAGTCATCCATCGATATGTTTACCCGTAAGTAGTGCTTAAGACGCAAGAAGCAGGTAGTTGGGGTGGCTTCAAAGGGTTTATCAAGGAGAAACAATGAGGATAAGCCTCCGCAGGTTGACGTCACACAGAAGTATTCCATCCCCAAACAGGCATCACCCCTAATCGGGCGAGGACAACAAGAAGCAGGGGTGGATTGTCATAGTTAGCGAGGATTAGAGAGGCTTAGCTGTGTTCTATTATTGTTTAATATAACAATTATACGAATATTCATGTGTGGAGTATCTATTTTGAAATTGAGGGGTGTTCAATCAATGCACAACCATCGATATTAAAAACTGGCAGTAATGAAGAGTACACTCCACCGTTTTTGTTATTTTTGATCTATTTGATATAATGCGAAATATTACTTTAATCAGGTAAGAAAGCTGTAATTATTTTTAACTAGCTGGTTCCCGGCATGCGTTGCTTTGCCATTTAATAAAGAAATTGTTTCGCTCTGCGTGTCCTTTCTTATTCGTCCCGTTTCTTCCCGTACCCTTTCTCTCCCACATCCCCTTCCCCTTACGCGTTCCCACTCAGCCTTATCCGCCTTCCCTCTCCCCAATCCCCTTTCCCGCTTCCTCTGCCCTGCAACAAACCCCCCTCTCGAGTTCCCCTCCCTTCTCCCGCATTCCATACATTCATTCCCTGTACATTCAGTTTTCAAATGGCTCGCGTGCCACTTATTGCAATTTTTTTAATACAAATTTCATTATGACAGAGCTCACCGATTCTTTTATACAAATCTTGTCCTGACAATAACGAACACAAAAAAAAGAATTATCCAATTTGGTGCAGTCGTTTGGAAGTTATGCGCCTACATACATTTCGGCGATTCATTTTTATTTAAATAGAAGATAGAAGACAGAAGATTGAAGATCGAAGATAGAACATATAAGATATAAGATAGACGATAGAAGATAGAAGATAGACGATAGCAGATATACGATAGACGATAGAAGATAGAAGATAGAAGATAGAAGATAGAAGATAGAAGATAGAAGATAGAAGATAGAAGATAGAAGATAGAAGATAGAAGATAGAAGATAGAAGATAGAAGATAGAAGATAGAAGATAGAAGATAGAAGATAGAAGATAGAAGATAGAAGATAGAAGATAGAAGATAGAAGATAGAAGATAGAAGATAGAAGATAGAAGATAGAAGATAGAAGATAGAAGATAGAAGATAGAAGATAGAAGATAGAAGATATAAGATAGAAGATAGAAGATAGAAGATAGAAGATAGAAGATAGAAGATAGAAGCTAGAAGATAGAAGATAGAAGAAAGAATATAGAAGATAGAATAAGAAGATAGAGGATTTATGTGTTTTTAAATCATTTTGCAGCTGTTTCGGCTGATGGTTTTTACATACACGGCAAAATGATTTCTGTGTTCTTACAATGACAATGAAGTGTATTTGTAAGAATGGTACTCACGGCAAACAAAAGGGAGATGATTTCTCTGTGACTTGGTACACTGAAAGGCGATATAACTTCTCTACGTATGGTTCACTATGTCTTTGATCGATTTCAATAATAATGTTCTTATATGCGATTAATAAATTCACAGGGATATCGTTGGCACTGTGGTTGATTGCGAACACAGAAGTGCTGTGTAAAGGGAAGGGAACAATTCGTTGTCGTAGAATAAAACTCTATTCCCAAACAAAACACAAAAATAATTCGCCGGATTGTCATCTATAATCAGCGCTAACAGCAAAATTGATGGGATGTTTCTCAAAACTCATTTATTTAAAATTTTTTCAAATTTGGCCTGAGAAAGCAAAATTGTTCTTTATGTATTTTTTCACAATAGTTTTGCAAAACGACGTGACGTTACAAAAGCTACTTACCTTAGAAAAATAACTTTCAAAATGACTATTTCTTACGAAAAGTCTTATTCCATCCAATGTTATTTCACGATAAGAATTATTGCACTAGTAATAATTATTATCCTGACTTGATAAAACTCCGCCTGGCTGCATATTTAATTGTTGATTCGCTTTTGTTTTCGTTTCTTAGACTGGCAACTCTATCAACATGATTTCCGGCGAGGTACTTCTTGAATAATATTCACCTAAAATTGAGAATACTCCTCATCAAGACCTATGTATGGAGTATCTTGATGTACAGCTGCGAAACATGATGCCTATCCGAAAGAGATAAACGGAGACTAGAGGCTTTTGTGATGTGGTCCTATAGAAGACTATTTGGAATTTCCTGGAGAGACCAGATTACAAATGTGGAGGTTCTCCAAAGAATCGAAGGAGGAAGGCACCTGCTCAGGACCTTGTCCGAAAGGCGTGCAAGATAGATCGGCCATGTAATACGACAAGAAGGCCTCTTCCATGCCATAATGGAGGGTATGACCGAGGGGATAAACTCTAGGGAACGCCCACCTGCTGGTGGACGTGCGCTGCTCATCATATGCAGAGTTGAGTTCAAAAGATCCAGGGAAGAGTGGGAGAGACGAATAGAGGAAATTGCTGCAAACCAATCCCAGGATTGAAACCAGAGAGAGGGACTTCGTGAATTACCGCCGTCACGGGAAGCGACGGGTATTCGATTTGTCACCTAACATTATAGTTTGTGATTTAATATTCCTAGTTTGAATTATGGAAATTGACACCGCGTGCCGGATCTTTAAGTTTGTGATCTTTAAACACGAGCCCTTGTAGTTATTCGGGCATCATCGATAGCGAGTACGCTATCTTGACCTTGACATGGCGTGTCCTTGTGCTCTTTGAAATATCCATATGACCGTGCCTTGTTTTGCATCAGTCTTTCGCGATCGGGCATTTAAATGGCCTTGGCCGGCCCAACCCATCCGTATTTTAAGATCGAAGGAATCCCTGCGGTTTTTCCCTTGGTGAGGGAACACACTGAGTGTCAGCAAAATCCTGACCAGGTCGCCACGGCGAAATCCTGACGATTCCTCGTACGTGGAACCTGGAGACGGTTCTAGTTGAGAATCCTGCAGCTAAACAACGAGAGGGTGGCGGCTGCCCTGGAGTATTCTCAGAATATTCCCAGCATCCGGCGCGTTTTATCTGCTCATCATCAAAGTGTTTACGGGTTGATAGCTATAATTTAGAATATCGCATGGTCCACAGGTATTTATTATTTGTTCTTTAGTAATTTCTCCAATATTAACAATACTTTGGTTCGCAAAACCGTGTCATTATAACAATGTTCATTGTTCATACAATGTTCAATGCTACATGTTCCTTTTAGTTAAATATACTAGCATCTGTTATTTTGAAATCTAATATTTTATTTCATATTCAATTAATGCTCACAAATAAGGAACCTGTTGCTTTTCCACTATCCTGTTGAGAGTCCCAGCTCTGCCGTTAAAAAAAATAAATAAACTATGTTTCAGTTACTAAAACAAGAAGCTTATACCATTTTAGCCAATAGAAATAGGAAGCATTTGGCCACGACTAAATTTGACTTTGAGTAAATGGCCGCTTATTTGATTTGCATGTAAGTTGCTCTCAACTGTGTTATCTGGCGTTTCAAAATCAGCTTGTTATATAAATTGCAAATTTTATATTATTTTTAATTTTCGATAAAATTTTATTATTCAAATTGAATATTATGAAAAAATACCCCTCAATAATAATAATCAATATTATATAATATCAATAATTGACCTTATCGCTCAACCTGTCTCTCCCTCAATCCGGCCTGCCCCGCAGTTGATGGGCAGATGCATCCACCGCCAAGACCCGGAAAAACCTCACCCCATGAACCCGGCCCTCCCTGCTAAGTCACCAAACGTAGCAAATCACTTGGGATGATCTGAGACAGAGGTGTTGGTTATCCAATAAATGGTTCTCGGGGCGATGGTACCTCGACTCCCAAATTGTTGTTCACTACATTATAAAATATATGTACCTAGGTACAAGGATAATAATAATTTCGTGTGCACCTCGGTCAAATGTACCTACTTTATTTAAAATAATGACAGAGCAGTTAATTCGTGATAAGTGATAAGTGAAAATTTATGTCAGAAATTTTAGCTCAATTAGCCTAAAATCACATCTCTCATTGTCAGTATTATCAACACCGGTTTTTTCTTCCGACATGATAATATTTTCAAATTTAAGTTTCCACGTGTTAAAAATGACAATGAAGAAACTTTCTTACCCATGTGAAAATAACACATCTAAAATTGTTTCCTAAGTACCAAATAGCTTTCCAGTGTAATGTTTGTGCGAAGACGAATCCAGCGCGTAAAAACATCCACAAACATCCACAAACTTCCAAACCATTATTTCACGTCTACTTCCTACTTTGCTTAAGTGTGTCGTGGTATTCCCCATAGCGGAGTCGTTCCCAATGGGCATAGACACGCCTTCGGTGCAAACCATGAACTCGGAGAACATTATATGGGGTACGGTTCCATATTAAGTCCCCGTGGTAGGTATTATATGAAAGAGGATAAGAGTTCAAGTAGAGAAATGTGGTATTTGTCCTGTGGGGCTATGCGACTTTTCCTGATCCCACGGGGCTCGGAGACATCGCGAGCGGTTTCATAAGAATATCTCATATTGTTAACCCAAGTATTTAGCCTAGCCAAGACGTAGAGCGAAAAACTCTTTATTTTGTTCGATTATGTCCCTCCAAAGTTACAAAAATAATTTTAACCACATAACTCATCTTAGATGTGACGAACCGACTGAATTTGTGAAAGAGTATCTAGAAATTATTGTATTATTTGTAACCAGTATTAGGCTAGATACGTAAGTTAAGCGAGGTCCCAATCCACGAAGGTGCAAGATGTCGCTCCTTTCACTACGTGGGAAGGGAGAACATAGTCTCTTTTTCCGCTATAGAGCTGGTTTGATATTCTGCTTCCTTTGACGTAGCTGGATCTGTTCCAGAGAGAGGTAGAGAAGTCTATGGTACGGCTAAGTAATGGTAACACTATTTATTGGATTACTAAAATTTAATACTTCGTTAATGCAAAAAAAAGATGAGGCGAGAAGCAGGCAAAGCGAGGTAGAGCAGGCAAGTAGATAGAGAGAGGCGTAAGCGAGGAATAAGTTGAAGACGATCTGGCTTGTGAGGGTTTGCGGCCCGTATTCAAAGACGTTGACAGCGGTTCAACGATTTCAAAATTCTTGCAAAAAAAATAAAAAAGTAAAAGTGCGAAAGTGAAGTGCTCGGGCGGGTGGTTGCACCGAATCCACCCTTGGCCTCGCGTTTCCTGTTGTGACCATGTCATAAATGCTGACATTGTCACACGCTCAGCACGTCCGTTACATACATTCGAAGTATGAAACGAAACAGTCACAATAACTTGTGTTACATGAAATACTATTTTCTAAAGAAATATAGAATTTTTAAAGCGAAAAGCACCGCATTAGCTGCTTTGGCTATGTTAGGAGGGGCTTTGGCTAGGGGGGGCTTTCACAATGGCGAAAAGCTGTAAGAAGGCTGTGATAGAAAGATTTATTGAATTAAACTATACCATAAGTAAACCTCAATAATTTCTAAGGCCAAAATTTGAACAGTAACATAATATTGTCTCAATTGTTAGTTTTCATTCCGATTTATCATGAATATTTTTGATGCTGTCGAAAATTGAGACCCATTTGAACAAAAAAAAACACATTAACGATAAACATAGAAGTTTACCATTATTCAAGAAATATCTGAACAATATTTTTATGTAGAATATTTGATATCTAAGGAGCATCAAATAGGGTCTATTGCATATATTTGTGTATTTCTATATTAATCTACAATGTAAAAACTTGTTACCGTTTTCTGCATTTTGTTATGTATTATTCATCACATTAAAATAGTCACCTGTAAATTTTGTAATTTTTTTATTGTCGATACATTATTTTACAAAATTTCATAGTATTTCAATCCAGTAATGTTGGCCTCGCTGGGTTGTTTACCCGTGCTGAGGCCCCATTTTATAATATACCTAATAATTTATACATAACACAGTTGGAAAAAAAACAAATATACAATGTTGGAGACGAAACAAAAAAAAAAGATTTAAAATAAAGGTAAATTTAAACTAAAAATAGAGAACAAAAATTAAATCTAAGAAATTAACAAACTAAAAAAAAATATTTTTGAATGTAGCTATTACTTTGTGGTTATCCATTATAATAAAATGAAACAATGTAACTTTGTATAAACCACTTATAAAATGTCAAAAATCCGACAATAATTTTGGTCGGATTTGCACATTTTATAAGTGGTTTATACAAAGTTACATTGTTTCATTTTAAAAAAAAATAATTAAATGAAAATTGGCGTATATTATGTTTTATGTGTTTGTGAGTGTTACGTGTTTTATATTATTGGTTTTGTGTGTTGCGTGTATATGTTTTATTATACCAGT
Organism: Limnephilus rhombicus; assembly: GCA_929108145.2. Lineage (NCBI taxonomy): Eukaryota > Metazoa > Arthropoda > Insecta > Trichoptera > Limnephilidae > Limnephilus > Limnephilus rhombicus. The sequence goes on along the minus strand of OV815284.1, from coordinate 10,102,415 downwards.
TAAATAAAAAAATATTATTATTTTTTAATTACTAATATACCTACAAGTTTATTTCTATGCCATTTACAACTTAGAAATTTTCTCTTTTATTGTAATGCACTATCTTTCCTTAAAGTTATCTGTATACCTAGCTTTCATATGATGTTTACTAGTTATCATTTTTATTTAAAAACTAGTTATCTTCTTTATTAAAAAAATGTCATGTAAAAGCCCATCAGGGCGTTGAAAATTAATAAATAAAATAATAATAAATAAATATTCAAAATTTCCCCTGATTTGCTAAAATCACCCTGCTTGCGTCAAATATAACGTTACTGAAACTTATATTTAAACCCAAGCACCTGAATTTTAACAGGGCTTAAAACATGTCTTAAATAGTTGATTAATTTAGACACCTCTGCCGAACTGTACTGGGAATAAGAACGGAGGGCCGAAGGAATCGAGCTGTAGAGCCTTAAGATTCAGTCCTTTGTGAAATTGAAACCAATTATAATGATAATAACGGGAGACTCAAGAAGGGCCTTCTTCGATGATTAAGATGGGCTTAGCGTAAAAAGTTTCAGAGATTTAATTGAAGTGGAGTCGTATGAATAGAATAGAATATACGTTTATGGGAATCGTCTGAATAATAATATAGCTTTTGTTTAAGTGAAGGCTTAAGTCTCGCTTTCTCAGAAGATATTGTTATGACTCTAATGGGTTTTATATCAATTTGAAGACTTTGAGAACATATTCAATTGTTACAGTAATATTTAAATAAAAATAAACTCAAATTTCATTTGTAGCTCCCAAGAGTGACCGCATCTATGGCGCTAGATTCAGAGATCTGGGAATAGACAACCAGAAAAGCTCTCATGCACTTTATCATGTTCACGACAAGTGAGGCGAAGATGAATGCAAAATCATGATTTCGATTAATCTTTAATACAAATCGGTTTACATTATAAATACTAAAAAAATATGTTTTGGAAGCTTTTCCTACCTTTTCATTGAGTAGAACTATAATAAAATTGTTAACTTAGTACTTTAAAGAAATGCGTGAACGCACATAACGAACAACTTTTTAAGTAAATAATTTTAGAGAAAAATGAAACAATTCAACTTTGTATAAACCACTTATATAATGCGTAAATCCGACCAGTTTCGGAACAAACGTTCCTTCTTCATGGAAAGCTTATACTAATTTGACAGTTTCGAACAATGTTTTATTATGGTAGGGGTGGAGCCGTTGCTAGTTTGTAGATTGGGTGGGTAGGTATTAATGTAGAATGGGTGGGTAGGGGAACAAATCCTTGATTGGGCTATAAGACAATATTTTTTGTTTGTTGATAATAGATTCATTATTTTTAAGGGATTTTTAAATTTCATATAATTTTATGTCGTAGAAGACGTAGGATTGATATTGCGTGCATTCAAGAAACCAAATGGAAAAATACAAATATAGACAAGTGCGATAGCTGGAAACACAGACAAATGATTATAAATTATATTACTACGGAGAAAGCAGTACCAGAAACGGTGTAGCCATTGTGAGGTTTTAATTAATAATTTTTTAAAATTTGTTTTTTTTTTTTTAGCAGAGGTTTCATGAAAATGTGATAAAAGTAATAGCACCAAATGATAGAATTATAATGTTAAAATTGGTAATATGTAACGCTATTTACAATATCATATGTGCATATGCACCATAAATGGGATGTGATAGAGAAGAAAGAGACAGTTTTTGGGACAAGCTGGAAGAATTAATCCAAAACATTCCAGAAAATAAGGCTATCATGATAGTGGCAGACATGAAAGGGCATGTGGGGAAGTCAAATAGGGGCCATGATACTAGCCATGGCAGTTTTGGATATGGAGTGCGAAACGAACTAGGAGATGAGCTACTAAATTTCGCAGATGCATACGGTTTCACAATCATCAACACATTCTACCGAAAGAAACTAGAACATCTCATAACCTACAAAAGTGGAAATGCTGCAACACAAATAGATTATTGGCTATGTAGAAACGAAACGAGGAAAACGCTCAGAGACTGTAAAGTTATCCCCGGTGAACCCCTTGCAACACAACATCGCCTACTATTGCTGGAATTACATGTAACGAGACATAAATTGTTTAAAGATAAGATAAAACCTACAACCAAAATTAAGTGGTTCAATATCTCAAAAGAAAACCGAAAACAGTTAACATCAAAACTCCAAAACTGGATGCTAGAAAATCTCCTAAAAGAAGATACACAAAACCCAACTGAAATGTGGAAAGCATTTGAACAGGTATGTTTACAGGAAGCCAAACAACATCTGGGAGTCTCCAAGGGTAAACTGAAAATAAAGAAGGAATCGTGGTGGTGGACAAATGAGTTGCAAACGTGTCTAAAAGAGAAGAAAACTACTTGGGAGGCGGGAATGGGTACCGCCGCCCCGGGAACCTTTATTGGATAACCAACACCTCTGCCATAGGTCACCCCAAGTGGTTCGCTACGTTTGGTGATTTAGCAGGGGTGCCCGGGTTCATGGGGTGAGGTTTGTCTAGGTCTTGGAGGCGGATGACCAGGACATACTGAACCCCAGATTCCTACCCACCCCTTAAACCCTTTTCCTTCCCAGAACTCTCCTCTCCTTCCTTTCCTTAAAAAAACCCTCCACACAGCATTCTCAAAGATGACATAGGCCCTGAGGGAAATTATTTTCCTCAGGGCCTCCTGTGTGGAGCTCATGTAAAAAAAAAAAAAAAAAAACTTTCAGAAACTGGTCAAACTGTAAGTGCGATGGCGAGAAAGAGCAACTCCGGATAGTGTATAAACAAGTCAAAAAGACAGCAAAAAAATTAGTTTCCTCTGCACAACATGAGGTATTGAAAGAGCTGTATGATGACCTAGAAACACCAAATGGGGTGCAAAGAATTTACAAAATCGCAGCACACAGGAAAAAAAGGGCCAAATCAATTAGAAAACCCAAATACATAGAAGACACTGACGGTGAGTTGATCACAGACGAAACCAAAATATGTCAAAGATGGAAAGATTATTATTCTACATTACTGAATGAAGAATTTCCAAGAAGAACTCAAGTGTCAGAGCAACCAGTGCAGGGGCCAGTTGAAGAAATCACTCAAACAGAAGTTAAACTAGCCATATCACAAATGAAAGTGGGGAAAACAGTGGGGCCAGACAATATTCCAGTTGAATTATGGAAAGAATGTGGTGAAGTAGGACATAAATGGCTGTGCACTCTGTACAATAAAGTACTGAATGGAGAACCAATGCCAGAAAACTTTAGGCAGAGTTACCTTCTTCCATTTTACAAAAATAAAGGAGACTCTAGGAAGTGCGACAATTATAGAGGGATAAAGCTTATGTCTCACACCATGAAAATATATGAGAGAATTATCAACACACGAATAAGGAAAATTGTAAAAATACACGACGATCAATGCGGTTTTGTGTCGAGAAAATCAACAATAAATGCTATTCAAACAGTCAGAATAATAGTTGAAAAACATCGAGATGCAAAAAAAGATTTGCACATGGTATTTATAGACTTGGAAAAAGCATTTGACAGGGTTCCCCGAAGCCTGACATGGGCGGCATTGAGAGCCCACAATGTACCAGAAGGATATGTGCTCTCCATACAAGATATGTATACAAACGTTGAAACTCAAGTAAGATGCACATCAGGGACATCACCAAAATTTCCAATTAAAGTGGGGGTACACCAAGGATCTGTCCTCAGCCCACTGCTATTCATAATGATCATGAATTATCTAACAAGCCAAGAAATGAACAGTATTCTCAAGACTATGATTTTTGCAGATGATGTAGTACTGATAGCAGATAATCATTGTGACTTACAGAATAGCCTGGAAAGGTGCAGAAAGATCCTGGAGGATAATGGCCTAAAAATTAGCAGGAAAAAGACTGAATATTTGTATTTACCATTTGAAGACACAAATGCTGTAACTCCTTCGATGCAACTGGATGGAGTAACATTAGCCAACTGTGATTCATTTAAGTATCTGGGCTCACTAATCCACAGAGACAGAGGATGTGCAGCGGATGTCATCCATAGAATAGGTGTGGGATGGATTAAATTTAGATCCGTAACAGGAATATTGTGTGACTCCAAAATGCCTATAAAACTGAAAGGAAAGATATACCAGACTATTTTAAGACCCGCAATAATGTATGGCTCCGAATGCTGGACTATGTACAACTCCTACACTAGGCAACTTGAAACAGCAGAAATGCGAATGCTTAGATGGTCGGCAGGAGTATCACTAAAAGATAAGATCAAAAGTTCACGCATTCGTGGTAGCCTGGGTGTCACAGACATAAATAGTAAGCTGGAAGAACGACAGTTGGGATGGTATGGACACATAAGACGGAGACCATCAGACCACACAGTGAGGCAGGCAATGTCTATGGAGCTTCACCGACAGTCATCCAGAGGAAGACCGAAGAACTCCTGGATGACTCAAATTTCCAAAATTCTTCAGAGAAACGGCCTGGATGAAGGCGATACCCAGAACAGAAGATATTACAACCTGAGAACGAGAAGAGCCGACCCCAACAGCCTACCTAGGCAATGAGTTGGGACAGCGCGAGGAAGAAGAAGAAGACTTAGTTTACAAAATGGAAAACTTGAAATATCGCGTTATTTACGAGTACGAGTTCCACCGTGGCACTAGTGCTGCAAAAACGGCTCGAAGTATTAATGATGTGCCGCAAAAGAAAATACAGTGCGTTTTTGGTTCCAACGTTTTCGTTCTGGAAATTTCGACCTACAGAACAAGCCCCGTGGACGGCCGGAGACCAAAGTTGATAATGAAGAATTGAAGGCTATTGTGGAAGCGGATCCATCGTAAACCACGTCCGAGTTAGCTGCAGGCTGCGGTGTTAGTGATAAAACTGTTTTAATCCACTTGAAGCAAATTGGGAAGGTGAAAAAGCTTGAAAGGTGGGTCACCTCACGAAATGAGTGAAGCAAATCAACAAACGCGCGTTGACCGCTAGACCACACACTGCACAACAGACGGCTACTAAATTAGAGGAGCTTCAATTTGAATGTCAAAGACATCCACCGTACTCTCCGGACCTTGCCCCAAAAGATTACCATTTTTTTCGAAATTTGGATAACTTCTTGCAAGGAAAAAAATTCAACTCCGATGGGGCAGTCCAAACCGCCTTCAAAGATTTTTTTGTTTCCCGTCCGAATGTTTTTTTTTAGTAAAGGGATCGATGAACTACCCACGAGATGGCAAAAGTGCATAGATAGCAATGGTACACACTTTGATTAAATAAATATATTATATTTAAAAAAATCGACTTTATGTTCCTCCCATACAAAACGTCAATTTCATATGTAAGGACCTATTATTATAATATTAAATGTTTTAAATTAGTCAAAACATAGACACGACTACTTGAGTTTTATCACCCTTTAGTCTCATCTCATCGAAAATATTAAATAAATAAAAAATATCGAAATGCTCAGATCGAAAAAAACTATTTTATGGGTTCGCTACCACATTCTTACGTTGAATTATCGGCATGTTCTTATTACGATTTTCTAATCACCGTGTGCAAGTTATTTCAAGTTAATTTTAACTAAATATATTTAATGCAATCAGACTCTATTTTCACTACATTATAATAACAATAGACAAATTAATTAAAAAATTGTTTTTGCCACTAATTTTGTCTTTAATTAAAATAAAAGCAATAAAAACGTAATTAAGGCAAGCCACAATGAGAGTAGGTACTTTAACGGACATAGTCGAGTGATAATAACACAACTTGGTTAATTTTTATAGCGCCATTTTTGTGAAATATCTCCTTAAAAGGCCTCCATAATGCTAGAAAATAACATAAAACTACCTTAAAAATAATTGCTGTACACATAGATTAAACAAATGAAAACGAAATGTCGCGGACTTGGAAAAGGTTCACATTCGCACACAACCCAAAAATATAGAATTTGGGCTGGCTCTGAAAGAAGGTTTTTAACATACTTTTGTTAAGGTTTTATTTCAATAACTTTTAAATAATATATTTAGTTACATAATGATGTCCGTTGATTAATCTGCCTTAGTCAACGAGGAAGCTTTTATAAACTTTTGAAGGACTGATTTAGAATTTCAAAATAAGGATAAGGATTTTTTTTACAACTCTAGACAGGAGGCTCGGAGGAAATTTCTGTGAGGGCTAATGTCATCTTTGGGTATGCTGTGTGGTGGGTCTTTTAAAAGTAAGGAAGGAGAGGAAGTTTTTGGAGGGAAAAGGGTTTGAAGGGTGGGTAGGAATCTGGGAGGCAGTGGGTCCAAGAGTGATGGACGTATTAATCCTCCAACTGCGGTGCAAGGCGATGGATCCAGAGAGTCCTGCTGGAGAGGCAAAATGATCGCCCTCAACCAGTCTCTGCCGATCCCAAATGCATTTGCTGCCACAACCCAGACAAGTCTCACCCCATGAACCCAGGAACCCCTGCTTTGTCACCAAACGTAGAGAAACATTTAGGGTGACATTCCTGTGGTAGAGTTATTGGTTATCTAATGAATATTGGCCTCCCATATTGAATATAATGCGTATGATTTACGAAAAGCGCTTTGGTTCCAATGACGTTACTCATATATTTAAGTTACTTGACGAAACTTGATATTTTAAATAATGCCCAGTTTAAAATAATAATGACATTCAATATTCAACTAGTTATATTAATTTTTATCTTTAATTAAAATCGAAAAAAATGGTGGAAGTATGGGAAAACTAGGACAATTATAACATCTGGGTCAGGGACCAACAATAATGAGGGTGAACGGTCAGGTCAACAAGGGACGAATGTCTCCAGGTGGATTGCAGTGCGTTAGTAAATTTGCATATTAATTAAAGTTCATGCATAAGCAATAATTTCAACAACAAGTTTTTAATATTTATGACTTATAAATAATTGATACCGGTCTGAATGTTTTCAAAGGTTCTGGATGAATTAATTTAATGTGTGGTATACACTACCATGAATATTTATGCTACCAATCTTTTTCTTATAACTCCATATCAACTCTAATTGTATTGTATTTTTAGTAGCGTTTTAGTTTCTGATAAATGGGTCAAGCCTGCACAAATGGTGGACTGGAAAAAAGCGGAAAGTATTTTTGCTTTATTAACAAATTTTAGTATTAAACTTAATACCCCTAATAATTCCTGTAAAAAAATCTGTACGAAAAGTTATTTATTCACACAGTACAAGGTTTTTATTTTATTTTTTACATTAACTCTATACAAAATAATTTCCCTCAGGGCTTGTGTCATTTTGGAGATACTGCCTGGAGGATTTTTTTGTGGAAAGAAATAAGTGAACCTGTGTCTTGAAGAGATGCATGTTGTAGGAGCGAGAAAACTCCGAGGCCGGCAAATCGTTAAACAACTGTTGGACTCAAGAACGAGTCGTATAAACGACGCATTCTCATGTGACAAATGTCAACTGCGTACATATATTGGACGCGCGTTTTACGTGCTTCCAGATTATATCGTTGCCGAAGTAATCAATGACGCTAGTTGCTCGGACCATCATCCATTAGAACAAGAACAGCATTCCCACTTGACGCCTGTGCTCTAAAGATTATAAACCACTTGTTAAAATAAGGATAATCTATCAAACGGACCGCCCGTTTTCTGCACAGAGTCGAAGGTTTTTTCATGTATTTTAGGGCTCCAGTGTAGCTGAAAAGTTCAACCGAGGGGGGCGCAGTTGTAATTTGTACAGGGTTTGAAATTGGTACTAACTACAATATCTGTGTGCCCTGTACAGTTTGCCAAGCTTCTGGGAGGCTAACTTAATTCTGGCCATGATATTTTATTTTAATATTTCGGAAAATAGGCATACAAAAAAGCTTTTAGGTTATTTAATGAGTAATTAAATAAATCTACTGTATTAGAAATATCAATCAATAACCATTCCTCTTGTCATGCTATGTTGAGTTAGAACGTGTGTTCTGCTGTGCGGTATCTTTAACAAGGCGTGGCGACGACTATGACAGAATTTTAATTTTTTTTTAATTTATTTATTTATTTAAACGCCCATTGGGCTTTTGCATACAGTGCAGTACATGCACATTTAAGTCATACCGATTTCGATGTGTACCGCCACCGCCGATAACCAGCATCTCTGCCATATATAAGAGGTTCGCTACGTTTGGTGGCTTAGCTGAGGTGCCCGGGTTTTGTGTGGCGGATGTGTCTGCCCACCAGCTGCGTGGTAAGCCGGATCGGGAGACCTTTAGATCTCTGCAGCAAGACTCCCTCGGAACATTGTCTTGCACCGCAATGGGAGGGATGGATTTGTACGTCCGTCACTCCTTAAGACACTGGACCCTAGGTTCCTACACACCCCTCATATATTTTTCCTTTCCAGAACGTCCTCTCCTTTCTTTCCTCAAAATACCCACCACACAGCATCCCCAATGATAACATAGGCCCTGAAGGGAAGTATCTTCCTCAGAGTCTCCTATGTGGAGCCAACGTAAAAAAGAGGAATGGGCTGTCAGTAGAGTAATGCATTATGTTAATAGAATGTAAATTTTGCAAGATTCGCAAAACGTCTGGTTTCTAGGCTAAATCTATTCGTTGTCTAATTCGGATAAGATCCTTGCTTCCACGTGTAGATATAGATAATGTAGATGTAGATATAGATAATCCTGAAGATTTTTTTCTGGATTTGTTACTGCGTGTATATATTATAATTATTTAGTCTGGTGCGGAGTTCGTATACCACTAGCATACTCCATTTTATTAGTTAATTATATTATGCACAACAATATTTTATGAAATTCAAGACAGAAATAGGTGTGAAAATGACATGATGCTTAAAACAGATTTCTGTCGACTGTTAATTGAGATAAAGTATTGTTAGCAGTGGGTGTTTGCGGGGTCAAACAGTGGGGAGGAACAAAGATTTTTTAAAGGTAGTATTATGTATATATCTATACCTACCTATATCTAGAAAAATATCTATTACCTACGTCAAAATATTATTATAATAATGTGCAAACACAAGATAGACCGTCACCTGCAAATTCGCCCTGCTAAATATTATTAGAAGATCTAATACATACGTCAAACAATAATAATAATAATGTGCAAACGCAAGATAGACCGTCACCTTCAAATTCGCCCTACTAAATTAATTATTAGAAGATCTAGTATCTACGTTAAACTATCATAACAATAATGTGCAAACACAAGATAGACCGTCACCTGCAAATTCGCCCTACTAAATTAATTATTAGAACACCTATTATATCTACGTCAAACTATCATAACAATAATGTGCAAACACAAGATAGACCGTCACCTGCAAATTCGCCCTACAAAAATTAATCAAAATAGCAGTACTCCATAGGTACCTACTGCGGCGTACAATCACAAAACCAAACAAAACTTTGTCACTAGAGCGCTAGAGCCAATCATAAATGGTCGATTCTACTTCGGAAGTGTTCGTTTTTTTGAGGCGCGCCTCAGACTAAACAACACGCGAGCGTCGGCTACCGTTCATTTCAATTCCCCACACCCCTCCGCCTACATGAAATCAGTGGTTCTTGGAGGCGGGATCAATATCTGCCTCTCCGCGTATTGTTGTTTTAGTAGCTCGTTTGGGCGTTGCGCTGCACTGGTTTGATGAGTTACATAATATAAGTACAACCAGTCCTAGTAAAATAATAAAATATTCATGGCTAATATTTAATTGAAATAACACGTTCGGTATAAGTTCTACTATAAGTTATGTTATTATATTATTACAGGCCAGTTGCTTCATAAATCTGAAATAATAACAGAACTTGAATAGAACTTTCACAGAACCTGAAAATGAACTTCAAATACTTGATGAATTATTTAATTTTTTTGAAACAACCCAACCTAATACTCGTACAATTTATACATTGATAACATTTAAAATAAAATAAAAAAACTCACGGCTGGGCATCATTTGAGATGAGTAGCGCGTGATAGGTCCCAATGGAAAATGTTAGAGGAGGCCTATGCTAACAAGCAAACTGAGTTTCGGGATATATTATAATAAAGAAGAACATGCCTAGTATACCTAACAGAAGTCCAGAATAAAAAGGTTAATTATTATCATTATAACATTTAAAATAAAGTTGTACTATCTTTTGGACGTATGGATACGTGCATCTTTTTTTCCCGTTTCTACTCTATTTTTAAGGAGTCACAATCACTACTGCCTCATAGCTATTGTTGGGTAGGACACGAAATCAGAATAAGTTTGTATGAGGTACTCAAATACTGAAATGAGGTGTTGAGGTGCCCCACCTTAATTGGGGTGAGTTGTGACATTATTTTAGCTTACGGGTGAGAATGGGGGGGGGGGGGAAGGGGTGGCTAGAGAATTTCACAGAACGTATTTTTTACATTAGCTCCACACAGGGGGCCCTGAGGAAAATAATTCCCCTCAGAGCCTGTGTCATCTTACTGTGGACGTATTAATCCATCCCTCCAGCGGTGCTAGGCGATGTTGCGAGAGAGTAAGGCCTGAGAAGTCAAAAGGACTCCCTCAACCACTCTCTCCGGATTCGGCCTGCTATGCAGCTGGTGGGCAGTCGCATCCGCCGCCAAGATCTGGACAAACCTAATAATTTATGATAAAAGAATATTAAAAGCAGTTGGGACTCTTGTGCGGCATTCACATAACAATAATTTACAATATATATTTTTAATTAATTGGGTCAGTTGAGGCTCTTGTGCGGTATTCACTTAATAATTTATAATAAAAAATATATATTTTTTTGGGATAGTTATGACTCTTGTGCGGTATTCACATAACAATAATTTATGATAAAAAATATTTTTAAAAAAATCACCTCGCCATTTCACACCTGACGGATGTAAAAAAAAATGTTATGCAATACAAGAATCACCTCACCTCACCACCTCATACATTTGTCCCATACAATACGTGATGTGACATGTAGTTCAATACACCAACTACCTCACACCTCACCTCACATTTGTCCCATTGTGACAAGACATGTAGTCCAATACACCAACCCCCTCACACCTCACCTCTCATTTGTCCCATCGTGACAAGACATGTAGTCCAATACACCAACCTCCTCACACCTCATTTTTGTCCCATATGACAACGTGACATGACATTTGTAGTATTACAAAGAAAAAGAGTTGGTACAAATACATTTTAGGTTTTTGTATGGGATATTTGAGGTGCCTATTGTATGAGGTACTCAACACTACTCATAGCAACACCCGCCATTGATTGTTAGCGCTTTCCCACAGTTCGAATAAAGTTTAAACGAGTATACCGATGTAATGCACAATTAGCAACTTCTGCATTCAACAATAATACCTTAAAGCTCTTCACGTGCGAAACAAAACACCTCCCTTCCCTCTATTGCCCATTACGGCCTTCAAAATAACAAAGTCGATAAGAATTTACTCCAAGTTTTCTAGTTGCTATCTTCGCCGCCAGGGGCGTTACCTACCCACTTCCCCTTCCGGTCTGCATAATTAAAGATGGCTTTCTTTGTTCCAAAAGGAAAAGTTGGTTGGCCATACTGTTTCTCAGATAATGTGCCCCCTCGTGGGGAGTTATCAAATTTCATTTGAATAATATCAGGAACTTGTGATTGGAATTAAAATTGTAATTATTTTAATCGCCTGGAGAAGTTTGTGTAGATTACGAGCGCGAATATTTAAAAGCAATATTAAGTAGGTACTGCTTTTTTCTGTCGGTGTTTTTAACGCTTTAAATTTTAAATATTTGAGTAGCTAGATACAATTTTTTACCCTTATAAAATCACAAGAAGTGACTCTGCCTTAGCGAGATTAAAACTGCATATTTTTTTAAGTGAAAACTTCTTTAGCACTGGTGTGATTTGAAACTCGTTGAAACGGAAGCAAGCGATATTAAAAAGAGACAAACACATACATATATAGGATTTAGCCTGCGAGAGAATGAGAGAGCAATAAAATATTTAATTATCGTAGAAAGCAAACACTTTGTGGCTTGACATTATTTAGTATGAAACAAGTACTTTGTTTAAAAAACCACTTTATTTTTATTTATATTTGTCGACCGGTTTCGGTTGACCTCAACCTTTTTCAGGACAATAAACATATAAACTAAATTACAGTACAGAGTTAAGATTATAAGGTAAACACAAAAAAAAGAGAGAGCATATAAGATAGGGAGAGAACATCAGATACTGGTTGGTGGAAGGGCAGGAGGAGGGCTCTTATAAGCTCTCTTTTTCTTTTGTGTTTACCTTAGAATCTTAACTCTGTACTGTAATTTAGTTTATATGTTTATTGTCCTGAAGAAGGTTGACGTCAACCGAAACCGGTCGACAAATATAAATAAAAATAAAGTGATTTTTTTAAACAAAGTACTTGTTTCATTCTATAAAATATTTAATTATTTCACCGGCACTCAGTTACAATATAAACGATAAATCCACTGTCCCACGTAAGTCTCCTGTAAACTAGTGGTATAAAGCGCCTGACGAACTTTAGCAGCCGGACATTCAGCGGAACAAGCATCAAATCCTACGAAATAAAAAAAAAATATATTTTTGTAAAATCAATATCCAATCTTCAAACCACTCCAAAATGAACATGCAAAGAAAACACAAAAGAAAGCGATATATAGCGACTCCGCAGAAGAAAACACAAATACTAATAAGTTGACCAAATGTACAGAAGAAGGTGCACTGAAATTCGACGACAAAAATATGGAATAAATAATTCTTCACATTGATAAAAAAGTGCTTTGTAGTCTTCCACTCTTGTCTACTTTAGTTTTTTGAAGATTCAGCTTCTACCGCGTGTGAATCGCACAGTCTGATTTTTTTCTATAGTATCATAAATTTTTTTAATTTTTTTATTTAGTAACTATATAATATTTTTTACATTTTTATATGAAACATGTTAGTTAGATGTATATATAAAATATATTCGTAGTCCTCCTCACTAGGAGATCCTGTGCTGAGGTGGACTATGCTTTGGATAAGTTTTTCAGCGACTTCTATGGTTTAACTTCATTGGATAAGGTTTTCCAGAAACTTCTATGATGTTTTAAGTATACTAGTAAGTTCATTTTCCGATAGAATCTTCAGCCAACATTTAATGTCCTTAATGTAGCTATTTTTTATTTTTATTTGTTTGATACTAAGTGTGAGTTTGTTATATAACTTTACTGCTAAAAATGCAGAACTTCTTTGACCGAATGAAGAGTTACACTTTGGTATATTAAGTATGTCTGTTTGTTTAGCTCTGGTTTTATGAGCGTGTGAGGTGTCTGCCTCTGAATCATTTTTGTGGTGATGTACTAGAATGTTTTTGGCATAGATTTTCTGTATGCTTGGAACATCAAACTGTTTAAAAATTTCTGCTGTTGACGTCCTTATGGGGACCTTTAGAATGGTCTGTATAATGCAATTCTGAGTTATCTTAAGTTGTTTTAAGTGATTAGATGCTGCTGAGCCCCATCCTATTACTCCATATTCCAATCGAGAATCATAATACAGTTTCAAAATCATAATACAGTAATACAGTTTCAAAAAATTACAAATTTCAAATTAATATAATTTTTTTTTTTGCTTTTTCCGCCTAATTTATTTGCGACCGTAACCGATTTCAACATGTTGAGGCTATCTCCAGACTGATACAGTTGTTTCTTAACCTAAGGTCTATATACCTGGCATATGGGAGAGGGAGAGGGGGGTTAATAGGGGATGGTAAACAAGGACTTTATTCAAATTATATGGATTTTCCCTTAATTGTTGCTATGCTGTCTTTGACGTTTGAATATCTAGTTATTTGATCATTAGTCCATTACCAGTAGGCAAAATTACAACCTGTTCGTAGATTACTTTATTGTTTGGGAACACCTTGCATGAAATATTAATAACCCACTTTATGGTTGTTCTGTATGTGTATTAATATCGATATTATATTAATGATAACACGGAATTTTCGATTGATAGATAAAAGGGATACATAGGTACTTTGATATTAGAGTAGAAAAAATATTATAATGACCTCTGTATCAACAAAATTGATATTTTTCTTTATAACACGTGATAAAATTATAGTGGTTAAGGAGCGGAGATTTTATCATACGATTCTTATCTTTTATTCATTACAAAGTTGGGATCCACTTTTTAGCTAGGCACAAGGTCACAAATAAATTAAGTGGAAAATGACATGAATTGTTTTAATACATTATTATAATGGAATTCCACCACAAATTGTCAGTGTCAAAAAAAAATTAATATTATTTTTTTTTAAAAGAAACACTAAAAATTTCAGGGTCATGAACAACCTGATCATATTTGAAAATCTCCTACTTCCACCACAGTAAGCGGAACATTTTGGTTGTGTCGTGATGGAGGACTTAGCCAGCCGAGGAATCGAACACGTGACGCCTGCCAACTCAGCCACTGACCGGTGTTATGTCGTAATATTTCTTGGATGATTGTATAGCGCCGTTTTTATTTTAAAAAAAAACACCAGTGCTGTAGAATAAAATTGTCTGATATACCGGTGGTAGGTACTTTATCGCTTGCTTGGAATTGAAAAGATTTAGTTCATATTTTGATATTTAATTTTTTATTAAGTCAAACGAAATACAGTAATTTTGCTTTCTTAACTGTAGTACACACTAAATAATTCTTAATATTATTGTTCTTAATACCTGAGTAATGTCTTATTCTTATGTAAATTCATTTTGATTTTTAGGCTGTACCACACACGAGGAAAATAATTTTCCTCGGGGCTCAGGTCTTCTTCGGGGATGCTGGGAGCGTTTAAAATCTTTTTATGAAAGGAAGGAGTGGAATATCTGGGGAGGAATAAGGTAAAAAGGGTGGGTAGGAATCTTGGGGTCAGGGTGTCCCGGAGAGACGCACACATGAAAGAATCCTGCTGGAGAGGTCAACATCTCTCCCTCAACCAAGTCTCTTCCGATAAGCCTGCCATGCAGTTGGTGGGCAGATGCATCCATCGTCAAGATCCGGTCATACCTGACTCCATGAAACCGGGCTCCCTTGCGGTTTCAATTGGGGCGGCGAAACAAATTTTTCTAAAAATACAATTTGAACATAATATACAGGGTGTTAAGGGAAGTACTTGACTTACTTTAACCAGTGATTCCTGACATTATTTGGAGTAAAAAATGTATATGTAATTTTGGTCTCCGGTGACTTTTTTTGACGAAATTTTTTTTTTCAAAATTTTTTTCATCAAAATCAAACAAAAAAAAATTCTCCCGCATGTCGTCACTGGTCACTCAGCTGGGTGTCCGGCGAACCCCTTACCCCGCATCCAAATGTTCAACAACTACCATTTTTTAATGTTTTTGTAGAAAACAAAAAAAAAACATAAAAAATGTCACCGGGGACCAAAATTTCGTTTACATTTTTTACTCCAAATAATGTCAGGAATCACTGGTTAAAGTAAGTCAAGTACGTCCCTTAACACCCTGTATAACGACGAAAACATATTGCTTTTAAAAGGCGTGAATTTAGTAAACCTTTACAGCCTTACTTAAAAAAACCTTTCACGGCCGGTAACCTGTGTTGTTGCAACAACATTAATAAACCCTGTATACACTAAAACACGATCTATTACTAATAAGCTTTCTTCCGCGGTCACGCTGTAAATATGCATTGAATGTATTTTTCGTCTGACAATGTTGTATATATGGTTATAATTTACTTGGTAAAAATGGTTGTTTTAATTCTTTTCCGTTAGGGGCGTTACTGGCGCGCCTGCGCATTTTTGAAAAACAGTTTAGTTTTTTTTAATATTTATGACGGGATATTAGTAAATATTGTGATTTTACTTAATGCTTTCTATTATAGTGACCAATTCAATCTTCTATTCATATAATTAATATATTTACCGTGTTTTTTGTGGTTTTTCATCAGTTTTACATATTAGCACAATAGTCGTACTTTGAAAGTTGAACAGTTAGAAAATTAAAAGAGGTAGAGGTACTAAAGAAGGAGGTAGCGCAACACGGCATAACATCCCAAAAACAAATAACGAAAAAGTTAGAAAATTATTTTATTGGTAACATAAAAGAACAAATTAACATTTAAGGATCTTTATTTTAGAGAATTTCTTAAAGCTGATGTTTTTTAAATAATATTAATATCTAATACACGTGGTGTAAAATGTATGAAAGAAATTAACGTCTTTAGGGATACAAGAAATCCGTTTTAAATGTCGGTTTATTTTTAGGTTATTTTTTGGCATTAAAGCAAACAACGAAATTTTTTATTATTTTTTTTATGTACGCACGAGGAAAAAGTGTGGTGACAGTTTCCTTCCAAATTTATTATATAAAAGGAGTGTGTTTTTTAAATTTTGAGTTGTTTTTTTAATTTCTCTACATTTTGATCAAAAATGTTTTGGTAAGAAGTTTTTTTCATATGGCGATTTCTTAATACTAAAATATATTTCAAACAAATACACAAATCTGAAAGGTAATTTTATCTTGTTTTTCTGAATGGTATTTGTTTTAATGACATCTTTATAAATAAAAAAAATATAAAGAACATTCAAAATACTTTGGAAAAATTCCAAAATTCATTCAGAAATCATAAACAAAACAGTTGTCCATCTGAAATAAATTACACTCATAGTCTGTGTAAGCAATGTATATTTCTTTCCATGAACAATTTTTTAATTAGTAGTGTTTTCACATACTTACACGCTCGTCAATTTAATAAAATTTTCACTGGGTTTTTTAGTAAGGCTGTTAAAATTCAAGATCATTGTTTCATATCCGAACGAACCACAAAAAGAAAATAAACTTTTTTCCTTAAATTTCCATTAAGGTAGGTAATTTGCACGCCAAATATATATTATACATGCAAATTAATATGTTATTATTAGATTATTTTTTTCAAGAGAAATGTTTCATTATTTCTTTTTTGGTCCTTCGAGTACATTGGTTAACACAAATAACAAAGAAAAAATTCAGCAACGTAAAGATACTCAAAAATTGTTAAATATCTATCTGTTCATATTCATCGGAAGTTTTGTTTGAATTCCTTTAAGAAATATTATTACCATTTTCCTGGAACTACTGCCATCTGTTGAAAGGAATTGTAATTTTTTTGAGGGATGAAAATTTCCCTTTTACTGAATACACCAATGCCATCTATTTAGAGAAGCCAGAACTAAAACGAGAAAGTTTCGGAGGTTAGAGAAATACAGGTAAAACCAATGAATTATCAAAGGGTGGTTTGTATGGAAGCTTGTAAAGTGTTTGTTCATACCGACAAAAGATGGATTTATTTAAAAGTTGGGAAAACATATTTTTTGAACAATCCCAATAGTAATAATATGTACAATATGTATAAAATAAAACGAGAGATATGATTTGAGATTTTCTTCACACCTTACCTCACCTCAAATATAGACATTCAATATGAGTTTACCAGTTTTTAAGAGATACCTGAAAGATATTTTTATATATCATGTTTTTATGATCAACGAGCATCGCGTAGGATGTATTACGTATTATTATTTTTATATTCTTTCTATTTATCTATAAAGCAAAAACTTGTTTCACTTTTGTCTTTTTCTGTGTCACGCACTTTGTCATGTACGAGTATGTTTTATTCACCTGTAAATTTTGTATTGTTAACCTACACCATATTATTATTTTTACAAATTGTTTTCTTTTTCTTTTCTTATATATAATTTTCACTTAAATGCACCTTTATACCAACCGTATATGGTGTTTTATTTTTATTTAAACATTGTGTCCCTGTCATAATCAAGTAAAAGCCCATCAGGGCGATGAAAATTAATAAATAGATGAAGTATTTGAATATTAGTAGTAATAAGTAGTTTAGAGACCACTACTCAATCAATCGATAAACCTGCACGCAATGACGTCTGTAATGGTGATATAAATACATTCTTAAAGTTAATTTTGTTTATTTAATTATTACTGGTTTCCTAATTGGACAGTGCTTTGTGTTTTTGATTTTTGAGGTTACCGAATCCAAAACTGCTAAGACTCTTATTCATGGTTCATGGGGTGAGATCTGTCCAGGTCTTGGCGGCGGATATGTCTGCCCATCAATTCTCAGCGGGCCGGATCTCCAGCTGGACTCTCTCGACCCAAGGCCTTGCATCACAGCAGGAGGGTTAGATGTCACTTCTGGATATATTGACCATTTTTCTTCCTTCCTCGCCTGCTTTTCCTCTAAAAGACTCAGCACACAGCATCCCAAAGTTTGCCTTAAGCCCTGAGGGAATTTTTTTTTTCGGGGCCTCCTATTTTTTTTTTTTTTTTTTTTTTAATTGAAAGAATACATATAATCAACAAACAAGTCCTGCTAAGCCAATTGTATTGGCTTGTCAACAGGTGCTTATATTTTAGTTTCATATACATTTTTAAAATTTAAAATTTACATCTTATATCTACAGATTCAACATTTTTCGTACATATCAATATAAATATTTTTTTCCGATAGCTAATTTTTCAACATATATTTAACCTTATTCAAAGAATTACATTGCTTTATAGTGTCAGGTAATAAATTAAATATCTTTGGTATAATGTGTTCAAACGTTCTCTGTCCGTACTTATTCTTAAATTTCGGAACTATTAACCCGTCATTGCGCGTGAATCTAGTGCTGTATTTATGTTCTAATTTGTCTTTATGCTGCGGGGTAAATATATGCTGAATTATAATTTTGTGCACATACAGGTAAAATTTTGGCACTCTGAAATAGCAACGGTGTATGTATTATGTCTCTGTTTGAAAATATTAGGGACGACTAATAATTTTACAATTGCGTTTTGTACAACTTGGACTTGTTTCAGATTGGTTATAGTAGTATTTCCCCATATTGTTAATCCATATATTATAATAGATTCTGCCAGTGACATATAAATTATTTTAAGTGTTTCAATTGATAGAAAAAAATGTATGTGTACATTCTGCCAGCAATTGATCTAGTCTTTTACAGTTTTAAAAAAAAAATATGTTTGTCCCATTTAAAAAAACAATCTACTGTAACACCAAGATACACGTATTCCGTAAATAATTCTAAGCTTTCACATTTACAATTAGTTGGAATATTTTTATGGACAAATTTAAAATTATGAGAAATAATATTAGGATTAAATTGAAATTTGGCATTAGGTGACCTTATATGCATTACATTATGTGACCATTTACAAATTTGATTAAAGTCAATTTGCATGAGTTCAATTGCAATTTTTAGATCTTTATGTGATATGACATATTTTCAAATATGGAACCTTGTGGAACTCCTGCAGATACATTTTTTGTTTTACTAAAAGTATTATTTATTTTGGTATATATTTTTCTATCTCTAAGATAATCTTAATATATAAAACAAAGTCGGGTTAGTTACACTATTTATAACTCGAGAACGGCTGGACCGATTTTGATGATCATTGATTTGTTGGATTAGTCTCCGGCCCGGATAACAGAATAACTATTAAAACATCGCAAAAATTCACGAAAAAGAAAGTTATGAAGAAAATTCATTTCTTCATACATTTTGTATGGAAAGAATTTTCATCTTTTGAAAGAGCTGTGGCAATGTTGTGTCAGTTGAAGTTTGCGTGAATTCCAAAAATTCAAAAACGTCAATTGTCAATGCGCTGATTGTTTCGCTTTTGTTCTTTAACATATAATGCTGCCTCTCTTTCTTACACACTAAATGTCAACAGTCGAAAATGAGACAAACGGTTAACGCGTGTCTTCACCCTTCCAAAGGAAAAATACAATAATTATAATAAATTTCCCTCACACGCATAAAGAAAATGAAACGCAATCCCCGTAAGGGGCCATCCATAATTGACGTTACGGGAGGGGAGGGGAGTAGCAAGTGTGACTAAGGGTATGGGGTGGTCATCAGCTCTGTGACTTCACATGCAAAAAAAATTTGAACTACTGTTTTGATTACTTTTAGATGTCACACTAGGGGGGAGGGATCTCATAAATGTGACGATGTGTGACAGGGACGGGGGGAGGGGGGAAAAATCTTAAAATTCGTGTGACGTAATTTATGGATGGCTCCCAAGTGAGTGGAAAAGTAAGAAAATCAATAATTTCTTGATTGTGTAATTTTTAACTTAATAAAAAAACTGAATTTAATTCAGCTAATAAATTAACACAACAGTTACTGATTCTGAGGGGGTACGAAGTTCGCCGGGACAGCTAGTCTTTAAATATTTTTAACACATTTCCTCTTATTCCAGTGTGGAGTTAACGTAAAATAAAACGTAAACATTAGACCTGTAAGTATAAATGTTTAGATATCTTCAATATACATATAGAGTACAGAAATACCTACTCTCTGGTTGAACAGGCGGGATTTTAAGGATTATCTTAATAATTCAGCCAAAGTCCCCATGTCCAGTCCATGGTTTGAAATTGGCAGGTAACAAATACCCACTTAAGGTTCTTAATTAGATTAAACTTAAAAAATTTAAAAATTTATATATAATATCATCGCAGTGCGTTCAATTCCCATTCGGCGGTACCCATACCCATACCCAATTTGGGAGGCGGGTATGGGTACCGCCGCCCCGGGAACCATTTATTGGACAACCAACACCCCTGCCACAGGTCACTCCAAGTGGTTTGGTGACTTAGCAGGGGTGCCCAGGTTCATGGGATGAGGTTTGTCTAGGTCTTGGTGGCGGATACGTTTGCCCAACCACTGCGTGGCGGGCTGGATCGGAGGAGACTGTTTGAGGGAGGCCTTTTGACCTCTACAGACGGATTCTCCCGACCCTTCGCCTTGCACCGCAGTGTGAGGAATAGATTCATACGTCCGTCACTCCTGGCTACACTAACCCCCAGGTTCCTATCCACCTCTCATACTTTTTTCCTTCCCATATCTTCTTCTCCTCCAACCCTCCAAAAAACCTCCACACAGCATCCTCAAAGATTACATAGGCCCCTAAGGAAATTGTTTTCCTCGGTGCCTCCTGTGTGGAGCTAATGTAAAAAAAAAAAATTATAAAAAAAAAAAACATTAAAAATAATAATAAATAAAAATAAGACTGAACAAAATGTAAGTAATGTAAACAAATGTTGCGTCACATTTCATATCGTGTTTTCATAAGGCGGTTTATGGCAAACATACCCAACATACTAGTCACAAAGCTGGTTTGAATATTGCAACAAATAAATAAAACACGAAAAAGCAATATAAACCTTGCAAAAATAACCAATCACCAATATCACATTCTTAATCGCAACCCAATTTGAACAAGTTTATGAATTTCTTTTATATAGCAGCAACATATGATTCCTGTAGGAAATATTAATGCTTTCTGAAGATTTTCAGCTCAACACGCACAAACTTTCTCCAACAAAGGATGTGCCGTGCCGAAAAACTGTTATGTTCGGATTCTTGTAATAAATGTTCCGGGCCATTCATTGCCAAAGTTGCCCCATCTCGCTTTAAGGCTGTAAGGGTAGGTACTAGGTACCCATTGTGTTCCGTTTATATTTATTTCTCATTTCGCTTTTGCTGTAACTTGGTGGCATGAATTCTATGATATTAAACTTGGATTCAAAACACCCAAATTAATCTAGTCTTATTTTAACGTTTTTATTAAGGCACCGTATCCCCGTTCAAAAAGAAAAAGATGGAGAGATATGTAATTACAAATGTCAGAGAGAGCGAGCTAATATTTTTAACGATAAAATTGAAGCGAAAATTGTGAAAATGTTTAGTAAAACACAAGTAAAAGAGTATTTAAAAAAACACTGTGATTTTTTCATACATATAACTTTTAAAATAAGTGAAATGAACGTGTTTAAAATATTGAAGAAGAAAATAACAATAATAATCAAAACGAAAATATGAAAGAGAACAAGACACAGAAAACAGAAAAAAAGACAATGGTCGCAACTGGGACTCGAACCCAGACCTCTTGTCTAACCGCGATAGCGAAATTGATTAACGCGCACGTCCGGGTTAGACGAGAGGTCTGGGTTCGAGTCCAAGTTGCGACCATTGTTTTTTTTTCTGTTTTCTGTGTCTTGTTCTCTTTCATATTTTCGTTTGGATTATTATTGTTATCTTCTTCTTCAATGATATATTCATGGGAATAACCTTCAAAATTTACAAAAGAGAGTTTTCCTTATAAAAAAATTAGTGTTTATAATAATTTTCGGAGCATACTTTGAGATTTTTTTCTATCGAGGGAATTTCATATAATTTGCGTTTCAGCGTGAAAGACGTCTAGATATTATCTTAAAAAATAACATTTATTTATTTAAGAACTTATGAACTTCAAATGTTTAAGGGATATATGTAAGAAATCGGTAGAAATTCGGATAGCGGCGGCTTAATAAAATAATGTAAACTACATTTTTTTCCGTTGTGGGCAGCACGAGTTTTAATTTTATAAAAAATTACAGTATTATTTAGAGCTTGTAGACATTTTACAGAATTGACCTTCAAAACAAGAGAAAGGTCACTGTCTACATAAGATTTGAAAAAAAATCATCGCCGTTTCTACCTCTTAAGGCAGAATAATGAAATTTTCTCCACTTGACTTTCATTGAATAAATGGGAAAATTACTGTCTATATCTGATGTCGAAAAACACTTCTGAAAGTTGTAATACTTATTTATTACCATTATTATAATTTTTTTTTTTTAGTAATACCTCACAAGATTCTCAGCTGCTCCCGTATGGAGCCAGTGAGACTATGGCATTCCCAATTGGGGTATGTTGGAGGGGAAAGAGACGGGGCAGAGGAGGGGAAGTACCTGGCTATTCAGATCTGATCACCAAACGCGGCTAACGCCATTTCAAGAAACTTTTCAATTCTTTTTTTTATTTTTTTTATTGAAATAATAGATAATACATAATATAATCAACAAACAAGTCCTGCTAAGCCAATTGAATCGGCTTGTCAACAGGTTCTTATATTTTAGTTACATATTTATACATTTTTAAAATTTAAAATTTACATCTTATATCTACAGATACAACATTTTTTCATACATATCAAAATCAATATAAATCTTTTTTTTCCGATAGCCAATTTTTCACCATATATTTAACCTTATTCATAGAATTACATTGCTTTATAGTGTCAGGTAATAAATTAAATATCTTCGGTATGATATATTCAAACGTTCTCTGTCCGTACTTATTGTTAAATTTCGGAACTATTAACCCGTCGTTACGCGTGAATCTAGTGCTGTATTTATGTTCTAATTTCTCTTTATGCTGCGGGGTAAATATATGTTGAATTATAATTTTGTGCCAAAGTATTGCCTTAACAGGTAAAATTTTGGCACTTTGAAACAGCAACGGTTTATTTTGTCTCTGTTTGAAAATATTAGGGACGACCAATAATTTTACAATTGCGTTTTGTACAACTTGCACTTGTTTCAGATTGGTCATAGAAGTATTTCCACATATTGTTAATCCATATCTTATAATAGATTCTGCTAGTGACATATAAATTATTTTAAGTGTTTCAATTGATAGGAAAAAATTTAATGTGTACATTCTGCCAGCAATCGATCTGAGTCTTTTACAGGTTTTTTTTATATGTTTGTCCCATTTAAAAAAACAATCTACAGTAACACCAAGATACACGTATTCCGAAACTAATTCTAAGCTTTCACATTTACAATTAGTTGGAATATTTTTATGAATGCAATTAAAATTATGAGATATAATATTAGGATTAAATTGAAATTTGGCATTAGGTGATCTTATATGCATTACTTTGGTTTTTTTAGCATTTATTAATAGTCCTGCATCATGTGACCATTTACAGAGTTGATTAAAGTCAATTTGCATGAGTTCAATTGCAATTTTTAGATCTTTATGTGATATGACCAATGCCGTATCATCTGCGAATACAAAATGTTTCACAAAAGAGAAAAGTTTTTTCATTATGGTTACATAAATTATATATAGTGTAGGTCCTAATATGGAACCTTGTGGAACTCCTGCAGATACATTTTTTGTTTTACTAAAAGTATTATTTATTTTGATACATATTTTTCTATCTCTAAGATAATCTTTAAATAAATTTAACACACTTAATGGTGGTTTTAAACCAGGGCGATACTGACAGTATCTTCCACTCAGGAACGTGTTGAAAATGTACTATACATTGGACGCACTGCTGAAAACCAGCTTCATTCTAAGAGAAATTCTGAATTGTAGCTGAGCAGTGATATTTTCATCAATAGAACCAATGAAAAAAGAAGAAAATATGTAATGCTGTAAAAAAATTATTGATCAATAAACGTTTTTATTATTATTATTATTACATTATTTTAAATTGATTAGATGTGAAATAACACAAATTATTCAAATGAAGTTTATTTGCCCACGCCGGGATTTACTTACTTACGGGACTTACCGCTAGACCATGTTAAGTTATATATTTAATATGGAAAACACTGTTATTATTTTAAGAAAGACTTTTTATTGAAGACGTGTTTACACCATTGACATGATTGACATTAATTCCCAATAGATAGACCACAGATGACAAACATTATAGAAGTAGTTCATCGCTAGTGATGTGCAACATACAATAGTGATGTAACATCCCCTTTCTTTATTTATACAATACAATAAAATTTTAATCACATTAACACAATTATACAATTAACATTACATTAACATTACACATTATACCTATCCGGTGGTTTGACAACTCTTCCATATCTAGTAATGTAAGGGTTGTTAATGTTATTTTCTCCCACCTGTCTCTCATATCCAGCTTTTGTGATTTATTTGAAGAATGTTTTCTGTGTGTATTTGTTGATTTATTTTTTCAGCGTTGTTTTGTAACATTAATATGGTTTCTGCGATTTCCATCGTTTTTTGCAATGACAATGCAGAATCTTGTAGTAGGCGTTGATGAATGTGGTTCAAATTTGTACTCATGTTTGCTATAAATATATCTCTTACCAGAGATTATCTTAGTTCTCCAAATTCATATAACAAACTTTTGTTTTCTAGGTCCAGTAGAAAATTGTTAATGTCTTTAGAATTATTTTGTTTTCGTGTAAAAAATGAATTCCTTAACATTGTTAAGTTCTTATGAGGTGCAAAATAATTGTAAAACTTTTCCTTGACTTGTTTTAGCGTGATAGATTCCATATTCATGTTAAATGACTTGAAAATTTCCATACCTTTGGAGCCAATGGAATGAAGTAGAATTGCTATTTTTCTTTTTTCTGGGGCTTCTTCCAAACCTGATGCCACCAAGTATATTTCATAACTTTGCCACCAATTTTTCCATATTCCATCGTTATTTATGCTATTTGATGATACGTGTAGATTTGACAACGCATTAAAATCATGTTGTACGTACTTTGGCGAATCCTTCGACATCTTGTTTTTCACCACTAATATTTAATATATTATATTATAAATATTTACATCCCACTTCTGACACCAATATTTGATATGGAAAACACTGTTATTATTTTATGAAATACTTTTTATTGAAGACATGTTTACACCATTGACATGATTGACATTAATTCCCAATAGATAGACCACAGATGACAAACATTATAGAAGTAGTTCATCGCTAGTGATGTGCAACATACAATAGTGATGTGACAGACCACACAAGCCGTCAGAATTTTTTAAGTATTTAACTGAAAGAAAGTGTTTTTTTTTTCTTTTAGAAGTGCGTTTTTACCGTCGTAAATTATAACATGGCAGTGTTTGAACAGTGGCATTTCGAGTTTACTAAAGTTAACAAAATAACCATTAAGGTGATATTTAAAAGAATTCAATATTTATGTTTTCAAAGATGGCGCGAGTATAATTATTTTAGGGAAAAATGCTTTTTACAAGTATACCTATGCTTTTAAATTTTAAGATGAATTAATTGTTGCGCCAGTTTTTTTCTTTAACATGAGCTCCACAAAGAAGGCCCTGAGAAAATAATTTATCTTTAGGGATGCTGTGTGGAGGGTTTTTTTAAGGAAAGGAAGGAGAGGAGAGTTCTGGGAAGAAAAAGGTTTTAAAGGGTGAGTAGGAATCTGGGGATCAGTGTGTCCTGGTCATCCGCCTCCAAGACTAGACAAACTCACCCCGTGAATCCGGGCACCCCTGCTAAATCACCAAACATAGCGAACCACTACATCCGCATATGAAATTCGCACCATCCATGAAAGAGTAGATTATGAATTCTTTTAAGAATCACGAACCTTAGAAGTCCAATCATATTTTGCTATCAAAAGCTCAATCATAAGTTAACATTAAATTTACCTACATGAATAAATACACTTTGTAACGTAGTTTATTCTGTGAAATTTATTATTTTTTTAACATTATTTATTCGTTTTAACTATTTAGGAAATGAAAAAAAAGCATTATTAGAATAATATTTTTTTATTAGACTTGAAAAAAAAACAACTTTTACTAATTCATACAAAAATTTGGTACGAAATGAGATTCTTTCGGTTTGCTTTTTTTAAACTAAAAATGTAAAAAAAAAAATCTAATTTTTTCGACTATTATCTTATTTTTTCATTATAAATACTTTTCACACACGTCATAAAATTACAAAATGCTTAAAAATAGGTCAAATTGACCTGCAACAGTATGATAACTCCACTATGAAGGGACTTACCAAGGCAACACCGTCGACTCGTTCGATCAAAGAAGTGTACGAAAGAGAAAGCAGATATTTGTTTGCGTATAGGTAAAAATGACCTAGATTGGCCTTCTAGGGTTAAAATGAATAGTTTTTTTACAATTTTGACCACTCATTACTTACTTCCATCTTTTGTCTAACTACTGCAAAGTATTTTTATTTGAATATTTGAGTATTTCTCAAAAAGTGTACATTTTGGAAAAATAAAATGTGCCTAGAATTAGTTAAAAAATTACACATGTTTTTAATTAGTCATACAAAAAAACCATGCACCATTTTCTAGAATAAATATTAGGCTTTAAAATAACGAATAATTATCATTACAATCGTGTTAATTCGCAAACACAAATATATATATATATTTTAAAAAATAACGATTTTTACCATTCATACAAAATAAAATTGCCACCTTACCTACCTCATGTGTTTATACTTCATAAAATGCGATAATAACGTTATAATATGTGAATTTTTGTAAGTTTTAGGGTCTTAATTAAACGTAGTTTTTATACAAAGTAATTTTCTATGGGGTTTCGTAGTAAATTAATAATTTATGCACAAAAATGAAAATGAGACATATTCACTTACTTTTTAGTTACTACTCTTTAGTTACGTTTTATTTCTACTTCCACTGTAATTTCTGAACCCATTTGTTAAATTTTACAAGGGCAACACTAGCTTCATTCTGGTTGGTTGTTGGTCTGACGTCTTCGCCATTACATTAATTGTTTAAATCAGTAACAACGAGTTTCTTTAGTGGGACTACAATTTCGTAACAGGAAACATTAAAGCCTTTTTTCACAAAACGGTAAGTCTTTTTTTAATCATCTTTTTGTAATACGTGCGGTACGAACATTGCTAAGCTTACATATTTACAGTTTTAAATTCAAATGATCAAACCATTGACTTTTTATAACCCCATTTTGTCTAATTCTTATTACAATTTCGTAACTTTTATTAAGAATTTCCTAACGTAACG
Organism: Limnephilus rhombicus; assembly: GCA_929108145.2. NCBI lineage: Eukaryota > Metazoa > Arthropoda > Insecta > Trichoptera > Limnephilidae > Limnephilus > Limnephilus rhombicus. The sequence goes on along the minus strand of OV815284.1, from coordinate 10,074,734 downwards.
AAAAAGTACAATATAAGGCTGAGTGTATACAGTTACAAGCTGATTTTTATTTAATTTATTATTAAGACATAGTAATACAATATAACAGAAAAAATAAAAATTTATCGAAAAAAGAAAAGTCCCATTAAACTATTTTAAGTAGTTTGTCAATGGGTGCTTTTACTTTGAAGATATAAATAAACTTATTTTACTTTATTATGCAGTTAGAATTTTTTGTGTAAGAGTCTAATATAATTTATTCATTGAGCCAATTTTTCAACATAATATTTGTTTTACCATTTGTACATGTTTTAATTTCGGTAGGTAACATATTTAAGCAATTAGGTATCATGTGGTCCAGCGTTATTTTTCCATATATGTTTAAATTCTTAGGTTAAGAATACTATATTGTAAGTGTGTCTGTAAGTCTGTAAGTATGTAAGTTGTCCCTTTCAAATTGAAAGCATTTTTATAAATAGTTCCTCAAGCTTTTATAAAATCTTATTTAAACAAAAAAATATAATTTTTTACTCTTATAATACCGACTATAGGATTACTTTTTTAGGAATGCCCCCAAAAACCAATGCCGGAAGGCAAAACGCTTCTTAGAAGATTATTAGAAGTTTCTTAGAAGAAAATTTACCAAATGTATCCATGGCAGAAAAAGAGAAGGTAAAAAATTGCTAATTTTGCTAAATATAATTACAGATTCTTTAAAGACAGAGTTTAATAAAATAGATCCCAGAGAATAGAAAGTACTAAAAAGTAGCTACAAACCAAATTGTAAATAAACACAAATTAAAAATAGCTATTTCGATAGTGATTCAAATTATTAAATTTTTAAATGTTTTAAACACTGCCTGTTCTTTAATTTCTAAAGATTTGTTGATTATTATGTTAGGAACTTAAATTTGGGAAGCTGATAACTTTATTAAAAAAACATTAATTAATACTCATTAATTATTATTTTAAACCCTCGCAATAGATAAAACAAGTATTTGGGTCGTGAGTTTATGTGTGTTTGTAGTATATACAATAAATAAAAAAGTAAAGGATAATTACGTACATTTAAAAAAGACAATATTTTTTAAATAAATAAATAATAAAAAATAAATACAAATAATTTTAAAATTTTTGTTTTCTATATAACAAGCTTTATGTTTACTATTTAGTTACATCTTAGGGCTATTTCGTAACAACTTTTTCGTTGCGTACATTTATTTTGAGAAATACTCATTTATCGTTGTGTCCCAACTGCTCCCAACCGCCTAGAGCCAGTGAGACTACGGCATCCCTAACTGTGGTATATTGCTAGGTAGGAGGTATTGGGAAGGAAAAGGGGAGGGGGGGTGAAAAATGTGTCCTTACTGGGGTACCCAGTTCTGAAAGAACCGTTATAAAGACACATTGTACAAGTTTTCTTGTTTGAAATATAAGTAAATAACTATGTCAAAATATTACAGAGGAAAATTATAACGCTAAATCTAAATGAAAGTACAATACAAGAATTAATCTTTCTTAGGTTGCAAAATTGTATCTATATACTTCCTTCCCATGTCCATAATCCATATTTTTATGCTTCTTTTGAAGTCGGTTATTTTTCTAATGTTCTTATTGCAAGAGGGAGTAAATTAAATAATTTTATAGAGAAGTTTTGCATATTTCTTTGTCCAAAAGTCGTTTTAGTTGTAGGTTGGAATATATGTTGTAATGTGGATCTTGTGAATCGGCCCGAGTTTGTCTGTATGAAGTTATTCTGGTTTTTAATGTGTACATTAGAATATCTTTTGAATATAATTGTTTCAGTGACATTATATTCAGCGCTTTAACAACATAGTCTGTATGGGTTCTGATGGGGACTCTAAGTATAATTATCAGTATATTTTTCTCTCTAAGTATATTTTTATGTTCTTGTTACATTTTTCATTATGTTATATTTTCTTTATTGTTATAATTTTATGACAACAAGAATGTAAAAGCCCTTTAGGGCGTGTAATAAACAAAGAAACTAGTCCACAGTACAAAGATAAGTTTAGTAATAGTATTGAATCGTTTTGCGGTGATTGCTTGTTACCTCTCTAATGAAAATTAATTACCCTGTCGGCTTATCACCTCCAAACTAATTGACATTCGTTAATACTGTTTTGGGTGGTACCTTCGATGTTTCGACCCAAATACTGTTGTTTCTCTGAGAACGTTTCTGGGAATTACTGTCAAAGCGGTTTTCCCTACCTTTATACTACGTAGGTACTATTATACATGTTCGTATTATAATCATCATTATACAGGGTGTCAAGGGACGTACTTGACTTACTTACCAGTGATTACTGATATTATTATACCTCTGCCATATGTCACCCCAAATCATTTGCTACGTTTGGTGACTTAGGAAGGGTGCCGGGATTCATGGGGTGAGGTTTGTCTGGATTTGGCGGCGGATGATCTGGACACACTGAACCCTATATTCCAACTCATCCCTCTTACCCTTTTCCTTCCCAGAACTTCCTCTCGTTCCTCTCCTTAAAAATACCCTCCACACAGCATCCCCAAAGATGATATAGGCCATAAAGGATTTTTTTCTCAGAGCCTCCTGTGTGGAGCTAATGTAAAAAAAATAAAAATTATTCTGAGTAAAAAAAGATGTGAAATTTTTGGTTTCCGATATAATTTTGGACTTTTCTTCCAAATTAAAACATAAAATCATCAGTAGGTATTGGACGGTTGGGATTGGGGTAAGGGTTTGAGTAGTTACTCGGCTGAGTGACCAGTGATGCCATGTGGAAGACTTTTTCGTTTGTTTAGTTTTGAAGAAAACAAAATAGATAAAAGAAACTTCAAAAAGTCTCCAGAGACAAAAATTTACCTTTCATTTTTTACTAAAAATATATCAGGAATCACCGGTTAGAGTCAGTCAAGTACGTCCCTTAACACCCTGTATAGATCAGTCAATTTAGCAAAATTCCTTGCAAAAGGTCGGGCAGTTTTGAATGTTTGATATATTGTTTGGGTTGCCACAGGGATGTTAAAACCAAGATTGCGACCTCCGCAAACCCCCCCCCCCCCATAAACAGCAAAATGTAGGTACTTATTTTCGTTAACAGACGTTTATTTTTATATAAAAAAACGGAAAAAACAAAAAAGTGCCAAAATTTAGGTGTTTTTGCCGAGAGCGCCGGACGCGGGAGTTCGCCGTCGTCGAAAACTTGGTTTTAACATCGCAAACGATAAATCGAAAATTCAAAACTACCCGATATTTTGCAAGAAATTTCCGTTTTTATGCTAATTGTCTGGACTAATAATTGAAATTGACCCATAATTTAAAATGGCCATAAAATCCAGCTGACACAAATGGTAAAACATATTGATTTAATTTAAAGAGGAATTTTCAATGGCATAACTTATTAATTACTTAACGACATTGTTTTTAAATTTAATTTATTAATTTTGTACAATTAACGTTTTTTATACATAACACAGAATATTTATCATCAAGAATAATAATAATACCTTTCCGTCGCCATAAAGAGACAAGCACTTTTGTTTGGAGAAGGAATTCAAGCTTAAATAATAAAACCATCTAAGTAAGCAATAAAATAATGTGAATTTTATAATTAAGACGAAATTCATGAATCTTTTCTTTTTTTTACTTTAACTCCACACAGGAGGCCCTGAGGAAAATAATTTCCCTCAAAACCTATGTCATCTTTGAAGATGCTGTGTGGAGGGTCTTTTTGAGGAAAGGAAGGAGTGAACATGGGTCTTGAAGAATCAAATCGTTCCACAGCCGAGCCGTTGAACTCAAGAACGAGTCATAGAAACGACCCGTTCTCATGTGACTAATGTCAACCGTGTACAAATGTTGGGCGCGTGTTTGGCGTGTTTCTCGACTATGCACTGGTGCCGAGGGGATCAATAACGCTAGTTCCTCAGAGAATCTTCCATTGTAATACCGGTAATATATTCCCACCTGACGCCTATGCTCTAAAGATTGAAGTCCGTCTGTTAAGATGGGAGAATCTATCAAACGAACTGCCCGTTTCTGCACAGAGTCAAGTTTTTTTTTGGTATTTTGGAGCTCCAGACCAGAGGTGGCTGCAAAACTCAACCGTGGGGCGCATTTGCGATTTGTACAGGGTTAGCAGTAAAGTTGTGTACTATTAAAGTTGCGGGCCCTGTAGAGTACGCCCTCTTTCTGAGAGGCTAACTTAACTCTGGTTTCGATGGAGCCCCCGTATTGAGCTGGTCACTTAGAGTAACACCAAGCATATCGATGGAGGTTCTGTTCGGAAGATTGCTTCCGTTGAAAGAGACTAGATTTTCATTTCGATCCCTTTTAGACGTTATCAAACACGATTGGGTCTTTGAAACATTAAATTCGACAAGGTTATTCTTACCCCAAGCGAAAATACTCTTGAGGTAACTGTCCATTCTTTGCATCAAAGCCCTCCAACCTATTAGCTAGTGTGCCCTTTGGGGGCTTGTCAAACAAAAAGCTATCATGGACTGTACTGTCATCCGCGTAACAATGAATCGGTGCATATGACAAGAGGTCATTGATGTGCAACAGAAACAAAGTCGGTGACAGATCCGATCCCTGTGGGACGCCAGCATTTATCGAATGCGAGGAAGAAGTGAAACCATCAGCAACCGCCTGAATCGACCTCTTCCTCAAAATGTCGGCAATCCACGTTCGCAAGGATGCGGGAAGTCCGTAAGAAGGCAGTTTGTTGACAAACTCTCTGTGCCAAACCCAGTCACAGGCCTTAGAAATATCCAGTGCAACCGTTCACCGAAACGTTCCAGGCACCGCCCCCAAACATGCGTCACATACCGTATCCGTATGCGTACCGAATTCGTATTGACGTTCGTTAATAATTTTGTTCTTCTCGAGGTACGTGAGCAGTTTGTCGTTGATCACACGTTCCATCACCTTAGACAGAGCTGATGTGATTGCTATGGGGCGGTAGTTGACTGGGTTGGAGCGGTCACCCTTCTTTGGAATAGGGTAAATGATAGCTTTTTTCCAACCAGAGGGCACATAGCCAGACTTCAGGAACATTTTGAAAAGCTTCGTCAAAATTTGAGCTATTTCTGCAGCGCACTTCTGTAATACCAGGGCAGGTATTCCGTCAGGCTCACTAGCTTTATTAATATCAAGTCCTCGTAAGACTTGGAGCATATCCCGATGCCGGATCCTCAGCTTTTTCATATGAAAACCGCAAGGAGGAACCGACGGCGGGGTAGCACCTTGATCATCGAGAGTCGAGATTTCCGCGAACATTTTGCCTAAAAAGTTAGCCTTTTCGGCGGCGGCATTTGCTAGAGAGCCGTCAAGTCTGGTAGTTTTCGGTAGGTTTAATAATATAATAAATTTTTGTATATACCTAAAAGGTATATTTATTAACGTTTCTAATAAAATCATTGTAAGCTATTGCGTCAAGAAATTATTATGCATCGCATATTTTCTCAAATATTTTAATGCGTTTGAAATTTTGAATGGTTACTTTTCCATTTAAGACACAAATATTTTTATTTCACATTTAATGCAGCTCACAAGAGTCCCAAATGCCTGGAGCCGGTTGGCAGATATTTCCCATTTCAGGTTTATTCTGATTGAAGGATTAGAGGATAAAGGTATGGAAAAGAAGAGGGTTGGGTGGTACCTACCAGGTAATCAAAAAAATAACTTGAAAGATTTTTTTATATATTTTTTTATTTCAGTACAAAAGACAGGCATGATGTCCAAACTTTTACAGATATTAATCTTTAAATACGTTGTAATAACAAAAATAATAATAGATAATGATATTAAAATAATTGTCTAAATATGCAAAAGTTAACGATAAACAAGAATGGGTAAAAGTTAGAATGCAAATAGGTTTACAACCATTTTATCATTGGCACTTGTGCTGTTGAGACACTGATTTAGTAGGTATGTTGCAGATTGGAAGACGACGGCCGAGAACAGGGGGCGGTGGAGGCTTATTTTGAAGGAGGCCAAGGCTGGAAATGGGCTGTAGCGCCATTGAAGAAGAAGAAGAATGTTGCTTGTCTTTTCAGTTTGAAATGATTGATGGTAAATTTTAAGATTGTTTAAGGCTTTAATACAGAAAATGTCTTGCGTCCTCCTTGTTGAGTTTCTCGATGGTGTGTTGATGTTAATTTGTGAAAAAAATATTTGGTTACCTGATGCATGGATAATTGTGCGTACAAGCAATAAATCCGAAAGTTTACGTCTAGCTGTCACGGAATGTAGTTTATAGTCCAATACATACCTACAATACTTTTAGTAGAAAATTGACAGCTGTTTACCTATAAAACAAACGACATTGTGCACTTTTCTCATTTCTCTGATGCACTTTTTTCATAAAAAATACTTTATATTTCATCGCTTCATCTTTTTGGACAATGTTTTATTAGCGCTAACCTCGTTCAGTCCTCGTTTTACCCTTATCTCAATATTCCATTTCTCACAAACATACTTTTCAAATTCACAAATTTGCTCCAATTATTCATTACTATTGTCGCACTCTCTCTCTATCAAACATCATGACATTAGACTTACTTACAATTGTCATTATTTCGAAGTATATAAAAAATGAAACTTAAACATTGAAATAACAAACCTCAGATCTCATTGCCGAAGAGTGTCCACTCCGAGAGTTCCCCGGGGGCACATCGATAGTGCTAGAAGCCACGTCGAACGCCATTAGACTCGTCCTGACTTCCAAAGGCGTGCGAAGCGTTGGCCAGATAAGTGCAAACAGGTATTTTACCACAAAAGGGGCTTACTGTTTCCAACCTCCTGAAAGTAGTATAGACTCCCCAATTAGTGTATTTGGGAGGTGGGAGGCGTGGGGAGAAGAGGACAGTGGGGAAGTTCCTAGTTATTCAGATGTGGTCACCATTTCAAGCAACGTTTCATTAAAAAATTCTGAATGGTGACAATACTAAAAGAATCTTCCACTCTGGTACGTGCCGAAAATATTCCACATATTATTTCATGTTATCGAAACACTACAAATCACTTTTTCTAATTATGCAAAAAAACGCGGTGGAAGCAATTGTTGCCGCCATGGAAATAAACTCCTGATTAACTCCATCTTTCAATTCTATAAGGATCATTGCAGACAATCCAGTTAAAAGGGGGGGGGGGAGGGGTTATCTCGTGAACGCTCTTACACATATAATAATACATTATCGTTCTTTGAAATGCCCACTCAAACCTAGCCAAATTAAAAACGACATCGAAGAGGGACGTCTCAGGTGCTTGAAGGATTATTTGAATATCTTAACTGTTCGTAGAAGGTGAAGGTGAAATAAATATTTATTAACTATTGCAAGAATAATGGGTCAATGGCAAAATGTTAATTAATTTCTTCGAAAATTGTAACGCAGAGGGCGAAAACTGTGATTATAATATATTGTGAAAAAGGTTACCAGATCAAGAGGATAAACGGATCTGGAATTACCTTCCAAATGAGCCTTTGAATACCGAATTTTATAGTGTTAACCGTTTAATGGCTTTCTTCTTGTGAATGACAATCATGTTTTAAAAAACCTCTGATCTCTGAAACCAAAGAAATAAAAAAAATATATAATTAATGAAGACAATATAAGCGACACTCTATCGAAAATCTGAAACAGAGAAATCAGAAAAATGTACCTTCACTTCTAAGAATAGAACCCAGGACCTTTCCTTTTTTTTACACTAACTCCACACAGGAGGCCCTGAGGAAAATAACTTCCCTCAGAAATGCTATGTGGAGGGTCTTTTTGAGGAAAGGAAGGAGTGAACACGGGTCTTGAAGAGACCCATGTTGTGGGAGGGAGGAAACACAGAGGCCGGAAAATTGTTCCACAGCCGAGCTGTCCTTGTTCTACCGGTATTACATCTTCCATTGTAATACCGGTAGAACAAGGACAGCATTCCCACCTGACGCCTGTGCTCTAAAGATTGCAGTCCGTCTGTTAAGATGGGAGAATCTATCAAACGAACCGCCCGTTTGTGCACCGAGTCAAGGTTTTTTTTTTAGGTATTTTGGAGCTCCAGACCAGAGGTGGCTGCCAAATTCAACCGTGGGGCGCACTTGCGATTTGTACAGGGTTAGCAATTGTGTACTATTAAAGTATCTGCGGGCCATGTACAGTACGCCCAGTTTCTGAGAGGCTAACTTAACTCTGGTTTGGATGGAGCCCCCGTACCTGAGCTGGTCACTTAGAGTTACACCAAGCATATCGATGGAGATCCTTTGCCGAGGTGGAGCTCTACCACTGAGTTATGTAATGTGACCCTATCCAATTTGGTCATTTTTATTTAATATGCGACATCTATTGACTTTTCTCTAAGTCTAGGATGAATATTTATCTTTAACTTAATGAGTAAAACCTCAAATTGTAATATTTAATTCATTAAGACAATATTAGCGACACTCAATCAAAAATCTGAGACAGAAAAGTATGATACAGTTAAATATGACCGAATCGGATAGGTTCACATTAGCTTTTATTTTGATTTTATCCGCCCGATATCATCGCCACGACAAGGCAAAGGTCCTGGGTTCGATTTCTAAATGTGAACATGTCTTTTTCCGATTTTTTCGTTTTAGATTTTCGACCGAGTGTCGCTAATATTGTCTTCATTAATTAAATGTTACACTCTGAGATTTTACTTATTAAGTTAAAAAGAAAAAAAAAAATACATACCTGTATAACACCATGATCAAAAAGTTTTAGGACTTTATTCATAAAATCAAATATTTTATGAAATTATCTCGGATGCTGTTTACGGGTGCGAAGCGGTATTTTAAGTCGGTTGAACAGGAAAAAGTCGCAGGGAGCCAGATTAAGTGAATTCGAAGGCTGCTGGATAGCATTTGTATTATTTTTTCTCATAAACTCGCATACCAGGATTGCACTGTGCGACGGTGTGTTATTGTGGTGTAAAATATATTTGAGCATGTTTTCGATTTTTGAAAAAATCGAAAACATGCTCAAAGGTGGCGGTACTCAGTACAGCGTAACTTTTACAAACGTCAAGCTATGACGATGAAATTTGGAAGGAAGTGTCATGACAGATGTGGTAACCTAAGAAAAAAATATATTTACAATCGGGTGACGATGGCCGGTCCTAAGACTTTTTGATGAAGCTGGTATATATATTGCGTAGGAAATGTTCGCAAATCTTGTTTTTTTTAGTGTAAAGGATGAACAGCATTTAAGACAAAATAAAAATTATAAATAGGTGACGTTTGTTTAAAAAAAAAACATACCATGAAAATAACAAGAAAATCATTTTAAAGGAAACAAAAACTACGACATTATAAAGAATTATGTATCTCATTATTTAAGATTTTCGTGTTAATTAATAAACTAAACATATTTTAAAAATAGAGCCTTGAAATAACTCTAAGAATTGAGATAAACAGGTAAGTTATTATAGCCATTTCACAGTCGTTTCGTAGAAGGTACGATTAAACCAAGGTGCAACTTTCTTAGAGCATTGTATTCTCCGATACACATTGTAGTTCGGTTAGTTCTGGATAAAGGATCGAGACACCACTTCCCGGGAAGGGTGTAAAAGGAAGGAAGGAACCGGAAGGAAGGAAGTAGGAGGAAGGAAGTGGGAAGGGAGATTTATCTTGACCGCGAGGCCGGATTAACCGAATCCCAAATTTGGTTTATTTTATTTATGGCGAGCCTTGTTATTTGTACGGGGGATTAAGGGCATGGATTTATTTCCCCGAGATGTAATAATGCTGAAATATGTTCCGCACTGTTCTGAGCTTTCAATATTTCAATATGCAAATGTTACGTAATATTTCATGGCGGCTCGTATCGCGGCTACGTGGAAATTTAATTGAATTCTTAATTCGGGTTCGAATGAAAACAGAATTTGATAATGGGTGGCCACATTCGTTTATTAAAAAAATGCGTTATAATATAAATTTATTGATTAGTTTGATTCTGATTTTGGACAGTTATTGAAATCTAAAGTAGTCCAAGAAACAGGTCGTCGTATACGCACGTCGATGCGTCGAGAAAAAATCTTCCTTCTCTCAAGTCATATATGTATTAAAACGATAAAGACAGAAGATACTAGGTGACGTCACATATGACCTCTCTTGAGGACTAGTATATCATCATCACCTTCATCTTAAGATGAAGACATGCGAAATAATGCAAAATATACAAAATCATGTATTTTTGTTTTGAAAATTTGATCGCTTAGAAGTATTATAGATGCTTCAATTAAATACTGCTTGTAGAAGATATCTTAGCCCTTAAAAGCGTTTGTCATTTAATAAGCCTAGAAAAAAATTAAGTATAACATCCATAAAAAATCACTTTCAAGTGCAAATTCTTCCACTTATAAACCCCTTTTCGGGAATGGTTTCATTGCATAATGTGGCAAATTCAGTTTGTTTTATAATAATCGAAAAAAAATTATATTTACGCCCGAACTTCACAAAATAAAATAAAATTGCATTTTCGCGTTGTTATTTTATAATACGGCCGGCAGTCAACGAATTTGGATCTCCAAAGTGAACCCAATGCCGTCCATTTTTAGGACTACAGACTTGCCACACCCATTTTGTATCAGTTCCGCCCCGGTCACGACGGGGAATAGACGTCTCAGATTCCCCGTCGCTTGGTTCCGTGAAATCAATCTTAAATTTCGTTGTTATTTTAATAAACAATTCGTAAAGAAGAACAATGTTTTTTACAGGCCTTTGTGAAATCAACCTGTAAAAAAAATCTCAAATACCTTTCCAACCTTTCCAAAAGCTTTTTCTCAAGTACTTTTAAACTCCTCCCAAAAAGGGGCATGAATTCCGATTTTGATTTTTTCCTAGACTATTGGATCGCCTTAATAAATGTTCTACTAATCTCAGATAAAACGCTTAAATTTTCAGAGTATGTAATCTATTTAATACTAATTTCAATGATATGGACATATTTTCGTGCAATTTAAGAATACATAAAAAAAATCTTAGCTAACATTGAAATATTTGTTATGTTGTTGCTATGAATCCTGTCCGGTGGCATGTCTTTCTATTTGTAACCATGTGTTCAGTTTAGTTGTAGGTATATAATAGTGATTTTATCTAGTGAGAATAAATATTTCAATGTAATATGTTTTGATTCAGTTTTTTCATTTCAGTTCATTAATTATCTTTTAAAATGTTATTTATTTGTGTTATTATATTATATCTTATTTTATATAATACCAGCTGGTCCCGGCATGCGTTGCCATGCTTTCGCCTCCCCTTCTTCTCCTGCGTCCTCTTCCCCTCTCGCGTTCCCACTTCGCCACCTCCACCTTCACTCTCCCCACTCCACTCCCCCCCCCTTCCCCCGTCCCGCGAACACCCCTCCCGAATTACCCTCCCCCCTCCCAGGTCCCCCTCCCCCCTCCCAGGTTCCCCTCCCCCTCCCTGGTACCTCTTCCACCTTCCCCGCCTTCCCTCTTCCCTTTCTTGTCCCGCCAACCCTCCTCCCGCGTTCCATACATTCCATCCCAGTACATTCAGTTTTTAAACAGCCCGCGTGCCACCTTTTACAATTTAAATTTCCATTTTTCATGTATGTTTATAAAATTTGGTACCTAACACAGGTACCTATTTAAAATATCTAAAATTCTTGATTCGAATCAAACTATAAGGGGAGTACCTACTTTAAATAAATTTATCAACTGATTTTCAAAAATAGAATCCTGATTTAACAATCATTGTTTTGCAAAATGTCATTCTCAAACACGCGAACTGTCAAACGTGCGATAGTCGTTAGGTTTTCTGAAATTATCCAGTTTTCTGCGCAATTTTCTTATTTTTTCTCTCCGTAAGAACCATCTTCGTACTTCAAGGAATATTCTAAAAAAAGAATTAGCAAAATCGGTTCAGCTGCTCTGGAGATTTGCGCTTAGCAACACATTCAGCGATTCATTTTTATATATAAGAAGATTTACAATTTTTGTAAATATTTTAGTCCACTGGTACTGGATCTTTAGTTTTGTCCTATATTACACATAGATGCCAAAAAATCAGTTGATTTTCCGAAAAATAAAAAAAAAACGTGAGATCAGAAAAAGTTACTTTTCGTGAAAATTAAAACGGTTGTTTTTTTTATCTTAACCACTGGAGCGACAGCGCAATTTATAAGTTTTTTCTCCGATTGCTCGAGGTTTTTTGGTATTTTTTTTTCCGTCCACATTAAAAAATCATTCCATCGAATTTTAATTTTTTTATTTTTTTATTATAAAATCAATAATATTATTACTAAATTTAAAAAAAAACAGATTATTTTTAAACAAGTTCTGCTGTATAATTATTATTACGCGTGATAGCTGTTTCGACTTCTATTAATTTCAAACTACAGTTTGATAATGCCTTCAGAAGGCAAAACAGCTGTCACGCGTAATAATAATTACACTTGTTTAAAAATAAACTGTTTTTATTAATTTAATAATAATAATAATATAAGTAACAAAAAAAGATAAATGATAAGTTAAGGTAAAAAGTAAATAACAACTCATAAATTAAATAAAATAAACGAATAAGCATTAAAAATTAAACTGAAAAGAAAAAATGATGTAAATATCAAACACTAAAATGATTTTTAAATAGCCGTTTACGGAGGGTATTTCATCGTCTCCCGTCTCCAGAGGGTCATCAGGGGGGATTCCATCCAGGCAGTCATGGCGGTGATGATCGCATTCTTCGAATGGCGCAGTCTGCGCCATAAACTTCCCATGCGATGGCGGAGAAGTGCACGGAAAGTATGTACTCGTCCCTCCAGGAACATTTCCGTAGCACTGCAGTATCTCGGTAGGCGGAAAAGTTGGCGATAGGCGTTATTGTAAGCATCCTTTAACTTATGCCATTGGGTTACAGTGTAGTCAACCCACAGTTCTGATGTGTACAGCGAGGTACAGAAAGCGTTGAACAGTATTCTTTTTACTTTGGGGCTGCAGGAGTAAAAACGTCTTGACAGCATACCCGCTCTAACTGATATTGCTCTTCTCTGCCTTTCCATGTCCTCGATATTCTTAAGGTCGTCTGTCCTAGGTATTTAACACTGTGATTAACATTAATTTTCCTTTCATCTAGCCATACTGAGGGTGTTTGGACGATTTCGTTTTTCGGTTTAAAAACCATAACTATTGACTTGGTGGTATTATACAAAAGGTTATGGTTTTTTGCGAAGTCTTCACAAATTTTTAGTAATTTCTCTAATGCGCTTAGTGACGGTGCAAGAAGAACCATGTCATCTGCGTAATTAATGTTATTAACACACACTCCATTTAAATGGCAGCCTATTTTCGTGGCATTAAGTCTTTGAATAAGCTCATCGGTGTATAGATTGAACAGAACCGGAGACATGCTTCCTCCTTGCCTTACGCCACTTTTCAAAAAGAATGGGTTGGAAAATTCCCCAGACCATTTCACAATATTTTCTTGTTGCGTGTGCCAAATTGAAAGAATAGCTATTATATCTTCATAATAATATTATTGATTATATAATAAAAAAATAAAAATAAAAATGGAGTTCTAAGAATTAAACTTGATAACAATAAATACATTCCTCCGAATTTTAATATGGAGACATACAAACTGATTATAGTTCTATATAGCCAATGAATCCACCTCTATTTTGTCGATTATCACAAATTCGTAAGATTTAAAAAAATATATAGAAAATCGTAAACTTCTACTTAATTACTTAGAATTAAGGAAAATTTGCCAAAATTGGCAGCAAAGCAATCCGAGGTATTTTAAATAGTGCCATATTGTGACAAAAAGCGTTCCAGTTGTTAAAAAAAAATATTCATCTTAAATTTCACTCTTATAAACGTTTATTTCATTGGGAGAGCTGTGCAGCCATAACGTCAGATAAAAATGACAGTTAATATCACATGCACATGTTGATATATTTTTTAAGAGTGGGCGATACTCTCAGTATCGCTCTGGTGCTCCTAACACCGTGTACCTCTGGCACACGAAAAATCAAACGCCGTGCGATTGAATGACCTTCGAGATACTTGCGTAAGGGTTACCAGCAGCGACAAGATACACATACAACTGGCGCGCTGAAGACCGCTACTGGTAAGCTTTTGCATATTTTATGTTTTGAAAACCCTAATAAGAGACCTGGGCAGTACTTTTTAAATCTCTTTTGATTCTGGTGTAATAACTCTGTAGTGATATATAAAACCTAAATTTAATACCTTGGTGTAAAAATAGATACATTTTTGAGATGGAATGATCATATTAATATGTTAGCGCCCTTGAGGTGATTTTCCACGAAAACGGCGCTATATAAATTAATCAATTATTATTAATTATTATTATTATTTAGTAAATAATACTAGGAGACTTACCTATATCCGTAAAGAACTGAGATATATACTAGACAAAGAAAAATTAAAAACTGTTTATTTTGCAATAATCCAGTCTCTGCTTTCTTATAATATTGTGTGGTGTGGATCCTGCCCAAAGACTTATATAGAACCACTTAATATTGCCCAAAAAATGATTCTTATAGTTATGTTCAAGAAAAAAATTAAATATCCAACTCATTTACTTTTTAAGGAATGTAATGTAATGAACGTAAAACAGTTATATATTACACAAACGCTTTGTAGATTTTTTAATAATATGAATTTTTCAGAAAGAACACAGCAAATTCGTACTACGAGAATTGGCTCTGGTCTGAACTTTATGGCAATTCAAACTAAATCTTCTTTTGGTCAAAGAAATTATTTTTATCAAGCTCCACTCATATTTAATAGCCTTCCAGAACATATAAAGTCATCTAATTCCATGTACACTTTTAAGAAGGATCTTAAATTATTTGTGTTAGTCGAGGATTGCCAATTGATTTTCTCTACTTTGTCCTTTCTAAATTATGAGCTTAATGAGTATGTTTATAATAATAAGCTAAAATAATATTATTTTTGTTTGAACCGTTTTTGTTCATCTTCTTCTTGCCAAATCTATAGCATGTTAAATTATATACATATATTTATTATTCACAACTTAATCCTTAAAAACAAAAAAACAAAAAACAAAACTGTATTTTATTTTATTTTAAATCAGATCTCAAAACTATGGTCACCCTAAAAGTCTACATTAATGTACTACCTAGCGCCATCAGTTTAGTAGGTACCAGTAGGTACCCATAATCTAATCTTAATCTGTAAGAAATACAACAATATTTTTCTTTCAAAATCTGTATAATTTTGTGTTATTTTGTTAACTTGTATAATTATTGTTAACCTCAACACAGGCTTGTCCTAGTGAGGTAACAAATTGTATTGTAAACATTTTTACCTGCAGTGTAAAGAAACAATAAATAAATAGAAAAATAAAATAATGACTACTCCTTTTATTGGAAAAAACTCACCTACTTCAACCAACCTTCAATAAGATGATATTTAACCTGACTTAAAACGGGAGGCGATACCCATACCCACCTCACAAATTGAAAAGAGAATGCTGTGAGAGATGTAAACCAATTTCAGACGATAGAGACGAAGCCAATGTTCAAGGGAAGCCATGTAAAAAGTAACATTGGCAGAATGTCCGTAAAATTAAAAAAAAAAATAATAATTTCTAAGATATATTAACTACCTAAAGAAACAATAAATTACAAACACTTGATAAAAGAATTAAAATTATTATAACTCTCAGACAGAAGACTTATTTTCGACTTGTCTTTTATTTTTAAAATTGTTTATCTTTACATTGTATAAAATGAAGACGCACCCGCTATCTGTGTGGTGTGGTTAAGCGGGCGGTGTGGATTTTATTTAACAGATGGTGTTGGTTATACAGGTTGGGTAATGGCGTGACGTTGTGTTTCGTTAGCCACAGCAACGTGTGGCCGGGTCTGCTAGTGGTATTATGAACATGATTTATTAAACTTAATTACCATATACCAACAAGAAAAACTCGATCTGAAATTATTTTTAACTTCAGCGACTGAGCCATTTAGATATTTGCGTGTACCTAGATAGTAAGTTGGTAATACTTTCTCAGAAGCAGTAGATGTGTACAACTGCACGGAATATAGTTACGAATGGGCTATAATAATAATCGACGTTAGCATAACGGTTTGATGAAAAATTATTGACACAACATGTCGAAAAAACCCATTTTGTACTTTATAGCCTAACAGGGAATATCTCAAATATAAAGGTAAACTTAAAAATTCACGAAAAAAATTGCCTTCTTAGGATCGCATCCTGTATCTCAAACTGTAGGTATACACATTAGTAGTAATGAACAAATAAAATAATTATCGATAATAACTTCAAATGGAAAACTCAATTGAATTCCACAGTAGACAGAATGAGAAAACTGATCTATATATTTTTTAGACTTAGAAATACTGTATCATTAAAAATACAAAAAGATATTTATTACGCACTTGCACACTCTATACTACAATATGGCATTGTAGCTTGGGGGGTGCAATAAATCATCCCTACTTCCACTGGAAACAATTAAAAAAATATTAATAAAAATCATCTTAAAAAAGCCCTATTACTACCCAAAAATAAATGTTTTCCAAGATTTCCCGGTTCCCTCACTTACAAAAAATTATGACAAAATTGCACTACTACAATTCATAAAGATTTCTTTAGTAAAAATACCATACCACAATTAAATATTAGCAAAAGAATCATATCTATTGGAGGACTAACCGTACCACTAGTACCATCCACAACAGCACAGCATCAATATATATTCAAAGGTTTAAAATTATTCAATAAATTACCCCTAGATATACGATCGGAAGAAAACTACGACAAATATAAAAAAAAATTTAAATACTCTAGTACAACCTCATAACTTTACTTATTGTTTAGAAATATGTTTTGCTTTATCAATCCTTTGAATCATTTATTAACCAACCAATAATTTTATTACTTGTATCGTATTTTCTAATAAAATTACCATTAGTTTTTGTAATGATATTTATAATTTACATAGATGTAAAAGTATTTAGTTTTCCTGTCCTAAACACAAGCAGCTACTTTATAAGGAGAGTGATTGAAATATTTATTTATTTATTTATTTATTTACGCCTATTTAGGCTTTTACATACATATATATAATAATATTAACGAAATTATACTACAAAATAGTGCAGGAAACTAGTGTTTAAAACACTTGCACAAAAATAAATACAAAGTAAAAAAATTAGGTATTGAATTCGAACCACACAGTATGTAGGTACAAAATACAAAAAATCCGAAATAGTTTTTTTTCTTTCAGCCAACAAAATACTGTCAATGTGTTAGTCAATTTTAATAGCTTTAGCAAAATATTCCCCTATTTGATGAAAAAAACTTCAATAAGGTATGCTTATATAATAAAATTGATGTACTAAATATATCAACAACATCTGAGTATTTGTTTCCAAGCTATTGAATCCGTCACATAGGAGTATAATATTGTTGTAAAATTGTAACTTTAATAAATGTTTTAAATGTTATATAGTATTTAAATAAGCATATTTTACTTCATGATTGCTGTTGCACAAAATTATTGTGTATATGTATGTGTATGTCACATGTTTGTAAATGGCCGTACACAGTGGTATGTTGATATAAATAAACAAGTAAAACACAATTTGAATACAGTTTATTTGTCTAATCACACAACAATTTACAGCTTAAATATTTACAAATCATATAACGTACCCATATTCATAGGTTTCTATGTACATATAGTAGACATGGTAAGAAATCACAAATTTATTAACGAGATCAATTACATAGTTATAAGTAAGGGCTCATCTGCTAGACATTCCGAAAGAGGCTGGAACATGAAATCTACTGAACTGGCTAGAGAAAATTACATGGAAATTGTTGACGATGCATGAAGCTAGAAGAAGCGCGTATCCTTTGGGCTGGTGACCCCTGCTGAGGGCGGAGGGAGGGGGTCGAGCTGAAGCAAATGAAAAGTCGTATTCTGAAAATGTACAACTTTTTTAAATTTTGTGATTTATAATTTTAGTAAATTTGACATATCAATTCTATAATCCGCCAATTCGTGGTAGATTCCATTATAATGGTTTAACAAAACATATTTAAATAAAAAAGTTCCACTGTTTATTGGTGGATAGTTATATAATATAGATAAACTGGAAAAATACCCGAAACTCAAAAATTTATGGCCGGTAACTCGTCTGAGTGATCAGTGACGATATATTTTTGGTTTGGTTTTGGAAAAAAAATATCAAAAAGTTACCTTTGATTAAAATTTTCATTACATTTTTCCTCCAAATAATATCGGAAATTTTGGTAAAAGTAAGCCAAGTCTGTTTCTTCACTGTATACACGGTATCTGGAAACTTGTAGTATGTGGAAAACCGTTTAATCTACATTACATTTAGAGACGATTTTGAGGTTAACTTTTTTTGATATGTTTCGTTTTGGTTGTCGGATTTTTTGGTAAAATTTGAACAAAAAATCGGTCGCTACGAGGCTTAACCTAAATAAATACTGTCAATACACCAAAGCGTTGGCCTGACTCCAAAGATTTTTGTAGCTCGCAAGTTGTTTTTTTTGTTCACTAGTTTCCCTCTTGATCTATTGGTTTCCGGACATGTTTAGAGAGATTGAAATGAACATTTACATTTTTTAAAAGTACGAATTTCTGTGGGCCGTGAAATCGTAAAAACATTCTGTGAGAATGTTATTTGGGCCACGATTAATTAGATCAACTTACTCCAAAAGATTTTAGTTTTCGCATATAAAAATATTACCAATTCTATTTTTGATACTGAGAATTCGTGGTGGAATCCCATAATAATGATATTAAGTGTTCAGGATCTCAACTTCTGTTCTCCTGACAGAGCAATCCGGCGTGGTAACACCAGATTCCAACGGGAAGTGTGGCTGGAGTAACTCTTCAATAATAACTCCAGCTCTTGAATAATTGGTCTTTATTCACACAATAAAAAGACCCGTAGGGTAGCTCATGTGCGGTGAGCCCAATGATGCTATCTCTCTCCGCGGTTTTATAACCCACATGAAGTGAAAACCTGGCATCAGACGTTTTGCCAAAAACGACCCGCCCAAGACGGATGGTAACAAGAGAAGAAGGAATTAAAATCCGTGGCAATACGAACTCGCCCTCGCAATTGCCAACACAAAAAAATGTTGCCACAACCATTAGGGTGGCAATCACAAATATTAATATTTCAGTACCTGAAATCTTGAAATTATTTTTAAATTGAAATTATTTTTAACTTTTTTTCGCTTTTGTTTTATTTTTATATGAAAAAAAAGTGTTCAACATATTATTAAAAATTTACCTGTGTCTTTCCACTCATGGTTATCGTATTCGTCCACCACCTTGTTGAGCGGGTACTTTTGCTTTTTCTTTTTATGTTTTTCTGGAAAAAAAAAAAAAACATTAATACTAATTCTACCCGCACGCTTGCACGCTTGCCACAATATGGCACTATTAAAAATACCATGGATTGCTTTGCTGCCAATTTTGGAAAATTTTCCCTTATTTGTATGTAATTAAGTAGTAACATTTTTTTTATAAGTCCTACAAATATGTGATAATCGACAAAATATAGATGAATTCAATGGCTATATAGAAATACAATCAGCGTGTATTGGATAATTATTCGTGAGTAAGTGAAAAAATTAAAAGCAATAATTTTTCTATATTTATCTTAAAAATATGATGAAAAATAAAATAAAATGGTAAAAATGCATTTGTGGGGTAGTAATTTTAACACATAAACGACAAATTTTTGTTCATACGCAAATAGATAATTTGTATTTTAAGTTCAAACCCATCAAAATGATTTCTTTTATTAATTTTTATTTTATATTTCATCATATCTTAATATATAAAACAAAGTCGGGTTAGTTACACTATTTATAACTCGAGAACGGCTGAACCGATTTTGATGATCTTTGATTTGTTGGATTAGTCTCTGGCCCGGATAACAGAATAACTATTAAAACATCGCAAAAATTTACGAAAAAGAAAGTTATGAAGAAAATTAATTTCTTCATACATTTTGTATGGAACGAATTTTCATCTTTTGAAAGAGCTGTGGCAATGTTATGTCAGTTGAAGTTTGCATGAATTCCATGCAAACGGAATGGGGGAGGGGGGAGGGAGGACGGTGAGAGGGGGGGAGGGGGGGAGGTGGAGGAGGCGGAGTGGGAACCCCCCTTACACCATGCGAGCGAAGCAGCGGGAAAAAGCTAGTTTGAAATAAAAATAATTTTTCAGTTTGGTTGGGTATTTTGATCTCAAATCCAAAATAATTTTTTTTGAAATGGCCGAAACGCGATCGTTCCTCTTAAATAAACTCAATAAATTTCTAAGATATTTTTTATGTATTGTCAACTATCCAGATTATTTCCTCAATTGTTATTCGCGAATCGAACATGAAATTATTGGATGGGGATCTGCTACATCTATATATAATGAAAGAAAATTAATAAAACCCTAATATAAAAAAAACTTATTTCCGACTTGACTTTTATTTTAAAAATTGTTAATTGTCATCAGACATGTAGACAGCCCTGATTTCTTAAGCTTAATGACCCCCCGTACACCAACCAGAACTATTCGATCTTAAATTATTTTTAATTGCAGCAACAATATCAGAACTGAGTCATTTAGATACTCGCATGTACCTAGATTACACACTTTTGGTAATACTTTCTCAGAAGCAGTAGATGTGTTCAACTGCACAGAAAAAAGTTACAAACAGGCTATAATAGTAGTAATAATATCCTAAATAATAATAATCAATCTTATTGTGAAACCTACTATTTTTGTACATGGGCTCTAAATAATTAATGTAGATTATTTTAATTCATCCACAAAATTATAATATACCTACATCACTTGTAAAATCCCGTGTAGGCGTATATTAATAATCCGAATACAATTCGAAAAGATTTGAGAATAACCTTTAAGTTCCTATAATGAAGCCTCCGATTAAAATTTTCAAACAATTTGACGTAAAATGTACAATAAATATATAACAAAAATATACTATTGAAATTATTCAAATATATATAGAACCTTCTTCTTGACTACGTGTACATCACACTGGTTAAAATCAATTTATTCCTTTACAAATTCGGACAAAGGAACTACAGTTACGATTAGAAAAGTTTAATGAGCACAAGGAAAAGTCTGGCAGAAAGAAGTCCACGAATAACTCTAAAAATAATACTAAAATGATATAGAAGACGCACCTACTTAAATAAAATTAAATAATTTTAATCCGCCTCAGCACCTTAGAACAGAATTAGTGAGGAGGACTGTGAAAAAACATTGTTGGGTATTACTTATTTACAAGATTTTGTGTATTCACTTATGTTTGATACGGTGACCGGACGTATAGACCAAACTCAGAATCATGCAACTTCTATTTTTCATTTTTTCTTTAATAACTTTTAATGTCTTTTCAAACAAGTGTTGAATTTGCATGATTCTGAGTTGACATGGAACCATTTTATACAGTGGCTAAAAAAAAATTTCAGACATAAGTTTGAACAGCGCCATTGAGGTGATTTTTCACAAAAACGGCTCTATTCAAATCATCCAAATTTTAATATTATTACAATACAGATCAATCAAATTAATCACGATTGGATTTTTGACCGTGAAAACCTCAAATCACTTCTCTTGACATTATTTGAGATTCACTCTCACATCTGCCCCGATGATGGACACTGAAACGCTGTCCAATATTTTGGCTAAAAGGGAGGAGGCGCAATACGACATAATAACCTAATAATTAAACAAGATAACTCGATTACTAAAACACGTATTTCTAATTGCCCCCCAAAAAATCGATTTCAGAAATCCAAATTGTGCAGAATTTAATGAAGTTAGAGCTCAAATTTCGTACTTTTTACTTACTGATAGTTAAAGATTGGAAAATCTACCAAAAATCTCTTTTACTTCAACTTAACGAAACCGATATAATGTCAAAGTTTGTGCTCGAGTACTCGAGCAACGAGCGAAAACGTTGTCAAATATATTAAACACAAGCATGGTCAACAACTCACCCTTCTTTTTCATGGGAATCACATTGTCTGGGAACAGGGGCGCCGCACTGGTGGTGGTCGAAGGAGCAGGGATTTCTGGAGGACAGAACAATAACTGTATTGATTGAATTGTAATACTTTATAGGGTACTTTGAACAAGGCTGCATCTTACAGCTTTAATTTGGTATAATTTTGACAATGCTAGGTGTATGATCCATATAAACTTTATTTTTTATTTTATTTTATTTTTTTATTTAGTAACTATACAATATTTTTTACATTTTTATATGAAACATGTTAGTAAGATGTATATATAAAATATATTCGTAGTCCTTCAACTGCAACAAGATTTTCAACACACACAATACAAAGCGATTTGTACTTGCTGACGAAGGTTTTTCTTCAACATAGATAAGCAAATATCCGATAATCGACGATTCAAGTATCTTGGCAGATTGGATATCTTGGTCGAGGGATATTGGCATCACCATACCTACATTTTTCGGTGATACCAGTATCCTCGACCAGCCGGTTAAAATAGTTACCACTCATGACGCGCATCGTCCTGATTTTAAACACAGCGGAGCAATTCATAAAAAAATGCTTTCAATTGTGTCAGACATATTGTAACAATGCGTGTTCTTAGATCAGTGCTATGAATAAAACAGTCAACCAAAACTGATAACTGAAGCAGTTGTGGTAAGATTATGAAAGCTAGTTTTGACGTTTCGAGAAGTCGTGGCGATGCGAGTCTCGTGATTTCAGTGACGACGTAAACGGACGATGTGCAACAAGCTGTTTACGACGTAAATACATACCATTAGTATCGGATACTTTTGTATTATTGTGGAAGAATGGCCTTAAAGTAAATAAGCGAAGAAGAAAATAAAGTTATTGTCAGATTTTCTTCATTAAAAAATCTAAAACATGGCCAGAGTAAAAAAATACATATTTTTAAAACCTCCTTGAAAAAGTTGTTTCAGAAGGTCATCTGTAGATTTAAGAATGTATTTAAATTGCCTTCTAATCTGTTTATTATTCTTGTTTCATTTAAAAATGTTGCAATCTTAAAACATGTATAACATATCTTTTTAGACATCACTTGTAAATTTTGACAAAGTTTGCACACTTACCATCTAGTCGTATGACTCCATCGGTCTCTCCCAGCGAGTTCTTAGCCACACACTTGTAGGAGCCGAAGTCCCTTGGTCCAACGCGCCGGATCTTCAGCATCATGTAGCGCGTGTAGCCGCTGTCCATCGATACCGCCTCGTACTTGTCACCTGTTGGTTCCATTTCTACAATCAGACGGCATCCGGCAACGTGAACAAGAATGACAATAGTGTATGAGCAATGAAGGGACTATTGAAGGGAGTGAGTTCTTGGTCACACGTTTGTAGGTGTCAGGTAAACATTATGAAAAATGAAAACACATAATCTTCCTTCTTATTTTGACAAAACCTCCAAATAACTTATGGAATTTTCAAAGACTATCCCCACAGTGGACAAGATAAATCTGAGAACTGAGATAAAAAAAAATTGAGAAAACGACGTATTTCAAATGACCACCGTAAAGGTAGAGGAAACTCCGAGAGCGCTAAGGCCGATACATAAAGTCCATATTCCAGATCTAGAGGGTAGTTTTCAGTTTTCATTAATCTTTTTCTTTCTCTGAATAAAGCGGAAAAGAAATGGTGCTACATTTATTATATTTGGAAGATTACGGACCTGATAATATCATATCCCCCCTTTCCGTGGTCCAGTAATTAATAGAAGCTGGGTAGGCTTCTGTATGACATTCCAGAGCCACGTCCTGCCCGAAGTACGCTGCTTCCAGTTGGTTGGGGATGGACAACATTGGAGGAACTATAAAAGTATAAAAGGTCAACCATTTTATCAGCAGTTATTCTGTGAAGTCACTTAAAATTGAATTTATAATTGATCAAAAAATAAAATTAGACTTAAGAACGTTCCTTGAGGTATGCCAAATTTTGTATTTGGTTTTTATTCTCCAATACTATTTTCGTAATATTGATACAACAGTCGAGTGTTGGAATAATGTAAATTGATACAACAGTCGAGTGTTGGAATAATTTAAAGTCAATAATAATATTTGCACATGATAACACATGATCACACATTAGGTTTTTTATTGTAAATAGAATGTATAGCAAGGAATATCTTACATTGCACCATGAGCATGACTCTTTTGCTGATAGAGGGGGGTACTCCATTTGAAGCAATGCACAAGTACGCTCCCATGTGCAGACGAGATACTTTTGTTATTGAAAGCACTTCACCATCGACGACGTTCACTGCAAAAACAGTTTTAATTATCATAAAATTTTGTTTCAAATAATAATCGTAATAATAATAAATGTTTTGCGTAAATAAAAAAAAAGGTTTTACTAATTTAAAAAATATATTTATCTTCCTTTTTGAAACAAAAATAGATTATGATATCCTTACTGGGATCTTACGTCTAGAGGGTTTTATTTACATATTACGACAACTTAATAGTATGAATAATAATAAGTAAATTATAAATGTACTATGTAGTGTTTTTTTCTGAAAAAATTTGAAATGTTTATTACAGAGTGTTTTAGTACAGTTGAATGGTTTCGGATTAAGTCTTTTTTTGGTTTCAGTATATTTACAAATCTGATCTGTTCTGCATCCAAACTTTTATTCGAGTTTTAAATGTTATAAAATTGTTATGGTATTTGAATAGGAGTGAATTTTTGTTGTGGAGCTTTACCAAGGTATACGAAGCTTTCTTGTACAAATGTTGCATTTGTGGTTGGTTGTTGGATTTGTTCTTAACTCTTAAATCTTGTTATTTCTTGTATTTTGTTTTTATGCATGTGAAGGATATAACTTTTCATGGAGCAAAGAATATAACTTTTCATAATAATAAACATTGTTGCACAATGTACACATGTCGGCGAGATCGTATTTTAGGTTAAAGTGGTAACAAACTAGTAATACGAGTATAGCGAAGGTATGCCCAGGACATTTATGCATTTAGTCTACTTTTATCTAAAATTCTGAAACATTGTATTATCTGAAGAGTCGTTCGTAATATTTACAAAGCTGTATCGCATTGTTATGCGATGAATATTTGAGCCATATGCGGTTGAACCAGTCAGATCAATTTCAATGAATTTAAAACAGAAATAAACGTAGAGTTTCGCAATTTTTTTGTGAAAACAGAAATGTGTTATTTCAACCAAGATATTTTTCTCTTGTTTATTTGAGCACTAAACAAGCAGCCAGGCTTCGCAGCGGTTGCAAAGGGATTTGTGGGAAAAATACATAAATATGAGAAGTGGTTTTTTCTCAATTCTAAATAACAATTTTATCACAGTTTTTAAGCTGAAATATTGAACCAGAAAGGAATAATTTTAAGTTAGGCAAACAGGGTGGACCGCTAAACAACTTGGTCTTGGCACACATTTCTTGCTTCATTTACATTCGCACATCATCTCATACGGTCAAGTCTATACAATTTCAGATATGGTAACGGAATATAATACCATTAAGCATCATTTGCAATCCCATTGCCATTATAAAATGAAATTATTTGCATTGATTATTATTATTCATTTGACAATCGTTGATTGCACAATTGAACACCTTCTGCCTACCGTTGCGTAGAAATGGCTTGATGTATAGTTAGTTACATAGTTAGTCATGGAATAGATCATTTTGGTAACGGAAACTAGTTACTAGACTGCATTAGACTGGCCATTGCCATCATAATGTATCTTTTAACCTCATTAATAAATTCTATGTAATTTCAGTCAATTTCTGTAATCAAAATATTTTAATGATTTTGCGTCAACAAAAGCTATTATATTATAGTCGTCGTCACCATGTCTGAAATAGTATAGGCTGTATAAATGACTTCACACAAACCAAAAGCTATTTTATTTCAGTATTCACCGTGACTGAAATAGTACCTACACGATTGGAAATGATTTTGTACAACATTTACAACAAAAGCCACTCCAAAATCCACAATCGCGACTGAAATCTCTTTATGGTTTTAATCATTTACAGAGAGTTAACAATTGTTACATTAATGAAATTGCAATTGCGTAGATATTAAAAATTAGTTTAAAAATGTTCACAACGTGCGTAAATCAAGATGGAGAAGCTGCAAGTGAAATAACAGAAATTTCATAAGCAAAATGAAACATAAAACATGTAAGTATACAGTACAGAGAAATAGAAGAAATAAAAAAGAAAAGACAATAAAAAAAGAGTGCGCTTTAGACAACACGACTGAAGTAAAACTTCACTTTATAAAAGAACATATGACATTGACATTGACGTGACATATGACATTGGGGTGACCTACGAACCTGGGGTGACCTACAACCTTGGGGTGACCTACGACCTTGGGGTGAACTACGACCTTGGGGTGACCATCCTTTATCCTTATCCTTATCACTATGAACATGAGGTGATTACGACCCTGGGGTGACCTACGGCCTTTGGGTGACCTACGACCTTGGGGTGACCTACAATCTTGAGGTGACCTACGACCTTATGGTGACCTACGACCTTGGGGTGACCTACGACTTTGGGGTGACCATCCTTATCCATAACCTTATCCCTTCCCAAGTCAAGCGTGCGTAAAGGCCCGACCGTTCGCCTCGCCATCGATCACCGTTCGCATCGATTACCGTTCGCATCACACTTTTCGTAACATCACACTTTTTGTAACATCATACATTTTTGTAACACATCACCACTTTTCGTAACACATCACCACTTTTTATAACGCATTCACCAGCTTACCCCCCAAGTCGAGCGTGCGTAAAGAGGTTTTACTTCAAAAATAAATTACATATTTTTGAAAAGGTACAAGATTTGTGAATACACAACCTAGAGATGTAAAGACAAACCTTCAGACATATGCTCTTAAGGATCTGCCCTAAAACACTATTCAAACATACGCAATCTTTAAAAATTATAAGTACAAACACGAAAACGAAGTATATAAATATTCAATCGCCTATTTATATCGAAAAATTATTCACCGATATTTTCTTCGCGGAGATTCCCAAAATAACTTTGTTTTTCAAATGATACGTAGGCAACAAGAGATGGTTAAGCCGTTATCGTAGACATAAATCACGATTTGCCATAAATAACTTTAAGAAAATAGCCTTTACTCCTCGTTCCTACTATCATTATTCACTTGTTTTTGCACACATTATTTGTTAACAAATATTTTATGATATTGGTTACCAAATAATATAAATTAGAAAATTAGATTTAAAAATGTATTTTAGATAAAAGTAAGTATGAAAACGATTTAAATTGTCTATCGTGTCCATTCATTTTACACAACTGCTGATCCTGTACAAATCTCAAGTGCTCCACTGTTTAATTTGGTAGTCAACTTTGGTATGAAGACTTAAAATACATGAAAAATCTTTAAATCTAGAAAAAAATAAAAATCTGTTAATCTAAACGAGCGGCCCATCGGCCTCAGTATTGCTTAGAAAAAAGAGAATAGTACTACTCATAGATTATATTCCTATAATATTATTTGCACCATCTCTTTTATCAATGTGTTGTAAATAATAGATTGTGGTATGCAAAGGTGCCAAAAGCTTTCTAAAAATATTTTATCCCCCCCTCCTCCCTTTCTGCCTTGCCCCTCAAGGATTGAAACCCCCCCCCCTTAGGGTCGCACCCTCTTTGTGAACACTTTATACGCCCTTGGAAGCTTATACAACAATTTTGCGTTTTCAAGTTCATCTCTATGTTTAGTTCCTTTGGGGCTTGCTATTGGCTGATAATATTAACAAATTACAACACGGAATTTGAGCGATAACTTACTGCTATATTTAATACTAGCTTTTGCCCTCGGCTTCGCACGCATAGTATCATGGGGGTTCTCACCAGGCGCGGCTGGCGCTAACGTGCAATGGGGCGCTGAACCGCCAAAAAAATTCGACATCATTTTACAACTCATCGTATTTCTACGTAATGTGTTTATTTATTAAATTTATAAAATTGAGCACAATCTTTAAATTTAATTATAATTATTTATCAATCTATTTACCATCTGGTCTCTGGTAGGTTGACATGTTGTTCTTGTATTGTTTTGTAATTATAATACATATAGTGCAATTGCATAACGTGGATTGAACAGATGATCATTTGGGAAGTGTGTGAAAGGGTTTAGTTTTTCCTGTGGGGAAAATTAAACCCGGACATTTAAATCTGGTAATACCAGAATAATTCTATAATAATTGGATAATTACTAGAGCGCCGTTTTAGTTATGTTGCGTTGTACAATTTATTATGAGTTCCTAGGCTATATGTATTTTTATTATTTGGATTTACAAACAGATACATAAAACATACCTACTTACCTGGCTGGTCAATTCACTATATTAAACTCTAGACATCAGCATGTTTTTACATCGCACGATATTTTTACTATTACAGTTACATGATATTTTTAGATACTTAGCAAATAATGTAAAATTATGCATGATGTCTAGATTTTTTTTTAAATATAATATCAACCTTTCGTTTTTTATGAATGGCTTGGTGAACCACCTATAATTTGAGGCACCGGCCGCGCCTGGTTCTCACTCCGCCTCATCCACCTTCCCTATCCCCACTCCCCCTTCCCCCTCCCCCCTCCCCCTTCCCCTCCCTCTTCCCCCTCCTGCCCACTACCCCCCTCTTCCCCCTCCTCACAACCCCCTCTATACCCGTTACATTCATGTTTAAAACAGCTCGCATGCCACCTATTAAAGCGTAACAATCAAACACGTGCAGTTTCGCATTTATAATATAAGTATAGATTAGTATAATTAATATAAGGGATCTCCATAGTAACCTAAACAAATAACAAAATGACAGCCCACGTCAAATAACTAATTATAGTTCCAAGCAACGCTTTGCTTTTCATCTGGACAATAAACGTATAATAAATAATTTCACAACGCCAGAGCTCAATATATACAGCCTATAATACTCGCAAATAATGTAGCTTTCCATTAGTGAAATATTTTTTAAAGTCCATTCTGTATTTTTTGGTGTGAATGAGTAACAAACATGCATCCATACAAATTTTCGCCTTTATAATATTAATAATAATAGGATTGTAGAGAACTTTCATATATATTTGGGCTTTTGAAAAGAGGCATCGGAATACGATGCACATTTGTGTTATGAAATTACTCTTAGGTGGTGTTATTTTTAGATAGAATTAGGTACGAGGTGGCTAATATGTTGTTAATTTATTTTATTTCTTGTGTGTGGTATTACCGTTCTCTCCATTGTAGCTGAAGTCCTCTCCATCTTCCCTCCTCCACATGACGTAAGGATCAGGATGTCCTGTAGCCTTGCAGACCAGCGTCACATTGCTGGACTCCCGCACCACCAGATCAGTGGAGGTTTTCTCGTCGATGATTATAGGAGGAACTGCAAACAAAGATGCCACGTTATAACTTACGATTTAAAGTCAATTTACTTTGTATTTACCACTTTATTAGATACAAAATCAACATGTTTTGAAAACAATTTTCCCTTCATCAGATGAACCGAATATAAAAACGCTTAGATAGTATAGAAGCCTTAGAATGAAAGAAATCCATAATAATAATAAATCCATTATAAAATATTCTTTTAAAGTCCAATCTTAGATACGTTCCCTTTCACCATCCGTTCTCTATCTCCTCCCCCCACTATTCATTAATCTCTAGTCACGCCCCCGCCCACCCCTCAACACTTATATTGTTTTGTAACGTCAAATGAGTATATTTTGCTCTGAGGAAGGAACGGTTGTTTCGAAACCAGTCGGCGTATATAAAAAAAATGTGTTGGTTCAAACAAAGGAACATCATTAATTTAAAATGGATAATCACAAAGTTATAGCTACATTCAAAAGATGTGCCTTAAAATGATTTTATGATAATTCTAATATCTCAAAATTATTTATCCACGAAACCTAATTTTTATTTTTAACATGAGCTCCACTGACGAAAATAATTTCCCTCAGGGCCTATGTAACCTTTGGGGATGCTGTGTGGAGGTTTTTTTTAAAGGAAATGAAGGAGGGGAGAGTTCTAGGAAGGAAGAGGGTTTAAGGGGTGGGTAGGAATCTGGGGTTCAGTGTGTCCTGGTCACCCGCCTCCAAGACCTAGACAAACCTCATCCCATGAACCCGGGCACCCCTGCTAAATCACCTAACATTGTGAACCACTTGGGGTGACCTATGGCAGAGGTGTTGGTTATCCAATAAAGGTTCCCGGGGCGGCGGTACCCATTCCCGCCGCCCAAATTGAAACTAACAACTGCCTAATAATTTTAACTCTGTGTTAATTTCAAATAATAGAAGTGAGAATAAATTATACAAGGTCAAATGAATAATAAATACGAATTAATTTTACGAATTCCGATTCATTATTATTATTTTAAGCTCTGAGATGATCTTTAACCTTCTTCCTTTAATATTGTTATTTTCTACAATTTACCTTTCAAGACTCATTTCGATAAGCATCGCTAGCGAAACTGACGAGAAAAATAGCAGAGAAAAAGGTAAATAAATGACGGATGGACACGAATCCGAAGATGGTAACGAAGAGCTACAAGAGAAATAAATATAAAACCTAGGAAATAACTACAAATGGAATTGGGTTGAATAAATCCATGAAGGAAAAGTGTGATCTTATCATATAATAGGTCAAAGTTTGAAAACCTATGACCTAGTATACTACATGATAAATGTTATTTTCTTTTTACTGTAAACAGCATTTAGGTAAAACAAATGTTTCGACATATTTCCACTTTGTAAATCAAGTGTTTTTAGAGCGCGGGCAACATAGACATCCAAATTTAATAGACCAGAAGTTACAGATGAGGGGTAAAACCAAACTATGGAGGGTGAAGAGGGGAAGATGACTGTGATTTGTTAAAAAATCAATCTGACAGTATATAGGCATCTCGCATTATAATATCCCCATTTAGTTCTTAAAAGCAAAACTGCTTTTTAATGAATAGACCTTTTTACATGGGAGCGCGAATTGCCCGCCACGATATTATCATATTTGCGTAGTCGAAATCGGCAAAAGAAAGTTCGCCCTTTTTCACACGAGAATATTTTATTGCCGTGTTTAGTTGAGAAATTTTTACAAATGTTTCATTATTTACTTACCCCTGTAACTCACTGGAGAAACGCCCACATTCGCTACGTTCACATATATTAGGGCATAATGTATAGCACAAGCTCTCACTTTTGTTCGTAAAATGTGCGATGTGACGAGCGCGCTGCTCGGGAGAAGAATGATGACGTCACATTTTTTAGATTCAAGCGACGCTCTCGTAAGCCCGGCTGACTCCAAGGCGGAGCTATAGCCGGCTCAATGGGGAGGGGTAAATAATACGTTTTTATCACTTAGGGCAGGTCCAGATATATTTTATTTTTATTTTTATTTTAAATACATAAACGGCTATACTGCCTTTTATAAATAAACATATAATAGAGTACAAAATAATATTTAATATATAATAGAGTAAGAAAAATAATATCATTACATAATAGTTGTTTTAAACTTTAAAATAACATACAATTATTTTGTGTATCACAACAAAAAATAACAAAAAAGAACAATGAGAAATATCACATTTCATTTCAACATGTCCAAATTGCGTATATAAAGTTACATTATGGAAAAATAATGTTTGAGTGCATGTTTATATTGCGCTAATTTTAAGAAATAAATGTCGCCGATGTTAGCATATTCATTTCCCAAAATGTGTAATCGACTGATTGGTGAGTAATAATGTGATAATGTATGTGTGTTATTATAGTAGAACGGTAGAGTCAGTCTATTGTTAGCGCGACCAGGGCAATGAAATCGTATTAGTTCTATTAAATCAGGGGTATCCAGGACCGAGTGAATTATTTTATATAATATTAATAGATCACAGATTTTTCTGCGATCTGATAAATTTACGAGATTAGTCCAGTTTAATAACAAATTATAGTCCACGGATTCTCTTGGAAAACCTAATTTAAAATTAATATACCTAAGGAATCTATGCTGGACTTTTTCAATCGCTTGAATATGGATATTGTAATGTGGAGCCCAAATCGTAGAATTATATTCTAAAATGCTTCTCACTAGCGTTATGTATAAAATGCGAATAGTATCAATGTTACAAAATTGTTTTGTTATTCTAATAATAAATCCTAAAATCTTCATTGCTCTATTAATAATATTATTTATATGGCTAAAAAATGTAAGTTTTGAGTTAAAAATAATACCTAGATCATTTATTGTTTCTACTGAGTTTAATATAATTTTGTCAAGATTGTATTCATAAATGATCGGTTTCTTTATTTTATAAAATCTTATTATTTGACATTTACTAATGTTAAGTGCCAGTTTATTGCATATACACCAATTAAACAAGTTGTTTAAATTTTTTTGTAAAATTATGCAATCAGAAACATTTTTAATTTTTTTATATAATTTTAAATCATCAGCAAATAACAGGATATCAATATCGGAAAAAACGTCTACAATGTCATTAATAAATAAAATAAACAGTATTGGTCCTAAATGGGAGCCCTGTGGCACACCACTAGTGGCAGAAAAGGCATTCGATATTACGTCATTTAACTTTACAAACAGTTGCCTATTTGTTAAATAACTCTCTACCCATTTAAGAAAGTTCCCGGTTATACCCATACTCCTTAATTTATTTATCAATATTTTATGACAAACTTTATCGAACGCCTTGCTGAAGTCAGTATATATCGAATCTACTTGACATTTATCTGCAAAGACATTCGCTATAAAGTTTTCATATATCAGTAGATTTGTCAGAGTTGATCTATTCTTCATGAAACCGTGTTGAAACCTTGTTATAATCCCATTTAATTTAAAAATAATTTTATCCAAAATAATTTTTTCAAAAAGTTTTGGAATAGTTGACTGTATACACACAGGTCTATAGTTGCGTATATCGCATCTGTCACCTTTTTTAAATATGGGTGTGATGTAACTATTTTTCCATGCAATTGGAAAATATCCCGATGACAATGACATATTAAAAATTAAATAGAGGGGATACGACAAGGCATGTATACAGTGTTTCAATAGAATTGGTGGTATTTTGTCAGGACCCGAACTTTTTTTTACATCTAATTTGTTAATATGGGTTTTAATTTCATTTATATCTATGTGAATGTTAGAAATTTGTAAATTGATGTTAGATGAAAAAAAAGGAATTTCACTATTATCAATTGTGTTGTCGTATACATCTTTAAAAAATGAAGCAAATAAATTAACAATAGTTTCTGCATTATTTTCATTTATGCCGTTATAAAACATGCTAGCAGGTATATCTATTTCATTTCTTTTTAATGACTTTGAGTACTTCCATAAAGTGTTGATGTCGTTATTTGCAATTGAATTTTCCACATTATTTAAGTATTCTTTGTAACAGTTTTTAGAAAGATCATGACATTGGCGTCGAATTGAATTGAATTGAATATAATCTTTAATTGATTTAGAATTTTTGTACTGTTTATGTATTTTTTTCTTCAATAGAGTCAAGTCAATTAAATCTTTATTGAACCACTGAGGGAAAACATTATTTTTACATTTAATGTAAGGCACACTTTTTTCTATGATATTGTGAATTATTTTATAGAATACGTTGATATTTTCGTTAATATTTTCTTGTTTTAAAAAAGTCCAATCAGTAGCATTTAAGCATTCATTAATATGATTAAAATCAGCTTTATTAAAATTGTGAAGTGATTTTTTGCACTGTAGATTTGGTATTTTATTTAGTGATACGCTAATATTTAATGGAGGATGATAGTTATCTACAGGTAATATTATTTCACTTGATTTTACTACAGTTACTGAAGTATCACTTGAAAATACCAAGTCCAGTATTTTGTTATAACAATTTTCAATTTTATTTAATTGTGTTAGATTTATAAGATTTGACATGCTTATAACTTCTTTGTTTATAGTTGACAAGCCAGCGTTTTTTATACCTGTCAATTCCATAAAGTTTTGATTCCAAATGATGTTCGGAAGATTAAAATCGCCAGTTATAATTATTTTTACTTTTGGATATTTTAATTGTAAAATTTCAATATCTTCAAAATGCTTAGTATAAATACTAATATCCGATTTAGGCGGAATGTACACATTACCCAATAAAATTCTGTTTTTACCTGTATTAATCATAACAAATAATTGCTCTATTTCTACGTTTTTTGTATTTAACTGTCTGGAGACAATATTTTTCGCTACTGCAATCAGAACTCCACCACCTCTTCTTTTATTGTTTATAATGTCATCGTTTGTAGATTGATTTCTATCCCGGCGGAAAACGTTGTATCTTGACATTCCTAGTTCTGCAGTGTGAATATCCGGATGTAACCAAGTTTCTGTGAAAATCAACACATCAAATATTGAAGTAGTTATTTCTAGTCTGAGAGTGTCCAGTTTAGTTCGAATTCCTCTGACGTTTTGATAATATAGGTAACATTGATTTAGTTTATTGTGTAGTTTTTTGGTGTATGCTGTTGAACGATTTTCGGAATAGAATGAACATATTTTATCGTGAGATTTGTTTCACCGCTATTTTTCCGTTGTTCTAATTCTATTATCAGATTTTTCATGTGATTTCGTTGAGTTATTGTCAAGTCCGGTTTTATCTTTATTCCATCGGTAATTTTAAATTTATTCCGAAGAATGTATTTTACTTGGAAAGAATCTTCAAATTCCACTTTAATTGGTCTGATGACTCCAGGTTTTTTAGCACCAAGTCTGTATATTTTTAGATTTTGTGTTGGTATGTCATCAATTTTTTTGATAGTGGATATTATTATTTTTGAGTCATTTGTCAAATTTTCTTCTTGAGACAACTCACTTTCCGGTACGTTTAGAAAGATTGCATTTTTCGATTTTTCCTTCCTTTCTTCCAATTCCATTATGGTTTCACAAAGGTCTGGAATTTTTTGAGTCGGTTGATTTTGAGACAAGTTTTTGTAAACGGCGAGTTCACCTTCCAACTTCGCCATTATAGCCGCCATATGAGAAATTGAAGCCATGATGTTGTTGGACTCCGGAATTATTTTTGCAATCTGCTCTTTGTTAAATTTATTATTAGGGTTCATCATGACAGTTGTTAGTTTGTCAACTGCTTCCTTTGCAATTGTGACGAAATTAATGGATTCCATATTAATTTGGATATCTGAAACTTTTCGTTAATATTTTTGAACCGCACAGTGTAACACCCCTGATTTATATTGGAATAGGTACTGCACAGGTAAGGTTTAATGTAGGTACCTGCCGCAGAGTTCGCACTGTATTATTGGCACCTTTATGATTAATTTCGCCTTTTGCTTTAAGCAATATTCGAGAATATAATTTTAATAATAAAATTGATATTTAACACTGTAATAGGTAGTATGTTTATGTAATTTTGAATAGCACTTTCTTTAACCTATACTGGCAACTGTTTTAAGCCACTATTATTAGTATAAACACTATTTAATAATATTATTATGAAGAGGTTAAGGGATACGTGTACTCACTTTGACAGTTTTGTTAAAATATTCATATGTCCATGGCGGGCAATGACATTTTCCTGACTCCAATTTGGCAGTAAGGTTTTATAAAATTTGCTTCAGGATAAAATGGTACTGAAATTACCGATAACTTGAAGGTATCTCCGCCTGGAGCGCATGGGTTAAGTGTTGACCTGACACATGTACCACCCCCAGTCCCCATCCTGCACGCTCTTAATATGCAGGTACTAGCGGTGATCGTTTAAGGATAAACTGATACTGCACTTACCGATACTTGAAGATATCCTTGCCTGGTGCGCAAGGGATCAGTATTGACCTGATACATGTACCACCCCCTGTCCCCCTCTTGCACGCTTTTGATGTGCAGATACCAGGGTACCTAACACGGTCGATAGATAAAGAAATTATCGATAGTGTCGGTAACTTGTCATCGTTCCCGAGGACGCTGCTGGTCACCAACGATCAAACAACAAGTCAAGTCAAATAAATTAGATACGCTTAGTCGTTGTGAACTGTTGTCTTTTTCGTTAGCGACCTGCAGTTGAGCTCGGGAGCGATGACAAGTTACCGATATTTTCGACAAAACCTATATAGATCAACCATGCTAGATGCCCAGGAGCAGTGATCGTTGTAGGATAAACTGATACTGAACTTACCGACAACTTGAAGATATTCCTACCTGGAACGCATGGGATCAGTGTTGACCTGACACATGTCACCACCCCCTGTCCCCCTCTTGCACGCTTTTGATGTGCAGATACCAGGAGCGGTGATCGTTGTAGAATAAAGTGATACTGAACTTACCGAAAACTTGAAGATATCCCTGTCTCGAACGCACGGGATTAGTGTTGACCTGACATATGTACCACCCCCTGTCCCCCTCTTGCACTTTTTTGATATGCAGATACCAGGAGCGGTGATCGTTGTAGGTTAAACTGATAGTGAGCTTACCGACAACTTGAAGATATCCCTGCCTGGAGCGCATGGGATCAGTGTTGACCTGACACATGTACCAACCCCTGTCCCCCTCTTGCACGCTTTTAATGTGCAGGTACCAGGAGCGGTGATCATTGTAAGATAAACTGATCCTCGGGTTCTGAGAGATGATGTTATGGTGAATGCTGAGTATTGTTTGCGTATCGACTCTCACCCAGGCAACCTAGAAAAATTAAAATAAACTAAATATGACAAATTCAGTTGATTGATATTTAAACTATCTCCATTCGCTATCAATTCTGGTGAGGGTTACTTCTAAAGTGTAGGTGGCATTGTTAAAAAAAACGAGTGTACTTTAGACCACACAACTGCAGTAAAACTTCTGCTCCATCTATATGATAGGAAGAAAGAAAGAAAATGTGCACGCGCACTGCTCTCTCTTGCTCCTACAGTGTGATACAGACAATAGGCCTGCACTGTGTAACGTAACTGGCTATGAGAGAAAGAGAGAAAGAAAATGTGTGCTCGCACCTCTATCTCTTTTCCCCACAGTAATATACGAAGCGTTCGCCTCGCTTTTCGTAACGCTCTCGTCACGCATTCGCCAACTTACTCCCCAAGTCAAGCGTGCTTAAAGAAGTTTTACTTCAAAAAGTTAGAATAGCTGAACGTATCTAACCCGTAGCGCTGTTCTGCAGAAATAACAAAACTATAATAACGTACCTATTGTATATAGTACAAGGTGGCTCAAAATTAATCACCCTGTCGGAAGATGTTATAATTTTTGCAAATGGCGTCGTACGTCAATCAAATTTAAAATTTGTGAACTAGACAGCTGCAGAATACAAACAGAGAAGCAATGGAGCGCTATACTCCGCAAGAGCGTGGAATAATTGTGTCGATTTAAGCTTTAACGCTTTTAGCGATTTTGTGTCGAAAGTCACCATGAGCGACGAGGCGCTTTTCCACTTAAACGGTTATTCCAATAAGCATCATATTCGTTTCTGGGGCATTGAAAATCCGCGGGTCATACACGAAAAGCCATTACATGCACTCAAAACCACTGTGTGGTGCGGCGTTGACGCGGGAGGATTGATCGGGCCGTATTTTTTGAGGACGCCATTGGCATTACGGTCACTGTTACTGGCGAACGCTACAGGGCCACGATAAACGACTTCTTACTTCCGGAATTGGATGAGCGGGACTTGGTGAACATGTGGTTTCAAAAAAACAGTGCAACCGTAAACACAGCACGAGCCACAATGGATATTGTGAAGGAAACGTTTCCGTTTTGGCGATTTGGTATGGCCAGCAAGATCGCCCGATTTAACCATTCCAGACTCCTTTCTTTTGGGCTATTTGAAGTCGCAGTTTTATGCCAACAAGTCTCAGATAATCGCAGCCCTTAAAGAGAATATTCGACAGGAATGCGACAAGTAATCACCGGAAATCTTGCGGAAAGTCATGGAAAATGCGATAAAACGGGCACAAATGTGTATCAACACTGGCGGCAGCCACTTGACGGATATCATCTTTTCCACTTAACAGAAAAAATTGTAAAAATCCAAATAAAGATTTTTTTTACTCAAAATTATTTTTTTTTAGTTAGTAAAAAAGTTATTCAAAAATAAAATTGGATGATTAATTTTGCGCCACCCTAAAACTCTGGGACGATTTACAAATCACGAAAAACTGTAAAAAAGTGGATTTTGTAACGTACACAGATATATTTCTGCAAAGTATTTTAAATTCATTACATAATTTTTTAAGATGTAATGTTTCGTTTATGAAAAAAAAAATCAAATTATTAAAAAGGACGTCAGAAAACAGAAAATAAAATAATAGGTTAAACAGTTGTACGAGTTTCCAGGGTCATACTGTTTTTTGCGAAATGCGGGAATTTGTTTTTCTGATGAAGTTGTTCAGTTTCCAGTAGAATCCAATTGTAATTAAATAGGAAAGTCATCACTGAATGAGTGGAATTGCTTTGTTTGGTGTAATGGTTCAATTAAAGCAGCATTTTTTCAAAACTAAAATATGCAATTTTTTATTCGACACAGCCGTATTTTCGTTATTTATTTTGTAATGCCGTGTTCCGCTACCTCCTTACTTAGCCAACGTTTCGGACCGCATTACAGTATCCATCACACATCTACCCTGATGATGGACACTGTAACGCTGTCCGAAACGTTAGCTAAAGAAGGAGGTAGCGAAACACGGCATAGTAAAAAAAAATAATATTTTGAATGCAATAAACACAATGCAAAGTATTTTCGGATCGATTTAGTATTTTTATTTAATACTAGCTGATCCGGCGAACTTTGTACCGCCTAAGAATCAATAACTGTTGTGTTAACTTATTAGCTGAATTAATTAAAAACAATTTTAAGTTAAAATTAATACTCAAAATGAATTAAGAAATATAATTCACGTGGCAGCAAGACATTTGCTTTATTAAAGCGAATCGAAATGATTCACGTGGCATTATTGTACTACTTTCTGTTAAAACTATTTACTGGGTGGGTTGCACTTGGGTCGATTCCCTTCATTGAAGCACCTTGTGATATCCAACATTTTTCGTTTTGTTGTCGTTAGATATCTTTCCAGTTCCACCGGGCGCATCGAGGAAAAATAAGCCACCATTTCCATCATCAACTGCCTTCATTAATGAATCGTGCACTTCCTTCTGTTGGGGGTACAACAGTGGTACATTCGTTCAAACTGATTGACATTGGTTCAATGCATCTTAATCATCATCATCATTGCAATAGGTACCCCACGTCACAATGCGCCTTGAATGATTTGAAAAGAAGTGGCTGTTTTCCTGGAGTTGTGCAGACATACGTTCACCATTTGTCCCCTTTACGACTGTTGACATTTAGTGTGTAAGAAAGAGAGGCAGCATTATATGTTTAAGAACAAAACAAAAACAATCAGCACATTGACATTTGACGTTTTTGAATTTTTGGAATTCAAGCAAACTGCAATATTATACCTACCTACCACAATATTCCTTCAGCTCTTTCAAAATATGAAAATTCGTTCCATATTAAATGTATGAGGAAAATAATTTTCTTTATAACTATTTATTTCGTTAACTTTTGTGATGTTTTAATAGTTATTATCCTATCCGGGGCGGAGACAAATCCAACAAATCAAAGGTCATCAAAATCGGTTCAGCCGTTCTCGAGTTATAAATAGTGTAACTAACCCGACTTTGTTTTATATATTACTAGCTGACCCGACGAACTTCGTACCGCCTCAGAATCAATAACTGTTGAATTAAATTAAGTTTTTTTATTTAGTTAAAAATTACACAATGAAGCAATTATCGATGCCCAACTGCCCGTTTTTTGTTTTTGTCAGTATCAGAGATGACGTTGTGTACGGATTTATATTTTTTGTGATTTTCTTACTTTTCCACTTACTTACGGGAATTTTTGAAAGGAAGCGGGTAAGGGTGCCGCCGCCCCGGGAACCATTTATTGTATAACCAACACTTTTGCCATAGATCACCCCAAGTGGTTCACTACGTTTGGTGATTTTGCAGGGGTGCCCGGGTCCATCGACTTTTGTGAGGGTATTGGCAGCGGATGCGTCTAACCACATGCTGCGTGGCGGGCCGGATCGAGATACACTGGTTGAGGGAGGCCTTTTGACCTTTCCAGCCGGATTCTCTCAACCAATGGGTCGAAAGAGTCCGGCTGGAAAGGTTAAGGTAAAAGGTCAATTACGGTCAAATAAATGGCCTTGCACCGCAGTTGGAGGGATGGATTCACTCCCGGATACACTGACCTCCAGATTCTTACCCACCTCTCATGCCTTTTTATTTCCCAGAACTTCCTTCCTACCCTTCCTTAAAAAGACCCTCCACTCAGCATCTCCTAAGATGACATAGGTCTTGATTGGAGCTAACGTAAAAAATGCGTTTCATTTCATAATTATTCCATTTTTCCGTTGGAGGTGTGCAGTCATTCGTTCACCATTTGTCTCATTTTCGACTATTGACATTGAGTGTGTAAGAAAGAAGGGCAGCATTTTATGATTAAAAACAAATGCACAACAATCAACGCATTGACATTTGACGTTTTTGAATGTTTGGAATTCACGCACAGTTCAATATTATACCCCTCACAATATTGCTGCAGTTCTTTCAAAATAGGAGAATTCGTTGCATACAAAATGTATGGGGAAAATAATTTTCTTTATAACTATTTATTTCGTTAACTTTTGTTATGTTTTAATAGTTATTATCCTATCCGGGGCGGAGACAAATCCAACAAATTAAAGATCATCAAAATCAGCCCAGCCGTTCTCGAGTTATAAATAGTGTAACTAACCCGACTTTGTTTAATATATTAAAGAAGATAAGATTAAAAATAAGATAAGATTATTATATATATACGAAGATATAAACACCCATTTTGCGTAAAAAAATATAATTCTGTTTTTAGTTTTACGCCTGAAGAAACACAAAGGTTTTGCAGGTAAATACGTTTTATTTCACCAGCTGCACAACATTGCCTCGTGTGTTACATGAATGGACACACGCTTTTGTGAGGGAAATTGCTTGTTTTTTTACGAAATAAAACGATGTTCTCTCGGTAACATAGTTTTTTTTTTGTGGTTGTCGCTTCATTTTCCAGAGTTACCATTTGAAATAATCTTTCACAAAATTTAAATTAAATAAACCATAACGCCATTTTCATCAGAGGTACGCGTATATGATTTACTGAAGCACAGTTTTGACAATGCACTCCATTAATTATCTAGATTAAATTAATTCGTATTCTAACCCGTCAGAATTATTTGATTTATTCTCCCTGTCTAAACCCTGACTTTTCCCATATTTCACTTGCGCGTCATAATATGTTTTTCATTATTCGTTTTATAATACGCTAGGACCAACACTGCACTAAGTAACCAAGCAATACTGCATCAAAACGGTATTTACATGGAATGAAAAAAAATCGAATGAAATCAGACAGATACGAAGGGTGGTTATTATAGTTCTTTATGGCTTGGAAAATATAATGATTTTGCATTTGAGTTGTTTTAAAATTAGGTGTAATAAATTCGTTTCCATTTCTCATTAGTTTGTAAAATTCTTGATATTCTGTGTTATTTTTTTCTTTACACATTTTTATAATGGAGGCCACTTTGAATATGTCATCGACATTTGGTACTGCAAACAATTTAAAAAGTGTATCTGTTGAGATGGTAGATTTTAATTATTTAAAAAAAAAACAATTTCTTTGTTTGTAACAACAATTTATTTATTTAATTTACTAATACCGACCGGTTTCGCTTAACACACGCATCTTCAGATTTTAAAAATAAACTGATCAAAGAATACATTGTTTATGTTTTGTCTCTTTCTGTAATATATAAATAAGCTCACACAATGTATTTTTTGATCAGTTTAATTTTATACCCAAATTTTATACTCTGCTGCAAGCGAAACCGGTCGGTATTAAAAATTAAATAGATCAATTGTGGTTACAAACAAGATAAATGACAAATAATAGACCGGTAAGTGGCTGAGTGGGCATCGCATTTATGTCCCACCCGGGCGTCGCTCGATTCCTCGGTTGGCTCTCGAAGTCCTCCATCACGACACCAGCAACACGTTCCGCTTAGTGTGGTGGTAGTAGGAGATTTTCAAACATTGTTGGGTTATTCGTAACCCAAAAATGTTTGTATTTCTTTTTAAAAAAAATTTCAAACTTTACGACCAACTACGATCAGACAAATTGAATTCTTGATCAAATTCAAACAAGATATATTATAAAGAAATGGATTGTAAGTACTGGATTCCACACTATTACAAACATCTGTAAAATAAATCACACATAGACAAAAATAGTTATTCACATACGACCTAACCCATATAAAATAAATGAAAATAATAGAATCCTGTCAAATTTAACTCCATAAATAGATTAGACACAATTAACTATTTTAATTTATTTCCTCCAACATTTATAAAATAACTCTCTTTAAAAGATTTACTTACTCTTTCAACCACATTTCTGTTTTAATTCTATTCAAATTAATATGTATTTTACCTTAAATATTGTTGTTACTATGATACTCATTTATATACCTCTAAGCCTGTCTCGACACAGATATATCCTAGTGAGACAGGCATCAAAAAAACCAAATGTAAATATACTTTTTATAAATAAATAAAATATATCAAACTACAAAGTGACTGCTTTCATTAAAAAAATATCTGTTTATTTTGAAACCAAAATACCCATTATTTCTCTCTCTGTAAAAGCTTTATCAAAACAAATTTTAGAACAGATCTCCTATTTTTATCCTATTCCCCAGCCTTTTAGCAATACAGGAGAAGAAGTAAAAAAAATATGTAGTCCTTCTTACCTTGAAAGTTCTAAGATTATCCACAACACAAGCCAGGAGAGCATCTCTTCCAACGGATACAGTTACATTGGGAATCGGTTCTGCGAACTGTGGAAACAGCGATTCTGGAACAATAGAAAAGAGAATAAATTATACAAGTTTCATGGTATACTGAGAAAAGGCAAATAATGACAAAGAGTTTTTTCTTAAAATAATCCAACTTTATTTCGCAATCAAGGTAGAGAAAATTGAATCAAATGTATTTTTTAAAGATTTTGGAGGGTTTTTTTCAAAGAATTTTCAGTTCATCAAATTTCAAGGTTAAAATTTAAGTTCTGTTATTCTTTCATCATGGGCCGGT
Source organism: Limnephilus rhombicus (assembly GCA_929108145.2). Classification (NCBI taxonomy): domain Eukaryota; kingdom Metazoa; phylum Arthropoda; class Insecta; order Trichoptera; family Limnephilidae; genus Limnephilus; species Limnephilus rhombicus. Next base: position 10,031,444 of record OV815284.1, on the reverse strand, counting down.
TGTTTCACAATGTATATATATATTTTTTTTTACATGAATACCGCACAAGAGTCCCAACTGTTCCCGTCTGGAGCCAGTGGGACTATGGCATCCCCAATTGGGGTATGTTGTGAGGCTGAAGGCAGTGAGGAGGGGAAGGAGATAGGGAAGAGGTAGATGGGAAAGTACCTGGCTATTCAGATCTGGTCACCAAATACGGCAGAAGCCATTTGAAGCAACGTTTCAATTCTGAATTGTGGTCTTACACCAGGGCGATACTGAACGTATCTTCCACTCTGGAACGTGTCGCATTATACTATATATTATTTTAAATGAATAAATTGTGAAATACAAAAATTAATCGAATAAAATTTATTTGCCACGCTGGGATTCGATCCCGCGACCTTCGGAATGCGAGTCAAGCGCCTTACCGCTGCACTGCGCCGGCCGTCAATAACTTCATAACATAATATATGCCATAACTTCAGAACGATTTTACCTATTTCATTTATCTTTTTTTCTGGGTTTTCAAAAACTTTGTAGAAGGTACTTACGGAAAGAAAAAAATTATAATATTGGATAATTTGAGCAAACTTAACGACTATATTAACATCGCACGTTTGACAGTTCGCGCGTTTGATGACTGAATTTAGCAGACAGCGGTTTTTTTTTGTAACAAGATAATTTTCTATGGATTTTTTAAATTATAGATATTTTAAATAGGTACCTATGTTATGTACCAATTTAGATTGATTGTTCTTATTATAATATACAAAAATGAATATTTGTTATATGCGAAAAATGAAAATTTGGATAAAAAAATTGTATACGTGGCACGCGAGCTGTTTGAAAACTGAATGTACTGGGACTGAATATATATAATGCGAAAGGGGGGTTGGCGGGATGGAAGAACGGGAGAGAGGAGAGGGTGGGCGGAGAAAGTGGAAGGGGAACGCGGGAGAGGAAGAGATGCGGTAGGGGAAAGGGGACGCAAGGGAAAAGACATGCAGAAAGAAACAATTTATTTATTGGAATATGGCATTGCAACGCATGCCGAGAACCAGCTAGAACTTGTATAATAACAAAACATGAATAGGACTTTCACAGGACTTGATTGAAATTTGATGAATTGTTAAAATTTTGAGAAAAACCCGTCCTGTCATATCTTCCAATCGAACTGTAAATGTCATTCCAATTTAATATCTATCTAATATTACAAAAAAAAAAAAAATTCACCAGTCAAAAAAGTTATCGGGACTAGAAAGGAAGATAAAACAATTAGAATAAATTTTTTTAAAGGCAAACATTCGTAAAAATACAAAATAAAATATATTTTTTAAATTTATGTTCGTGACAGGACTACCCAAAAGCCAATATGACAAAATCTCTCCAGGAAAATTTTACGAATTTTGACATAAAGCATTAATAATACCTTATTTCCGCCTTTTATGAAATAAATACTATGAAAAAACTGTAATTTTTTTTGTGTTGTGCAATTTCCTAGCGGAAGTTAGTGACGGTCTTCTGTCTTCTACAGTACACACAAACGAAGTGAAAACCAACCAACCATTCCCGCAAGTTCCTGAATTTCCTTAGTCATCACAAAACACGTTTTTTATTTCCATGATTTCCTACAATCATCCCTTTTGCAGTAAGTTGAGGGAGACTGCAATTAATTTCTGAGAATTTTACCAAGATCCCCATAGTTTTCTTCGCTTTTTGTTTGTGCCCTGTGTTTTCTTTAATAATAATTACTTCCTCCCTAGTCCGATTAGAGATAAGAAAAATAATCTAATTCAGTATTTTTATTGTAACGTTCTAAGTCAAATCTGCTTCTGTGCAGCACGATCAACTGGCATCTGATTGAAATGATCCCATGATAAGATTCTGTGGGCCCCTTAAACTAACATGGGTTGGCCACTTAGGACAAGTGCCAGTTAAATAAATATCGAAAATCATACATCGACTAAGTGAACGCCCCACTGGAAGTAACCCTAGAGAGAATATGACGAAGAGATGGACTAACGGCGTAGAAGAAGTGAAAGTGAAACAGGATAGAATACCTTAGATTTATTAGTTTACTTATTACAAAACGGAAAGAAAATATTACCTTACTGCGGTACCCCGTTCTTGGGTTACATTGTATACCTATATGATGTTATATATACGCACCAGATTTAAATGTCCGGGTTTAATTTTCCCCACAGGAAAAACTAAATCCTTTCACACACTTCCCAAATGATCATCTGGTCAATCCACGTTATGTAATTGCACTATATGTATTATAATTACCAAACAATACAAGAACAACATGTCAACCTACCAGAGACCATATGGGAAAATAATTCACCGACTCCAGATATTTTCATATCAGAGGGTTCGGCTCTGTGGAATTCCTAATTGAACCTATAAATCCTACTGATCCCTCAATATAAATATTTAAAAAATCTTTTGTAATCCTACATGTATTTAAAATTACCGATTTTTGCATTTTTATATATAAATTCTTTGACAAATCTAATACGCCTAAATTTTGAATCAGAGACCTAGGTATAATGCCAGTAGCCGAAATAACAAATGGTAATATTTTTATAGTCCGAGAATGCCAAATTCTTTTAATCTCATTTCCAAAATCCGTGTATTTTCTAATTTTTTCAGAAACAGTTTTTTGAATATTACAGGAATTTGGAATAGCTACATCAATGATATAAGTTATTTTTTTAATGTTAACATCAATTTATTAAGAACATTTAATATTTTTAAGACCCCGCATTTAACCGACTTATAGCACAGTGAAAATATTTAAGCTCTTTAAAAAATGTGTTTTCCTTTAATTTATTAAAAAAAATGTACATTAGATCCACACAGGAGGCCCAGAGGAAAATAATTTCCCATCTATGTCATCTTTTTAGAAAAGGGAGTAGGGGAAGTTCCGGGAAGGAAAATAAGATGTTAAGGGTGGATAGGAATCTAGGGGTCAGTGTTTCCAGGAGTAATGCACGTATGACCCAACCATCCCATTGTAGGGCAAGGTGATGTTCCGAGAGAGTCTGGCTAGAGAGGTCCCTTCAATCATTCTCTCTAGATCCAGCCTGCTTGACAGACAGCTTGGCGGTGGACAGACGCGTCCACCACCAGGACCTGGACAAACCTCACCCCGTGAACCTGGGCACCCCTGCTAAGTCACCAAATTTACCGAATCACTTTGGGTGACCTATGGCAGAGGTGTTGGTTATCCAATAAATGGTTCCTAGGTCGGCAGTAGCCGCGCCCACCTGCCAAGTTATTATTCAATTTAAAAAGAAATGCTTTTTATTTATACAAGACCTGCTAAGTAAATAAGGTGACCGGACAACTCAGAATCATGCAACTTCAACACATCCTTTGAAAAGAGTTATTTTCGCCTTCTGAATGCATTATCAGACTGTCTACAGTTAAAGATTGATTTATTTTGGTGTTTTTATTTTTTCAGAAATTTCGAATAAGAATATGTGACTAAAACTAAAACAATACGTAACTGAAACCAATAAAAAAAACAGTTAACCCTAACTATTACATTCAAACAAGCTATGTGTACAACTTAAATATGATAATTAACAAGACCCTTTTTGAGTGCTATTAGCTTTCGCAGTTAAAACACGTCTGTATGCAGCTCAACGAAGCTCAAATTTTAATTTACAGAACGCAAGCGTGATCCATAAAAAAATTACCACATTAGTTGTTCACAATTCATTTACAAGCTCTCCCCGTCCCAGTGAAATTCCCACAAAATTCCGAACAAAACAACTGGCGACGGGTAGTAAAAGTTGGCCGGGCGTAATACACCGCTACATGAATATTAAAATTCAATGGGGTTTTTATGGGGGCTGGCCGCCGAGTGAACACCGAACAGGCTGGTGAGCCACTGACGACTTGTTTTATTCATGACTATAAGCTGCCAGTAGTTGTTGCCAGTTGCCACCCTCCCTCGTGGGAGTGCGAGTGGTGAATGGAGTTGCAAGAGGTTCAGTGCAAGGAATGCAGGGGATCGAATAAATCTTATTATGATCGGAGCAGATTAAAACTATACTTTTATATTTTAGCAATGCAAAATCATGTGTTCATGATCGCTTAGAAATAATATTATAAATTCTTGGGGTATATAATATGATTGTACGTGTAGTTTCTACACATGTCGTTAGTATAGATAGAGATGTGTAGTTTTGAAGTGTCTCAACAGATGTCACTTAAGTTTTTTTTTACATTAGATCCGCACAGGAGGCCTGGAGGAACATAATTTCCCTTAGGGCCTATGTCATCTTAGGGGAAGCTGTATGGAGGTTTTTTTAAGGAAAAGAAGGAGAGGAAGTTCTGGGAAGGAAATAGGAATGAGGGATGGTAGGAATCTAGGGGTCATTGTGTCCAGGAGTGACGGACGTTTGAATCCATCCCTCCAACTGCGGTGCAAGACGATGGGCCGAGGGATTCTGGCTGGAGAAGTCAGAAGACTTCCTCAATCAGTCTCTCTCGATCCGGCCCGTCACTCAGCAGGTAGGCAGACGCATCGGCCGTCAATACCTGGACAAACTTTAACTCGTGTACCCGGGCACCCCTGCTAAGTCACCAAGCGTAGCGAACCACTTAGCATGACCCATAGCAGAGGTGTTGGTTATCCAATAAATGGTTCCCGGGGCGGCAGTACTCATATCCGCCTCCCAAAATGGGCGTTGTACCTTGTAAGAGTGGCGACTATTGTAGTTCATATCCAATGCACGAATGGTTACGGAAACAGCCGACGATACACGATAGACAGCTGGGCTCCCTCAGTGTCGGGTTTCCTGGCTTCAGAATTACTTATAACATCCAATAGGATGAACGCCTGGTCCAATTAAATATTCATCGAAAAACCTTACGATAACGTAAATAAAGTAACTTGCAATTTGCAATCTCGACGAACTTCGATCTATATTGAAGTTTCCCGATCATATTTCAAGAAATCTCAATCACTGGGCTTGAAGAACATTACAATTCTTTAATTAAATTCTGCGAGTAGAACATATTTTGGCCTTTACGTTAATTAAGCACTTTTATTGAGTTTTCATAACGCTAGAAAAAAGCTTTCAAGTATAAAATCTCCTACTTTACCGAAATAAAATAAGTAATGCATTTTCGCGATGTTTTTTTTTGCACCAAATCGAAATAGGCGGCAATGTGCGAAAGGAGTGTTTGATGTCGCTCGATTTAGAGTGTTACACGTCTTGTGTTTTATTTTTTCGATAGTTTAGTTACATCTAGTTTTACTACCCGGTTTCGCCTATGTTTCTGCGGCCTATTTTTTGTAACGTGATTTTTGATTTTCAGTCCTTTAATGAATATTTAAAAATTTCATAGTGGAAATGGTTAATATTTTGTTATGCTCATTAATGATGCAATAGCTCACCGTTCGAGTGATTTTGGGTTGTTACAGTTGAAAGGGAGATCACATTACATGATGGAAATGACTTTGCAACCTAAAAATTTTACACTACCAGGCTACGAAGTCTTGACTCTAGTTAGTATTTCGAAGCTTCGTGGGACTAAAATTATATTCAGCATTGAAAAAAAATAGTATTGGCAAAATTTTAAATATTTTAATTTAATTTTTTATAACAACTACTCTCTTTTTATAGCCTTTTAAGGTTATTCTCATCAATGTAATGTACCACTGAAGAAGAAGATAACACTAAAAATCAATAATTATAGAAAAATTTGTTAAAAATAATATTTATTTTTATTTTTTACTTTATTAGCAGAAATTGTAATATTTAATTAAATGACGACAATATTAGCGAAACGCAATCGAAAATCTGAAGACAGAAAAATCAGAAAAATATATTGGCACCTCTGGGACGCGAACCCAGGAACTTCAGCTTTCATGGCATCTACCAGCTGAGCTAAGGTGTCTATATCCAATTCGGTCACTTTTAACTGTATCATAATTCGACTAAGAACTACCAATCTCGGGTTTGAATCTTGAAATTATTTATAAAGATAGCAGCAAATAATATGTGCGTTAAAAAAATTAAGATAATGTTGGTAGTTCTTAGTCGAAGTATGATACAGTTAAAAGTGACCAAATTGGTTAGAGACACCTTAGCTTAGTTGGTAGAGCTATTGCCATGCGAGCAGAAGGTCCTGGGTTCGAGTCCCAGAGGTGCCAATATCTTTTTCTATCTCCAGATTTTCGATTGAGTTTCGTTAATAATGTCTTAATTTAATTAAACTAAAAATAATATTGTTAATTTTAAAATATGAGATTGACGGTTTCTTAGGAGGTGGCAAACAAGAGGTTTTGGGTTAGAGTCCCAGTTGCGACCATTATCTTTTTCAGTTTTTCTGTCCTGTTCTCTTTCATATTTTCGTTTAGATTATTAGTGTTACCTTCTTCTTCCATGATATATTTATATTATAATTGGAAAAAAAATAAATTTTTTCTCAACTTTGCTCAGTTGAAAAGGCTTTTAGAAATAAGGCTGCGGAATTTCGCTTTAGTTCAGATATCTTTTGAAAGGAATTTAAATGTCAAAGAATGTGACTATAACGCAAGAATACAAAACACTAAGTGCTGCGGGAAAGAAATTTTACTCGAATCCGTGCAGCTCGCCAGAGTTTTTACTGAAAAAAGGTATTTTTTTAAAGAAATATAAATATTTCCCTGTTAATAACAATCTGTTAATATTTGTCGTGATTAATTAAGAAGTGTTGCGCTTCCTTCTTCTTTGGATAATATATCGGAGAGCATTACAGTGTCTATCATCAGGGCAAATGTGTACATTGTGTTGAAGGGCGTGTTTATATAGTGGTCATACCATAGTGCGCGCGTTATACCTGTTAGGGCTGGTATTTCAGCAAGATAATTAATTAAAATAAATGTGGTATCCGGCATTTAGTTTTGATGTGATTGTCAAGCACCGGATACCACATCCACACTAGTACTAGCCCGTATGAAGGTTAAAATGATATATATATATATATATTAAAAACAAAACATTATTAGATTGATGTATCTAATAAATAATTTGTACTTACTAAGCTGAAGAGAGCATATTCATTTTATTGTAGTAAACTTGTAGAGTGATCATGAGTGGATTGATTTTAAATAAAATATTATTTATCTTATTTATTTATTTATTGTTTCTTCACACTGCAGGTAAAAATGTTTACAATACAATTTGTTACCTCATTAGGACAAGCCTGGGTTGAGGTTAACAATAATTATACAAGTTAACAAAATAACACAAAATTATACAGATTTTGAAAGAACAATGTTGTTGTATTTCTTACAGATTGAGATTATGGGTACCTACTAAACTGATAGCGCTAGGTAGTACATTAATGTAGACTTTTAGGGTGACCATAGTTTTGAGATCTGATTTAAAATAAAATAAAATAAAATTTTTTGTTTTATTTTAAAGGATTAAGTTGTAAATAATAAATATATGTATATAATTTAACATGCTATAGATTTTGCAGGAGGAAGATGAAAAAATACGGTTTAAACAAAAACAATTTTATTTTAGCTTATTATTATAAACATACTCATTTAGCTAATAATTTTGAAAGGACAAAGTAGAGAAAATCAATTGGCAATCCTCGACTAACACAAATAATTTAAGATTCTTTTTAAAAGTGTACAAGGAATTAGATGACTTTGTATGTTCTGGAAGGCTATAAAATTTGAGTGGAGATTGATAAAAATAATTTCTTTGATCAACAGAAGATTTAGTTTGAATTGCCATAAAGTTCAGACCAGAGCCAATTCTCGTAGTACGAATTTGCTGAGTTCTTTCTGCAATATTAATATTATTAAAAAATCTACAAAGAGTTTGTGTAATATATAACTATTTTACGTTCATTACATTACATCCCAAAGTCAATGAGTTGGATATTTAATTTTTTTCTTTTCTTTAAGAATCATTTTTTTCTTTTTTTTAAGAATCATTTTTTGGGCAATATCAAGTGGTTCTATGTAAGTCTTTGGGCAGGATCCCCAGCACACTATATTATAAGAAAGCAGAGAATGGATTATTGCAAAATAAACAGTTTTAAATGTTTCTTTGTCTAGTATATGTCTCAGTTCTTTAAAGATATAAGTAAGTCTCCTAGTTTTATTTACTAACATATTAACATGATCATTCCATCTCAAAAGTTTATCTATTTTTACACCAAGGTATTTGATGCTGACTACATTTTCTAAAGGGTTGCAGACATGTTTGAAAACAATTGTGAATAATCAAGTTGTAAGTTTCAGAAGGCTGACCTTTACTTGAAATGCTAAAAGTGATAAATTTGGTTTTTGTGCATTCAAAGTCAATATATTATTGTTTAAACAACTATTTACCACTCTTAAACCTATATTACTTTTGTTGAAAGTTTCATTCCAAGTTTTACCCTCAAATATTAAGGCATTATTATGCTATGAATTTAAAAATGACAAAGATAAAGAGATAACAAAAAAATAATATCCTGCCATTAACGTTGTCAAAATTTATATTAACAATTTTATTATATACTAGCGAGTTCCAGGCAAACGTTGAAATGCCACTTAATAAAGAAATTGTTTCTCTCTGCATGTCCTTTCCCATTCGTCACGTTCCCCGTCCGCCTCAACTTCCCTTCCAATGTCCTTTTCCCCTCCACCGAGCCTTCCCTCTCACCTATCCCGCGTATCATTTATTCAGTCCAGTTCACAGTCCACATGCAGTTTTCGAACAGCTCGCGTGCCACCCATTGCAATTTTTTTGGACAAATTAAAATTTTTATCCATTACAAACATTCATTTTTTATTACACAATATTGTAAGAACAATCAATCAAATTTGGTACCTAACGTAGATACCTATTTAAAATACATATTTTCATTCACTAGACACTGGCCAGAACATTCCTTTGAGGTGAAAAGTCATGAAAGGGGAAAAAAGTATTCAATTTGGGTGTGTACAATAGGTGAGTACTTCAATTAAATTAATTTTAACCCCTGGGGCGATCACGCGAAATCAATAAATTTGCCTCGATTGCTCGAGATTTCTCAGAAATTCATTTTTTTTATTTTTTTGCCTACGTTAAAAAAAGCATACCTTCGAATTTTAACTTGAAAACATACAAGCTTTTTATAGTGCTACATAGTCAATGAATTGACCTGTATTTTACCGTTTATATCATACTAGCAGACCCGGCCACACGTTGCTGTGGCTAACGAAACACGACGCCATTACCCAACCTATATAAAATCCACACCACCCGGTTGCCCGCTGCCCGCTGCCTGAATTGAATATTTGAATTTCTCGGCTTTTCTCTACTATAGTAAGTATGTATTATATATATAAACCGCCTTCCTCTTGAACCACTCTATCAATTGGTGAAAACCGTATGAAAATCCGTTGCGTAGTTTAAAAGATCTATGCGCACATACATTTTGAGCGAATTTATTTTATACTACGTAATGATAATGATAATGATGATGATTTGTAAAATTTAATCCTGCGTGTTTTTAAACTTGGGATACTCGAGTCAACATCGAATATTTTCGATTTCTGTATGTTGTCTGTGGTATACTTGACAATGAAATGTGCGTATCTATCGAAAAAGGACTTATAAGAATACAGCTAATCAAAAATTCGGCGGGAAAAAAATATTTAAAAAATCGTTCTAAAATAGTCTACGAAGTTCGGATTTGCGCGATAAAGCATTTCAATAGAATCGTTTTAAGATATGGCTGGCCAAGGAAATGTTTTAAATAATACAATAAATGTTTTACGAGTGGTAGGAAAACGTAGTCCATTTTTGGCCCGCAATTAATTGCAGAATATTAAAAGTGGTCCGTTTTTCGACCAAAATGCTCGCTCTTTGATAGTAAAAGTTTTGGTTATGGTTAAAAAACTTATCAGATGTGTTGTCATGCGGTTGTAATAATCCAGAAAACTTTGCGAGGGTGAAAAGAAGATATTTTGAAAGTTTCAAAAATTTCATTTTCCAAAAGAAGCAAACACATTGTGACTTGACATTTTAAATAAATAAAAAGAAAACACTTTGTTTACGTCACTTTATTATTTCTTCCGTCTACCGGTTTCGGTACCTCCGTACCATCATCAGGACTGAATATAAAATACTGACAAATACAGGGAAATATACAAAATGTAAAAGAAAGAGACAGTAAATTAGAGCGGGACAGTGCGTCAGTTGTGGGAGGGAAGTGGGGAGGAGCGATTGGGATAACGGGAAACATACTTATAATAGGGCTGAATGTTAAATTAAGTTGATTATTAATGATTTCAGCCTTTGTATTGAAATCATTAATAATCAACTTAATTTAACATTCAGCCCTATTATAAGTATGTTTCCCGTTATCCCAATCGCTCCTCCCCACTTCCCTCCCACAACTGACGCACTGTCCCGCTCTAATTTACTGTCTCTTTCTTTTACATTTTGTATATTTCCCTGTATTTGTCAGTATTTTATATTCAGTCCTGATGATGGTACGGAGGTACCGAAACCGGTAGACGGAAGAAATAATAAAGTGACGTAAACAAAGTGTTTTCTTTTTATTTATTTAATTTCATTTTCTTAAAATAGTAATACATAAAGGACAAAAAAAACATACAAGCAAGCAAGCAGCAAAAATACAATCATTTTTTATATATATAGATTACGTAGGTAGTAACACATTTTGTGACACCCTGTAATTAATATATCACGTGTCTCCTTCATTTCCCATCGTGGATTAATTTCGTCATTGGTAAAATGACATTCATTAATGAAACAAATCAATTACTACAATGAATCTATCGAAATGATGTTATTGCGGTCCCGGGTGTAATTAGCAATATTATATGCATCCAACCAACGGGCGCAATGATAATATTAAATGTGGTCTTTTGTGATGGATATGAATTCTGTCAGATGCGGTTGTAAAAACAATTTTAATAGAATTGCAAATTATTCATTTTACCCCTGAATGGACTTATATTAATATGGTTGCGGCTCATTTGTGATACAAAAGCTTTCATTTCACCAAAATTATTGGTGATATTTAAAATAACAGACGTATTAAAATAACTAAACCGTGCCTGTGTGTAAATTCATACGTTTCGCAGATATATCAGCGTTCATTATTCGTACCTTTAATTTTCAAAAAAATTACTTCAATTTGTAAGCATATTTTTTTTTTGCTCAATGCATTTGGCAAATATGAAGATTAAGTAAGTTAAAAAAGTTTTTTTATTTTTTATTTCTATAATTAATATTGAAAAACGCTTTAAATGGAAAACAGAGTTATAAAGTTGATATCGTACCCTGAGAATAACAATGGCACAACTCAAAAAACCTCTTTTGGATTTGTGTCATTGTTGGATTGTGCCATTTTTGGTCTTGTGTCATGATTATTCCCCAGGTGCGATATCATCTTCGAGATCTACACAGAGATCTGTAAATAATGGTAGGTAGAGAAAATGAAAGATGTAATGAATTATCACTTTTTTTATTTTTGTCTTTACTATATCATAAATTTTTATATGTTACAGTTTTTGTAATTTTTTTTAACTACCATGATAGGCTATTCCTCGTGTTGTGGTAGTCATACATGAAATATTATTTTATAGTAACAGATAATAAAATATAAGAAGATTAATAACACTCAATTAAAATTAAAAGTAAGCTGAAAATAAGAACAAAAAGATATTTTATAAAAGATAGAAATAAAAATTGATAGATATTCATCTACAAGAGTATCAACATGTTTATGGGTCACATTTGAAATTCGTGCTATGAAAGACATTTTAAGAAAAGAGTACCTAAAGTAATTTTTAATTTTTTTTTTTAATCATGTTAAGAACTTATGTATGGTTTGAAGAAAGCTCGTCCCCTATCAAATATCCAATGTTTGGTTGGGCTGTAAAAAGGGATTATTTGACTTTATTCGGTACTCAGTGCATTATGTATATATTTTACGAGTGATGAACGAGAGTTGTCGTTGAGAATGAGGTTTTAGTTTTAGGGACCACGCAACCCAGGTTTGAAGAAAAGCGAGCGTCTGCTTGATGTTGTGAAGCCACCAGTACGTTATTTTTCCGTATATAACATAATATACTTATCTAGGTAAATAACTGTCGAATATTTAAGACCCACATTGTAGCACATAATTCATTAGAGGGATGAGTTGGTTGGCGTTTAAACATAATTCTCAAAATTAGTTTTTGAACTGTAATAATTGGATTGCTGATGGATTCAGCCCAACCACCCCATCCCACTATACTATATGTTGCTATGGATTGGAAAAGGGCAGGACTATTTTTATAATGATTGGTATTATGTAGGGATGCATAAAACGTAGGTCACATCACGTCGGGATGTGGATCAGTACTCGTGACAGGTTGGTGCTCAACTCCACGCGGGCGGAGACTTGGTGAAGAAGAGACTTGGTGGAGTGTGAGGAGACGTATGTCAATCTCGAGTCGGTCTCAGATGGCCTCGGACGGTGCGCTGCGCAGAATATCCAGACGATGCTGCGGGAAGACCGGCGTGTTCCAGCTGCAACTCTTGAAGTTTTCACGCTGCAATGCGCGTATAATCATATAACTGTTTTTTTCCTCATCATTTATTTTATTTTCAGAAGGTTTCTTCATCTGGTTATAGCCGTTATTTTTCTTTTCCTTTACTAACACTATTTTCTCTATTTGTATGTTACCCATTTTAGAAAAATTATTCCACAGGCTGCTACTTCTATTTATCTTTTGTATAATGTTAATGTAAGTACTTGCATACTGCTTACTAACCACGTATGCATGGACATTGGAGGGTCGTTCAAATAAATGTAGCTTCGTTCAATAAAAAAATAGAGTCTTGACGTGTGCGGTGAAGGAGGAAACCATATGTTTCCTTATAACGCCGCTGAGAAAGTGGTGGAGTCCCCTCCAATGCAACGGGCATGGCCCTTATACGCCGCAGGTCTAGAATTGTCCAAGTTGCAACACTGCGTGCGACTTGTGTGATAAATAGCAGGTCACTACAGATCTACGTAAAATTCCACTTGAAGATTACGTCAAAATCTACGTCAAAGTCTACGTTGGGTGTGCGTCAAGAACTACATGAAAGTCTACGTAGAGTCTTCATCGAAAAAGTTGTATTAAAGTCAACGTTGGGTCTATGTCGAGATCTAAGTCAAAGTCATCCAATTGTCTACGTCCAGATCTACGTTAAAATCAACCTTCAAAGATCTACTTTCAGATCGACGTAAAAGTCTACGTGAAGGTGCATATCGTGGCCAACGCTGGCATCTTGTTACATAAAAGTATTTGTAACAAGGTGCGTGCACCCTCTTATGCACACTGTATTTATGGTTTCGGTGTGTGACACCTCTAGTGCTTGCTCATTGACATTTGGGCATTGGTAAAGTTGCGAGCCCTGCAATATTTTAGAATGCAACCGTGTTGGTCCTGCACAGATTCACATCAGCAGATTTGAAAAGAAAGCACGCCATTCTTTGTGTAACAGCCGAGAGCTCAGGGCGGTCCTATCGACCGCAACAAGACGGATCCTTTTTAAAGATCGCTACGATCGTGATTGTGAATTTTGGATGTCATACTCGCCATCTTGAGAGCTGAATATAAGTCATCCTGGAGGGGTGATCGGCATCAAGAATCATCCGCCTTTGCTGTTTTTGGAAGGTCCATTTGGCTGGGAGCCATTTCTCTGGAGTCCTGCCCTTTTCACGATGTGAGATTCGTTTTATAAAAGAAGTTTTCATCATGCGTCATTTCAACTTTCCACGGTATCAAAATGAATTATTTAAACCTAAGCAAGCCATGCCAGACAGCCTTAGTTTCAGGATGTCATTTTTGTTTTAACATTTTTTTTTGTATTTAAAATACCTTATTTTCTTAAAAATCATTAACCTACTCCTTACATCTGCCATGCGAGTCATTGCTCATAAATAATCTACCCTATATATTGTTGCCAGCTCATCCCCGGTAACAATCTATGAGATCGTATACCTTTTTTATGTAAAATTGTGTCTTGAAGCCGAAATGAAAAAAAAAATGGAACTCCATAACATACTCCAAGTGAGGGTTTACATTCAGAAACATTCCTTGAAACGGCTTTAGCAATAATTACTTTAAAAATGAATTAAGTGACTGCAGCTACTTTCGACAACTTTCCCCCCCATTTCCTTCTGCATAGCAAATTTACCAATATTGGTAACGAAATAGTGCTACTGATGCCGTACAATGAAGCCTTTGTAATATTTCACATTAAAAAAACAAGTATTGAACAAAAATTCAATTTAAATTGAGAAAAACTTGCCAAACATCCGCGTATTGTTTTTAAATTAATCTGCAGCTGAAAATGTGAAACAAAAAGAAAAAAAATTCTAACCGCAAAATTTGTGTTTATTCGTTGAAAAGCTGTTAAATGAAAACATGCACAGCGGCCCTACAGCGGCTATAGTAATAAATGGAAAAAATTAAATTTGATCAGAGACCGGGAACTCTTTTGTTTTATTTGGATATTCGACATATTTTGTTATAATTTGAAATTCAGAGCTTTAATAATAAAAGCTCAATTTTAAACCGCAAATTGGCTTTCCCCAAATATCATCAAAGTACAGATTGAAAATGCTTTAACACATGACACAGTTTTGCAAATTGGAGTGCTTAAATTTTTCAATCAATATAGTTGATCAAATCAAAAAGCTTAATTTATTCCGTAATGTAAAATCGAGAAATTAAAAAAGGCAATAATTTATTTGATTATTTTTTTAATGGAAGTATTAGTAAACCCGTCTATAAAAAGTCAAATTTCTCTTACTGTATTGAGGAACTGAGGAATTTTTACAAAGATGTACCCAATTTCTACCCAAAATGTTTTTTTTTTTAGTATTCTTATTCTCTATGTAGATGTCTCCTAATTCAGATTTTCAAAAATCAATATATTTATGTGTTATATAAAATTATTGATTTAAACATCTAACTACCATATCTATATTTATAAAAATAAAATACCTAGTTAAGTACTTAATGTAAAAAAATAATAAAAACTTATTTCTATATATCAAAGTAACTAACTAAACATCACGCCGTTTCACCGCAGGAGTAGGCAGAGAGGATGGACCGCCAAACAACTCGGTCTTGGCACACACTCTTTGCCTCACTCACGTTCATACTTCGTCTCAAGTATCTGATTCACTTGATCATGTCATGTCTTCCTCGGCGTCCCCGACTTCTTCTACCATTCACATTCGCGTCGTATATTCTTCTTACTCTACTTTCTTCGTTCATTCGCTCTACATGCCCAAACCATCTGATGGTCCTTTTCTTAATCTTACTCATTATGCTTACATCAGCCTTACATTCTTTGCAGATATCCACATTTCTCACACGATCATACATTGTTTTACCTCACATACGTCTGAGTGATCTCATTTCAATAGCATTCAGTTTACTTTCATCCTTCCTCTGCCAGTTCCATGCCTCACTGCCATTCATCAGGGTAGGTACCAGGACTCCATTGTGGGCTGCTGGCTTCGCTTCTTTTGACAGTTTTTTATTAGCGCCAACGGCATTCAGTCTACCATTAATGGAGTTACCGGCATTCACCCTTCTATCAATATTTCTATAGCCTTCCCATCTCTCGTAAACATACTACCCAGATACACAAATTCATCCACC
This sequence comes from Limnephilus rhombicus, assembly GCA_929108145.2. Classification (NCBI taxonomy): domain Eukaryota; kingdom Metazoa; phylum Arthropoda; class Insecta; order Trichoptera; family Limnephilidae; genus Limnephilus; species Limnephilus rhombicus. The sequence goes on along the minus strand of OV815284.1, from coordinate 10,015,786 downwards.
TGCTCCAAGTATTCATTATTCACAACTATATTGCATACTGTTTTCGTACTCTCTCTTTCAAACACCATGACTTTAGACCATGTATGTATAATTTCCTATTTTATATGTAAGATTTTAATTTCATACTTTCTCGCTGTTCCTATATTTTATGGTTTGTTGCTGACTGTAGGCATACATATTATATAAGCTCACACCATGTATTTTTGATCAGGTTAATTTTATATCCTGAAGATGCGTGTTTGTTTTATATCATTATTTAGTATTAAAATATAATATAATGATAGCGATTTTAAAGATGTGAGATTGATAAAAACGGTTGTAAATAATTAGGGTTTATTGGTAGAATTTTTTTTTTTTTTTAAGCTAATAACAATATGTAAATTTCTTTTTAATGAAACTTCACAATTCAAAAGAGAAAATATTTCTCGTGCTTGAATTTTGGAGTGCCATTGTAAAATGCATAGTTACACAGAGTATGTTATTACAAGTACTTATATTAATAAAATATATATTCATGAAGACAAGTGGACATAATAACTGACAATATTGTCAGAGTAGGTACATATAATAAAGTTGTAACAATTTGGTGCCTGCAAATAATGCGTATGTACTTGCTTTCAATTTGATATGGTGATGAAATATTTTTAGAGATTATGTTCTAGTTTATTTTTTTTGTTGTTGTTATTATTGTGATGGTGAATTTAAAACTTATAATTCGTGTCGGGTTGGTCTATTAGTGTTTTTATTTGGGATTTAAAAACTTTATAATTTTTTTCAGACTTGATTTTAAATGGGAGAGCATTGAAAAATTTTATACCTTGATAAGCATAATGGTGTTGGGAAGCACTCGTTTTAAATTTTGGAATTTCTAAATTGCCCTGTGATCGTGGTCGGTTGTTAATGTTTGTGAATGTTATTGTTGATGAATTGAAATGATCTTTATGAGTTTGCAATAATGAGTTCTTTTTGAAAATTTTATTAAGACTGAGAACCCTAAAAGAGTCAAATAGCTGTGTTGTTGGAAATACAGATGGTTTTCGTAAGATAACTTTCAAAATCAACCTCTGTACCCTTTCTACAGGTAAGAGGTTTGTTTTGAAAGTCCCACCCCACCCGATTATACCATATTGTAGTATAGATTGGGCAAGAGAGAAATAGATAGTTTTGATCATATTGGATGATAAGATGTTTCTCAGTCTAATAAATATGTATATAAGTTTTCTTATTCTGGTTACTGTATTTTGGACTTGTTCTTTCCATTTTAAGTGTCTATCTACTATGACACCCAGATACTTTATATTATTTTTGCAAGTTATTGGTAGGCAATTTTCATCGTTGCATTCCTTTTTATTTTCACACTGTGATTAATGGATTTTAATAGTTATATTGTTCTCGACATTTTTTTCTTTCAAAGAAAAAGGAATAAAATAAGTTTTCTCCGTATTAAGTGAGAGACAATTTAGGTCAAACCATGTTTTGAGTATGTTTATATTGATATTTGCTATACTCATTGTTTCCTCCCATGATTTCCCTTTAGTGATAACTACAGTGTCGTCTGCATAAGATATGATATTTCCAACTATGGGAAGAGTGAACATTTGATTTACATATATAATAAAAAGGATAGGACCGATGACAGTTCCTTGTGGTATACCAAATGATGAGGTTTTAGGTTCACTTAGTGTATTATTTATTTTGACGTATTGTAATCTCTCTTTTAGATAGCTTTGGAACCATGACAGTACTGTTCCGTCCAATCCAATTTGCATGAGTTTCTCATTTAGTTTGGAGTGTGATATGCTATCAAATGCCTTGCGTAAGTCGATGAATATACCAACACACTTTTCTCCATTATCTAATTTTTGTATTATTGTTGAAGTTAATTTAGCAATTGCATCTTGAGTGCTGAGATTGTCCCTAAACCCAAATTGGTTTGGGCTCATTATCTTTTTTTCTTTTATGTAATTGTTGAGTTATTTTTAAACAATTTTTTCATAGATTTTTGCAATGTTTGATGTGAGTGCTATGGGACGATAGTTGGAGATATTTTTTTCATCTCCAGATTTATAAACAGGGATGACAATAGTCTTCTTATAGTTGTTCGGGAATACACCCTTCTTTAGACTTACATTTATTATATGAGCAATCGATTTGCTGATTATCTCATGAACGGCTTTTAATGTTTTTACGGTTATATTATCATAGCCAGGGCTTGCTGATCCTCGCAAACCCATTACAGCGCTTTCGACTTCCTTATCAGTTACTGAAGCAAATGTGTGGAAACCTTCTTCAATAGTTGAGTTGTGCTCTGGTTGTTGTGTTTGTTTGTTGTCTAGGATAATATTACGAGCAAGATTAGGGCCGACATTAGCAAAATATTCATTATAAATGTTACCACACAGTTTTGGATTTTTTTCGACGTCAGTGTTGATTCCGTGATGAGTAATTTCTTTAGGTAACTTTTTTTTCGTGCTTTTGTTGGTTATTGTATTGATGATTTTCCAAAACTCTTTGCTGTCTTGACCAGCATTTTTTATATTATTACGAAAATACTTTTCTTTTGTCAGTCTAATTAAAAGCGCAAGTTTGTTACGGTATTTCTTGTAGAAGGTGTTTATTTTTTCATCATTAGGGAATTTTCTAGACTGGTGGTAGTATTTTTCTTTATTTCTGATTGAAATTACTAGTCCATGGGTTATCCATGGCTTTATCAATCTGTGTTTAGATTTTGGTTTAGAAACAATTATTTGTGTGGATAGGTTTATGTGATTTTGGAAAACTGTTTCGAAATTCTCAGCACAGGTATTTGGATTTTCCGATTCAAATATTGATGTCCAGATTTCCGTTTTAAGATTTGTTCTTAAAATTTCCATATTTAAATATTTTTTTTCACATTTTTTCTTGTCAATTTTGTTAGAGTTGGAACTTCTTTTATCAATGTTGGTAACAAATATACAGGTATAGTGATCGGTTATGCTGGTTTTCCATAATATTGACATGTTTTTTTCATTGTTATTTGAGTTGCACCATATGTGATCGATGCAGGAAGGAGTTTGTCCACTGACATTCCGTGTTGCATTATTTATAAATGATTTATAGTTTAGCGATGTCATTACATTTACATAATCTTCCTTTACCTTACCTTTTGCCCCAATCAAAATGTTCACGTTAAAGTCGCCTGTGACAACGTTACAAGTACCTTTTAGTTGTAGCAATAACTGTTCCAACTCTATAATAAAACTGTTAGGGTTCGATCCGTGTGTGCGGTAGATAGCTATGATATTGTATATAACTTCATTCACTTTTAAGTTCAGTTTTAGACAGTTAGCAAGCTTCATGTTGATTTCAGTGATTGTGACGTTATTGTGTTTGTTTAAGATGAAAACAGCAATACCACAGTTCTTATTAATATGTGTTGTGGACGAATAATATGTATAGTCAGGGATCTCGTACAGTGCGGTAACATTATTTATATTTAAGTGTGCTTCTGTTAAAACAATGAGGTCCGGTAAAGTTTCAAGGAGATTTAATGTTAGTACAAATTCTTCGAAATTTTTTTGCAAACTTCTGACGTTTTGGTGCAGAACAATGAATGCATTTGGAACGTTTTTTAATAGTTTATTACATTGTTTTGAGTCTTCGCAAGTGTATTGTGAAACATCTGTTAATTTATCAATTTCCTCGGTTAGAAAATCATCCATAACTTATTCATAATCGATTCTTTGCTGTGCTATGATAGACATTCTTTTCCGGTAAGTACATATTTCACTATTTGCACTATGTTGGGTATTGTTTTTTGTTCCGAATAATTTGTTGTTATTGTCACAGTTGTAGCATTTGACACTATCTTTACTTTTTTCGCATTCGCTAAATTTGTGATTTTTTGAGCAATGTATGCATCTGGGCTTATTCATTTTATTTAGGCATTTAATGGATGTGTGTCCGAAACCAACGCAATGATAGCACTGCATCAAAGGGTCGCAATCCTCTATGTGCGCCCGGACAAAGCCTATATTGATTCTTTGTTTATGTAGTAGCATTTTCCGAATAGGATCTGTTGTTTCAATTATTATATTACGGAGTTGATCACTTTTTCTATTTTTCAATATTTTCGTTACTTTAATGGATTCATTTGTAATATCACTAAGTTCACTGTTTTGTAGAATAAGATCGTTTAGGAAATTATCTTCGTTATACTCCCCACCGACACCTTTAATAATCATGCACGGTCTCTTCTTTTTTAATTCAGTTGCTGATATTCCATTTTTATTTTTATTTATTTCTGCCTTCAGTTTTTCAGCATCTTCTTTATTTGAGCAGGTCATAATTATTTTATTATTTGTTGCTTTTTTTATTCCACTTATTCCAATTCCTAGGTTAGGCGCCTTTATTGTTTTTGTGATAATACTCTTTATGTCTTCAGATGTTTCTTTGCCTTCAGCGGTGATTAAGACAGCAAATTCGGGTTCTTCGATTGGAATCATCCTTTCTTTTAGAACCATTGCATAGGATTTTTGTTCATTATTTTTTTCGAGCTTGATGATAACTTTTTTTTGAAGTTCAATAATTTGTTCTTGGAAATGGTTTTTTTCCCGTTTCCATGCTTCTTCTAGTAGTTGAATCGTTTGTTCCAGATTATTTCTAATTTTTGTGTCCTTTACGGTCGATTTGTTTTTTAGTTCACTTTTAATGTTTTCTATTAATGTTAGTACATCCATTTTTTATTAAACTTAAGTGGCGTGCGGACGCACGTCACTCCAGGTCGAACTACAATCGAGTACTGAATAGATACTGGATAGATGTTTCCTCTTGGAGTGATTCGAGACTTTGCAACCTTATTTATTTTCTTTTCTGTCTCTTATCTTGTTTAATTGTGTGCCTGTAGCCGTAGTCTTTTTTTATTTATATATTTATTTACGCCCTTTTTCGGGGCTTTTACATATGAAATTTACAAATTACACTGTGATTAAATAAAATATGAATACTAAATATTTCTTTTGAAAGAAATATAAAGTATATAATGAATAACAGATCACTTTGTATAAATCACTATATTATAAACAATATCTGCATGTTTCGATACCAATGTTATCTTCATCAGGATATGTTAATATAAAGAAAAATAAATGATAAACAAGTATAGACAGATTAGAATAAACTATAACATAGACAAAATATTAAAAAGTAGAGGTGATTAATTACTTACAAATCATAAAAATAGTTATACAAAATTAAATATAAAAATTATTTAAGGAAAAATAAAATTGCATTTAGATAATAAAAAACTTAAAAAAAAATAATTAAAATAGTTAGTCTAAATCAAAGAATCAATAATTATAATTAATTGTAAGTATTAATTAGAAAATAAATTAAAAAGATGGCTATTTTTAAAAAATGTTTGGTTATTTATAATATTTATTTTACTATTAATGCTTTTTCTAATTTCTAAAATTTCTAAATTATCCAATTGTATGCCCGTAGTGTTAGTATGTAAAATTTTAAGACCTGTATTAATATCAAAAGAATGACTTGTTTCCAAAATATGGTTGGCAAATTCAGAATAATTATTATTATTTAAACATCTAATATGTTCCTTAACTCTAATGTTAAAATTTCTAGAAGTTTTTCCAATATAAAAAAGTTACAATCATTACAAATTAATTTATAAAACCCAGATTTGTTCAAAAAATCACATTTATCTTTATTATTTAATATATAATTTTTTAATTTGTTATTTGTATAAAAAGCTGGCTGTACATTATTTGGCATGTTTTTAATTTTTAAATTTGAAATGTTATTATTAAAAAATTATTTTTTTCTGCAATGATTATCATTTTCAACAACGTGTGGATAAACAAAAGATTAAAAAACTTTTTCCTATATTTTTTGTTTAACATATTGTCTATTAATTTTGAATTATAGCCGTTATTAATTGCAATTTGTTTAAAAGTATTTAATTCTCGGGCATACAATTGGATAATTTAGAAATTTTAGAAATTAGAAAAAGCATTAATAGTAAATTAAATATTATAAATAACCAAACATTTTTTAAAAATAGCCATCTTTTAAATTTATTTTCTTATTAATACTTACAATTAATTATAATTATTGATTTTTTGATTGAGACTAATTATTTTAATTATTTGTTCTTAAAAGTTTTTTATTATCTAAATGCAATTTTATTTTTCCTTAAATAATTTTTATATTTAATTTTGTATAACTATTTTTATGATTTGTAAGTAATTAATCACCTCTTCTTTTTAATATTTTGTCTATGTTGTAGTTTATTCTAATTTGTCTATACTTGTTTGTCATTTATTTTTCTTTATATTAACATATCATGATGAAGATAACATTGTTATCGAAACATGTAGATATTGTTTATAATACATATAGTGGTTTATACAAAGTGATCTGTTATTCATTATATAATTAATGATGCCACAAAGTAATATTGCGAAGTTTGAAGAAAATATAAAAAAAATATTTATTGTACCTAACTGAATTGCCTCAGTAATAGTATTCTGTATTTGTTTAAAGATAAATTGAAGATGTCCACTGACTTGGTATAATTATTTCCCCCCTTTTGTATTCTGGGCTAAGAGAAATACATATGGTAATTAGTACCAGAATTTGTGAACTGAAATAAATCCTGACTCCTAGAATTACGTAGTGGAATCCGGAAGCTTATCAATTCAAGCAATACCAGACTATCAACTAAATCATTTAGAATCTTATACAGAAATACCAAGTCAGTGAAAATTCTTCTGTCTGACAATTTGAGCATTCCTATTAATATAATTTAAAATTTTGTTGTAGTTCAACATAATTGCTGGAATACCCATTTTAAAATTAAGAAAATGTAAGAATTTGTTTTGTTTTCTTTCAACAGCTTGTACATGTATATTATAATATGGGTTTCAGACGGGAGAATTGTACTCGACTTGACATCTAACGTATGCAAAATATAACAGAATAATACAGATAAGTTTTAAGATTTTCACGGCCAAAAGCATTTTCTTTATTTGTTTTTGGGGTGTTATGCCGTGTTGCGCTACCTCCTTCTTTAGCCAACGTTTCGGACATCGTTGCAGTGTCTATCTTCAGGGCAGATCCGGCAGATCCGGTAGATGTCACAGATGCCACACATCTACCGGATCTGCCGGATCTGCCCTGATGATGGATCCATCATCAGGGCAGATGTTATGTGTGGCATCTGTGACATCTACCGGATCTGCCGGATCTGCCCTGATGATGGACACTGCAACGATGTCCGAAACGTTGGCTAAAGAAGGAGGTAGCGCAACATGGCATAACACCCCAAAAACAAATAACAGAATAATACACATTGTAACAGACGTCTTGATGCACCAGATCTTGTTTACGTGAAAATTTGCAGCTGGTCGCCGCACGTGTTCCTTTAAAATATTATTGCCTACCACCGGTTCAGAGAAGAGTAAACAACATATTGACAAGTCAATTCTTGCAAAATGTTTCATGAAAAACTGCACGTATTATTCAAAAACCAAAACACCTTGAACGAGATATGCAGCTACTAGATATGCAGCAACGAACCCAAAAGCAACAAGATATGCAGCTTCCACACATGCAGCAACGAGACATGCAGCAAACAGACTGGGCAAAATAGATGAGATAACCAACATATAAGACTGGTGGTGGATGCCAACTAAGCCAAATCCCGCCGACCTTGGTACACGGGATCCAAACACCCAACGAACGAACAATAGAAGTGAGGCCCCACTACATCAGTCTTATGTCAACCCCAAATGGAAGCATTGGCGCTAAAACGACTGATACACCACACTCGCCCTTTTACACACTGCGGGCTAGAATACTTCGAACCCATAACTATCACAGTTGGCAGACATCAAGAAAACGCTAAGCCGCTATCTTCACTTGCTTCTCGACATGCGCTGTCCACCAAGAACTTATTGCTTCTCTAACCGCCGACTCTGCTATTATGGCCATACAACGAACGACAGCACGAAGGGGACAGTCCGTAAACATGCACTCAGACAACGGGACTAATTTCAATGGAGCCGAAGCCGAGATGAGAAACGCCTTGAGGTTACTAAGTCAAGACGTTAAAATTCTTGATGCCATGAAGATGAATGAAAATTTATACCACCAATGATGGCGCACATGGGAGGAGTATAGAAAAGACTGGTGCGGTCGGTGAAACGGGCACTGAACGCCATGCTCAAAGAACGAGCACCTAAAGAGGAAACTCTTCTGACTACCTTAATCGAAGCTGAATTCGCAGCGAACATCAGACCACTAACCCATGTAACAATGGATCCTCACGATGAAGAATCTGATTTCTAACCATTTTCTTCTGAGGTCAGCCAGAAAACACTCTCACTTGACCATGTACGAAAAAGGGGACGAAGAAATATGTCTCCGCCGACAGTGGCGTGTTGGCCAACGATTGGTGGACATGTTTTGGCGACGATGGCTTCGAGAATACCTTCCCACCTTAGCGGCCCAACAAAAATGGCACCACCCTGTCACACCCATAAAAAAGGATGACTTGGTGATCATTATGGATCCTGCACTACCTCGGAATCATTGGCCTTGCGGCCGCGTCATCGAAACGATAACCGCAGCCGACGGACAATTTAGAACCGCTCGAATCCAGACTAGTTCCGGTGTGTACCTAAGACCAGCCGTTAAAATCGCCGTCATCTTACTAGCTCCTACACCTGCTGAGTCATTTCCCCTTCCTCTTCACAAGGACACATAACAAACCAAGATACCTACATCAAGAATGCGTCCGATGAACTAGCTAGGTGCAATCAAACAGATTACACTGGGAGGAGAATGTAACAGACTTCTTGATGCACCAGATCTTGCAGCTGGTCGCCGCACGTGTTCCTTTAAAATATTATTGCCTATCACCTGTTCATAGAAGAGTAAACAACATATTGACAAGTCGATTCTTGCGAAATGTTACATAAAAAACTGTACGTGTTATTCGAAAACCAAAACCATCACAAAAAACAGGTGCCCTCATGCACCTGGAGAAATGAGGTCAACTCATGCAAGAAAACACTTCGTGTCCAAACCAGTTTGTTATTCAAAATAGCAAACTAATATACCGGACACCTGCTTCGGAGCACCTGGGATAATCCAGATAAACAGCAGGGCAGAAATGAAAACATGTTTACGTTTTCCTTCAAAACAGGTGTACGCAAAAATTAGTATAAAAACCGTCTGAAAATAAATATTTGATCATTACCCAAGAAGTCTCTGAGTTGTTATTATCTCCCGAAACCGAAGTGACGATCGGAGTCCAGCGCCCTATTGTTTATAGTATTTGTATGGAACAAATAAGTGATCTCATACAACGCTTTAAATTGTTAAAATTTCTAGTTAGCCTAGTTATAAATCAGAACATTTTTATGGCCTTATTAGAGATAAGTCTTATCTACCTAGTGGTGTTGTTGAATACATTCTAAAATAGTGGATATATTTACTACCATGTAATGTTTAATTTTTAATTAAATAATAATATAAAGTATTTAATATAGTAATGATACGTTAAATAATAATGTTTATTTTTGTAAGTTCCACACAGGAGGCCTTGAAGAAAATATTTCCCCTCAGGGCCTATGGCATCTTTGTGGATGCTGTGTGGAGGGTCGTTTTAAGAAAGGAAGGAGAGGAAGTTCTGGAAAGGAAAAGGTATGAGGGGTGGGTTCCAGGAGTGATGGACGCATGAATCCATCCCTCCTATTGCGGTGCCATGCGATGAGTCGAGAGTCCAGCTGGAGAGGTCTAGGTTAGGTCTCCCTTAAACAGACTCTTACAATTCGGCCCACCACGCATTTAGTAGGCAAACGCAAGCCTCTCCTTAGACACCATGAGCCCAGGCACTCCTGCTAAGTCACCAAACGTAGCGAAAAACTTGGGGCGACCTATGGCAGGGGTGTTGATTATCCAATAAATGGTTCGGGGGGCGCCGGTAACCATACTATAACAAATAATTAATAAAACCAAACCCAAGTGCGGACGTTTCCATAGTACCCTGAAAGGGTACATTCAACATATTGAAGAATCATTACATTACATAGTATGAAATGAAGTCGCTCAAAATGTATCTGCGCATAGATCTTTTAAACTACGCAACGGATTTTCATGCGGTTTTCACCATTATATCCATACGTATATGCCATCATATGTATAATACATGCTTATTATGGTAGAGAAAAGCCGAGAAATTCAAATATTCAATTCTTTAATTTTATAAAGGTTGGGTAATGGCGTTGTGTTTCGTTAGCCACAGCAACGTGTGGCCGGGTCTGGTAGTCTATATTAATAAAAATTAATCGCCGAAATGTATGTTCCCGTATAACTTCCGAACGACTGCATCAAATTGGATAAAAAAATTTTGTTGTGTTCGTTAATGTCAGGACAAGGTTTGTATGAAACTACTGGTGAGCTCAGGCTTTATTAAATTTGTATAAAAATGAATCGCTGAAATGCATGTACGCGTATAACTTCCGAACGACTGCACCAAATTGGATAATTATTTTTTTGTTGTCTTTGTTATTGTGCAATAGGTGGCACGCGAGCTGTTTGAAAACTAAATGTACCGGGAATTAATTTGTAGAACGTGGCTGGGGCGGGGGGAGGAGAACCAGGGAGGGGGAAGGGGAACTCGGGAGGGGGGTTTGCGGGATGGGGGAAGAGGGGGAGAGGAGTGGGGAGAGGAAGGTGGAGGAGGCCAAGTGGAAACGCGAGAGGGAAAGAGGACGCGGAAGAGGAATGTGGGGGGGCGGAAGAGGAACGGGACCAATGGGAAAGGATACGCAGGGAGAAACAATTTCTTTATTACATGGCATAGCAACGCACGCCGGTTACCAGATTTTTAAATAATTAATGATAAACCATGAATTCGTTGAAACAGTTTTTAACGACTCGTTGTTGTTAATAATATTACATTTCCGCGATGTTTACTTTACTTTTTTTGGGAAAGGAATAAAGAAATTCTTCGAAAATCCAGAGCACAAATTAATGTTTTTGTTTCTGAATTACTTAGAAATGTTTGTCGACTTCCATCCCAAAATAACCCGTACCCGTCTACTCCTGAATTTATATACTCGTAGTAACGTCAGTTTGGGAGGCGGATATGGGTACCGCCACCCCGGGAACCATTTATTGGCTAACCAACACCCCTGCCATAAGTCACCCCAAGTGGTTGGCCACGTATTTGTCACTCCTGGACACATTGACCCCCAGATTCCTACCCACCCTTCATACCTTTTTCATTCCAAGAACTTCTTCTCCTTCCTTTACCTAATTAGACCCTCCACACATAATCCTCAAAGATGATATATTCTCCGAGGGAAATTGTTTTATTCAGGGACTTCTACGTCTAGCTAATGAAAAAAAAATAAACGGAAGGTACCTTCTAATAGTGTACATTAATTTGTATGTACTTATATCTGAAAAAGATAATTAATAAGGTGATGCACTACTAAACAAAGTCATCCGCTTAGAAATAAATTATATAAATTACTAGCTCACCCGACAAACGTTGTTCTGCCCTACAAATTATTTCTAGTGAATATTTTGGTTGTTATACAGGGTGTTAAGGGACGTACTTGACTTACTTTAACCAGTGATTCCTGACATTATTTGAAGTAAAAAATGTAAATGAAATTTTGGTCTCCGGTGACTTTTTTTGACGACTTTTTTTTTTTTTTTTTAAATTTTTTTCTTCAAAATCAAACAAAAAAAAATTCTTCCACATATCGTCACTGGTCACTCAGCCGAGTGTCCGACGAACCCCTTACACCGCCTCCAAATGTTCAACAACTACCATTTTTTTATGTATTTGTTGAAAAAAAAAAACATCAAAAATGTCACCGGAGACCAAAATTTTATTTACATTTTTTACTCCAAATAATGTCAGGAATCACTGGTTAAAGTAAGTCAAGTACGTCCCTTAACACCCTGTATAAAAACAAATAACGAATGTATTGTAGTGTGTGGGGATGGGATCTATGATAGAAAGAGGAATAGAGCGCTGTAGACGATGACCGCCGATAAAAACAAAAACACCAACTAAAGTAGGAAAATGAAATAAAGAAAATCAATATAAATTTCGAAGAGCAATTGAGTGTACGATATTTTTTGTCTGTCCGTCTTTAGCCAAAACAAATAAGCTCAATGGTTTGCCAACATATCAAAATGACGCGACGCTTCTCGTGAATGTCTTGCGCATGTCTGGGAAAAGTTCTATAAGGCGGACGTAGCGCCACCTGTCATTCAACAACATAAATAATTTCGTTCTGTTTGAAATACGGAAGACAGTTAAATTTGTTCATACGAAAATACTAAAATCGCGATTAAAAATGGGAGGGTGCAGGTGGGAGGGTTAAAGTTTAGGATTATGGGTATTTTTTGATGCCAAATTAAAAAAAAAAATACAAAAAAAAATTGTCATAAGACAATATACATAAGACTCGGTGAAGCCGTTTCGGAGGAGTGCGACCACAAACACCGTGTATAAGATTTAAATACATCAATTAAATCCTGAAAGTAGAAGAAGTATTTGCCTTTGAAATAATCGAGCAATTTTTTTACTAGTCATTTTAAAAGCCTAGAAAAAATAAAGCATCAGGCCTCTAAAGACTGCTTTAAAGTTCAAAAAAAGTTCTACTTTTCTGTTTTCGGTTATGGTTTCATTGTATATTCCTGATTTATTATTTCTTTACATTTTTTTTGTATATTTGTGCTCGTTCTTCGCAAAATAAAATAAAACACGCTTTTTAGCGATGTTTTTATCGTGAATAAATCGAAACAGGCGGCTGGTGAAGCAAACATTTTTACAAAATAATACAAGATTGTTATATTTTCGTAGAAAACAATGACTTTGTGATTTGTCGTAATATTAAAAAAAATATGAATTATAACAAACACTTTGTTTTTACCTACTAATTTATCGACGAAATTATAATTCACCATGAATTTATTTTATTTAGTCAGTTGAATAAATTTTGGTTTCATTTAGTAATAATATGAGTATGTCAAACCACAAAATCATTGCTTTCTACGAAAACACACAATATATTCAAATATGAAATGCAAAGTATGTCACCACCATAGACATCAGAATTCAATAGACCAGAAGATACAGACGAGGGGGTAAAACCAAACTATGAAGGGGGAAGAGGGGAAAGATGACTGTGATTCGTTATACAATCAATCTGACAGTAAATAGGCATCTTGCATTACAATATCACCATTTAGTTCTTAAAAGCAAAATCTGCTTTGAATGAATAGACCTTTTTACATGGGAGCGCGAATTGCTTGCCACGATAATAACATATTTGCTAAGGCCAAATGCTCGCCGCAAAAAGACTCGCCCCAATACACATAGCAATATTTTGTTGCCGTGTTTAGTTAAAACACTATTACAAATATTTCATAATTTACTTACCCCTGTAACCAGCGACGATAACACTGGAGAACCGCCCACATTCGCTATGTCTATATAATATGTACCTATAATGTATAGCGCAAGCTGCCGTTTTTGGCGTGATATTTCGTAAAACGTATAGACGTTACTTTCGCGCTGGTCACTACAAGAATGATGACGTCACATATTTTAGATTCTCTCCCCTCCCCATGGAGCGAGCTGGCGCCAAGGCGGAGCTTATAGCCGGTTCCATGGGGAGGGGGAAATATTACGTTTTTATCACTTAGGGCAGGTCCAGATATATTCATATGTCCGTGGTCACCACTAATTTCGTTTGTTGCAATCTGCCGATTTCGCTACACCAAAGCAGTGTATTCAAAACTTAAACCCTAGTATTTTTGGAGAGTATAAAATTGTGCATTTTTTAAAACACCCGTTTTTAGAATTTTTTTATATATGACTTTATCGGAATTTGAAAGAAGAAATCACTCTGTAACGGAGATTGTGATTCTCTTTGAAAGTGACACAGATTTTACCTTCACCTTTCCATCAAACACCGCTCAATTATCTCGTAACAGTTAGATGAAAAAATCTTCCGATATCAAAATAATGGTGCTCTATCCAATTGCCATTTTATTCGCGTTAAGGATAATGAAATAAGGTATTAAGCTCGGTACTGCCTGCCTTTATAGTCATACATTGGACGAACACCCATTAACGTAATGAAACGTGAAATGACATTGTACTGAGTGATTTTACTTTCAGCTTTTCCTGTCTTCCAGACAACAACATCCACCCCTGCCCGCGCTAGGGGAGGTTTAACGACCAACTACCCCCTCGCCCCTCGGAGCAGATAAAGCAAACTTAGACGACAATAAACCGAGAAGCCTTTTTCATCTCACTTTTGATCTCAATCCCGTCATAAAGAAGCAATTAAAACAATGATTTACAAAAAAAGAGTAGGTACCATCTTTTATGTAAATGTTTTTAACTGTCGTATAGTCGTGGAATTGTACTAACATTATGATTATAAAACTTGAGCTTTTAAAATAATTAAACTGGGCGCTCATAAAACCAAAACAAGATTTTTCAGTCACTTCTTCTAATAGTGCAAAATTATTTTGTGGTAACATTTTAAATTTAAATTAATAGATAACTTTGTATTCTTCTTCTTTGTGTGCCGTATCAGGTCCCCCCGACGTTGGCGATCACTCTGTCTTGCGCTGCCCGGAATAGCTCCTCCACACTTCTAATGCCGGTCCACTCTAGTATATTACGCAGCCAAGACATTTGTCTCCTACCAGGCCCTCGGCGACTCTCTATCTTGCCTTTCAATATCAAATGGACCAAGTGATACTTCTCCCCTCGAAGTATATGACCCAGATATGAAATTTTCCTTATTTTTATTAATGTAAGCAGTTCTCTATCTGCTCTGAGAATTTCTGTAATGGTGATCATGTCGGTCCATGGGACCTTGAGCATTCTCCGGTGAGGCCACATTTCAAAAGCCTCTCAACTTTGTATTAACCACTTAATTATTTACAAAAACCGACATGTTTCGTCAGCAAAGCTGACTTCTTCAGGGTTTTGACAGAACTAATTTTAAAAATAGACATACATAGATAATAGAGAAAAATAATAGACATAAACAATAATAAAATTTGAAAGAAAATAACGTGTAGGAGACAAGGGGCAATATAGAATAATTAAAAATTTAAAAGGGGAATAGATTAAATAATTGGTCATTTAAAAACCATATTTGATTATTAATAATATTTAAATTTGCATTAACACTCTTTCTAATCTCTTAAATTTCTAATTTATCCAACTGAATGCCATTGAAATTACAATGTATTAATTCTATTCCACTGTTAAAATTAAAGGTATGACTAGTTTCTATTAAATGAAAAAAGTTATCTATTAATTTGACGATTTTTCAGACCTACACCTGGTAGATGAGACTCCCAACCCAAAACAAACACATTAAAATTGATTGCAAATACTAACGATAATTTTTTGGACCTTTGCTATAATTGGGATGCTGTGTGGAGGGTCTTGTTACCTAGCACGCTTCAAATACATTTAAATTCGCCGTCAATAAAACTAGTACGCGCCCTCACCGAATCGGTGCTGCGGTAGCCCAGCAGATAGGTACCTCAAACACACACTACAAAATATGGGATAAAATCTCTGAACTATATTGCCTACACAATAAAATTCGCTTCCAGATACATACAAGAGAATCCAGCAAAATTAAAAAATTCATAGTAATGCTTTAAAAGAATTGTTTTAAAGTACGTTTAAATGTAACTTTCTTGCCATTTTCTATTCTGTCTTGTTCGTTTTTTTCTTTATTTGTTTTCTATTGTAAGTTTCTATTTAACCTTTCTTTTATTTTTAGTCCATTGTGTATGTGAAACTTATATTTTTATTATTTAATACCTATGTAAAATTGTAACTATTTTCTTCCCATTTATGAAGTATAAGTTTCTCCCGTCCTAAAATGGGTTCCGTAACTCATCGGGATTGCCCTATCAAGAAATAAAATTAATAAAAAATAAAATTATTAGTTTGAATGAGATTTGAAACTTCCTACCGAGTGATCGGAATCAACCGCGCTACCAACCGGGTTAAATCGCGAATTGATAAGGCTGATATTTATTTCGTATAGTAAGTGCTTTAATTTCTTCGAATTTCAGAAAAATGCGTAAGCGTGCGTGATTGCCAACACAAAAATGCTTTGTCATCGACAGCGAGTCCATGTGCCGAGTTTCTGCTCGATTTGATGACCGGAAGGGGGTTAATTTCTACTTCCAAGATTCTGTTTCATTAATTCAATCAGGAAAAAAGTGAAATTCAAATATACGTACTTAAAAGTATAATACTTTCTAAAAAAACTCATTAAAAAATATTGTTGCGCCCTATTTTGACAATGTTTTTCACGAAGAGTCTGATCTATTTCTGGCGTTAAAATATTATAAATTTACAAAAATCTCAGACATTATATTCGGCAGCACGAGGAAAAATCGCCTTGGGCAGCCTCCAAGAAGGGAGCAGTAACTAGGTGATTTAAAATTAAGCTTCTCATTTCTTTTCTACATCTGGTCTTGAAAAAATATTTCTTTTATTCCAAAATATTTTTTCAAAGAATGTATTTGTTTCGCCCACGCACAGGATTTTCTTTCGTCATTTTTATTTTAATCTATCCATCTTATATTCAGAAGGAAAAAATAACAAAATAACTAAATTAAAAGATGTTATGACTGGAATACATTATGAATTACACTAGTCCAAGGTAGAGATCGTATGTACATCATCGACAATCGTCCTAACAGCCGAACTTATTTTTTTCCATCGTGCAAATCTCGTATGGAAACGAAAAAGACAGAAGATACTAGATTAACGAATGCCTTTAATCATATTTTTATAAACATTTTGCGAAAATATGTTTCTTCTGAATAGTTTAACAATTAAAGAATGCTAGAAATGAAAATTAGCAAAAATAAAGTATATGCTTTATTTCATGAAACGCACAAAAAGATAAAAAATTCGCACAGGAAGGGGTAAATATTCAACCTTATTTAAATACTTACTCGTTAATAATTTCACCGTAAAATTGTAAGACATTTAAGTTAAAAAAGTTGATATAAGTTTCCGCCCGGGAGTTTTTGCCCGGAAAACATTTTTCTAGATTTGTAACACATGTCATCGTAATGAAATGGTAAGGTGACCAAATAATTTTGAATGTTGGAATTTTTAGAACTGTTTTGAAAAAATGAATTGAATGTATAAATATATCTCTTGTTTTTCATATAATGATTTTTTGTTTATCTATATACAGGGTGTTAAGGGACGTACTTGACTTACTTTAACCAGTGATTCCTGACATTATTTGGAGTAAAAAATGTAAATGAAATTTTGGTCTCCGGTGACTTTTTTTGATGACTTTTTTTTGTTTTTAATTTTTTTTTCTCCAAATTCAAACAAAAAAAAATTTCTTCCGCATGTCATCACTGGTCACTCAGCCGAGTAACAAACCAACCCCTTACCCCGCCTCCAACTGTCCAACACCTATCATTTTTTTATGTTTTTGTAGAAAAATTAATAAAAAAAACATAAAAAATTTCACCGGAGACCAAAATTTCATTTACATTTTTTACTCCAAATAATGTCAGGAACCACTGGTTAAAGTAAGTCAAGTACGTCCCTTAACACCCTGTATATAAAAATCTCGTGTCACGGTATTTGTGGTCGCACTCCTCCGAAACGGCTCGACCGATTTTTATTAAATTTTTTATGTGTATTTGGTAGGTATGAGAATAGGTAGTACAGTGTATTTCATACCTATAAGTGATTAGGGTGTCCCTATCCAGAACAGACGAGCGGGCTGGCAAGCGGGCGGCGTGGATTTGATATGTATGCAAATTAACAGATGGCGGTGTGAAATGATTTATCGTGGTTATAATGGTTGGGTAACCATCCAGTAGATGGCGTTTTGTTTCGTTAACCACAGCAACGCGTGGCCGGGTCAGCTGGTTAATTACAAAATTTAATGTAATTAATAAAATTTCATTAGAACACAATTTCGCATTTCTGTACATTGCTAATTATTTTTTCAGGCATACATTTTTGACATTCATATGAATTTCTCGCGTTTTATTTACGATTTCACACATTTACTTGTTATGCATGCAATAAAAAAATAGTATCTTCATCATTGATGTACTGAGGTGCTTATTAATACTACGCTCTTAATATAATTTTTTCTTTTTAACGGACAGTTGATTCTCCGACAATTGCCACCCCCCCCCCCAGAGATTTTTTTAAAATATAAAATTGTATAAAATGAAAATTGTTTTTGTTGCACATCAACGACCTTTTGTCATGTGCACCAATTTATTGTTACGCGGATGACAGTACAGTCCATGATGGCTTTTTGTTTGACAAGCCCCCAAAGGGCTCACAAACTCAAACAGCTCGTAGGGTTTTGAAGCAAAGAATGGACGGTTACCTCGAGAGTGTTTTCTCTTGGGAATAATCTCGTTGAATTTAATGTTTCAAAGACCCAATCTTGTCTGATTACGTCTAAAAGGGATCGAAATGAAAATCTAGTCTCTTTTAATGGAAGCAATCTTCCGAACAGGCCCTCCATTAATATGCTTGGTGTAACCCTAAGTGATCAGCTCAGGTATGGGGGCTCCATCGAAGCCAAAGTAAAATTAGCCTCTCAAAAACTGGGCGTACTGTAAAGGGCCCGCAGATACTTTAATAGTACACAACTGCTAACCCTGTACAAATCACAAGTGCGCCCCACGGTTGAATTTGGCAGCCACCTCTTATCTGGAGCTCCAAAATACCTGAAAAATACCCTCGACTCTGTGCAGAAACGGGCGGTCTGTTTGATAGATTCTCCCATCTTAACAGACGGATTGCAATCTTTAGAGCACAGGCGTCGGGTGGGAATGGTATCCTTGTTTTACCGGTATTACAATGGAAGAAGCTCCGAGGAACTAGCATCATTGATCCCTTCGGCACAGGTGCATAGTCGGAAAACACGCCAAACGCGTGCCCAACATTTGTACACGGTTGACATTTGTCACATGAGGACGGATCGTTTCTTCGACTCGTTCTTATGTTCAACAGCTCGGCTGTGGAATGATTTGCTGGCCTCTGTGTTTCCTCCTTCCTACAACATGGGTCTCTTCAAGACCAATGTTCATTCCTTCCTCTCCTCAAAAATACCCTCCACACAGCATCCCAGACGACATAGGCCCTGAGGGAAATTATTTTCCTCAAGTTAAACGTAAAATTAACTTTAAAAATACCCTTAATAATAAGTTAGTATCAATATCAAAGGAATTTATATATAAATTGTCGTTTTTTTGTACTTATGCGCTGGTATACACAGTATATAGACAAGTATATTTTTCCTTGATGCATTTGAATGAAAAAAATGTTGTATACTTTGGTATTCGACGGTACATCCTCTCTGCCCATCCCTTCGGGGTCACTTAGGTATATATTGTGTAATTAGGTATCCCATATTTTCCCTTAACCGACTATGCCGGGGGGCCAATTGTCAGCGTAACAACTGTCATGGAACCATCAATGTTATAAGAAGCATGTTAGGACGTAGGTGCTTTCCTTTCGAATGCTCCATTATGACGTAGACACGAGCTCTGACTGGAAAGACTTTACGCAATGACGTTATATAAATAAATAGACTCGCCATAGTCTCATATACTCACAACATAACGTGGAAAGTAAGGAACACTCTTTTGTTTTCAGCGATTTTCAGTATAATTTCTTAATTCAAAAGTTTATTCCTGTGTGATAAAGATAGACGATCAAATAATGTGTGTGTATGAATGAGATGAATATATGAGCGGGCAGCGTATTGCTTGTCACTTTTTGATGGAACGTTGGCTGTCTCCTTTTCTTGAGGCCCACTAGAATAAAAGGTCCGGCTGCCTGTCGGAGTTTGATATGTCGAGCTATACAATAAATACAATAGGGCAACGACAGTTTTCAAATGGTGGCGATTGTCATCAAGACTTGTTGGAACTACTGATTTATGTGTTGTTTTACAACAAGCAAACAAATAAACGTGTGTTTAGGCTGATTAGTCTACTTTAAAACAGTAAAGTTTACTTAGCAACAGAAAGTTGGCTGTTGCGCGTCCACGCCCTTTACTTTAGCAGGACTTGAATTTTCTCTAATGACATGTAAAACCGTGAGCGGGAAGCATGAAAATTAATTGTAATATTTATAATAATCCATTATATTAAGTTATTTGCATGTACTTACAAATGAAGTGTTATTCTTTCGCCTTTACTATTATTTGCCGTGTAATTGAAACATTTTCTCATTACACAAGAGGGCATTTTGGCACTTTTTAAAATGCAATTTACTTACTGGTAAGTGCTGGTAAGACGCAACCTTACTCGACGCGTAGCAGTTTAGTACTAAAGTACAAGATATCGAGAACAGTGCAATTGTCGTGTTCTTGTCTTCCCACTTTGAGATTTCTACCCCTCGTCTAATATAGTACAGGGTGCGGCAGGGAAACTTGCTGATTTGAAAAGTCAATAAAAGAAAAAGTACTTTATATATCGATTTAATTCTTTTTGTATCGTATAGTACACATTCTGAATTTTTATTTTAAGTAGTTTTCAAAATGACATCGGGCAAATGGCGGCCCTCAAGTGATACACTGATCTACCCTAGATTTGAAATCTTTCGAGTAAATCGACCGGAATGTTGGTGATGGCTTGGCAGATGCTGTCCTTCAGGTGTTGCAGGGTCTGGGGTTTGTCGTTATAAACGATGGATTTGAGTTATCCCCATAAAAAAAATCGCAGGGTGCCAAATCGGGGAAGCGCGCCGGCCACAGTACGTCACCCTAAAAGGAGACAAGGCGCTCGTGGAAGTGTTCCCTCAAAAGCTCCGTCCTGCTGGAACCATACGTCCCCAAGTTCCATTTCTTCAAGTTGTGGAAGAAAAAATGTGGAAGAAGAAAAAAAAGAGCGCAAAAATGACTCCCTCACCCTCTCGACGTTTTCTGGAGTTCTGGAAGTCCGTTGACCTCCTGGGCCTTCTCTTGCCACACTCTCACTTTCCCTGAATGTGTCCACCTACGAAACAATTGATTGCCGCCTAGGAACGGGACCCGCGGGATGAATAATGAACCGAGTAGGTAAGGCACGTTGGGTGGCGACCACCGAATGACCGTTAGAAAAGTAGGCCTCGACGGCAAACGCACGCTGTTCCTTTGTCCAACGCATGACGACAACTGGCTTGTGGTGTAACAAAACTTCAGGACCCCCTCTTTCCAATGAGACCCTCCCCACCCCTTTCTGACCAAGCCTCGCTCGTCGGGGTCCAATTCAAATCAGCAAGTTTCCCTGCCGCACCCTGTATGTAACGTCATTGACTTTACGGTTATTTTTATTTACTTGGAAGACTTCTTCTTATTTTATTTTCAAGTTATGTTGATCTTATGCCCTTCTTCCATAGGAATACGCAAGTCCCCGATACTCGACGATTCAAGTATCTTGGCGACTACCGCCATATATCTGCGCGGAGATTCATATAGGTCAGTTGTCTGAAACTGTACCTTCGAGCCACATGCCGCTCTTTGGTTACTGGAGTGAGGCTTTTCGATGAATGACACCTCGTTAAAATGTGCTTTATTTTACTAATTATAAATAATATTTCATAAATCAAAAAATATTCCAGTGATATTTTCCCAAAGCAAAAAATGTATTTTACTAGATAATAATGAAGCTGTCAAAAACACTCGAACGGTGAGCTATGGCATCAAGAAAGGTACATATTTTAACAGTCTAGTATTTTGTGAAACGCGACTTTGGTTCAGCATTAAAAAAAAAACCGAGTGTGCATTTCACACGCGGTAGAAGTGAAACTTTCAGAAAACTAAAGTACACAAGGGCAGGGAGGCTACGAAGCACCGCACAAAGAGGAGACCGGTTATACTATATCATTCTCTCGCAGGCTAAATCCTAGAGATGTATGTGTTTTTTTCTTTTTAGTGCCGCTATTTTTTTAAGTAAAACTTCCTTAGTCCCGTTAGAGATTCGGAATTCGGATGAAACGGAAATGACGTGTACGGCAACTGCGAAGCATTTAATTCATATCAAGGCTCCTATTGGTTGAGATATAAAACGGAAACGACGCGAGATCTGCGCTCATTGGCCTAATATGACCTCACTTTTCGAGGCTCCTTCGTTCTTCATGGTTTGAGATTGTTTTGGTAAAGTTTCGCTTCTACCGCGTGTTAACTGCACTCGATTTTTTTATTTCAACGAGTTTCAAATCTCAACGGTGCTAAAAACGTTTTTATTTAAAAAATTGGGAGCCTCTGGTTTTAAGGCACTATAGGAGAACGAGGGCCATAGCAAACCCCGAAGGCATAATTATCCCCGTAAATCTATTTCTCCTTCGGGATTCGTTCAAACCACATCGGTTTTTGGCTTTAGACTGCTACATCATCTCGAGCAATCGAGATATAATATCCAAGGCTCATACGTCAGCATTTACAAGAAGTTAAGTTTGAGTTATCGAAACAAAACTTTAATAATAAAAATAATGTTATATTCTAGGTGTGGGAGGATGGCACAATCCTACTCGTCCCATATAATTTATAAATAAAAATAATAAATCCTTATTTCCCTTGGTCACGCCATGACTTCAGAATGACTTCACCTATTTCATTAATCTTTTTTTTTTTAGTTTTCTAATACTTTTTCGAATCTCTCGGGAAAGAAAAATTAAGAAAATTTCAGAAAACTTAACGACTATTTTAACTTCGCACACGTTTGACAGTTCGCGCGTTTGATGAATGTGAATTTAGCAAGCAGCTGTTTTTTTTTTTTGTAAAATGAATTGTCTATGAATTTTCCAAATTTTAAATATTTTAAATAGGTACGTATGTTAGATACGAAATAAGATTGATTGTTATTATAATATGCGTAAATGTATATTTGTAATGTATGAAAAATGAAAATTTGAATAAAAGCATGCAGCTGTTTGAAAACTGAATGTACTGGGACTGAATGTGGAACGCGGGAGGGGCGTTGGCGGGACGGCGGAGCGGTAGAGGGTAGAGGGTAGGCGGGGAAGGTGAAAGGGGAACGCGGGAGGGGAGGGGATGCGGGAAGGGAACGGGGACGCACGTGAAAGGACATACCTGGAGAAACAATTTTTTCTTTGAACTTTATTTCATTGCTACGCATGCCGGGAACCAGCTAGTTTAAGCAATGTTAAGTAAAGAAAAAAATACAAGTGTACGATTCACATGCGGTTTAAGTGAAACTTCTGAATTTTTTTGATGTCTTCCATAATGGTGTTGAGATTAGTACTACTCATTTTTTTATAATTTTCCTCAGATGTCACACTTATAATGTAGATTTTCCTTACAGGACAAGAATTGAATTCCTCGATTTATTGTGGATTTACACACACCACAGTAGTTCACTTATAGAAAATATTTATTTATTAATTTATTTCAATTTTATTTAAAAATGCGGCCTCTGCGGGGCGTGGATCAGACTAACGGATTGTAGTATTTTATTCTGGTAATAATGTTATTTACATGTAAACAGAGATGGCGTTAAATAGTAGTAAAAATAAGTAAATAAATAATACTGTTTTAAATAATTATTATAAGCAATAATTATCAGCCTGAAACACTCATCCTCTTCCGAGAAAAAATACATGACGCCAACGGGTCCAATGTATTTTCTGTCGGAAGATTTTTTCAATGTGGATGAGTGTTTCAGGCTGATAATTATTGCTTATAATAATTGTTACCGTTTGTGCTATGCATAAAAATCTTGTCTTTTTTTTTTTTTACGACCCGTTCTCATGTGGCAAATGTCAACCGTGTACAAATGTTGGGCACGCGTTTGGCGTGTTTCCCGACTATGCACCGGTGCCGAAGGGATCAATGATGCTAGTTCCTCGGAGCATCTTCCATTGTAATACCGGTAGAACAAGGATAGCATTCCCACCCGACGATAGTCTTAAACGTTAGTTAACAATTAAAAATAATAATTAATATTGTTTTTCATTTATTTATTTTTTTTACAGATCTGGCTTATGCGTGGACATGGGTATTTATTTTATTTTAACTTAAACATTTTTTTTTCACTGTATTATTATTATTTTTTTTACATTAGCTCCACACAGGAAAGGGAAGGAAAATAATTCCATTAAGGGCCTATATCATCTTTGGGGATGCTGTGTGGAGGGTCTTTTTTGGGGGAGGAAGGAGAGGAAGTTCCGGGAAGGAAAAAAAAAGTAAGATGGGTGGGTTGGAATCTGGGGGTCAGTGTGTCCAGGAGTAATGGACGATGAATCCATCCTTTCCACTGCGGTGCAAGGCAATGTTCCGAGAGATTCCTGCTGGAGAGGTCAAAAGATCTCCCTCAAGTAGTCTCTCCCGATCTGGCCTGACACGCAGTTGTTGGGCAGACATCCGCCACCAAGATACGGACAAACCTGCCCCCTGAACCCGGGCACCCCCGCTAAGTCACTAAACGTAGCGAACCACTTGGGGTGACCTATGGCAGAGGTGTTGGTTATCCAATAAATGGTTCCCGGGGTGGCGTTACCCATACCCGCATCACAAATTAAAATGCCTCGAGGGAAAATATAATGTTCGTGGGTAGAATAAAACAAATGTCACAATGTACTACTATTTTGACGAAGGAAAAATAAACATTACACTCGCAATCACAATATTTAATTTTGGTAATAATTTAGGGTACCTACTCTTTACAGAACACATCGCACAAAACATTGATTTATTTTATTAAATTAGTGTCAGGCTATAGATTTGTGTTTGTCTCTTTTTAGTGTTGATCGCTTCCGTTTCATCGAGTTTCAATTCACAACGGTGCTTAAGAAGTTTTCACTTTAAAAGAGTAGAAAAAAAATAACGCTCAATCCATTACTTTATTATTGCCCATCCAAAATTCCAATATTGGCGTATTGGGTCTCCATGTACACCGGTCAATTAAACTCCAACCTCCTTCCTTTTCTCAGAGCATTTATTCCAAGTCCCAACAAATCAGTGCCGCCTGGTGTATCGGTCTCACCGGGATAGGAGTGCTCCTGACTGGGGTGGTACAATTGTGTTGCATTGTATCGTAAATGTGAAGAATGATTCTTTCCATATTTTAGTAGATTACAATAACTCTTTTCGAGTCTCAGCCTTAGGCAGGCCATTGAAGTTGATGACCAGCTCAATTTAAGAGGCGGGAATGGGTACCGCCGCCCCGGGAACCTTTATTGGATAACCAAAACCTCTGCCATAGTAGGTCACCCCGAGTGGTTCGCTACGTTTCGTGATTTAGCAGGGGTGCCCGGGTTACGGTGTGAGGTTTGGCAAGGTCTTGGAGGTGGATGAACAGGATACACTAAACACTAGATTCCAATCCATCCCTCAAACCTTCTTCCTTCCCAGAACTATCCTCTCCTTCATTTCCTTTAAAAAAAACCCTCCACACAGCATCCCCAAAGATGACATAGGCCCTGAGGGAAATTATTTTCCTCATGGCCTCATGCGTGGGGCTCATGTAAAAAAAGGAAATATTTCCGTATTTTCCAAAAACGTTTTAATAATTTCACAAGAAATAAGGTAAAATCGGGCTTACTTTAGGTATGCCGTTACGTTCACAATACATTTCTATTATCTTCATGCAGGTTGTTAGGAAATTGCGCAATCTTGTTTTGAGTATTCGCTAGATACTGAAAACTAATAAATGGTGCACGTGCAAAGTGCAAACATGCATGTGCCAAATTGTATAAACGGTTTTCGTGATATTAATAATATTTTCCGGCATTTTAACGGGCCACCCAATTGGATGACTACTTACCATCACGCCATTTCCCCAACTTGGTTGACCGTCAAACAACTCATTCTCGGCTCACACCCCCTTCTTTATTCACATTTGTGGTGTTCAGTTATTTCCTCTAATGAACAATACTTCTCAGAAGTTTAGGAGTTTCAATGTTACTCGGTTCGTTAGGTTAGGAGACGAGTCGTGTTTGTTATCATCTTATTTACAATGAATATTTAGCTGGACTTAACGTCCGTTTTAAACTCCACAACTGGTCACTGAAGGTGCCCACCTGTCCGTCGGATATCATCGGCTACTTTCGTAATCTTTCGGGCGACAGTTGACCCTTTAATACAACTTTAATAGTACAACTTTACTGACCTCTGTTGAGAAACCTCAAAATTACATACAACGGTATCTGTTGATAGACATTGAAACTACATGCATATTCATGCACACTCCTACATTCATTTATTAATCATTCCCATATATTATTCTGGCTCTTGACATGGCAAGACTAAGTATTTGGTTCACTCGACCATTCTTTGCCTTCCTAGGGCGTCCCCGACTCTTTCCGACATTATATAGTGAATATATTCACAATATCCTAGTACTTAAGATTATATTTATTATACACTCTAGTGTATAATTATGACATAACTCCTACACCAAGCACAAGAGCTAGCTTTCTTAATAAGGAACTCCAGTGAAATATATTCTGGCTTTAAAAAAATATGTTCATATAGACCAATAAACGTTGATTCTGAATACATAAGTTTTATTTAATAATATTACCCGCAGAGTTTTTAAAAAATTATTAAAAAAAGTCCATTTTTAATCGGGTCGTAAAAAAACGCCGTCAAGGTGACGTCACTGTTCGACGTGTCGTGACGTCACCGTAAAGTCATTGTATGGGAATGTATGATATGACACAAGCCATCATACTAATTTATTCGTTTATTTACATACTGTTTATAGAGATTTAGTTGTTGTGTTTATTGAAACATTATTTCGGCCTAAATAATGTTTTAAAAATAAAGGTATCTCTTATTAGTTTATCTTTATTATTGAAAACATTCAAAAACTACTGCACAAAAAAAATAGTAATGCTATTACTAGGGAGAATACTTCGAACAAACGGAATTCAAAATGGCGGCAGTAGATCAGCTGATTGCCCGATCCTATACTAATTTTTCAGGAGTGATGACGTCACACAATTCACCATACATACGGTGGTTTTCGGGGGGTCTTGAAAAATTAAAACTTTGACAATAATTTTATCTATTAAAACTAACTCTAACTCTAAAAATAAAAATGCAGTTATTTAAGTTAGAAGGTCATTATTCATAATTTTTTTTTAAAAATTGGACTGGAGTTCTCTATTGGCGTAGGCTGTAACAATGTTATAAATTAAACAATAAAAATATTGGAATTTTTTACATTAGCCTCCACACAGGAGGCACCGAGAAAAAAAATTTCCTTATGGGCACATGTCATCTTTGAGGATGCTGTGTGGAGGATTTTTTTAGGGAAAGGAAGGAGAAGAAGATATGGGAAGGAAAAAGGTATGAGGGGTGGGTAGGAATCTGGGGGTCAGTGTGGCCAGGAGTGACGGACGTATGAATCTATCCCTCACACTGCGGTGCAAGGCGGGAGAATCCGGCTAAAGAGGTCAAAAGGCCTCCCTCAATCAGTCTCCTCCGATCCAGCCCGCCATGCAGTGGTTGGGCAAACGTATCCGCCACCAAACCTCATCCCATGAACCCGGGCACACCTGCTAAGTCACCAAACGTAGTGAACCACTTGGGGTGTCCTGTGGCAGGGGTGTTGGTTGTCCAATAAATGGGTCCCAGGGCGGCGGTACCCATACCCGCCTCCCAAATATAAACTAACAATAATTTATTTTTTTTGTTCCAGTTGCGACCATTGTCTTTTTGTGTTTTCTGCATCTTGTTCTTTTTCATATATTTGTTTAGATTATTATTGTTATCTTCTTCTTCAATGATAAAATAAAAATATATATTATTTTTACCTCACATGTATTTTATGTTAATAATATATTCTTCTATATTCTCCATAAACTCCTCCTTTCATTCGCTCTACATGCCCAAACCATCTAAGCATTTTTTCTTAATCGCACTAATTACGCTTTCATCAACTTTGGATTCTTTGCTAATCTTCACTTTTCTCACGCAATCAAACATGGCTTTACCTCAGGGATTCATTACTACAGCATTCAGTCTACTTTCATCTTTCCCCTGCCAGTTCAATGCTTCACTGCCATATATCAGGGTAAGTGCTGGCATTCCAATGTGAACTGCTACCTTCGCTTCGGACATTTTTCTTTCATCAACATTAAATGAGTTGCATTATCACAGTGACTTTAAAAATGGTTTCCTAAAATACCTTACCGTTTGTATATTCCCCAGTCGCCGAAGAGGGAGATTGGCTCACTGAGTTACTGCTCCTTGTCAATCGACCTGCAATAGAAAGAAGGTGATTTATGGTTAAAAATAAACGCATATAACCGCCACCCTACTTCCGGGTGCGGTATTGTCGACCGAGCAAGGTAGAACTTGGCTGATTCTAGAGGTTTGTAATGCAACTTTGTTTGAATGTTTTAATGCAAGTAAAGTATGAAAATACGTTCATGTGAAACCTCTTTTGGAATATATGGGACTATATCAGATAATACGTTGGGAAGTTTGCTGAAACGTAGAGAAGGAATAAGTTACTATTGAAAAATTATATAATACCAGCTGGTGTCATGAAATTATGCGGTGCTAACCATTCATCCGATTGCGATGAAACTTTGGGTATTTGGTGAGCGTATGCCAGCGATGGTTTCTATATACGAGTAGAATCGCGGACATATAATGAATATATCTGGACCTGCCCTAAGTGATAAAAACGTATTATTTCCCCCTCCCCATGGAGCCGGCTGGAGCTCCTCCTTGGAACCGGCTCGCTCCATGGGGAGGGGATAAAGCCTTGCTTGAATCTAAAATGTGTGACGTCATCATTCTTGCCGTGACTAGCGCGAAGCTAACATCCATACATTTAACGAAATAACAAGCCAAAACGGTAGCTTGTGCTATACAATATACCTACATATCAATGTGCACAAAGCGAATGTGGGCGGTTCTCCAGTGTGCTCGTCGCTGGTTACAGGGTAAGTAAATTATGAAACATTTGTAAAAGTGTTTTAACTAAACACGGCAACAAAATATTGCTATGTGTATTGGGGCGAATCTTTTTGGGGCGAGCATTTGGCCTTAGCAAATATGTTATTAACGTGGCAAACAATTCGTGCTCCCATGTAAAAAGGTCTATTCATACAAAGCAGATTTTGCTTTTAAGAACTAAATGGTGATATTGTAATGCGAGATGCCTATTTTTTTATTTTATTTTTTTTAATTTTTTTATTGGCAATTTTTATTAAAAATACATATGAAGTTACAACAGTTAAATAGTTACATAGTTACATAAGGTTAACAAAAAATAAAAATAAATGCCTTTCCTCACCATAAAGAGACAATGCTCTTGTGTTTGGTGAGGGAGTTCTAGCTCAATTAGTAAATTAATGATCGTGTAAGTTAGTAATAACGGCTATTGTAAATAATAAGAAGGTTAAAAAATGTTGTATAATTTAAAAATAAAAATCCTAAAGAGTTTAAAAAAATCATAATATAAATTAAAAAATCATTATAAATGGAAGAATCATGTAAGTTAGTAACAAAAATTATTGTAATAAGTAAGTAAAGGATACGTAAGAAAGAACGCAAGATTTATACAATAGTAGACTCAGAGATTTAGAAACTAAGAAATGAAAGAAAAAAGAAGGAATAAATGATTTATAAAATAGCAGACTTTAAGATACAAAGTAAACATATTTGGGACTTTTATAGCAGTTTCAGGTATTTTTTTTAATTTGGGCTTAAATTCCTGCATATTTTCGATGGTTTTTAATTTTAATGGGAGGTTGTTATAATAGATTATTCCCAGATAGAGATAGGAATTTTAGATGTGCTTAGTATTAAATTTAGGAATTTTAATAGTTTTCTGGTATCTTGCTGATGTATTGAATTGGAAGTTACGAGTATTTAACTGTATTTCTTTGTAAATTTGAAGAATTGAATATTTTTTATAGATTTTGTCTATTATAGGCACATTGAATATTGAAAAAAGAATTTCAGTAGGAAATTTAGACGGTTTTTTTAAGATTACCTTAATTATCAACCTTTGAACAATTTTGAGGGGATTTAAAATATTGTCATATGTTCCTCCCCAGCCAATAATACCATATTGCAATATAGATTGAACAGTTGCATAGTACACTCTTTTTAGGTTTTCTAAGCTAAGAATATTTCTAAGTCTAATAAATATATAAATACATTTCCTAATCCTTTTGACGAGTTCACAAATATGTGTTTTCCATTTAAAATGTTGATCTATATATACACCAAGATATTTGATTTTGGGTGTTGGACTAAGTATAGCACAATCTTGATTGCAGTTAGCTTTATTACATTTACTTTGGTGTATTATGATGTTTAAATTTGGTTCTAATTTGAATTTATTGATAGAAAATGGGATACATTTTGTTTTTTCAGTGTTTAGAGAGAGGAGATTTTTATCGAACCAATTTTTCAATATGTTAATATCAATGTTAGCTAGATTATTAACAGTATTCCTATCCGTACCTTCAATTATTATGACAGTATCGTCAGCATAAGATATTATTTTTCCGTTTAGTTTTTGTATGAATATGTCATTAACATAGATAATAAACAGTAACGGTCCCAGGACTGTACCTTGAGGTATGCCGAAATGACTCATTTTTGGTGAACTAAGCACACCATTAATTTTTACAACTTGAGGACGTTTGAAAAGGTAGCTTTTTATCCATTCTAGAGCTGAACCATTTAATCCAATGTTTCTTAATTTACTTATAAGTTTGTCATGTGATATACTGTCAAATGCTTTTTTGAGATCTATAAAAATTCCCAGGCGTTTAAATGATTTATCTAATGAACTATGTACAAGGCTACTTAATTTTGCAATTGCATCTTCTGTGCTTCTACCTTCCATAAAACCAAACTGGTTTTCATTAATTATATCGTTGCATTTTATAAATTGGCTCATTCTTTTTTTAACTAGTTTTTCTAAAATTTTTGCTATATTTGAGATTACTGATATGGGACGGTAATTGTTTCCTATTTCTGGATTACCTGACTTAAATATTGGGGTAATAGTAGTTTGTTTGTAAATTGATGGAAATACTCCGCTTTGGAAACTTGTATTTATTATATGCATTAATGGCTTAGAAATTTGATTTTTTTATGTTTTTTAAAATATCAACCGTGACTGCATCAAAGCCCGGAGCAGATCCTCCTTTCATATCGGTTATGATAGAAACTATTTCGTCCTCTGTGGTGACTTCAAATGTTGTCATTTTATTTAAAATATATATACTGTCAGATTGATTTTTCAACGAATCACAGTCATCTTCCTCTCTTCGTCCCCCATAGTTTGGTTTTACCCCCTCGTCTCTATCTTCTGGTCTATTGAATTCTGATGTCTGTGAGTAGAATAGTGAATTCCGGCATCATGAAATTATGCGTTGCTAACCATTCATCCTATTGCGATGAAACTTTGCTGATTTATTTATTTATTTACGCCCTTGGAACATTTAAAATAGTAATAATAAAAGTACAAACAGTAAAATACCAATTATTATTTCTCTTCTTTTACACTAATAAAAAGAAGTAGAATTAAAAAAAAATAACAACATAAACAATATTAGAAGAATAATAATAGAATTTATATCCGAATTTTTTAAATTGATTTGTTGTGATCACGCCCGCGAAGGTTTCTATTTATACTGGTGAGCTCTGGAATTATGAATTTTAATTTTTAAAAATTACAGTAGGTGGCACGCGAGCTGTTTGAAAATTGAATGTACCTGGACTGAATGTATGGAATGCGGAGGGGGGAGAGCGGGAGAGGGGAGTGGGATAGGAAACGTGGAGAAGGCGTAGTGGGAACGACTGAGGAGAAGGGGAGGAAGGGGAGGCAGAAAGTGAACGGGTCGAATGGGAAATGACACGCAGGGAGAATCAACTTCTTTATTAAGTGGCATAGCAACGCATGCCGGGAACTTCCAAGTACATAAATGAAATATGTAGGTTAACATCAGATTTGTGTAGGTTAAGTGTAGTGCAGATTGCATACGTTGCTTAGGGAAACCTCTTAAAGGTAATATTTTTAGGTTTTTATGTATCTATAAATTTTTTTACAATATTATTTAAAATGATATTAGTTAACTGTTTAGATATCAATGTTTCCAAATGTCATACTATGACATTCACCAGAAATAAACATGTAATTAAGTACATTTATTGACTCAACAATGAACCTGTCATCTCTAAAACGGAATGTAAAGATCTTGGTGTTTACCTTAATAGCAAACTTATATTTAATAAGCACATCGACTCAATCGTTCACAGGTCACATAAAATGCTTGGTTTTGTTCTTCGTATAAGTAAAATGTTTAGTAACCCGCGTACAGTAGTGATGTTACATTTTGAATTAGTCAGAAGTACACTGGAATATGCTTCGCCAATTTGAAACCCGCAATAAATAACATAGAACAAAACAAATTTGTAAAATATCTTACCTCCAAATTCAACAATAACTTTGAATGCACATTGCAAACTTTGCAACAATGGCGAATAGTAGCCGATTTGACATTTATACACAAAATTTTAAATAATAACATCGACTGTACCGAACTTTTTCCCTACTTAATTTTAACATACCATTAAGACGTACACGCCATACAGAACTATTCCAAATGCTTAATTATTAGACAAATGCAGCATCTCATTCGCCAATCAATCGTGCTCTTCATATGATTAATATTATTGGTCTAAATTCTAACATCGAAATTTTCTCCGATTCGCTGCCAAGTTTAAAAAGAGCATCATGTCAATAATATAAATTGTTCAATGCGCATACATACATACATACACACATACTCACACACATACACACACACACACACACACACCTTCCCACTACATACATCACCCGGTAATTAGGGAACGTACCCATACTACGTGACACGTTTAGGGGGGGGGGGGGGTCTTCAAAATGTCACGCTCCATACAAATGAGCGGCGGGTTGCTTAGGTTTTTGGTCACCCGGGGGGGGGGGGGGGGGTTAAAAATTGCAAAAAGTTGGTCACGTAGTATGGGTACGTTCCCTATATGCATACCATAAATAAGACATTACAATGAAACACATAATAGGTACCCACCATGAAATATACTTATTAATTGTAATTTTTGTAACCAAAGTATCTATTGAACTGTTTGTTTCTGTTTATAAATAAAATAAAATAAATAATTTTATAAAAATACACATTATTGTATTAGCATTAAAAAAAAGTTTAATAAAATAAAAAACTCTTTTTTTTAAAACCACGATATTTATTAATTTTTTAACCGACCGGTTTCGCTTAACTTAAGCATCTTCAGGGTACAAATTAATACTAATTAATACTAATACTTACGTATTAATTATCGCATCTTCAGGGTACAAATTAATACTAATACTAACGTACTAATTTGTACCCTGAAGATGCTTAAGTTAAGCGAAACCGGTCGGTTAAAAAATTAATAAATATCGTGGTTTTAAACAAAAAAGTATTTTATTTTATTAAATATGTCAAACCACAAAGTAATCACAAAGCTTTCTACAATAAAAAAAAGTTTAATAAATGTAGAGTAATTTTTCGCCAATGACGATAACTACCTCTTGAGTTTGGAGTAGGAGTTCAGAATAATATGATAGTGTAAAAAATAATATTGATTACGAATAGGTACTATGATATGGCAAAATTAAACACTAATAAATATGGATTGAAGGAATTTCGGTTTTTTGTTGACGAGGTTTTCAGTTTAATAAATTATATTATTAGCGAATAATATTCACTTAATAATAATTTTTGCAGGTAAATTTAATTATATATTTTATTTTGATAACATTATTCTAAAATATAATATTTATTATAGATTTGTAGTATTGAAGGGTAGTTTACATTAAAATATTTAATTTGGCCAAATTGAAAATTATTTGTTGACAAATGACAGTATTAGGTAACGACGACAGTTGCTTGGTTACTGGAATGTAGGAATAATAATAATAATCATTTCCAAGTTGTTTTGAACGGTGACAAAATGTCATTTTCAACCAACGGAAATGAAAATGGGTTGATTATGTCATCTTTACAGATGAACATTGATAATCTGAGACCCCAAAAAACAAAAGCAGGTATTCCTAGGCAGAGAATGAAATGGACGAACGATGTCAATATGTTCATCGTTCGTTCATATTTTTATGTGACGAAACTAGAAACAGATTTTTTTTTATTTTTTTTTTTTATTATAGCGAGTATATACAAAAATTTTACATACAAAATGAAATGTGAAATTAAGTATAAAATATTGTATTTCTTAGTCCTCCTCACTAGGGGGTCCTGTGCCGAGGAGGACTAAAGTTATTTAAATATAGTTCATTTGTCTTCTATGTCGTTTTTAGCGTCTTCGCTAGGGTTTTCTCATTGACCTCTTTAAGCCATATTTTTATTCTTGATTTGTATTCAATTGGATTTTTTATTAGTTTTATGTCTTGGGGGAGGATGTTATGGAGTTTTGTTGCAAAGTATGTATAGTTTCTTTGTCCAAATGTGGTTTTATAACTTGGAATATTTTTTATATCATTTTTATTCGATCTAGTGTTATGCATACACGGTCTAGTAGAGGATTCATTATTTTTGAAGAGCTTCAATAATATATTTTTGGAATATATTTGTTGTACATTTGGTACGTCAAAGTTATTGAAAATTTCAGTTGAAGGCGTTCTAATTGGTACTTTCAATATGGTCTTTATGATTCCTTTTTGAATCGTATTCAGGCTGTGTAGGTACGTATTTGCAGCAGATCCCCATCCTATGATTCCATATTCAATTCGAGAATGACATAACGCATAGTAGACCTTTTTCATATCCTTTTTATTTAGCACGTTTCTTAGATTTTTGAAGAAATATATAAGGCTTGTGAGTTTTTCCGTAATACCTTTGATGTGTAGGTCCCATCTAAGATTTTCGTCAATTATTACTCCGAGATATTTTATGTTTTGTGTTTTTTCGATGACGGGGCAGTAACATTGTATATTATTTCCATGGCATTCATGTAATTTTAGTTCTATTGATTTTATTGGTTGGCCCCTTGAGTTCATTGAAAATGTTATATATTTTGTTTTGCTTATATTAAGGGTAAGCGAGTTGATTTTAAGCCAATTTTGAAGTGCACTAAGCCCTTTTTCAGCCTCATTAAATGTATCAGTCCAATTTTCTTCTTGAAATAATAAAACAGTATCATCAGCAAAACTGATTACGTTTCCTTTAATGGTAAGGTTAGTTAAATCGTTGATGTAGATAATGAACATAATCGGTCCCAGTACACTTCCTTGAGGAACGCCATAGTTTAAAGATAGAAGTTTGCTCTTTTGTTTGCCAATTTGTACTTGTTGTTCTCGCCCTGTTATATATGACTCCAATAAGTTAATTGTTGATTCGGCCATTCCTATTTTTTTTAGTTTAGTTAGTAGTATTTTATGGTCTATTGTGTCAAAAGCTTTTTGAAGATCTATGAATAAAGCTAAACATTTTTTCCCATCATCTATGTTTTTTATGGCCATGCTTGTTAGATTTTCTATGGCATCATTGGTGCTCAGATTTTCTCTAAAACCATATTGGGATGGTGATAGTAATTTGTTTTGTTCAAGAAATTGAACAATTTGCTTTTTCATTACAGTTTCCAAGATTTTTGAAAAAGAGCTTAAGAGACTTATGGGTCGGTAGTTATATATATCCTTTTTGTTACCACTTTTATGTATGGGTATAACTGTAGCTTTTTTAAGGCATGAAGGGAATACATTTGTAGATATAGACAGATTGACCAAGTATGTCAATGGGAAGGTCAGTTCATTTTGTAGTTGTTTTATTGTTTTATTTGAGATTATGTCATTTCCCGATGATTTATTAATATTAAGGGATACAATTGCATTTCTGATTTCAGTATTGGTTACATCAGTTAACTTTAATTTATCTATCTGGTTCATATTTTCCTTTTCTTCTGGTAAAATGCTAGTTATTGGTTGTCTGATTTTCTTTGCTAATTGTGACCCTATATTAGTAAAAAATTCGTTTACGTATTCGAGAATTTTGTCCGGATGCTTTGCGAAAGAGATTTGGGTATTTTCAATTGTTAATTCCTCCACGTTCTTGTAATGGGATGATTTTGCATTTGTAATTTCATTAATGATCTTCCATAATTTGCGCGGGTCATTGTTACATTCGTCTATTTTCTTCTTATAATAATTTTCTTTGACAGTTCGTATAACATTTTTGCAAATATTTCTGTACCTTTTGTAGTATCGTTGTATAAAAATATCACAAGGATTTAATTTAGATTTCCTATGTAATTCATCTCTTTTTCTAATGCAATTTATAACGCTTTGAGTTATCCATGGCTTAAGATGTTGGTTTTTATGCGAAATCTTTTTTCCTATTGATTTGGTATTTGATACGATGGTGTATGTTATATATTCAGTGAATTTACTCCAGGCATTATTTGCATCAAGGTTTTCCAGTAGGCTTATCCAGTTTGTATTGAATAACTGTTGTTTTACATCATTCCATTTGGTTTCTGTCCTTTGCACGATAATTGGGTAGGGCTGCGATCTTTGTATTTTCTTTTTTGTAATAGATAAAATTGTTGTATAGTGGTCGGTTATAGTAGAGGTGAATATGATAGATTTGGTTGATTTAATAGTCTTACTGAACATGTGATCGATGCAAGATTTGTTGTCATTAGTTACACGCGTAGGTTTATTTATCATACTTTGGAGTCCATGGGAGGCCAGTGTTTGTAGATAATCAGTTCTATTGGGATGACCATTTTCTAATATGTCAATATTGATATCTCCGATAAGGAAGACATTTTTTGTGTTTTTTAGAAGATTGAGTTCATTAGAAAGCGTTTCAAGAAACTGATTAATATTAGTTGTAGCTGGTGATCGGTACAGAGCTAATATCGTGGTTTCATCACCCACTTTGATCTTTAAACAGTTTGCATTTGGGAATTTTATTTCATTGACTTCAGTTTTAATGTCATCTTTAATGTACGCTATCACACCATCATTTTTTGTGTAATTCAAGTTGGTTGCATATGACGTGTAATTATTAATTTGCAAGGGTGAATATTTATCCTTTATCCAGCATTCAGTGAGGATAATTATATCTAGATTTATTTTTAGATTCTTAATTAGTATTTGAAGTTCATCGAAATTTTTGTTGATACTTCGTATATTTTTATTTAATAAATTAAAATTGTTTTTAAGAGTTGACAGTTCATCTGGTTTGTTGGTAGTTATTGTTTCATTATCATTTAAAGTTGTTAAAGCCTTTGGTTTAGAAGTAATTATTGTGGTATTCATTTTCACAATATAAATTATTAAGTAGATTAAGTAATGTTTTTTTTTAATATAATTTGCTAAATTATTTTTACCATATCATCTAGGTGCTTTATGTAGATAATTTTATCATCTTGTTAAAATCATAATTTTGCCTTGTTTGTACCAAACGTATTGATAATCTTTTTCCCTGGCTACTTGTTTCGTTTTCCATAATATTTCTTTATGGTACGGGCTCAATTCTTCGCCGATGTAGATAGGAGATGTCGTCAAATCCTTTATTTCATCATAATTTATTTCTTTTTTCTTTTCAAGGAGGGAATCTCTTTTTTTTTTATCTGAAAAGATCGCAAGAAGTTTTGGAGGGGCTCCATTTCGTCTGTCTGAGACTCTCGTGACGTCAGTTATATCTGTGTGAAGAAGGTGGATTCCTGCTGCGGCAGCAACTTTTTTTACAATTTCCAAAGGTTGTTCGCGGTTTTGTTGTGGAATTCCTGCTATTTCCAAACTATTTGATTTTGTTAGGGTCTCCATATCAGACAGTCTGATTTCAAGCTTTTTTATTATAATATTTTTTTCCGTTTGGTCTTTTTTAATATTCTCAAAATCTGTTTGAATTACCCGATTTAGATTATTTGAGACCTCAATTTTTTTTAATATCTCATCGTATTGAGCACTGATAAAATCAATGCTTTTAGTAGTTTCGGAAGTTTATAAATCAATTTTTGTAAATATATCTTTTTTAAGGGTTTCAAATTTTTTATCGATGTACTCAATAAATTTATCCATGTTTATTTTATCTTCGGAAATTATTGGGATTTTGCTACGTGTAGTCATCACTATTTTAGTTAGTTCACAAATGCCCCTCACAAAGTATGCTTGAAAGAAAATTGTTTGTGGCAATCACTATTTATTTATTTTATTGCATAGACTGTGGCATAGACAAAGTCACTAAAATTGACAGTTGATGTTTTTATGACTTGGGATTTGCGTAAACATCACTCACACTATATCTTTAAACTAAAACTTTTTGATCCCACGAAGGTAGGGCGTTTAAACTTTAATTTAATCGATTTTTTTGCCTCCAAACAACTGATATGTTATTGTATAGGAAAAAATTACATTTACTTTTCTCACAAAATTATCCGGTTGCCCGAGTAAACGAACAAAGATTAGCTGACCAAAAAAGGGCAATTTTCAAAAATAATTTAATCCCTGTAGTAACATTAAATCAGATAAAAAAGGAAATAGGAGATAGATTGCAATTAGAGAATAATTTGGAACAAATTAATACGAGTAGTAATGTTATATTAGATACATTGAATGAAGACAGTTTAGATAATATTCTAGTAGAAGAATCTAATGATATTACAGTAGATTCAAATAACTTAGACGCTATTCATAGTCTTAGGGAAATCAACATTGCAAATTTAAACTTACTAGATGATAATGTAATAGAATTAGCTAACTTGCTTCATAATAATATAAATAGATATATAGATATAGAGCCCACAGTTAGACCAAAATTACCAAAATTGCATACGTCAAAAAAATTATCTAAATTAATTTCTGAATTAAATAATTTAATTTTACCAAAAATAATATTTCACGATATTAGTTTTTTAGATCTTCATACGTTAGTGTACGCTAGTGCTATCACTATATGTACTAGGTTAGGAGTTAAATTAACATCCTCTGATGATAGATCATATAGTTATAGTAAACCAGAATGGCAGATTAGATTAGAAAATGATGTAGTATTTT
Source organism: Limnephilus rhombicus (assembly GCA_929108145.2). Classification (NCBI taxonomy): domain Eukaryota; kingdom Metazoa; phylum Arthropoda; class Insecta; order Trichoptera; family Limnephilidae; genus Limnephilus; species Limnephilus rhombicus. The sequence goes on along the minus strand of OV815284.1, from coordinate 9,976,669 downwards.
TAAGAAGTAGTATAGCTAGAGTAATTGAATATAAAAATGGGAATAGAAGTAGAAATATTTTGAGACATGTAGATGAAATTGGGAGAAAATTTGGTTATAACATTGGTAGTAATAATAATGAAAATATAATCAATGATTTATTAGATTTATTAAAACAAAAATTAGGTGTAAAAGCTAGTAGATTAAAAAGATATAATTATACGTATAATAAAAGAAATAATAATAGATTATTTCAAAAAAATGAGAAAATATTTTATTCCAAACTTGATGATAAACAAAATATTATTTCGAATAATAATATTCCGTTGCCATCTGAATCAGATATGCGCGATTTTTGGACAAACATTTGGAGTAAAGATATAAAACATAATGAGGCAGGTTCATGGATAGAAAATGAAGAACTCAATTGTTCAGACATTGAACAAATGAGTTTTTCTGATATATCGGTTGAATTGTTAGCCAAAATTATAAAAAATACTCATAATTGGAAAGCCACGGGTTGCGATTGGATACATAATTTTTGGTACAAACGTCTAACTACTTTACATCCTCTTTTTGCAAAAAATCTTTCAAAACTTGTCAAACAACCTCAAAATTTTCCTAATTTTCTAACTAAGGGCATTACTTATATGTTACCTAAAAGCGAAAATATTAATAATCCCTCTCAATATATACCCATTACATGTCTACCGACAATATACAAAATTTTAACCTCTTGCTTGACAGATTTAATATATACTCATTTGGATGAAAAAAATATTTTATCTGAACAACAAAAAGGTTGTCGCAGAAAACATATGGGATGTAAAGAACAATTAGTTATTGATTCTGTAATTTTAAAACAAATTCAAAATCAAAAGCGTAATTTACATACTTGTTATATAGATTATCAAAAAGCTTTTGATAGTGTCCCGCACTCGTGGCTAATAAAAATATTAAAAATATATAAAGTTAACCCAATTATAATTAGCTTTTTGAAAAATATTATGTCCTTTTGGAATACAGATTTACTAGTAAATTTAAAAGGTAAGAAAATAGTAGTACCGGGCATTTCAATAAAAAGAGGGATTTTTCAAGGAGACTCATTGAGTCCTCTTTGGTTTTGCTTAGCATTGAATCCTATGTCTAAAATGTTAATTAAAAGCAAGTTTGGAATAAAAATTAAGGGTGATACAAGAGAGAGTAGTATAGTTTCACATCTATTATATATGGATGATATAAAATTATTTTCAAATTCTGAATCAAATTTAGAAAAAATGATTAAGGTAGTTAAAATTTTTTCAGATGATATTAAAATGACTTTTGGTTTAGATAAATGTAAAACGATCCATATAGAGAAAGGCAAAATTGTAGATGGAGACGAGGGTATATTTAGAAATTTCAAAATTAAAAGTATGAAAGGGGATGAGGTTTATAAATATTTAGGATACCCGCAATCGAATAGATTAGATCACACTTGTATTAAAAATGATATTAGGATTAAATTTCAAACTAGGATCAGAAAAATTTTAAAATGCAATCTATCTGCTAAAAATTTAGTAAAAGCAATAAATACTTGGGCAATACCTTTATTAACGTACTCATTTGGCATAATTAAATGGTCCAATACAGATTTAGATAACTTAGAACGATTAATTAGAACTACGTTAACAAAGTTTAATTGCCATCATCCAAATTCAGCTATAGAACGAATTAATTTACCTAGAAATTTAGGAGGTAGAGGTGTAGTCAAAATAACATCTTTGAAACACAATCAGGTAGAAATGCTTAGAAATTTTTTCCATAGGAAAGCTAATAGCTCAGAAATGCACAAAATAATTTGTAAGGCAGATAGAAACATTACACCTTTAAATTTATATGACGAGAATGCCAACATTCTTATAAATACTAACCAGGAATTATTAGATTCCTGGTCAAATAAAATTATTCATGCAAAACACTTCAATTATCTCAACCAAACGTATGTTGACAAACTTTCGTCAAACAAATGGTTGAGTATTGGAGAGTTGAGCGCAGAAATAGAAGGATTTATGCTTGCCATTCAAGATAGAGTCATTAATACTAAAAATTATAGGAAGCATATAATCAAAGATATAAATCAAATTGATGATTTATGTAGAAAATGTTTGGCTTTTCCGGAAACTATAGAACATATTATATCGGGATGTTCTATATTAGCGCCGTCCGAGTATACATTTAGGCACAATCAGGTTTTAAAAATAATCCACCAAAGTTTGGTAATTAAACATAACTTGATTGACTGCCGTAATATAGTACCATATTATGAATATGAACCAAATTCATTTTCTAAAAATGAATTTTATAAAATATATTATGATAAAACTATACTAACAGACAGAACAATTAGTCATAATAGACCTGATATAGTTTTACATGACAAAATTAAAAAAATAACTTATATCATTGATGTAGCTATTCCAAATTCCTGTAATATTCAAAAAACTGTTTCTGAAAAAATTAGAAAATACACAGATTTAGGAAATGAGATTAAAAGAATATGGCATTCTCGGAATATAAAAATATTACCATTTGTTATTTCGGCTACTGGCATTATACCTAGGTCTCTGATTCAAAATTTAGGCGTATTAGATTTGTCAAAGAATTTATACATAAAAATGCAAAAATCGGTAATTTTAAATACATGTAGGATTACAAAAGATTTTTTAAATATTTATATTGAGGGATCAGTAGGATTTATAGGTTCAATTAGGAATTCCACAGAGCCGAACCCTCTGATATGAAAATATCTGGAGTCGGTGAATTATTTTCCCATCTGGTCTCTGGTAGGTTGACATGTTGTTCTTGTATTGTTTTGTAATTATAATACATATAGTGCAATTGCATAACGTGGATTGACCAGATGATCATTTGGGAAGTGTGTGAAAGGGTTTAGTTTTTCCTGTGGGGAAAATTAAACCCGGACATTTAAATCTGGTGCGTAAAAATAAATACACATTTCAATTTCTATGTTCAATAATGTAATTAAGTAATTTATAAAAAAACTAGCTGACCCGGCGAACTTTTTACCACCTCAGAATCAATAACTGTTTTGTTCTTATTAGCTGAATTAAAATTAGTTTTTTTTATTAGGTTACAAATTACACAATTAAACAATTATCGATGCGCAACTGTCCGTGTTTTGTATTTTATTTTATTTTTTATTTTTATTTTTTTATTTATTACACGCCCTAGTGGGCTTTTCTTATAATTTTTTTACATACTATTTGTATCAAATTAAATACTTAAAAATTTAAACAATAAAGAAAATATAAAGATAATGACAAAAAACGTTGCAACAAAGCACAAAACAAAACACAAAACAAAATACATAGATAAAAATATAAACAGAAACTACGAATCCTCACACATATAATTGAATTTAAGAGATTCTTCCAAACAATATAGTAGTAGCATAGAAGTTATTTGGTAGGTACATAGGTCTATTTATGTCTTAAATAATAAAAAAGATAGAATATACAACATTTATACCGATTAGTTTTAATATTAAATATATCGCCCAGATTAGAATATTTAAAAATTTTGATAAGCTAGTGTCTTGGTGTTATTGAAGTAAAAGTGTAATAAACGTCGGCATGATTTTTTGGGAACATGGATATTGATAAATTGAAGTAATTCAGGACAGTCAATTTTGTAATGCAGTATTTTATGTAATAGTATCAAATCTGTGCTTATTCTTCTTTCCGAAAGTTTCAATAGTAACATTTTATCCAGGAGGTAATTGTAATCAATGTTTTGTATAGGAATATGCAATTTATAATTAATAAACCTTAGAAACTTACGTTGAATCTTTTCAATGTTGTCTGAATGAATATTGTAAAAGGGAGACCATAATGTAGAGTTATACTCAAGTTGGCATCTGACAATGGTTTATATAACATGATAAATGTGCCCAAATTATTGAAATCTGTTGCAGCTCTCAACACAATACCAAGAGTCTTAAGAGCCTTTTTGATAATATTATTAATATGATATACAAAGGTGAGTTTACTGTCAAATATAATGCCTAGATCAATAATTTCACCAACACAATTTAAATTTTCATTATTTAATGAATACTGAAATAATATATGATTATTTATTTTGGAAAAATGACATTTATTTATGTTCAATGCTAGTTTGTTGGCAGAGCATTTGTCAGTATCAGAGATGGCGTTGTGAACGGATTTATATTTTTTGTGATTTTATTACTTTTCCACTTACTTACGGGAATTGCGTTTCATTTTCTTTATACGTGTGTGGGAGATTTATTATAATTATTGTATTTTTCATTTGGAGGGGTGCAGACGTATGTTCACAGTTTGTTTAATTTTCGACTATTGACATTTAGTGTGTAAGAAAGAGGGGCTACGTTTAAGAATAAAAGGAAAACACTCAGCGCATTGACAATTGACGTTTTTGAATTTTTGGAATCCACTCACTATTCAATATTATATTTATCATAATATTGCTGCAGCTCTTTGAAAATATGAGAATCGTTTCATGCAAAATGTATGAGGAAAAGAATTTTCTTCATATTTTTTGTTGTTGTTGTGAATTTTTCCGAGGTTTTAATAGCTATTATGCTATTCGGGGCGGAGACAAATCCAACAAATCATATCTTAAAAATCGGTCCAGCCGTTCTTGAGTTATAAATGGAGCAACTAACACGACTTTGTTTTATAAGATTGTTTACGCACCAGATTTAAATGTCCGGGTTTAATTTTCCCCACAGGAAAAACTAAACCCTTTCACACACTTCCCAAATGATCATCTGGTCAATCCACGTTATGCAATTGCACTATATGTATTATAATTACAAAACAATACAAGAACAACATGTCAACTTACCAGAGACCAGATGGGAAAATAATTCACCGACTCCAGATATTTTCATATCAGAGGGTTCGGCTCTGTGGAATTCCTAATTGAACCTATAAATCCTACTGATCCCTCAATATAAATATTTTAAAAATCTTTTGTAATCCTACATGTATTTAAAATTACCGATTTTTGCATTTTTATATATAAATTCTTTGACAAATCTAATACGCCTAAATTTTGAATCAGAGACCTAGGTATAATGCCAGTAGCCGAAATAACAAATGGTAATATTTTTATAGTCCGAGAATGCCAAATTCTTTTGATCTCATTTCCTAAATCTGTGTATTTTCTAATTTTTTCAGAAACAGTTTTTTGAATATTACAGGAATTTGGAATAGCTACATCAATGATATAAGTTATTTTTTAAATTTTGGCATGTAAAACTATATCAGGTCTTTTATGACTAATTGTTCTGTCTGTTAGTATAGTTTTATCATAATATATTTTATAAAATTCATTTTCTAAAAATGAATTTGGTTCATATTCATAATATGGTACTATATTACGGCAGTCAATCAAGTTATGTTTAATTACCAAACTTTGGTGGATTATTTAAAAAAAAAATAATCCACCAAAAAAAAAAAAAAAACTGTTTTAATAAAATAATAATATTATTGAACGTATAAAACAAATCAAAATTAAAATGAAGTCCTGTACCTACTAATAAAATTTATGACAAAAAATACATATGACAAGGTTGATCATCAGCTTGTCCACAAAATTAGGCATGAGTGTCCATTCAACACTCTTATTATTTCCGTAAGGGAGCACAAAAAGACTGGAACAAAAAGTGTGTGTGTCGCGGAGGGAATTTGATGATAAATGAATTTGTGCAAAGCGCGGAGTAAACAAAGGAAAACGCGGTACAACAAATGGAGAACCGGAGGACAAAGGATTGGGCTTTTTAGCGAGACCTCTCCACAGAGAACCCATCGCAGGTCCCAACAGATGTTTCGGAACTCCATAATGGAATGCTCGCAATCGTATTACGGTGTAGTGTGTAGTTTTGTAGTTTGTGTGTACATTTATACACGTGTGGAGCGGAATAATGATCAAGGACGTTATGATGGTTTAACGTTTTGTGCGCTGGTTTTCTGGATTATTGACCAAGTATTATATATTCTTTCTATTTTTTCTATATTTCCTCCATTTTCTTTTTGTTTGTATAAAACATGTTCCATGTGTTCATACTCATCCTACATAATTTGACTGTTCCTGAGACACAAACAGGATATTTATACAACATTTTTGTGGGTAGTATATAATAAATTAAAATACAAATATAAGTATCCCTAGATTAATGTGTCTGCATTAATCACATATGCATTTTCACAGAAGCAAACTCTTGAAAAACAATGAAAGTATTATTTATACATAACTTGAAAACTTAAATACAAAATTGAAATACATAATAATAACAAGTATACAATATTTATAAAGTATTTACTGAAAAGTAATACAATAATTTTTTTATTTTTTTTAAGTGCACAAATTGTGGAGATATTTCTTGAAATATGTTATATTATTTGCAAAAATATCTATGGAAATGTGTATTTTAACAAGATCGTTGTATGACCGAGACATTCTAGATATAGGATTAAGATATCCAGTATTATTCGTAAAAATTTCAGTCCAAAATATTTTAAGGATTCTTGTAGATTTGGGCCTGGCGTATAACTTAATTTGGTTGACTAAGTTACTGTTTACACGATTATTCACAATTTTATAGAGCATTAAGAGGTCATTTATGTTTCGTCTTTTAACTAGACTCTCTAATTTGAAATATGTAAGTCTTTGTTCGTACCCGTCTAGAAGATGGTGGACACCTGATCGGTAAGACAAAATCCGTGTAAATTTTCTTTGATTTATTATATACGTTTGGTGACTTAGCAGGAGTGCCCGGGTTTATGGGGTGAGAGTAAGATTATGAGGTAAGTGTTTAGGTCTTGGCAGCGGATGCGCCTGCTCACCAACTGCGTGGCGGGTCGGATCAAATATTCCTCTTTAGACCCATTCATAAAATACTTATCGTCTGGCATTTTAATGTAGACAATTATTTCAATTTGGGAGGCGGGTAGGTGTACCGCCGCCCCGGGAACAGTTTCTTGGATAACCAACACCTCTGCCATAGGTCACTCCAAGTGGTTCGATACGTTTGGTGACTTAGCATGGGTGTCCGGGTTCATGGGGTGAGGTTTGTCCGAATCTTGGTGGCAGATGCATCTGCCCACCGCATGGTAGGCCGGATCGGGAAAGACTGGCTGAGGAAGACTTTTTGACCTCTCCAACAGGACTCTCTCGGAACATCGCCTTGCACCGCAGTAAAAGGGATAAATTCATACTGTTTATCCATCACTTCTGGACTCAATGACCCCCAGATGCCTATCCACTCCTTACACCCCTTTTCTTCCCAGTATTTCCTCTCCTTCCTTTCCTAAAAAAGACCCTCCTCACATCATACAGCGCCCTTGAGGTGATTTTTCACAAAAACGGCGCTATATAAATCATCCAAATATTATTATTATTATTATCATCCCCAAAGAAGACCTAGGCCCAGATGAGAATTATTTTCCTCAGGGCCCTATGAGGAGCTAACGTAAAAATAAAAACACTGCAGTGCATAATATTTTACCAATTTACCGGTGAAATTCTAAGGGACTCACGATGCCATCAAATGACTGAATTACTATTTGTTATTGATTACGATTGATTTTATTATTAAAAAATTACTTTATTTAAAAAAAGATCTTGTTTGTATAATTCAAAATTGACATAGTTATGCATAATTTAATATACAGGGTGCGAAAGATTTTAACCAGCGATTCCTGAGCAGTAATAAAAGTAAGCAAAATTTTGTTATCCTGTGATATTTTTTTCAATAAAAAAATCAAAGTGTGTAATTCACACGCGGTAGAAGTACAACTAGAAAGTCGCTAGATGACGCTTTCTTTTCTTTTGCTTGTTTTTTTAAAGTGGTTTGAAGATTGGATATTGATTTCATAAAATAAAAATGTTTTTTTTTTGGATTCCGTAGGATTTGAACCCCCGTTCGCTTGATATCTGACTCTCTGGCCGCTGAGACTTGTCAGGCACCTTGCCAACTACGCCATGAAAGACACGCGCTGAGGTGCGAATGTAGAGCATTGTATTAGAACCGAGTATTTGTGTAGAACTGAGTTGTGATGCATTTCTGTTTCACCCGAATATCAAGTCAGTAACGGCGGCTAAAGAAGTTTCACTTCAAAAAAGTTTCAATCACACGTCGCCAGTGACCACATTCCTACACATCGCAATGGAGCCACGTGATAACGATGATCACGTTTCGTGTGTTACCATGCTGCTGGAACGAGACATATGTATCACGTGACCTTCTATGACATCTACATTTTTAACTCCAAATACGCCCAGGAATCGCTGATTAAAATCCTTCGGGTACGTGCTGTTACACCGTGTATAAATATGTTTTCACTATGACGTATGACCATTTATTCGGCATTCGGAAAACATTTCCGTAAGTCAATAATCCAAATATGAGTTTCGGAACTCTGGAGCATGTTTCAAATTTAAGTTAAATTTACGAACTTTATATGTACGGCTTTAAGCTTCTACCGTCGGTTCAGTCACTTGCATAACTTTCGTTACTGTTTATTTAGTAACTTCACTTAATTCTTGAATGTGTCGATAATTATTTCATTCGTGAACTTTCAGTGGAATCAGGTAGTAATTTGATAATGGCTTTTATTTGGGGAAAGCTACTGTGACCCACATATTACATAATCCATGAATTGAGATGATTTTAATATTTAAAAAGCATTTGTTTATAATACTACAATTACATATTTATATATAATAACAAAGTAAGATATACTTTTCTGTTTTGTTCTCACAAACAGGTATCTCCCACACTTCTTAGAAGGAGAGGGTTTCACTTGAAAGAATAGAGTTCATTGGACAATCTGATTACAAATTAATGATTACGGTTAGTCAACCTAACCAGGAGCTGGCCACTGTCTTTTGTGGGAACAGCTGGCCTCGGCCCTCTGCTGATTTTGCTGGGAAACTAATCCACCGACATCTTGCGGACTTTATGGAAAGTTTTTATACCTACCATATATGTATGTGACAAGACAGGAAGCATTTAGATATACCACACTTACACAATACTGTATAATCACTAATGAAAATATTTAAACTTTATTTTCTCTAGTATGTCTTGTCTGGCCGATATAAGTTTTTACCTAGGCAATTTAAAAAAAAAAAAAAAAATAATTTCATACGAATACCGCGCAAGAATCCTAACCGTTCCCTGGAGCCAGCGAGTCTGTGAGTCTGTGGCACCCCCCACTGCAGTATATTGTGAGACTGAAGGTAGTGGGGAGGAGATGGAGATGGAGAAAAGGAATGTAGTGAAGTACCTGGTCATTCAGACCTGGTCACCAAACACGGTAAAGTCATTTCAAGCAACCTTTCAAAAGAGAAGTATAGTGATATAAAATTTTTTTATTTTTTTATTTTTTATTTTTTTTATTGGCAATGTTTATTAAAAATACATATGAAGTTAAAATTGCCTTTCCTCACCATAAAGAGACAATGCTCTTGTGTTTGGTGAGGGAGTTCTAGCTCAATTAGTAAATTAATGATCGTGTAAGTTAGTAATAACGGCTATTGTAAATAATAAGAAGGTTAAAAAATCTTGTATAATTTAAAAATAAAAATCCTGAAGAGTTTTAAAAAAATCATAATATAAATTAAAAAATCATTATAAATGGAAGAATCATGTAAGTTAGTAACAAAAATTATTGTAATAAGTAAGTAAAGGATACGTAAGAAAGAACGCAAGATTTATACAATAGTAGACTTAGAGATTTAGAAATTAAGAAATGAAAGAAAAAAGAAGGAATAAATGATTTATAAAATAGCAGACTTTAAGATACAAAGTAAACATATTTGGGACTTTTATAGCAGTTTCAGGTAATTTTTTAATTTGGGCTTAAATTCCTGCATATTTTCAATATTATTTTCTTTTTCATGATTGTTAAGTCATTTCATCTTAGAGCTCAGGCATCAGGCGGGAATACTGTACTGGCTTGAAAAATCTATTAACAAGTTTGCTATGTAACCATTTACTTACCTATGTGTTTCCTCCTTCATATAATATAGGTCTCTTCAAGACCTATTTACACTTCTTCCTTTCCTGAAAAAGCATCTCCAAACAAATCTTCTCCACCTTCCTCTTCCCTAACTCTTTCCCCTCCCCACTACTTCAGCCTCACAGCATACCCCATTTGGGAATGACATTGTGTCACTGGCACTGGTTTCAGCCGATTTTTTTTTTTACATTAGCTCCACACAGGAGGCCTAGAGGAAAATAATTCCCCTCAGGGCCTGTGTCATCTTTGGGCAAGCTGTATGGAGGGTATTTTTAAGAAAAGAAGGAGAAGGGAAGGAACAGGGTATTAGGGGTGGGTAGGAATCTGGGGGTTAGTGTGTCCAGGAGTGACAGACGTTTGAATCCACTCCTCTCATTGCGGTGCAAGGCAGTGTTCCGAGAGAGTTTGGCTGGAGAAGTCAAACGGACTCCCTCAACCATTCTCTTCCGATCCGGCCTGCCACATAGCTGGTGGGCAGACACATCCGCTGCCAAAACAGCGATAAACCTCACCCCTGCTAAGTCACCTATGGCAGAGGTGTTGTTTATCCAATGAGGTTCCCGGGGCGGTGGTACCCATACCCGCCTCCCAAATTGAAACCTCCCAAATAAACCCGGGCACCTTTACTAAGTCGCCAAATGTAGCGAACCACTTGGGGTGACCAATGGCAGAGGCTTTGGTTATCCAATAATGTTCCCGGGGCGGCGGACCCATACTCGCCTCACGATTGGGAGCCGTTGGGCCTCTTGTGTGGTATTCAAAAAAACATGTGTCATTCAAAGAAAAAATATTTCAATACGAGACCCTAACAGCATTTCAATGTCTGTTAGTGTTGCTCCATTGAACGGGCCAGAAAAAATAACAATAAACCGGATATGAGACCAAAAACACATTTGTGAAAAGCACAAAAGCATCAACCGAAAGTTGTACAATGTAAGAGCGGCGGAAAAATATGACACATTTAATAATTTTAATAGTTAAAGGGAAAAGGCCAGAGGGATTTTCATAAATCTCTGAGGTTTACTTTATGAGGAATACGGCCATGTTTTGTATTATTTGTAGGAAGGCAAACAAAAATATTGTACGATTTATTCGCTGCAAAAAGTAATCCACACTCCAATTTCAGCTAAAAAATACTCCCCTTTAATACACACATATGGGCACTAAAAATATGATTTGTGTTTTTCTATATTTCTTTTTGAGCGAGAGTGAAAATATGGCGTGATATTTTTAGAATTGATGTTTTTTATTGTTACGGATCAGTAAAGAAAAAATATTTGTGGAGTACATTCGCATTTTTTATATATTTTATTTGGTCCGTACGCCGAGTCAGACTTACAGATAAGCTGACAAAGTTATGGCTAAGGCCTACTATTAAAAAAAAAATATATTCTTGGACAAATGGCGGGGTAGCTAATCATTTTCCCTTTTATTTTATTTATTTATTTTATTTACTCTTTTATACGCCCTCGAGGAGTTCACTTGGGCTAAAATGTTTACAATTTTTTACACAATAGTTTCTAATAAACAATGGGTTGCAAACGATACATGTTTGCAGACGATACTTGCATTATATGTGCTGACAAAAATCCACAAAAAATTGAGGAAATTTTACAAGAAGACCTAAACAACATAATTAAATGGTCACACGACAATGGCATTATTATAAACGCAAAAAAAACTAAATATATGCTTATTCACTCACCATATACAAATTGTCAGGACAAGGAATTGCATATAAAAAGTCATTCGCATGATTATTTACACACAAAAAACCAAACCCAACAGTGTAATTGCCCAAATATAGAAAAAGTGTACCAATATGCATACCTTGGTCTTACTATAGATGTCAATTTTAACTGGTCAAATCATATTGAAAATGTATGTAATAGATTAAGATCCATATTAGGGAAATTTTACCACCTAAAAAACTTTGTTGATAAAAATATATTATACTGTATATACAACGCATTAGCAGAATCAATTATAGGATACGGAATAAATAGTTACGGATTAACGTACAAAACGTACTTAAATAAAATAGAACAATTACAAATCCGTTTCCTAAAATTGATATCAGGCAAAAAAAAAGTTCAATTATGTGAAGGCGATTATAAAAAAAATTTCTCCTTGTGTAATGTCCTCTCTATACACAGTAAGGTAGATTATCAATTAACGATAGATGAATTCTGGAATACAGAATTCAAAAAACCTATAAACCACAACTACCCTACTAGGCATAGAGAAGCACAAATGTTTATTATTAATAAATCTCAAAATGTATACGGTGATAGAACAAAGAGGCATAGAATTCCGAAAATATTTAACGCATTACCTGAAAATATTAAAAATGAGACATCTTATTCAAATATCAAAAATAAAATTAAATCATTCTATCTCCGTAGAACATGAAAGTAAACAATATTGTATACAAATACCCAGATCGAATATTGATCAAATACCTGGAAATTACTATCACACACTGTATTCATAAACATTATAATAATTAGTATTTTAGATTTTACACAGTTATTACAATGTAAAACATAAAAGTATAATAGTATTAATTAAATAGGACAACTGAGAGATTTCTTACAATCAAACTGATTGATCAGTTTTGTAAGATTTTAAAGATTAATATTGTAAAATTTAAAAAAAAAACTGAATAAATATACTAAAAAAAAAAAAAAAAAAAATAACTTTTTACGTTACAGAGTTTTACAGTTGGAAACAAAATTATGATATACAGAAATTTTTCAGAAATAATATTTTAAATATTATAATAAAAAGCTTTCGGTAGAATTTCTCATGATAAACTTATTTAAAAATTAAACTGTGTTGGGATAAACGGTAAAGCTCTAAAATGGATAAAAAGCTATTTATTTGAACGACACCAAGTAGTCAAGATAAACAACTCCCTAAGTCTACCACTAACAAGTAATTTTGGGATACCTCAAGGCACAGTCCTAGGCCCCCTATTATTTATAATTTATGTCAACGATATTTTTAAACTACCACTTAACGCAGACATAATAACATATGCCGATGACACAGCTATCATAGTGAACGGGATCGACTGGAATAGAGTAAAAAAAACAAGCAAATAATATCATGAACATCTTAAAACATTGGTTTGATACAAATCTTCTCTCATTGAACACTAACAAAACATACTACATACACTTCTCAATCAACAAACTAAAAACACTCCCCAACACTAAAATAATTACTTACAATAACAAATGTAATAAAATCACATGTATCCAAGGCTGTTCAACATTGCAATCAGTATCAGAAATTAAATATCTCGGAGTGATAATAGAACAAAATATGAAGTGGAAGAGCCATATCCGTGAATTGGTTAAGCGTATCAGAAAGTGTATATATATATTCATAAGATTAAGAAATATCATAAAACTCAACAATCTAAAAAGAGTATTCTATGCACTAATCCAGTCATTAATTCAATATGGAATTATTGGATGGGGGGGGGGGGGTCATACAACAATATTCTAACCCCGATCAAAGTGATCCAGAAACTAATCATTAAAGTAATCCTAAAGAAACCCTCCACGTATCCAACAGAAACGCTTTTCGCAGATTTCACGGTGCCTCGAGTAGAGAATATCTTCAAGAAAAATGCAATTATTCAATTTACAAAGATAATATCATCAAAATATTTGAAACTCACCAATCAAAAAGATATGAAGACAACATCAAAATACCAAAATTTTATACCAAACTAATGCAAAACAATTATATCTATTTAGAAATAAAGTTTTTCAACAACCTTCCCATTGAAATAAAAAAAAAAAACAAAGACATCAATTAACTGAAACTCACACTGAAGCTACACTTCATCAGGAATAATTTACTAAATAATTACCTGTTTTTCTCTTTCTTTTTATTTAATCTATATTCATCTCCATTTTATTTAGATTTTTCAAATTTCTCTTAAGTGCACAATATTTTAGTATGTAACCGTATCCTATGTATGTACACCTACACATATAGATGATTCAGAAGTCTCAATTGATCCTATTATATACTTACCTATTGCATAATGTTATTCTATTTCAGTTATAATTAGTGTAACTCGCTCATCAAGCACAAGAACTAGCTTCTTCTTTGGTGAGATTACAATTTTTAAATAATTTCTGTACCGATATGTAATTTATATAACTCCACTGTACAATTATACATCTATATTAAATAAAAAAAAATAAAAAAATACTCGTATTTTTATAACAGTCCTGATGATGGTACGGAGGTACCGAAACCGGGAGACTAAAAAATAACAATAAAGTGACTTAAAACAAAGTATTTTCTTTTTATTTATTTAAAATGTCAAGTCACAATGTGTTCGCTTCATTTGACAAAAAAAGTATATACGTATAATATTTTTTCTTAAAAAATGGTTTAATTTGTGTGTTAAATGCGTTAAATTTTAGACGTTAAAAACGTCGAATTTATTTAGATTTTTTTTTATATTTACTCCAAAGAGAAAGCCCTGAGGAAAATAATTTCCCTCGGGGCCTTGGTCATCTTTGGGAATGCTGTGTAGCGGATCTTTTGTAGAAAGGAAGGAGTCTGCGTCTTGAAGTAACCCATATTTTTAATTTAAATTTTTTTTTTAATGAAACATTTAACAAGGTTACAATTTTACAACATAAAATTACATCAATATTTCAATCACTCTCCTAATAAAGTAGCTGCTTGTGTTTAGGAGAAGACTAAATATGTATTTATATTTGTCGAACTTTTCTTCCGATCGTATATCAAGGGGTAATTTATTAAATAATTTTATACCCTTGATGCTGTGCTATTGTGGTTCGTACTAGTGACATGGTTAGTCCTCCAACAGATATTATTCTTTTGCTAATATTTAATTGTGGTAAATTATTTTTATTAAATAAATCTTTATGTAATTGTAATATAGCAATTTTGTCCAAAATTTTTGTAATTAGGGGAACCGTGAAGTCTTGGAAAACATTTATTGTTGGGTAGTAATAGGGCTTTTTTAAGATGATTTTTATTAATATTTTTTTAATTATTTCCAATGAAGGTAGGGATGATTTATATGCATCCTAGTCCAGTCAGTGGGGGATAAAAAAGGCCTTTTGCTTGTAAAAGGTCACGTAATAGCGATTTTGATATATATTGTTTAGATTGGGACTCTGAAGAAAAAAATAAGTTTTCGACCTTGGGGGGTCGAGCTCGAGCCGCCATCTTGGATTGAAGGTGCCAAAACTCGTTTTTTTTAAAAATAATTTCTCAATGATTGATTTTACATCAAAAATGTATTAGGAAAATTTGAAGAAGACTAAATTAAGTACATTTTTTGATTGAAGTTTTTTTTTTATAAATCTAATATATAATGACTTACAGCGGTAGAAAGAAGAAAAATTTGACAGAAAATCGTAAAACTCAAGTTTTCTTGATAAATTTTGTAAGAATATATATACACAATATCATTTTAACGTATTTTCACAACGCAATATAATTATATAGTAAAATATGTTTCAAATTACAGTAATTTTTCGTGTTGCATAGAGGAGAGAAAGAGACGGCCTGATGCCGCGTGCCTGCAGTCCTGACTTCAGTGTTGACAGCTCAGCGCCTATATTGCTACCGACTAGGATCCCACTATGACAAACCCGACGTCATCGAGTGCATGGATGAAACTACTTTGTAGTGATAATGAACGTTTCGTAAGCCTTAAAAAAATCTGGTCAACCAGTGCGTCTTCGTCGAGTACACGAATTAAAACAACATGATGCAAAACCAAAAGACATTGTAGATGCAGGAACACTCTTTTTTATTGCTATGTATGGGGGTGAATGGATGAGGAAACCTTGGAAGAAGTCCGCTACCAACGTTTCGCAAAGTCGGCAACAAAAAGTAAATTCAATCTTGCCCCTTTGCCACCAACAAATGGCGCTGCACGGTACCGTACATTTAGAACGTACCATCAAGTCCAAAAATGGTATGGAATCCAAAAAAATCTTGAAAACTGGGGCTGGAAACGTGGCACCAATGGGCTTGTTCCAGTAAGAATGATAAAGAAACCAGCACCCGAGACTTTATATCTTGCAATTGAATATGAAGAGATTTTGTTAATGGAAGCCCAACATCTCAGTACCACAGGCAAATGAGTTAGATCATGACATTGATGACGAAGACTATTATTAAGACGTCAATATTAACCTACCGGGATCAATAAAAAAATATTATTACGCAATAGCGAATATGTAACATAATTACGAATACTAGTCGATCTCTGCGCGGCTCAAGCACCATTTCGAAATCTGCTCGTACCATAGGTGGAATATCTGTGGAATAGACCTACCGACCTTAACATTGTCGGAAGATTTCTACAGGCTATAAGAGAGGTTTTTGCAGACTGCGACAAGAGAGGTGGGTTTGCAAATCAATGAGAATAAAACTAAAATCATGATGCAAACCAGAATCCCACACCACAGAATAAAAGATAAAGTGAAATTTAAAGACACTTATAATTTCGAAGTGGTCGAAAAGTTAACATACCTTGGCTCCATCATAACGCAGGACAACGAGGGCCCAGTAAAAGTAAGAAAGCATATCACAGCCGCTAACAACACATACTTCGCGCTGTTGCCAGTGTTTAAATCCCGCAACGTCCATAGGAAAACCCTATATAAAACAATTATTATGACGGTCCTGGCCTACGGATGTGAGGCGGGAACAGCTGGACACCTTCGAAAGAAAGGTATTTTGAAGAATCCTAGGAGCGGTGCGGGAGGGAGAGGCATGGAAAATCCGCCACAATAAAGCTCTATGATATTTACCAAGCTCCCAGACTCTCTGTCCATCTAAGGATAAGATGGGCCGGACATGTGCATCGAATGTCAAGCACACGAGTACCGAAGAAGGTTCTAACGGGACACCCGGGAGATAAACGAAAGGCGGGCAGACCTAGGCTGAAATGGGAGGATGATTTCAGGAAGGATGCAAGACGAATACTCCATGTCGCAAATTGGAAGACGACGGTTGAGGACGGAGGGCGGTGAAGGCTTATGTTGAAGGAGGCAAAGGCTCGAAGTGGGTTGTAGTGCCATTGAAGAGGAAGAAGACCTACTGGGGATACCACAATAAAAAATGCGCCATTGTCTCTTTTTTTTTTTTTTTTTTTTACATGAGCTCCACACAGGAGGCCCTGAGGAAAATAATTTCCCTCAGGGCCTATGTCATCTTTGAGAATGCTGTGTGGAGGGTTTTTTTTAAGGAAAGGAAGGAGAGGAGAGTTCTCGGAAGGAAAAGGGTTTAAGGGGTGGGTAGGAATCTGGGGTTCAGTATGTCCTGGTCATCCGCCTCCAAGACCTAGACAAACCTCACCCGATGAACCCGGGCACCCCTGCTAAATCACCAAACGTAGCGAACCACTTGGGGTGACCTATGGCAGAGGTGTTGGTTATCCAATAAAGGTTCCCGGGGCGGCGGTACCCATTCCCGCCTCCCAAATTGCGAATTGTCTCTACCCCCATGGTGGTGTGGAAATAAGTTAAAAAAAAAATTATATTTATGTAATGAAAAGCCTGAAAAAAAAATTGGGAATTTCACCATTTTTTAGAAAAATATTCACATTTACGCCACTGTAACTCGTTACCTTTAAAAAAATATTTTAAGACAAAAAATATAAAAACTTTTATCTTCTTTAAGTTTGTTTTTTTCAATTTGATTGTAAGATCAACCATTCCACAATTATTTTATAAACCAAATTTTAGAACCTTCAATCCAATATGGCGTTTCGTGCTCGACCCCCCCAAGATCGAAAACTTTTTTTTTTCTTTAGTCCCAATCTTAACAAGAGATATCAAAATCACTACTACATGACCTTTTGCAAGGTTAAACTCCCCACTGACTGGACTACCCCCCCCAAACCACGATTCCATATTGTAGTAAAGAGTGCGCAAGTGCATAATAAATATCTTTTAGTATTTTTAATCAGTATTTCTTAGTCGAAAAAATATATAGATCAGTTTTCTCATTCTGTCCATTGATGATAATATGATTCATATTTTACGAGTGAGGGAGCACAGAGGCGGGCAATACATTCTACGTAGTGCTTTTGAATGAGTCGTAGAAACAACCGTTCTCGTCTGACAATCGTCATCTGTATATCACAAATATTGGGCGCGCGTTTGGCGTGTTAACCGACTGTGCACCTGTGCCGAAGAAATCAAAGACGCTTATTCCTCGGATCATCCTCCAATGAAATATCGGTAGAACAAAGACATAGGGCCAATGTCATCTTTGAGGATACTGTGTGGAGGGTTTTTTTTAGGAGAAGAAGGAGAGGAGAGTTCTGGGAAAGAAAAGAGTTTAAGGGGTGGGTAGGAATTTGGGGTTCAGTATGTCTGGTCATCTGCCTCCAAGATCTAGACAAACCTCACCCCATGAACCCGGGCAACCCTGCTAAATCAGAAAACGTAGCGAACCACTTGGGGTGACCTATGGCAGAGGTGTTGGTTATCCAATAAAGGTGCCGGGGTTCATACATATTTATTTACATATTATGTGGGTAGAGGGTTGGAATTCCACAAAGCTTTATCTTGCACACACTTCCTTCTCGGTTGGTTCACGTTCACAGAGCCTTTGACCCAATTTAAGTATTTAATTAACTTGATCATGTCATCGTGCCCTTGGGACAACAATGTCCTGTCTGACCTTTTGGTCAAAATTGGGCGTTTTGGACCAAATTTATTAGAATTTTTGCTCTTTAAAACCATCTCTAAAATATGTCCAATTTCTATATAAGAGTGCAGATAAAGAAATTGTTCGAGTGTGTTCTCTTGGGATAACATGGTTCCATTTGATAATGGCGTGGAACTGAGAAAATAAATGAAAAATTTCATTTATGAAAAAGCGAATATGCAGATTGATAGATATACCTAAAACACTTTGATAATGCCTTCAGAAGGCGAAACAGCTGTCACGCGTATTAATAATTAATGGTTTATAAATGGTTTTTATTAATATAATAATAATATTATTAACCGCAACCAGGGCCCGCAACCCGAATTTCTACCGATTTCTTACATAACTCCCTTAAACATTTGAAGTTTTTAAGCTCTAAAAAAAATATATGTTATTTTTGAAGATAATTTCTAGATGTTGCCCGCACCGAAACACAAATTATATGAAATTCTCTCGATAGAAAAAAATCGCAAAGGATGCTTCAAAAATTATTAAAAACAAGTTTGTTTCTTTTATCTTATAAATCATATTTCTGAAAAAATTCTCAATTTTTCGTTAAATGATACTTAAGATGCTCCCCGCAAGATTTTTGCTCTATTTTAAACGAGTCGTGTTTTATTAAACATTTTCGCAATTTTCGCACCGATTTTGTCGCTGTAATTGTTAGCGCTCTCCTCTAACATTCGTAATTTCGTATTTCTCCATCTTCTTCTTTTCGAGCCCGGTTGCGGAGCATTAAAAACAAAAATTTAAATGGAGTTCTACAAATTAAACTTGATAACAATAAATGCAGAAAGTATTGTAATTGAATAATCTTTAGGTTTAAGAACACTGTAAGGATAAAAACATGTAATTTACCAAAACTAATTAAAATAATAGTATCTTTAGCTTTACAATATATGAAACATTAATTTGTTACAAAACATTTTGCTTTAAATTATTTAAATAAATAAAAATATTCACACGATTCTTTATTATGTTCTTTGTGTATTTGCCAAGTTTGAAGAAGTAAATGTTTTTTATATTTATTTAAATAAAATTAAAATGGTCTGTAACAAATTTATATGTTTTTATTGTAAAATAATTGTTTCTCCTAAATGCCATGTACTTTTTATAAGAATGCTTTTAAAAAAAAAAAAAAAATTCGAATATATTTTTACTTTTTTTATAAATTTTCAAGAACGGATTATTATTATTATTATTATTACACACAGATTTCGAAAAATTCGTTAAATTTCAAAATTAATTTTCAATTTCTCTAAAAGTTCTATTTAAGTTCTGTTATTATTACTAAGAACTGAAGTAATAAAATAACTCGAATAAAATTTTTATTGAACTAAAAAATGAACTTTGAAATTTAAAGAATTGTCGAAATTCTGTGAACTGGCGCTTGGGGTTGGGACGAGTTGTTTCACAGTATTTGAACAATGCATCCAATTTCAAAGTTAACACCCATGTTCTGTTAAATTTCTATTGAAGTTTTGTAATTATTTCATCTCGGACCGGTTGTTTGTCCAAGTACTTGGATAATAACAGAACTTGAATAGGACTTTCATTTACTTACTTTAGTAATAGAACATGAGCATTTACTTTAATATTTGATGAATTGGTAAATTCTGTGAAACTACTCGTCATTAGTTATTTATTCCGGATTCAAACTTTGTACTTCAATATCTCAGTTTCATATTAATGGCAGATAAAACTAAAACGTAAACTAGGACACATTTTGAAGCGAAACTTCTTTAGCCCCGTTAGAGTGATTTGAAATTTGGATGAAACGGAAATGACGCACTACGGCACCTGCGAAGCATCAAACTGCGCTCAAGGCTCCTATTGGTTGAGAAATAAAACGGAAACGACGATAGGTCTGCACTCATTGACCGCTTTGTTTTTTACGGATCGTCGGAATATAATACGGTAAAATCGCGCCTCGCCAAGCGCTTCCCATAGCGCAGCGGTATAATGCGTCGCAAATCTCAGCGGACGGAGGTTCGAATCCTACGAAATCCAAAAAAACATAAACATTTTTATTTTTGTAAATCAATATCCAATCTTCAAACCACTTTAAAATAAACAAGCAAAAGAAAGCGACATCTAGCGACTTTCTAGTTTCACTTTTGTCGCGTGAATTACACACTCTAATTTTAATTTTTAGGAAATGAGGATACTGCGATTAGTAAAGTTCGCGTCAAACATAAACGCCGACCTGATCTTGACTTATGTACTTATTTTAAATTCAATAGTTATGAAACAACACATATTATTAAAATAAAATTTAAGTTACTTACGAACGCCGGGATTCAAAAAAGCGTTACCCGTCGACCAAGGAGGACGTCATAACGATTTTGAAATTAATTTAATGACTAAAAAAACTATTGAGAAAGAAAATAAATTACTGTAGAAAAGTCAAAACGTGTTACCTAGCTTCATAACTCAAAACCACGCCAAAGCTCAGACTTTGAGTTCGTTGCGAGTTTAATTGGAGTTGATTTTGAATTACGTAAGATCAACTCTACAATTTTGTTGAAACAACGTTTGACGGCTCGTACTGCTTTGTTTGTTTTGTTGTGAGCTAAAACTGCTATATAGTATTTGGTGTCGAGGTCAACAATTTTTTCCAATTCCAGATTCCGAATTCAACCGTATTAAGAATTCGAAAGTCATTTGGTCAGAATGCGTTTTTTCATGAGTCATTCCTATAATACGTAACTCGGATATGCTTACCGAAATAGCTTACAATGTTATTTACGTCCATTGAAGTTTAACCACTGGATCGCTTTTTGCCACAATATGGCACTATTCAAAATACCTTGGATTGCTTTACTGCAAATTTTGGCAAATTTTTCCTAATTTGTAAGTAATTAAGTAGAAGTTAACGATTTAATAATATATATTTTTTAAATCTTACGAATATTTAATAATCGACAAAAGATAGGCGAATTCATTGGCTATATTGAACTATAATCATTTTGAATATCTCGGATTTTTTTAATGTGGGCAAAATATTCAAAATGATCATCAAAAAATCTCGAGCAATTGGAGAAAAAGTTAAATTGCGCTGTCGATCCAGTGGTTATAATACATAGAAACTTTGAAAGGTTAAATATTTAGTGCCCGAATAAAAAGTAATGATGAACCTCTTATTTTTATGCGTTTTACAAAGCGTACGTATATAATCACACCTTAAAATCTCAGACCTCGGTCATCTGTTATATTGTTCTGCCGATTATAAATTACAATGATTTTGACCTTACACTCGTATGTTTTTCTTTTACGAAAATCAGAACATGTTTCTAAATGAAAAGTCGTTGTTACTGACTGTTATACTTAATGTCTCTCAGATGATAACATTATTAAATTTGGTAAATTACTAATTGGCAAAGATGGTTCTACGAATAATCACCGCAGGGAATATTCAATATTCATAGCTCTAAGTTCACAGTGGGAAGTTCGCCAGATGCAACAGAATACAATAAAATATCTTAATGGTAATATGGACTGCTTATATTTTAGCAACTAGTAATTCAATAAAAACTGAAACCTAACCTAACCCAACTTAACATAACCTAAACAATCACTTCCAAATAAAGGTAAGTAAATAATTTCTTAATCTTCCTGATCTTTTCTATTTACGTGAGAAAATAATTAAATAATAATTACAAGGAAAATAATTTCTCTCAGGGCCTATGTCATCTTTGGGGATGCTCTTTGGATGGTTATTTAAAGGAAAGGAAGGAGAGGAGAGTTCTGGAAAGGAAAGGGGTTTAAGGGGTGGTTAGGAATTTGGGGTTCAGTGTGTCGTGGTCATCCGCCTCCAAGATCTAGACAAACCTTACCCCATGAACCCGCGCTCCCCTGCTAAATCACAAAAAGTAGCGAACCACTTGGGGTGACCTATGGCAGAGGTGTTGGTTATCCAATAAAGGTTCCCGGGGCGGCGGTACCCATTTCCGTCTCCCAAATAAAATTGATCTACCAAACTTAACCTATTCTAAGCCAACCAAACCAACCTAATATAACCTAATACTGAACGCTTTTAAATAATGGAGAATAATTTCTCCCGCGATGAATATTGTGGGCGGTGAATATACCCCACGGCGAAAATAACGCAGTGAATTTTCTGCGGAAAATTGTGGGCAGTGAATGTTTCGTATCCCATAGTTTTTTGTCATGCATTTATCACAAAAGGAACAGGGCTTGAATATATTGCCAACAAACCAGTGAAAACCAGTTTGGTTTTATGGAAGGTAGAAGCACACAAGATGCAATTGCAAAATTAAGTAGCCTTGTACATAGTTCATTAGATAAATCATTTAAATGCTTGGGAATTTTTACAGATCTCAAAAAAGCATTTGACAGTATATCACATGACAAACTTATAATTAAATTAAGAAACATTGGATTAAATGGTTCAGCACTAGAATGGATAAAAAACTACCTTTTCGAACGTCCCCAAGTTGTAAAAATTAATGGTGTGCTTAGTTCACCAAAAATGAGTCATTTCGGCATACCTGGACTGTTACTTTTTCTTATCTATGTTAATGACATATTCATACAAAAACTAAATGGAAAAATAATATCTTATGCTGACGATACTGTCATAATAATTGAAGGTACCGATTGGAATACTGTTAATAACCTAGCGAATATTGATATTAACATATTGAAAAATTGGTTCGATAAAAATCTTATCTCTCTAAATACTGAAAATAAATTTTTTTTTATCCCATTCTCTATCAATAAATTCAAATTAGAACCAAATTTAAACATCATAATACACCAAAGTAAATGTAATAAAACTAACTGCAATCAAGATTGTGCTATACTTAGTCCAACTCCCAAAATTAAATATCTTGGTGTATATATAGATCAACATTTTAAATGGAAAACACATATTTGTGAACTCGTCAAAAGGATTAGGAAATGTATTTATATATTTATTTGACTTAGAAATATTCTTAGCTTAGAAAACCTAAAAATAGTGTACTATGCAACTGTTCAATCTATATTGCAATATGGTATTATTGGCTGGGGAGGAACATATGACAATATTTTAAATCCCCTCAAAATAGTTCAAAGGTTGATAATTAAGGTAATCTTGAGAAAACTGTCTAAATTTCCTACTGAAATTCTTTTTTCAATATTCAATGTACCTACAATAGACAAAATCTATAAAACATATTCAATACTTCAAATTTACAAAGAAATTCAGGTAAATACTCGTAACTTCCAAATCAATACATTAGCAAGATACCAGAAAACTATTAAAATCCCTAAATTTAATACTAAGCACATTCAAAATTCCTTTCTTTATCTAGGCATAAACTATTTATTATAAGAACCTCCCATTAAAATTAAAAACCATCGAAAAAATGCAGGAATTTAAGCCCAAATTAAAAAATTACCTTAAACTGCTATAAAAGTTCCAAATATGTTTACTTTGTATCTTAAAGTCTGCTATTATGTAAATCATTCATTCCTTCTTTTTCTTTCATTTCTTAGTTTCTATATCTCTGAGTCTACTATTGTATAAATCTTGCGTTCTTTCTTACGTATCCTTTGCTTACTTTTTACAATAATTTTTGTTACTAACTTACACGATTCTTTCATTTATAATGATTTTTTTAAATTTATATTATGATTTTTTAAACTCTTCAGGATTTTTATTTTTAAATTTATACATGATTTTTTAACCTTCTTATTATATACAATAGCCGTTATTACTAACATACACGATTTAATTTACTAATTGAGCCAGAACTCCCTCACCAAACACAAGAGCAATGTCTCTTTATGGTGAGGAAAGGCAATTTTTTATTTTTTTGTTAACCTTATGTAACTATGTAAATGATGTAACTTTATATGTATTTTTAATAAGCATTGCCAATAAAAAAAAAAAATAAAAAAAAACCAAATAGGAGAGGTAGGGCTTAATATTTTTAAAGCTTTCTTCGTAGAATTTTATTGGCATCAAAATATTTTGTAATCCCATTTGAAGGTCGAAGAAGTGATTTTGATGTAACCTTTAATAAAATATCTATTTTTTATTTGTACATGCCAGCGATTCCTGAGAATTTTTTAAGTTTATTTATTTTGTAAGAAATAAACAGCGTTTACATAATATACAGTGATAAAAAATATACAAGTGAATTGAAGTCAGGCCACAGAAGTTTCTTAAGCAAAAATTCATTGGAAGTGAAGCTTTAATATCTTAAAATTAATTTTGGGTTATAGGAAGCGAAGAGGAAGAGGAAAATAGGAAAAGGATAGGAGATGCTCCCGATACATTACATACTCTCATATTAATAATATCCAAAAACATATAAGTAATTTTGCTGTCCGATGATATTTTTTCAATATTTTTTTTTCCATCACACCTCTTCACAAAAACATATAAGTAATTTTGCTCTCCGATGATATTTTTTCAATATTTTTTTTTCATCATACCTCTTCAATGGGTAAAGTATGAGTAAAGTGGGTCATGTGACATGCTCTTCGTCTCGTTCCAGCAACCTGGTAATGGACGAGACAGAGCTCGTATAACACCGCAACATGTAGCAGTTTGATGAGTGGCGAATTCGGACAGAATTTTTTTTTTTGCTTTAAGCAAAATTATCACCGGATAACAAAATCAATTTTTTTACTCCAAATAATGTGCTCAGGAATCGCTGGTTAACCTTGTGTGCTGTTACACTAATTTTATTAAGTTTGTATGTTTGAAATATTTTCAAATGGTTCGCTAAATTACAAAAATTACAAATAAATGCGCGTGTTATTATTCCTTTGTATTGTAGTCACTTATAATGTTTTTTTATATACCTATCTATTTCATATATTGTGGTTTCTCTTTATATATCGGATTTTATATATGGTGTTTTCTCTTTATGTGTGTGATTACTTTTATAATTAATACTGATAAATTGACTTGCAGAAAAACTGCTTTTTAGCGGATGCTTATAACAAATAAAAAAAATAAAAAATCAGACTAGGTATGTAATTCACACGCGGTAGAAGTGAAACCTTCTGAAAACTAAAGCAGACAATAGTGGGGAGACTTTTTTTATTAATATTTTATGAAAAGTCATCATAACTTTTCCAAATTTTTTTCATCGAATTCCAGTGCAGCTTTTCCTATACATTTGGTCATCTTATTAGTACTTCTGTTTTCTTCTTCGGAGTCGCTAAATGTCGCTTTTTTATATTTTCTTTATCTGTGCATTTTGGAGTGGTTTAAATATTGGATTTTGATTTTACAAAAATAAAAACGGTCCCTTTTTTGGATATCGTAGGATTCGATCCTTCGTACGCTGTATGTCTCCGGCCGCTAAAGTTCGTCAGGCGCTTCTTACCACTAGACCAAAAGAGGCCTGCACGGGACCGTGGATTTATCGTATTATATTGTAACCGAGTACCCGTGAAATAAATATTTTATTTAATTAAATGGCGACAATATTAGCGAAACTCAATCGAAAATCTGGAGACAAAAAAATCAGAAAAAGATATTGGCGCATCTTGGACTCGAACCCAGGACCTTCTGCTTACATGGCAACAACTTTACCAACTGAGCTGAGGTGTCTATATCCAATTCGGTCACTTAATACTACAATTTGAAGTTTTACTTAAAAGTAAAAAAAAAATTGCCATAATAATAATAACACAGTTTTGTGTAATTTCACTTCAAGTGCTATCTCATTCTCTCGCAGGCTAAATTATACTCGTATGGACGTATGTGTTTGTCACTTTTTAGTGTCGCTCGCTTCCGTTTCACCGAGTTTCAACAACGGTGCTAAAGAAGTTTTCACTTCATTTTTTCAAAATTTGATTACAAACTAAATCAGCGTTTACGTTTTCAGTCAAGTATTAGAAAAAGCGCTATTAAAATGTACAATTCCCCGATAAATCTCGCCAGTAAAGCTAGTTCAATATAAACAATAGATAATATTGTCTACAAACTTGTTAAGCTTATTATAAATTTCTCAATAAATTCCATTGGATTCCCGATCGCGTTAATTATTAACTGAATAATTTCGCAAATTTTGATAAATATTATTAAAAATAACAAAGGCCTTATCAAAATTTAAAGAAAATATTATACTTGATGGGATCAGAAATCAATCAGAAATTAACCTTCGTAAATTTATTTCTGTTTTATT
Organism: Limnephilus rhombicus; assembly: GCA_929108145.2. Classification (NCBI taxonomy): domain Eukaryota; kingdom Metazoa; phylum Arthropoda; class Insecta; order Trichoptera; family Limnephilidae; genus Limnephilus; species Limnephilus rhombicus. The sequence continues at coordinate 9,949,728 of OV815284.1, read as the reverse complement.
AATTTGTTTATTTTCTCATAAACTTAATATACGATTTATTACATCCGCATTTTAAATATGTTTTGTAAATAAAAGTTTTACTGTGAAAGAAGTCAAAAAGGGCAACACGATATTAGATTTTCTCTCGGAAGGTTGAATTAAATTATTAAATATTATTTAGGGCTTTCGTTTTCAGCAGTTATTCTAAGTACCTACCGACGCAGCTAAATAGATTAAATTATACATTATTTTCAGATTTTGTTATTTTCCTTTATTTTTTCTAGTGAAAGCGGTTTCGGCGTTCGACGCCATTTTCAAATAGTTTGTCCACCAGTGCCGAAGGGAGCGATGACTTAGTTAGGGACAAATATCATTTATATTAAGAGCTGTGGAGTTTTGAAATATCCACAAAAAAATGTCACGTAAAACATGTCAAATTATTGGGTCATGAGAAAAAAGGATTTTAAAGGTATAGTTTTGAGACTCAAACAAAACCGTATGATAACTAAAACTTTAAAAATTTCAACTCTGAATTTGAGCAAGTTATCTCAAATAAGACTTGAAACTTCTTTACCGCCGTTGTGATTTGAAACTCGATGAAACGAAAAGCGATACTATAAAGGAACAAACACATATTAAATCTATAGGATTTATTTTGCGACAGATGGAATAATCGGTTTCCTCTTTGTGCGTTTCGTAGTCTCCCCACTCTTGTCTACTTAAGTTTTCTGAAGGTTTAACTTCTATTGCGTGTGAATTGCATACTATGATTTTTTTACGTTACACACCAGGAGGCCCTGAGTAAACAATATCGTTCAGGATCTATGTCATCTTTGTGGATGCTGTACGGAGGGTCTTTTTAAAGCAAGAAAAGAGAGGAAGTTCTGGGAAGGAAAAGGTATGAGGGGTGGTTAGTAAAATAGCGGCCAGTGTATCAAGAAGTGACGGACGTATGAACCCATCCCTCACGCTGCGATGCGGGACGATGGGTCGAGAAGATTAGCTGGATAGGCCTAACGATCTACCTTAACAGGCCTCTCCCAATCCAGCCTGCCGTGCAGTTGGTGGGTTATCGCATCCGCCGGCAAGGCCTGAACACACCTCAACGGTTGAGCCCGGGCACTCCTTCTAATTCACCAAACGTATCAAACCACCTGTGGTGACCTATGGTAGAGGTGATGATTATCCAATACATGGTTCCTGGGGCGTTAATAGCAATTTTTTATCATACGAAATATAGATTGAAATAGAGCAATAACAACGTGATGGGCGTTTTATTCGATGCTTTTTTTCGTCCAGTTTTCATGAAAAAAGAAGGCGATCTTTTTTGGTATGTACCAATTGGCGTCAGAAATTACCTAATGTCATTGTTCTATGTACCTAACTAGTGTGGTAATGTTGCATTTGTATTTCGAAATTAATCTATCTGTAAATCGCTGTATGTACGCGCATAACTTCCGAACGAATTTAAATATTTCGTTCAAACTTTGGGGATAGGTGTGTGCATGCATGACCGCAAAGGTTTCTATATATAATGGTGAGCTCTGGCATTATGAAATTTGTATTAAAAAAATTGGAATAGGTGGCACGCGAACTGTTTGAAAACTGAATGTACCGGGATTGAATGAATGGAATGCGGGAGGGGGGAGGGGAACACAAGAGGGAGGAGGGGAACAGAGGAGGAGTTGGGAGGAGAACTTGGGAGGGGTTCTCGGGACGGGGGAAGCGGGCGAGGGGATTGAGGAGAGGGAAGGCGGAGTGGGAACGCGAGAGGGGAAGGGGAACGGGACGAATGGGAAAGGACACGCAAGGAGAAACAATTTCCTTTTAAGTGGAATAGCTAAGCATACCAATAATTCGCTATAATAATATAAATGGAGCGACCGATCGACGTGATTTTTTTAAACAGAAATAATTGGAGGACTGGTAAATGACATAGGAATTTTTTTTCCCGGAAAAAACATTTCATTCCCGTGGGAAGATTCCTTATACAGTAAAATCCCCCTAATACCATGCGAGCAAAGCCGCGGGTAAAAGATAGTTGAAAATATTGAGGAAAATACTTAGTTCCATGAAAATACTTATACAGGTTTATTACTAATTATTATAAGCAATAATTATCAGCCTGAAACACTCATCCACATTGAAAAAATCTTCCGAGAAAAAATACATGACGCCAACGGGACTTGAACCCGTGCCCTTCTGATTGCCGGTCAGCTGCTGTCCCAATTGAGCTATTGCGGCTTATCTTATACCCGCCAAATGATTCAATATAATATACTAGTGTTTCATTCAACAACTACTGCTTATTATATTTTTTCCACCTGAAAACAACCAACTTTATTTTTATTATTGCTTATAATAATTTTTAGCCTTTGTGCTATGCATAAAAATCTTGTCTTAAACGTTAGTTTAACAATTAAAAATAATAATTAATATTTGACAAGTTTAAGTATTTCCCCAATAAATGAAGACATAATTTGTCTCGACGCCACCTAGCGACGGATTTAACACTAACAGTGTCTCTGTCGCAAAAATAAAGTTGTTTGATGATTTATTGATAGCAAATGACAGACACTTTCGTGTGATCTGTGGTTATGTTCAAGGTGTTGCCATTTCTTGAATATTTAGTTTTTTCTCTAATAGCACAACTATCGATATGAAATTATAAGTATTGACGGCCTCCGAGGTCGAGGGGAAGGGTCTCGACTTACAAACCAGAGGACGCGGATTTAAATCCCGGCGTGCGAAAGAAAATTTCATTTGATTAATTTGTGTTATTTCACAATTTTCTTATACTTTACACATTTATAATTATAGTATATTTAAGGCACGAGTGGTAGATATTATATTTACGGCCAGAGTAGCAGATACTCTCAGTATCGCCCTAGTTTAAGACCACCACTCAGAAATGAAACGTTGCTTAAAATGGCTTTGGCCGTAGTTGGTGATAAGATTTTATTTAACAAGTACTTCATTTCTCCTATCTCATTTCCATCCCCTCTACCTACCCACGCCAAATGGGGATGCCGTAGTGTCACTAGCTCCAGACAATTGAGAGCGATGTGCAGTTTCACACAAAGAAATGAAAATTACTTAAAAAAATAAACAATAACACATTGTACAGATTTTTCATATGGGTCTCGGTATGGTTTTAATATATTTTTAATATGAAAACTGTACTAGCGTCCCAACTGCTCCCGTCTGGAGCCAGAGAGACTATGGCATCCCCAATTGGGGTATGTTGTGAGGCTGAAGGTAGTGAGTAGAGGAAGGATATAAGGAAAAGGAAGGTGGGGAAGTACCTGGCTATTCAGATCCGGTTATCAAACACGACTAAAGCCATTTCAAGCAATGTTTCAATTCTGAATGGTGGTCTTACACCAGGGCGATACTGAGAGTATCTTCCACTCTTGAACGTGCCGCGAATATGCCACATATTATTATAAATTAATAAATTGTGAGATAACACAAATTAATTAAATAAAATTTATTTGCCACGCAGGGATTTGATCCCGAGACCTTCGGATTGCGAGTCAAGAACCTTACCGCTGGACTACGCCGGCCGTAATTTGGGAATCGGTTAAAAAAAACACTGCATGAAAAGCCCCTAAGACTGAACACAGTAGACATTATAGTTTTAAAAGTTTTATTGTCGTCATTATCACCAGCAGTAAAGCTGAGATGAGTTTATAGTGATGTCATATAAACCTGCAGTAAATGTACAGTACAGCGGCGATATAACTTTTACAACAGTTCCTTGAAATAAGCTATTACCCAATTGCACTCGCTGAGCAAATTAAGTCATAATGAAGTAAACACACGGATATCACTAACTAAAACATCCTTCGAGTGCCTTAATTTCTGACTGACTGAAAGTTTAGATTTACGCTTGACAAACTCACGTCATTAGGGTTCGCAATCTCGGAATCCGACAATCTCGCAATCCCGCAATCCCGCAATCCTGCAATCCTGTAATCCCGCATTCCCGCAATCCCGCAATCCCAAATCAAAATTTGATCCCGCGTAAAAAAATACAAAATTAACACCAAAAATTAGTAAAAAGTAAACACAAGCTAATGACGATTTCTGTTACCGCTTTCAATGGTGTAATAAGCTACTATCAGGAAAGAAGTTAAAAGACTGTTAATGAGGGCAAAAGATACAAATGAGCAGAGTTCGAATGAAATAAGAGGTGGTCAATCTTTGGAAATTAATGAGGAGATGAATTGGAAGGTTGGAAGAGAGGATGAGGCCGCATACAAGCTCGGAAACTTCAAATCTGGAAACGATTTTGAAGAAAGAGAGATGCTCCTCTTTGAAGATGAAGGTATCGGAGGAAGATACTTTCAGTTACCACACACCTTTTGATGAAGATTCTATCAACTAGTGTGGCAGAAGAGAGAGCCTTTTCTGCTGTTGGGCCTTTGGGCAAAAATCCACTCTCCATAGCCTTTGATTCTTACCTACGTTTTCAATCTCTTTTTATAATATTTGTAAACCTACTAGTAACAAAGACATTGCTCTCAAATGACTGGGGCGTCCTGTAACTGATAGTTATTTTTTAACATTTTTTTATTTAAAATTAATAAAATACTTAGTTTTTACCACTTTTATTGTTTACAAAACCAACATGTTGGTAAAAACTAAGTATTTTATTAATTTGAATCAAAATGGTGCCACAAAATAAGTTTGTGTTAGAAGATTTTTTTTACTTATTTTGAAAATATTCATTATGTCACCTTTACAATATATTTTTTGTAATATAATAGAATCAAAGATAATTTATAATAAATAATTTTTAAAAAAATCATGAAGTTTGGCATTTTTTCAATTTAACACACCTTAAAATTAATAAAAATAAAAATCCCGCAAATCCCGCGGGATTTCTAAATTCTATTCGGCGGGATTTGAAAAACATGCGGAATTTGAAAACCCTACTTCTCATCAACTTCTTTCCAGGGAGATAAATTCACTAGCTCTTGGTTTAAAGATGGCGGACGCGTTTGGGAAAGTAGTATAATTAATTTATTTGATTTTTCTCATGTAGACTTCAAAGTAATTTTCATGTAATCCTCGTTCCGAGGTAAAAGATACCCTTAGTAACGCATTGATGCTACATTAAGAATCCAGTCTAAACTGACTAAATCTGAATATTCAATTTACCTTTCGCTTCATATACCTACATTTCCCCCATTTTTAAAATTCTTTTTCCAAGGAATATTATGAAGATCTTTCATCGCAATTCAATGTAACACCATTGATTTTTTTCAAAGATAATTTATAGGGAAAATATTTGGGATGTGACATTTTCTATTAAATGAAAAAATAATACACTTTGCGGTACACCAATTTTACTGAATTAATAAATGACATCTAACCAGGTATTGCTTATATCAAGCCTCATCATTTCCCCACTTTCCTCTTTCCCATTTCCTTCCCCTCCCCAGCCTCACAACATACCCCAATTGGGAATGCCATAGTCTAATTGCCTCCAGACGGGAGCACCTGGGACTCTTGAGGTATTCTTATAAAAAAATCAGGGCTCATATTATATTAACTCATATACTACTTAGGTATTGAATATAGGGTGGGCCATAAAGTTTCGCACTTTTGTAGTGATGCTGGCGGGGATACCGAATGGGAGAGGAGAGCGGGGCTCACTTATTGGCGGCTCTTTGCTTCTTGGAAATTTAGTCACAATGGATCGCTTTACGGGAGAGCAACGCGCCTTCTGGGTAAAACATTTTTACAAAAACAATGATTTTTACATCGCAGCACGCCTTCTATTTCGTTTCCATCACCAACTACAGAATATCAATCAGTGATAAAAGTTAATTTAATTAAATCATGGGTTAAAAACTTCTAAGAAACCGGCACGACTCTCAATCGAAAACAAACAGGGCGGCCATGGAGCAGGGGGAGCGAAATGAACGTGGCGTATGTAAACATGTTTGTACGAGACGATCCGAATATGTCAACGCGCACGCGTTCAGATGCTTTTGCGATAGAAATTTTTCAACCGCAGTTGCAGTTGTTCATTCGTTACAACAATAGGATTTCGATGCAGCAAGATGGCGCAACCTCCTATACTCCACAAGAAAGTATAAGCGTGGTTAAGACATTTTCCCTAACAAGCTGACCTCGTGCAGAGGAGATATTTATTCCATGGCCTCCGCGCAGCCCGGATCTAACTCCAGTTGTTTTATTTTTTACGATATTATTTTTAAAAAGTTGAGTCTATGTAAATAAACCAATTAAAGGAGAACATCCGTCAATAAATGTTCAACAACCCCGAGCCTTGCGAAAAAAGTTTTTGAAAATCTAAGGGCCAGGTTAGAATAGTGCCTGCGGCGAGATGGCGGCAATTTTGACGAAATCATTTTTGCGATATGATCCTCCGGCATATTTTTGTTCTTATCATTCATTAATCGTTTATTTAAATACAATCTGTACTTTAAAAAAAAAGTTTTTTTCAATAGTGCAAATATTTATGGCCTACCTATATAATAATTTAGCTAATATAATAAATTATATATATATATATATATAGGTTGGCTGTCATTTAATAATTCAATAAAATTGATGTGTCACAAAGCGTGTTTTTTCTCTTAAGGTGAAATTTAAAAAAATCAAAATGTATTCTTTCGGGGGTAGTTTAATTATTTTAAGAAAAAACACTTTTTTGCAAGTTATGCTTTAAACTTTAAAACATTAAGATGAATTAATTTTTCGCCTGAATTAATTTCAAATGTTGTCAAACAAACTACTAAGAATTGGAACAATTATGATTATTGCTTTAAATGTTGACAGTTATTCAAATCTTTACTTTGAAAATCTTTTTTTCTGACGTTCCACCCAGTGAGAATGAATTTTTCGCCCCGCACATACGCAATATAAACACGAATAAATAGTTTTGTCCATTAAAAAGCTCAATTCTTTAAAAAAAGGCATACAAATACAATATTGTATCGGTGATTCAGTCCAATACTCTATTTGTAATATTTGTATGCCTTTCTTGAAACAGTTTTCATTTTTTTTTTCTTTATGTTTTCAATCCGAACAAAACTATCTTGTCTTATTCATATTGCCTACTTACGGTCGCAAACAAACAATTCATCTGAAAATTTTACAACATAACTTGCAAAAATGGTTTGTTCCTAAAATTAAAGTACTTAAAATACCGCCATCTATGAAAGACCAAATTTTGAATTATTTTAAGTTTTCCCTATAAATTCAAATTTATATGCAGAATAATATTTTACAATATACAATAATTACCAAAAGTATAACGTTGAAGAGGAAGCTTCCACTACGCCATGTCTAAATTGAAAAGTTTTTGATAAATGCATGCTTACAGAACTAACCTGGTAACGCTAAACATGCACACTAAATTATGCAAAGAGGTCCATAAACTTGTAAAATGGGGCGAATACTGCTATTCACCAAAAAATAATATAAATAGGTGAAATTCTCGAATAGTATTTTCGAAACTGTTTCATAGATGGCGGTAGTTGTTAAGATTATAAATCTCATTTTAAAATTTAATAAATAAAATGTACCTCAAGAGCAAATGATGGCGAAGTACGAATCACACGTCATAATAAATTTTATAATAAATTTGGACAACTTATATAGCGCTGTTTTTGCGAAAAATCGCCTCAAGAGTGCTGTGTCACTTCCAATTTCAAAATAATGGTGTCCCCAGGGAGCTACTGCAAATATCCATTATTCTGTCAAAGACTCCGTGTCGAGGGGCAAGGCTCTTGACTCGCAATCGCAATCACGGAACCACCATTCAGAATTGAAACGTTGCTTGAAATGGCTTTAGCCGTATTTGGTGACCAAATATTCAAAAGAACATAAATAATAATAAGGCAAAAGGGTCACCGTTGAAATAAAAATTAATTAACATTTCCGTACATTGGCAGTTTAGTATAATTTTTATATTATTTGTTACAAGTGATCTACAGATCCCTCAAGCCAATGGAATTATAGCAATTAAATAATATGGGGGTCTATATTTGTGTCACTGTAGTATATAACATATTGGGAGGCGGGTATGGGTATCGCCGCCTCGGGAACCATTTATTGGATAACCGACACTTCTGCCACAGGTCACCCCAAGTGGTTCGCTTTGATAGGTGACCTAGCAGGGATGCCCTAATCTAAGTGGTAAGGTTTTTCCGGAATTAGGCGGCGGATGCTACTGCCCACCTACGGCGTGGCAGGCCGGATCGCGAGAGACTGATTGAAACCTTTTGATCTCTCCAGCAGGACACTCTCGGAACATCGCCTTGCACCGCAGTGGGAAGGTTAGGATTCTGAATACACTGACCCGAAGATTCTTACGCACCGCTCATAAATTTTTCTTTCCCAGAACGTCCTGCCTTTCCTTTTTTAAAAAGATAACAGAAAAGATGACATAGGCCCTGAGAGGAATTATATTCCTCAAGGCTTCCTTTGTGGTGCTGATTTAAAAAAAGTAAGTGAATGACAAATCATTTCGAATGAAATTCTTTTATCTGCGTTATACTGAAAACATCTACTTTACGTGTAAATTGTGACAATTGTTATGCCCCACATAGTTAATATTATTACCGTAATGTTATTCATGTGAACAGGAATTCTCATCATCTGTCAATTGACAATGTGACTTAAATGTCGACTGTTTCCGTTTAAGCTTTTGGCTGATTGAACGCAGAGGATATTGTGGCGTTTGGCTAATTAACAGGAATGATGATATCAACTAAATGTGATAAGTAAATACGCTATGAAAGCGGATTAATGCAAATACTTCGATGGCACCTATTACAAGTCAAGGGACCTAGTTCTAGTGTTTACAAATAAATTATGTAACAAACTCATCACTTCCTCGCCTACATAGTTAAACTAACGAATAAACAAAAAATCGACATGTTTAACGTACTCGTATGTAACAAATTCGATGTTGATGAAATCTAGCTTTTACCCGCGGCTTTGCTCGCACGGTATGTGGGGGAAATTACTGTATAAAGAATTTTTCCATGGGAATGAAATGTTTTTTCCGCGATAAAAAGGAGCCTATATCATTTCCCAGATCTCCAATTATCTCTGTTTAAAAAAATCACGTCGATCGGTAGCTCTTTTATTATTGCGAGTTCCCGGTATGCTTTGCTATTCCACTTAATAAATAAATTGTTTCTCCCTGCGCGTCGTTTCTCATTCGTCCCGTTCCCCTTCTACCTTCTCTTTCTCTCCCGCGTCCCCTTCCCCTCTCGCGTTCCCACTCCGCCTTCCCCCTTCTCTCTCCCCTTACTTGCTTCTCCCCTCCCGCGAACCCTCCCTCCCGCATTTCATTCATTCGGTCCCGGTACATTCAGTTTTCAAACAGGTGCCACCTATTGCAATTTTTTATAAAAATTTCATAATGCCAAAGCTCTATATTATAAATAGAAACCTTCGCGGGCATGCACACATCAAAACCATAAAGTTTGAATGAAATATTTAAATTCATTCGGAAGTTAAGCGCATACATGTATAGAAGATATATTTAAAAAAAAAATGTTAACATCACACAGGAGGCCCCGAAAAAAATAATTTCCCTCAAAGCCTATGTTATCTCTGAAGATGCTGTGGAGGGTGTATTTGAGGAGAGAAACATGGGCCTTGAAGAGTCCCAAGTTGTAGGAGGGAGGAAACTTAGAGGTCCAACATTTACATAACGTAAAAGGTTAAAAAAAAGGTAATACGTAAAGACAATTAAATTCGGATGTCAACAGAATTAGCTTCGATGAATCGGTCTTTAAAAGGCATCCTTTATTGCTACTAGAAAAGTAGTTGATACCTTTTTTTAAATATATATGTGTAATGAGAATTGAATGTAAGTACCCAAATAATAAAATAAAATATATGAAAACTAAATATTATGTCAATATCTTTTCTTACCATCCGCAGTAACCAGGAAGATCAGCGCCGACAGGAAAAACGCGCTGCGGGAGACCCCCATCTCGTCCACTCCAGTCAGAGGTCTCAATACAGTCTCACGGGCACTTGTAATGGGTATATGGGTCTCACTGGTGCAATTTTACAACCCCTCCGCCGCCGAACGGGGTCTCCCACACCCTCCCCTTCAGTCTCTCAGCCACTCAGCCCCTCTTGCCGGACCGCGGAATGTTTAGATTGGCCATCACTTCACATTTGAGTGCACTTCGGATTCTTCTCCATTCGATTTCAGTCGCATTCCGGTTTGTAGACTGATAAATACATAAATAAATTTATGATGTGACTTGTAAGCTATTTGTAATCTGGTAGAACAAGGACAGCACTCCCACCTTTGTTGTGCTCTGAAGATTGTAATCTATTTGTTAAAGATTGGGGAATCTATCAAGCGGGCTACATTTTCTGGGTGATAGCAAATTAACGCGTTCTCTTTGCGAACTTGTTCTATCTATAGCTCGTTTGTTTCATAATTCGTTTTATTAACTTAAGTATTTTTTTAATTTTTTTTTTTCGTTTTAATATGAAAAGCTCTAGTGGCGCTTAAACTTAAGTAACCTAACCTAAATTAATCTAGCCTGACCTAAACTAACCAAACCTTACCTAATCTAACCTAAGCTCACCTAAACTAACCTAACCAAGCCCAACCTAACTTAACCTAACCTAACCTTATCTGACCTAACCTAGATTATGTGGTTTAAAACAAATAATTCTGGTTTTTATTTTTGACTTAATGAGTAAAACCTCAAATGGTAATATTTAATTAATTTAACTTTGAACTTTAAGTATTTTTTTTAATTTTGTTTTTTTTTTGTTTTAATATGAAAAGCTCTAGTGGCGCTTAAACTTAAGTAACATAACCTAAACTAACCAAACCTTACCTAATCTAACCTAAGCTCACCTAAACTAACCTAACCAAGCCCAACCTAACCTAATCTGACCTAACCTAGATTATGTGGTTCAAAACTAATAATTCTTGTTTTTATTTTTGACTTAATGAGTAAAACCTCAAATGGTAATATTTAATTAAATGAAGACAGTATTATCGAATCTCAATCGAAAATCTTAGAACAAAATAGAATAAAAAAGATGGCAGCCTTTAAAAAAACATAGTTTAATAATTTAGGATAATGATGTTATATTCATATTGGAATATGACCGAATTAATCAGATCTCAGTAGCTCAATAATTGGTAGCGCTGGTTCCGGTAAGACTAGAGAATCTGGGTTCGATTCCCAGTAGCGACCATTTTTTTGAAGTGACACTTCTATAGCCCCGCTATGATTTGGATTTCGGATGAAACGGAAATAACCATTACTGCACTTGCGACGCGTCAACTGCGCTCATTGACCGCTTTGATTTTGATGTCACTTTTAAAGGCTCCTATTGGTTGAGATATGAAATGGAAATTACGCTGGTGGAGATATGAAATGGAAATTGTGACCTCACTTTTCAAGTATTTGTTGAGATTGTTTTGGTAAAGTTTCGCTTCTACCGCGTGTAAAATGCACTAGATTTTTTTAATGCCCTTTCTGATTTCATTTTTGATAATATGAAAACAGAAAAGGCATAAAAAGAGAGAGTTGTTAATATTATTTTCAATGATTAAATAATAAATTTTATTGCGCAGTAAAAAAATATTAACAAAATTGTGAAAAGGGTGATTTTTTTTAATCAACAAAAAAATATATACATATGATAGTTTCACCTCCAAAAGTATTATAGTGATTTATTTTTGGGGTATCATGCCATGTTGCGCTACGTTGCAGTGTATCATCAGTGCAGGCACAACTGCCGGATCTGCCCTGATGATGGACACCGCAACACTGTACAAAACGTTGGCTAAAGAAGGAGGTATCGCAACACGAAAACAAATAACGAAAATACTTTTAGCAATGAAAATCTAAAAACGTATTTGCGTATAGATGTGTTAATAACATTATTGTGACGAAAATGAAAATATTTAAAACAGCTATTGATTCTCATTAATGCTGAAAATCTTAAAAAAACATTATAAACATCTAACAGATTTACGGATAATATTTTTGCAAATCTTTACTTTTGTAAATTCTGTATAAATGAATGCTTTTCCGTACTATTTTTTTTAATACTTTCTGGATAAGATTTTTTTTTTATATGAATACCGCACAACAGTCACCAACTGCTCCCGTCTGGAGCCAGTGAGACTATGGCATCCCCAATTGGGGTACGTTGTAAGGCTGAAGATAGAAGTGGGGAGGGGAAGGAGATGAGGAAGAGAAAGGTGGGAAGTACCTGGCTATTCAGATCTGGTCACCAAACACGGCTAAAGATTATATTTCAATATCTTTGGCTAAAGCCATTTCAAGCAACGTTTCAATTCTGTATGGTGGTCTTACACCGGGGCGATACTGAGAGTATCTTCCACTCTGGAACATGCCGCAAATATACTATGTATTATTTTTAATTAATTAATTGTGATATACCACATATTATGTTAACCAAATCTTTTTGCGCACGCCGGTTCCGAACCCATGACCTCCGGATAAATTAAATAATTATAATTAAGATTTTTTTACCGTGAGAGTTGAAATTATATATTGACTTAAACATAGCTATATATAAGAATAACAATTTTCTGATTAATAACACAACATTTAAATTTTCATCAAATATCAAGGAAATTGAATATTGTATTTCAAATGTTGTCAAACAAACTACTAAGAATTGGAACAATTATGATTATTGCTTTAAATCGAGCCATTAGCAATAGAGATCATATTATTTTTGTGTGTGTACTTTAAAAATTCATATATTTCAATCACATTCAATTTATAAGAATAAATAAGTGTTTTAAGACATTCTAATAATTCTTTTTTTTTTTTGTAACATGCTAACAAAATACGTATTTCTGACATACAAAAATCAATATTTTCAAAGCAATAAATATCAGACAAAATAATTTTTAATAAAATTGTTTTAATATTGTTAGCAATTCGCTGAAATAATGTAGCATTATGGTATAAAGCCTAAGGCTTACTTTTTTCGGACGAATTTATAAAATGATTTCGAAGAAAGTTGTGTTTTCTGGGAAATTAATAAATTATTTAGCTTTCTTATATAAAAATCACGAGAATTTACTTACGTGACGAGGAGTAAAAAAATAAGTTTTCGCAATGATAAGCGATATGTATTAAATATACGTATTCTACGAAAAACATAAATATGCTTACTCTATCACGCTAGAAAATTCCTAGAACCCGAAACTAAATTCACCTAAGAATTCCTCTGAATTATTCAAATACCGGATAACCGAACCACTGTACATCAATCACCGATGCACTATCAATATTAAGTTAGTTCATGCCGTATTACGTGGTGAAAAATACGCTGTTAGTTCAACGTATCTCGCGTGAGGAGCTTTCGGGCCACGTGACTAGTCGCGAGGAAGGCTCGCCGGCTACTGATTGCACTGCTAGAATAGCGTGATGAAATTACCACTGTACTGGGAAGGCTGTGGCGCAGGCGCCTTTAGGGGACGTATACACCCCTAACACTCCGAGTAACACGTATGGAGGGTTGCGTAGCATAATAGATACATGTTAAAAAGTTTATTACCTACTACTGATAAGGGAGAATATTTTGCCAAACGGTTTCAAAGAATTTCAAGAAATTTGAACGGTTGTTTACTTGATTTAAATTAACTTGAGTAAAAAAAATTATTCCGAAGATTTGAAAGATGTTAACGTAGATTATTTATGAAACTAATTTGTTTAAAAACTACAGACAAATTATAAGGCAAAGTTTTTTTTGGTACATAGGTACAGGTAGATAAAACATAACGCAAATTACAATTAACAAAAAAATCCCACAAAGACGAAGCCTTTGCTTGGGATTGTAGTATGTGTATGTAAAACAGTGGTGGTTAAATAAAGAATACAGTACCTTTTTTTAAATAATAAAATTTGTTCGTTTTTATTTATTTAAATAATATGGATAGATATCGTACATTTTAGATAATATATATAAATAAAGCATAAATTATGGGAACAGGTTACTGGTATCGCAAATGCGACACGTGGAGTGGACTGTATCAATATATATTTAAAAAAATGTTATGCTTGTGAATACTTTGACACAACTATGGGAAATGGTAAACAGATGAATGGGGAAGGAAACTGACTTACCCCTTATGGTTGATGTTTGGCTCAATATTATGGGTCTGAGGGAGCACTAACTTACTCACTGCACAAGTTTCCATAAACTGGTCGATGTTATATAAAACTGAGAGAATAATGATGTTCGTTGCACAGTTTCTTTTAACAGACTGACTGACATATTGATTTTATTGTTGTACGGTAGGTAATATTGTCAGTAGGGACAGGTAATTGTGGTGAAAAAAGGATGGGTAGAGAAATGGAACAAGGTATATAGATAGGTATACATAGTTGCGTCAACAGGTTACTCAACTCAATTTTTTTTAAATTCCAGTATTTAACGTATTATCTTACAAGAGTTCTGGTTTTCGCACATGTTGTTCCTTTGGGCCAGCCCAGTTTTGCCTGGAGGCACGGTGAACACACATGTGATATGTCTATGGCTAGAGCGATTTAATTTTTTAAATTGTTTATTTTGATTTATTCATTGGTTTTTAAAATTTTTTTCATAGCTTTTTTTAAAGTTTTTATTCCAGCAGGACTGGGAGGAGAGTGCAATCCCAGTCTGCCATATTACATAAACTTTGGTACAATAATATTTTACAGAGTAAATAAAAATCTAAAAGAAATAAAATATGATAACGTATTACATATTAGGTAGGTAACTAATAAAAACAATAAATCAAAATAAAATTAGAACATTTGGTTTTCATTTTGTAAACAACTACTATCCAGTTTTATTTATCTACTTAAAATTATTAACATTTTGTTTTCATTTTCTAACCAACTACTATCCTTCTTCTTGGTGTGCCCTATCAGGTCCCAACGACGTTGGCGATCACTCTGGAAAATGTCTCTCTGTCTTGCGCTGCCCGGATTAGCTCCTCCACACTTCTAATGCCGGTCCACTCTCGTACATTTCTCGTACAACTACTATTTACTTTTATTTATTTTCTAATGTAAATACCGATAAGAGTAACAACCACTCCTGTCTGGAGCCTGTAAGACTACGGCATCTCCAATTGGGGTATATTGTGAGGCTGAAGGTAATAAGAATGGCAAGGAGATGGGGGAGAGGAAGATGGGAAAGTACCTGACTATTCAGATCTGGCTAATTTTTTTAAAGCTATTTCAAACAATGTTTTATTCTGGATGGTTTCCTTACACCAGGGCGAAACTGAGAGTATCTTCCACTCTGGAACGTGTCTCTAGACGATATATATTATAAAAAAAAACAATAAATTACACAAATTGATCAAATAAAATTTAATTGCGCTCGCCGGAATTTGAATCCGCAAACCTCCGGATTGCTTTGCCCCTCTACCACGGAGACCATTAATGTATAATTATTTCTACAAAACCATGTCAGTTTAATCACTTTGTAAAACAAAATTAGTTCATTTCTATATATTATAACTACCTTGTCTGATAAACCTAAGCCGTGCAAACCTCTAACGCACAAAATCCTTAATCAAATAACCACCTCCCTAACTACCCCTATAATTCTATTTAATCGCCCAAGCCTAATCCCTAATAGACTGTTGGTCCGAACTCGAGTTCAAGGCGTTAGAAGTTAGAATATTAGATGCAGCGGACTGTACGACTTTATGTGTTTAGTGTTTAGCTCTAAGAAATCTGTGATATCTTCTTTCGGAGGTTGTTGCCTACTCCGCGCCTACTACCAGGGAGGTTTGGGGGGTTGGAGGGTTGTAGGAGGTTTTTGGAAGGGGGGTGGGAGGTGGCAATATTATCAGAGACCCAAATGTCTTTCTTTACTCAGGCATCCCTTACACATATCCTGCTAGAGTGCAGCTCGATATGGCCATAGCTTGAATTATTTCATCCGTTTTAAGACAGTTGTTGTTGTTGAGAGCAGTTGTTATAAAATCGCACGATTTTCTGAGAATCTTTAACGAATAGGTTTTGTGTGTAAATATTTTGTTGTTATTTTAAATAGATAATAATAAATAAAAACACCCATATATATTTTTTTACTTTATGATTAAAACCTCAAATTGTAATTTCATTTAATCTAATCTAATATTAAATGAAGATTTTAGCGACCAATGAATATTTATTTTTTATTCAATATTTATTGAAAATTAACCTCAAATTTTAATACTCAATATTGAATATCAAAATTTGAGGTTACGCAAAATATAAATTTTTATATTTTAGCATTAAAAATTTTTGTATAACAAAATTTGTATGTTTATTACTAATAATAAAATTTGAAAGCTTATTTTATTACCTTTCAAAAACAGTTTTTACTTTTCCGATAAGTTTAGAAATATTCCATTCATTTGGATTTTATTGGAAAGCGGAATTATTTTGACATTCTGAAGAATATGCCAAAGGCCTAAGAGGCTATTCATGGCGGAATTCCAATTTAATATAACATTTTTATTACTTCTAATAGAAAAACACCTTTATAATTTTCTTCCCTGTTTTTATTAATTACCGGAGCAGTTTCACTTTGATGACTGGCATTTTCAGCCACGTGACCAGTTTGACCAGTTAAGGTTAAATTAATTATCATTTTTTTTTACATTAACTCCGCACAGGAGGCCCTGAGGAAAACGATTTCCCTTAGGGTCTATGTCATCTGGGATGCTGTGTGGGGGGTCTTTTTGAGGAGAGGAAGGAATGAACATTGATCTTGAAGAGACCCATGTTGTAGGAAGGAGGAAACACAGAGGCCGGCAAATCATTCCACAGCCGAGCTGTTGAACACAAGAAAGAGTCGAAGAAACGACCCGTTCTCATGTGACAAATGTCAACCGTGTACAAATGTTGGGCACGCGTTTGGCGTGTTTCCCGACAATGCACCGGTGCCGAAGGGATCAATGATGCTAGTTCCTCGGAGCATCTTCCATTGTAATACCGGTAGAACAAGGATAGCATTCCCACCCGACGCCTGTGCTCTAAAGATTGCAATCCGTCTGTTAAGATGGGAGAGTCGAGGGTACTTTTCAGGTATTTTGGAGCTCCAGAGATGGCTGCCAAATTCAACCGTGGGGCGTACTTGTGATTTGTACAAGGTAAGCAGTTGTGTACTATTAAAGTATCTGCGGGCCCTGTACAGTACGCCCAGTTTTTGGGAGGCTAACTTTACTCTGGCTTCGATGGAGCCCCCATACCTGAGCTGGTCACTTAGGGTTACACCAAGCATATCAATGGAGGGCCTGTTCGGAAGATCGCTTCCGTTGAAAGAGACTAGATTTTCATTTCGATCCCTTTTAGACGTAATCAGACAAGATTGGGTCTTTGAAACATTAAATTCAACGAGATTATTTTTACCCCAAGAGAAAACACTCTCGAGGTAACCGTCCATTCTTTGCTTCAAAGCCCTACGAGCTGTTGGAGTTTGTGAGCCTTTTGGGGGCTTGTCAAACAAAAAGCTATCATGAACTGTACTGTCATCCGCATAACATTGAATTGGTGCACATGACAAAAGGTCGTTGATGTGCAACAAAAACAAAGTCGGAGACAGAACCGATCCCTGCGGGACGCCAGCATTTATCGAGTATGAGGAAGAGGTGAAACCATCGACTACTGTCTGAATCGACCTCTCCCTCAAGAAGTCGGCAATCCACGTACACAAGGATGCGGGAAGTCCGTAAGAATGCAGTTTGTTGACACGTCCTCGGTGCCAAACCCGGTCAAAGGCCTTGGAGATGTCCAGTGCAACCGTTTGGGTCTCACCGAAACGTTCCAGGCATCGCCCCCAAACATGCGTCACATACGCGAGAAGATCACCGCACGAGCGGTTCCGCCGGAATCCGTATTGACGGTCGTTAATAATTTTGTTCTTCTCGAGGTTTGTGAGCAGTTTTTCGTTGATCACACGTTCTATCACCGTAGATAGAACTGATGTGATCGCTATGGGGCGGTAGTTCTTTGGAATAGGATGGATAACTGCTTTTTTCTAATCAGAGGGCACAGAGCCAGTCTTCAGGAACATTTTAAAAAGCTTCGTCAAAATTGGAGCTATTTCTGCAGCGCACCTCTGCAGTACCAGGGCAGGTATTCCGTCAGGTCCACTAGCTTTATTAACATCAAGCCCTCGTAAAACATGGAGTACTTCCCGATGCCGGATCCTCAGCTTTTTCATACGAAAACCGCATTGAGGAACCGACGTCGGGACAGCAACTTGGTCATCGAGGGTTGAGTTATCCGCAAACATTTTACCTAGTAAGTTAGCCTTTAATTGAAGCTTGAAGTAAATTTTAGTGTGTCTAAGTATTCTGGTACTTACCCCACGACTTTCCTCTTCTCCACTCCCTAAAGCCTCATAACAGTCATAACATTCTCTGAGATATAACATAATCTCACTGGCTTCAAGCAGTTATTTTGTCTCAAGAAATGTGATAAGAAATTACAAATATATATATATAGAAAGATACACCAACAAGAAAGCGACGCCTTCCTGCTCATAAACACACATCAATCCATCAGAACAATGGGCATCTTTCACAATTAACAATGAAGTTTTTGAAAGTAAGATCGTATCTCCAACTAGACCCGACGGAAACCAAATTCTCAATAATTATAAGGTTTTTGTTACTGTTATTTGTTTTTGGGATATTATGCTGTGTTGCGCTATCCCCTTCTTTAGCCAAAATTTCGGACAGCGTTACAGTATCCATCATCAGGGCAAATGTAACGCTATTAGAAATTAAAAAAATACGTGCAAAAATCATGATTGAGAATTTTGAATTTCTTTGTCCAAAGGGACATTTCAATACCAACTGTGTGCATTTCAGTGAACACTAAACATTTTAGTGCTTCTTCAAATACTAATATTTCAAAAATGCTGTGTATAATAAAAATGTGTAATGTTCTTTATTCCAGGATGTGAGGAAGATAGTGCAATCCCACGCGTCCCATATAGTTATACATATTATTTACACAGTAGTTTCTAGTAAAGGAAACAAGTAGAATATAAAATAATAAGTAAAAAGATTTTTTTTAATAAAAAAAAAGATGCCATATTAAACGTATTTACGTAAAATACAAAATCAGTTATGTATGGCGTGGTGTCGAGAGAACTCGAGTTAAGCGCTCACTCAGGAGTGGCGCTTGCTGCTGGAAGGCTGCCTTCACCAACATATTGTCGGAAGCCATTAGCCGCATCCTTGCTCCAGTGACCCGGTGTCTTATCAGGCCGCAAACTCATTAGATGCTAATTCCATAAACATTGTCGATGCTGCTATACCTACTGTATCCAAATATGATTCTACACGCGTTATTATATTGGATCCTAAGTCGTTCCATCGAGCTGATTCGGTAATGGCACCATGTTTCTCACGTGCAAAGTTAGTACAAAATGCATAAAAAATTATGTTTTTAACCCATTCATGACAAAGGTTCCATATGGAACTCGAAAAAGTATTGGCATTCATTTAGTCACATCATGACGATATGTTGAAATAGCAGTGCCAAATACAGTTTAATATGTATAGTCTACAGACATGTATGAACACGTTTGTCTTGGTTGCTTTCAGTTCGTTTTTGTGTGCCGACGTGGACAGACGTGTCTTTATTGAGTTTGAAAAAAAGTGCAATTTTTCAAAATATCAAAACAAGTGAAGTAAGTAATCCATTAAATTTATATAGTAGATTTGATTTTTTTCTCCAAAACTGACAATGATTTGTAGAGAATGAAATTCTCTGCCTATTTACAAACATTTTGTTAGAAAAGTAATCATTATTATATTAAAATGAGAACTGTGAATTAAAGGTTTTGATTTTTGGTTCCTTATGGATCTTTCGGCAGATCTCACTATACATAAAATGTAATTTTTCAAAGATTTCATTGGACTATTCAAAAACTAGGACCCTTTGGGAAAATTAGGAAACTAGGAGGAGAAGCCGTAGAGAGGAGGGCTGAGGTCAACTCCATGACCTCTCCTCTTGTGGGTCCTTCAGGGAACCAAGGGGAAGTGCACTCTTCCGGCGTGGAGCCAAGGAGGAGTGAAGTGGAGAGATCCCATGTGGGGCCTTCAGGAAACCACGTAGGAGTGAAGAGGAGAAATGAGGCCACCTCTGTGAGCTCTTCCCTGGTGGGGCCTTTAGGGAACCACGGAGGAGTGAAGATGAAGTCCTCTTCCCTCCTGGGGTCATCGGGGAACCAAGATGGAGTGGACTCTTCCCTTGTAAGGCCTTTAAGGAACCTAAGGGAGGAGAACTCTCCGTTGTGGAGTCTTCGGGGAACTTAGGAGTGGAGAGGAGAGATGAAGCTTTCTTCCCTCGTGGGGCCTTCGGGGAACCAAGGAACCTCCTTTTGGGCGGAACTGATAGAATGGACCAAAACATTCTGTATTACCGCATTGTTGGTCAATAGAAATGGTGGTGGTCCATTTTTACCTGAGTCATCGAGGTAACAATTCAGAACTGCTGGTTTCTGAAGCGCGAAGCCACGAGTAATTTTAAATTGGGACAATTGGGATTCCGTTAAGAGATATCATAGCATTATTGCAAGAGGTATGCTACCAAGAACCACTTCAAGGCACCCGACAAACTCACCAAAATAGGTTAAACGGCGATTCAGTATGACACCTCCTTCCCCCATTATCCTGGGCCAATTCCAATTACGGAAACTAACAAGTATGGAAAAATATCTTGTGCACCTTGTGGTTGGACTATGCGTGAAATGCCTGGAGGGTTACCTCAATAAATAAGTTTTACTTTCTGTACAATAAAGTTGAAAAAAAAAAAAAGTTTTTGACTAGTTATTTGCCGAAAGTGCCATATGGAACTCACCCTTCTCTAGCTTCCTGGGGGGTGAAGAAACCATATTTTTAAATTCTGAGAAAAATGTCCGTTTTCTACCTCCAAAACCAACCCTCCTGTGAAATTTCAGCACGAAATTCGAGAAAAAAATAGTTCGTGATGAATGGGATAAACTTTCTAGCTGCATTGGAAGAATCTTCGGGCAATCATACTATAGAGTGTAATATTACTTCTCCTTTGTCGCTCAATATCATCATCGTCCAAGAGGTCTTCTATCTTAGATGCGGTTGTGTTTTCGTCATTAAGTTGTACAGGGAGCATCTTCTCGGGATTTTTTCCACGGTGGAATGCAACTATTTCCTTCTTCTTAGGGTTGTATATATATTATAATGTATTGATAAAGCTTTTAAGTTACTTCGCTAGATGTCAGCAGGGAAGTACTTCTCTGTTTGGCCGGTAGGGATGCCTGTGAAGCCAGCCACCAGCCAGACAAGCTCACTTGAGCTAGCGTCCAGAACATTTTTACCTCTCGTGCAGTTAGGTCGGCTGACTTGCAGCCTTATTATTGTAAATCGCACTACAATAAATCAGAGTGTGTCTCTACAATAATACATTGCAATTGTAATCTCTAATAAACCAGATTGTTTATCGTGTACCTAATATTTATTTAGAAGTCCTCCACTGAACGTAAGTGTTTTGAGTAAAAAGAAATACCCAACATTACACATTAAAAAAATAACAAATATTATAGGTCCAAACCACTGACTAAATGCATTATCCTTACTAAATATGAATAATTAATAGAAAATTAATCGTAGTTTTCAAAACGTACATTTTAAAACGTATATTTCAGTATCGCAATTGTAGCCTCCGGCAGTATCGAACCGACAGAGCGTAGAATCCAGAGTTTCAGTTTAATATAACTTTAACACAATGTTCAACGCTTATTCCGTCTGAAATATTTTCATACGAGTTTTTATCTTCTGCTCGTTTCAAAAGGTTGCCATGCTTATGCCGTCTTTTATTTGAACAGGAGCGGCGGAATGAATCGCTGAAATGGAAAATGAAGCCCACTCTGGAAAAATGAAAAAGACAGAAGTCAGAAGACGGAGTGGCAGAAGGACCAGATATAAGGAAGAAGAAACGAGGACCAATTTAGTACGAAGATGGATTAAAAGTGATGTCCTTGATAAATTAAGAATTTTTTGAAGTGAAACTTCTTTAGCCTCGTTAGTGTTTTGAAATTCGAATGAAACAGAAATGCGTAACAAATGTATTATTTGGCGGAACCTCGGTTCTAATATAATGCGCTAAATTCGCGCTCCGGCGCGGATCTTCGATAGCGCAGTGGGGAAGGCACTCTACAAGTCTCAGCGGCCAGAGAGACAGACATCAAGTGAACGGAGGTTCGAATCCTACTAAATAAATAAAAAAAACGTTTTTATTTTTGTGTTATCAATATACAATCTTTAAACCACTTTAAAATAAGCCGGCAAAAGAAAAGAAAGCGACATCTAGCGATTTTATAGTTTCACTTCTACTGTGTGTGAATTACACACTCTGAATTTTTTTAGCTTAATGAAGGAGTTCTTGAAGAAAATAATTACCGTTTGGGCCTGTGTGAACTTTTTGGATGTTGTGTGGAGGGTTTTTTTTAGGAAAGGAATGAGAAGAAGTTCTGGGAAGGAGAAGGTATGAGAGGTGGGTAGGAATCTGGAGGTCAGAGTGTCCAGGAGTGACGGAAGTATGAATCTATCCCGCCCACTGAATCTATACCTCCCTATCCCTCCCGGTGCACGGCGATGTTATGAGCGAGTCCTGCTGGAGAGGTCCAAAGGTCTCCCT
Source organism: Limnephilus rhombicus (assembly GCA_929108145.2). Classification (NCBI taxonomy): domain Eukaryota; kingdom Metazoa; phylum Arthropoda; class Insecta; order Trichoptera; family Limnephilidae; genus Limnephilus; species Limnephilus rhombicus. The sequence goes on along the minus strand of OV815284.1, from coordinate 9,927,055 downwards.
AAAACAGTCATCCCCGATCTGGCCTGCAACGCAGTTGGGCAGACGCATCTGCTGCCAATATCCGGACACCCCTGCTAAGTCACAAAATATAGCGAATCACTTGGGCGTAGGTCTTGGTTATCCAATAAATGGTTCCCCGAGCGGCGGTACCTCTACCCGATCCTTAAATTTAAAATTGGTTTGTGTATAAGCTACCATAATAGAGAACTCCAGTCCAATTTTTTTATTTTTTTTAATGAATAAAGACCTTCAAACTTAAATAACTGCATTTTTATTTTTATTTTTATAGTTAGTTTTAATAGTTAAAATAATTGTCAAAGTTTTAATTTTTAAAGACTCCCAGAAACGCACCGTATCTATGGTGGTCTTCACCCACCCATAGTTTTTTACTTTTTAAGTTGTCATTTTGAATCAGTGATGTCATGTCGAGGGAAATTTCCCTAGATCTAGGGGAGAAAAATATTTTTTAGGGATAAGGGAAATCAGGACAAAATCTAGGGAAATTTCGAACTCTGGCAAAAATTTTGGTAATTATCGGTTCGGACTGGCCACGCTTATTACGAATAATTTTTAGAAAAAAACTTTAGATTCGCCTTAATTACTATAAAAGGAAACTTTTTGGCTTTGGGGCGGCGGAAAATAATGCATTTTAATTTTCAATTGCATAAAACCAAAATTCACTTCGCGAACCGACGCAGCGAAAATCCGCGGCCGTAGCTGTCACTTGCTGTCACTGTAGCTGACTTCGTGGGATACCTACATGAAATACCGCGAATCACAAACCATGTTACACAAACCTAGCGTAGCCGCTAAGCCACTTGAAAACTGGGATGCTTTTCTTGCCTTGACGCGAGTAGGCGTTATAAAGGGGCACTTTCTTTTGTATCACAAACCATGTTACACAAACAAGCCCGCTAGACAAATTTCATAATTACGCGCCTTATCCCACGAAGTCGGCTACAGTCGTATTAGCTCTTGTTAATTTATCAAGGATACCAACATCACAGTGACATGTACGGCCGCGGATTTTCGCTGTGTCAGTCGCGAAGCGAATTTTGGTTTTATGCAATTGAAAATTAAAATGCATTATTTTCCGCCGCCCCAAAGCCAAAAAGTTTCCTTTTATAGTAATTAAGGCGAATCTAAAGTTTTTTTCTAAAAATTATTCGTAATAAGTATTATTTATATATATACGTATATATATTTTTTGGAATTCCTATGAATCTTAATTATTTTTCATGTACTTACATGCCATGTTATTTTTAACACTGACAACTCAAAATGATATTAGGGAACGTACCCATACTACGTGACACGTTCGGGGGGGGGGGGTCTTCAAAATACCACGCTTGGTACAAATGAGCGGCGGGTTGCTTATGATTTTTATTTTGCAAAGTGTTTTTTTTTTTTAATTTGGAATTCAGTTTCTAATTCAGTGGTGAGTGTATTCGTACTTTAAAATTATTACTTCACGTAGCAAAAAGTGTTTTATTTGGAAAATCACGGATTTATTAGTATATTTACCAAGTTCCGATATCTTTCCAATTAATTATCATATTAATTAACATATAACAGGATTAGTGTTACACAATCAGGTGGCTACGTAGGTAATTGCGTAAATGTGAAATTCTAGGGAAATTTCACTTCTAACTGTTGGCAACACTGTGAAGAACGCAGAATAATCATGGCGGATAATGACTTTTAGGTGTGAGGTGTGTTTTTTATTCAAGATTAACTGCTTTTAATATAGAAAAACATTGGTAAAATGCCCACATTTCACCGCTACTGTTATTGTATTTAATCAAAGTGCAATATAAAAACAATTAATCATCTCTTTCATTGCAAATACATGTGACGTCGTGTTTTGTGTCAGGCGTTACTTTGTAGATGCATTGTTTTATGTATAATACATACAGAAACACTGGTATTTATAATACACTGATCATGACGAGTGTGTAACAACTTGTATAAAAAGCCCTACACTAAAAACAATTTGAAAATACATAACTAAATGTCAAAACATGACATGACTTTAACCTCAAATAGACAAAATTTATTGCAGATTGTCCGCAAATATAGCCCTTTTCGTAAATTGTTGAGGGCCTAAATTATGTTTCAATAAACACAATAACTATTATTTATCTAAATCTCTATAAACAGTATGGAAATAAACCAAAAACACGAAATGTTGAATTGCATAGGTACGTGTGCACTTCAAGTCATTTCAAATGTCAATACAATACAATACACAGGTGACAGGTTAACTGTGACGTCACGGTTAACCATTTCAGTAATGCCAACTTAACGCTGTGTTTTCCGAAGAGGTTTAAAAATGCACTTTTTAATAATTTATTAAAAACTCTGCATTTAATATTATGAAATAAAACTTATATATTCAGAATCAGCATTTCTTGGTCTATATGAACATATTTTTTTAAAGCCATAATATTTTTCACTGGAGTTCCTTATTCGGAATATGATTCATTATAGGCGTACAATAAATACATTAAGTAATTGACTAGACATTGGATAAACGATATCAGTAGTAAGCAAGCGAGGTGAATAATGGATTGATTTTTTGATACGAAATTTCTCAACTAGGGAGGCGAGTAAGGGTACCGCCGCCCCGGGAATGATTTATTTGATAACCAACATGATTTTCAGGTCTTGGTGGCGGATGCGTCCGCAGTGGGATATTCCTACCTATTTTCATACTTTTTCGTCTTCATAGCTTCTTTTTCTTTCTTTACTTAAAAAGACTCTCCAAACAGCATCCCCAAATATTATATAGGCCCTGAGAAAAATAATATCTCTGCGTGGTGTTAATGTAAAAAAAAAACTTGCGACCGGGATGCGACAAAACGAAAAATGAAAATTTGAATAAAAAATTGTAATAGATGGCACGCGAGCTATTTGAAAACTGAACGTACTGGGACTGAACTGGGACTGTACATGGTACGCAGAAGGGGGGCTGGCGGGATGATAGAGCGGGAGAGGAGAGAGAGAAGACGGGAAAGGTGGAAGCGTGAGTGGAAGGGGACATGGCAGGGGACAAAGCGGACGCGTGAGTGGAAGGGGACATGGCAGGGGAAGGGGCGGCAGAAGGGGAACTGGACGTATGGGAAAGGACTCGCATGGGTAAACAATTTCTTTTTTAAGTGGCAGGGCAACGCATGCCGGGAAATCACTAGTCCTAACTAAAAGAAAAAAAGGGTAACTCTTTCTTCAAAGAAACATTTATTTTTATGTACCTACAGAGATTGTGTATTTAATCTATTTTTACTATTATTTATCTCATCCATTTATTATCAAAACATGAAAAAAGTATTCAATAAAATACAGACACTCACTTATTATAATCCATATTTTTAAAATATCAGAAAAGGTTAAAGTTTCAAAAAGAATAGAGGAAGAATATGTTTATTCGTTAACAAAAATAGACTAAGAAAATATTAGACCGTTATTTTTGTAATGTGAAAAATAACGTGAATTATCAACAATGATTGTGATGTAAAGCGTGTTTCATTTATATGAGTTATCGTTACATAAAATGAAAATCCTGGAATACTGTGTTTCATTTGCATATCATTTCGAATAATCTCGTATTTTTCAATCCAATTTTGTTCACTGTTTATTTTGTGAATTATTTACCAATTAATGTAAATCAATGGATGCATGCAGGATAGTTTTTGATAAAATTTTACATGGGCGCTTATTGCAAGATTTAAATTTTCATCTATAGTATTTTTTAAAACTTGTGTAATATATTTATTACATTATCTCCATACCATCTCTCAGGGGCTATGTCATTCTTGGGGATGCAATGGAAAAGTGTCTTTTAAGGGAAAGGAAGGAGAAGATATTCTGGGGAGGAAAGGGTATGAGGGGTGAAGGAGTTCAGTGAAGAAGAACGTACGAATAAATTCCTCCCACTGTGGTGCAAGGCTGTGTGGTCGAGGGAGTCCGGCTGGAGGAGTCAAAAGGTCTCCCTCAATCAGTCTCTTCTGATCAGGCCCGCCATGAAGTAGCTGGGCTAAAGCATCCGCAGCCAAGATCTAAAGAAACCTCATCTCATGAACCCGGGAACCTTAGCAGTGCTAAGTCACCAAGCGAAATATTTGGGTGACCTATGGCAAAGATATTGGTTATCCAATAAATGTTCCTGGGGCGGCGGTACCTATACCCACCTCCCAAATTAAAATATTAATAATGACATAGCTGTAAATTATGTTGCTCAAATCATGCGCTCGTCACTGTGGGAGTATCACGGGAGGATGACTTAGAACACCTAAAGATGAACAAACCTAACACCATGAACTCCGGCACCCCTCATTATTTCGCTCAGGGCCTATGTCATCTTTAGGAATGTTTTATGGAGGGTTTTTTTAAGGAAAGGTAGGAGAGGAGAGTTCTGGGAAGGAAAAGGTTTTAACCCATTACATGCATGATTTTATTTTTATTTTTATTAACTTGAATCATCATTATAACCCAATAGTATAGACTAAAGGAGAGCCCAAAATCAGTTTTAGAATTTTCTGCCCCCCACCCTCTCACCAGAGCGTCTAGAAAATTGATTTCTAAACGCAACTGAGGGAGCGGGCCGTATCGGCAGAGACGGGACGAGAAATAAAAGGCTTCAGTCGGTAAAGTGAGTCAGTCTTTATGGTTGCGCTACGTAGCGAGGTCGGAGCGGAGCGGAGTGACCGTGGTGCCGTTGGTGTTGCTGCTGCGTGAAGATGAGTGAAAAAGGTCAGGAAACTACGGCCGTGAAAATCACTGGTCTTCAGGGAGCCGGCGTGTTGCTCTACACCATGGCGGTGTAGAAGTGACCTTGGTCCAGGCGGTCGACCGTCGTCGTGTTGACGAGGTATGGCGGCTGTGTGGCCTTTGAGTCTACACATACACGTGACGCAGGAAGGAACCTTGAGAGGCGATGAGGATGATCTCTGGCAGCGGAACGCGATGGGTTTCGATTTGCCAGAGAACGGGTTGAGTCCCAAGCAGAAAGGACGGCGGGCTTTATGTGCAAATCATCTCATGTCGAGGCGCGAACGGGCCGGACAGCGGATGGTGGTTGGAATAGGAATCCTCGAAGGTGTTGAAAATGTTCCTGGAGTCACACTGGACAAATTTTATTCACTGCTGTTGACTGCGCGGACAAGTGCTCCGCGCAGGCACGTACTTAGTCGCGGCACTGCTCGGACTGTGTTGCTACTCGACCGATGAATGAAGACTGAACGGGACTCAGCGAGCGAGCGCTTGCTTATATACTCGCGGCGAGTAATTAATCTCACGGTAGGCAATGCTGGGTGAATTCACGCAACGCTGAGAAATCGCTCGAACCTTCTGTGTGCACTTGTATGGTACAGCCACACGTTCTAGGCCTTTCGCGTAAGTGGCGGAATTATTATTTACGAGGCGGCGCGGCCGGCCGTAGTAACTGTAAGCATTTCTTAGTGTGCTTCTAAGGCGTTCTGTATAGTTCAGTGGCGGCGCCATGAATTTGGCAGACGTGGCCGCCACACAACCCTTGGAGGTAACTCCCCTAAGCAAAATTTATGTCAACTATGGGTAAAGTGCAGTTTACTGTATTATTTATATTGATAATAATATAAAATAAATTATTGCCTTTGTTTATAATTAAAATTTAAAAAAACATATTAATGGAAAATACGCAAAATAACAAAAAATTCAATATTAAAAAAAACATTCAAGAATGAGGAAAACTAACCAAACCTAAGCAAAGTATTCTTTAAGTGATACGGTTCGAAGTATTCAAAAAGAAGAGCTCGGTTGCAGGCCCGGTACCGATAGCATATAGGATTTTTTTTACATAACGAATACAAGATTTGCCACGATATTGCAAATGAAATTCTTGAATTCGAGGCACACAATTCCCATCTTCTGCGTCATGGCCTTCCTTCACAGGAGGTTCTCCGAATTCGGCATTGACCTTTTTTTTACATGAGCTCCACACAGGAGGCCCTGAGGAACATGAAACTGATTTGGAAAAGGCAATAAAAGAGTACGGGTAACCTCCACATGGAATGCCTTCTGGGGAGGGTTTCTCTGTTGCCTAGTCATCTTCTGGTTTCCCATATCATGCTCGTACTTCCTCAAGAAGCATTGCAACTTCCATCCATTTACAAGAGACAAGAGCGCTGCTGAGGCAAGGTACAAATAAAGGCCAATACCACATCTTAGACCGAATGTTGTTGACCCGATAATTTTGTATACCATTATCATGGAGGTCCACCCATTCCCAAACTGTAATTTTATATTGGCGCTGGGCAATCGTATTTTTTTTGCATGTTTTCTCCAAAATTTTGCCTTTTTTGTCTTTCTTCGATATCTGCTAAAGCTGCACTTGACTTACTGGCTCCATTCGATCGTAGTTCGTGGCCACTGTAATTACACGGCTGTCCTACCAAAGGCATACGAGGATTTGGTTTTCTACGTCTACCACCGCATCAAGTTTACCTATTATTATAAGAGTGATGAGAGTTACACTTTGGCTAGGTAAATGAACGCTATGCGCAAGGGAAATATAAAAGAAAATGTTACCTTTAGGCAATTGCTTTCCTGTCTTCAACTTGCCTGAAGCTTCAAGGTTAATAAGCGAACTGGCTACGTGTGCCAGTAGCACGTATTCTCTTATCCTTCAGGATACACATCAAATGATGAGATGTGAATAAATTGTCCATAAATAGCTCATGGCGTGCGATACATTCCATCATAGACGTAGGACGGATAATCCCTAATCTAATTCGGAGTCATTTGTATCAGATGCTCCGGAATACGGCATTGCTTGGAACAGGTAGCCTTAGACCAGTTTTGTTTATAGTGAGACTTATTTTTGTACTGTAGTTTTGATTTTTTGGCTGGTGGTGCATTTGAAATAGATATTCGCAAGGTATTACGACTCGCACAGGACGATGTCGAAGGCTGATTCCAGTGAAGGTCATTAGCGAATTCATCTGGTTCATGCTCGTCAAGGCATGACTCATCAATTTTCTCAAATTCGATGTTGCGCACGATAGCCGGCAATATCTCGAAAGTTATCCACCTCCGCATCTTCGTTATATGTCATCAAAACATCGTCAATATGCTCTTTGCTCATCTGTTCATCAACGTTCTCTGGAGGAATCACAACAATAGCGCGTTATTAACAACATTATTGTCATCACTTTCACTTACGCTAAAAGAGCGCTCCAATTCTGCCATCATTTCATCGTGATTCAACGATTTCGTTTTACAACGACGAATTAGGTATAAGAGAAGTAGGTAATTTTGACATATTTGATTTCAATAAAAATCAATCATAAAAACACTAAAAAATCGTATTTTTTGAAGGCAAGTTAGCCTAAAACGTATGTAAACACTGTCACAGCTAACCTTCAAAGGTTGCGCGCAGGCATCACCTGATTTCAGTGACATCTATCGGTCATCTTATGCATATAATACTATGTTGAAACAGTGTTGCCGACCATTTAGTCTTTTGATAACAATATGTGATTCACACATGTTTTATTTTTTTCCGTTTTTATTTTTTTTTTCAAAATGGGTCTATTTTCAGGGCTTTAGTAAAAAAATTATTAAAAATAAGATAATTAATAAAATTTATTGAATTATGTTAATTATTGAAAGCTAATATACCAATCTGTAAATGCTGCATAACAACTTGGTGGGATTTAGCTTCATTCATAGTGAAAAAAATCATACTTTTCATAAATTTTTTTGATGCCTGTAGACATCGTCATGGAGGTAATGGGTTAAGGGGTGGGTAGGAATCTGGGGTTCATTGTGTCCTGGTCATCCATCTCCAAGATCTGGACAAACCTCACCCCATGAGCCCGGGCACCCCTACTAAATCACCAAACATAGCGAACCACTTCTCCGACAGAAGAATTGTTTCAAAGCATTCAAGTCTACAACATACAAAAACTTTATGCAAAAAATATTTTATTTAAATTTAAAAAAAAACACATATCAGAATACTCCACTGTCCAACATAGATACACAACCAGGGCAATAAACCAAAATATTCTAGCTACAGCCAGTTTGAAAACATCTTTTGGACAAAGAAATATGAAATTCAATGCGACAAAACTATACAACGCTCTACCAACTCAAACAAAAAAAATAACAGAAATAAATAAACTTAAAACAAAAGTAAAAATATGCTTGAGATAACAAAGTGAAAATGAACTATTTAACATACTGAATACCATGTAAAGACAACTGGATACTAAATACAAATGTGGAAAAACTACAGGCCGCCTCAGAACAGGAAACCCTAGTGAGGAGGACTGTGAAAAAAATAATAATAATGTACTTTATAAAACCTTAAAATAATATAATTTATAAATACATTATGTACAAATTTTGCTATAGATACTAATAAAAAAAACAAAACAAAAAACTTAGGGTGACCTATAGCAACCTTTTTCAACCACGGACCCCTTGGAAATCAAGCACAATTTTTAAGGACCCCCAATAAAAAAAAAAAACAGCAATAAATTCCGTAGGTACCATTTATTGTAGTACCAGCTGGTAACCGGCATGCGTTGCGATGCCATTCAAATAATTAAATTGATTCTCCCTGCATGTCCTTTCCCGTGCGTCCCCGTTCCCTTCCTTCTTCCCCGCCTTCCCCCTCCCTCGTCTCTTCCCTCTCCGCTAAACCCACCTTCACCCGGCCTTTCCTCCTGATCGCTAAAATATATGAAATACAAAACATTATCATTTATACAAATTTCATAATGCCAGAGCAAACCATTATATACAGCCTATGTTACTAGCCGATAATGAAGCTTTCTATTGGTGAAATAATTTTTAAGATCGATTTAGTGATTAGGCGTGAAAGCGTAACAAACAAACGAACAAACACATGCACTTTTGCATTTATAATATTAGTATGGATTACAAAAACAAAAAATACGGGTTAATTAATGTGAAGGGTTGTGTTTCTTTTTGCAAACTAAATTAATGATATTCAGGTTGATGTTACTACTAAGTTATAATTTTAAATCGAAATCCATTCGTATTGTTTCTGTATTTGTTTTTAGTATACGCAAGATCAGAGAATGCCACAGAGGTATGTGGTTGAGAAAAGTAGTCAATGTTTCAGTGCTTCTTCTGATGTTTCCTTATAATCTTTCTTTACCCAAAAACTTGATAAAGAGGATTCTTTGAAATTACGTTTCAAAGTTCAATCACAAGATATTTGTTTTAGTTGGTTTTCCCGCACGAATTTGGTGGCATACATTTATTAATGTTAAATGGCCCAGAGTAAATTCTGCGGACCTCCACACATATATTCGCGGACCTCCAGAAACAATGGTCTAAATCATTAAAAAATATTTTTTAAATATGTCTTTCAAACAGTCATCTCATGGATATGAACGCCGCCCTACACAGCGTCATCTACTTTGAGCTTTCAGATACCTGCTATTGCGAAGTATTATCGTCCACGAGTCTATTTCCAAACAAAGCCAAGAGATTTTACTCACATCTTTATACACATTATTATATTATACAACATATTCTATTTCCCCAGTGGTTTCTAAATCCTTAAAAGGTTGTGTTTGAAGAGGATGCACTATTGCTATGAAATGTTAAAATTTATTCAATGTCAAAAAGCTCAAGACTAAAAACCTTCCCAGCTGCGTGAAGACAGTTGGGCTGATAAAAGTAATAAGAATAAAATTAATATTTTAAAGCAGTTTTAAACTTTTGAAGTGAAAACTTCTTTAGCACCGTTGTCATTCGAATCTCGATGAAATGGAATATAGCGACGCTAAAGATAGACAAAAACATACATCTATAGGAAATCAAAATGTTTTCCTATCACAATCTGCCGAGCGATTCTCCATGTTTTATAAGATCGAAGTAGATGTCGAGCGAGATTTGCTTTTTTTGTGGCCGATTTCAAAATTTCAGCTGTGAGCTGTAACGTATTTTAGTTAAGGTCGTTTTAAACACGAATTCTTGCAAGTATGCATGTTTAGCCTTAGAAAATCACACAAATCTGCCAAGAGATCTCGCCCGATATGTATCTCGATCGAGATGGATATCGGGCGTTATAAATGACGCCGAGCGATTTTCTATCTTTTGTGAGATCGAGTTAGATCTCGGACGATATCTCCTGCCAGATTTGTGGGATTTTCTTTGGCTGTTAAATTAATAAATAATCATGAATTCCTTTATACTAAATCGTGTTTAAAACGACATTAACAGCCAAAGAAAATCACACAAATTTGAGAGGAGATCTCGCCCGAGAACTATCTCCATCTTACAAAAGATAGAGAACCGCTCGGCTGGTTACGTATTTTTTTTAGCTAGTTAATAATTATTGTACCTTCGTTATATTTATACTCCAAGAAAAAAGGGAAAAAAAATATTCTCTTCTTCGTAAATAATATCTTTCGTCTTTTCTGTATCGTAAATCTGACGTTGAGCGATGGATGTCTATCCTTTCAATTCCCTCCTCTCTCTTTCTACATCATCGGCCAACAATAGCGGTTAACCGTCATCTCGTTACACTCTAATGCAGAGAATAAAATCTTAAATTTGCGTGTGATTTGGGTAGAAAATAAGTTATATCGATCTATTAATATCTAAATAGAATTTATGTTGGCATTTTAGAAGGCGAAGGGTTGTAGGAAATACATAATAATAAAGATTTGTTTTAAAAGAGGAAAATATATATTGATAGATACGAGGAACTTTTAATGGAGATTGTGATTGGCAGAGTAAGAATTGTTTTTCTTGTTTGAATCTACGAATAGGACTTTTCATTGCAAAGGCATTTTCCATTGTAAAATATATATTTGTTGGAATAAATAAAGTTTCACTTTATAACAATATATTTCTACATTTAATATATATAATGTTTTCGATTTGGACGGGTATGAGTAACGCCGCCTCGGGAACTATTTATTGGATAATCAACACCCCTGCCATAGGTCGCCCTAAGTGGTTCCCTACTTTTGGTGACTTGTGCCGTAGTTCAAAGGGTGAGGTTTGTCTAAGTCTTGGTGGCGAATGCGTTGGCTCACCTTCTGCGTGGTGGGCCGAATCGGGAGAGACTGCTTGGGGGAGACTTCAACCCATCGCTTCGCACCGCAATTGGAGGGAAGGATTCTTACGTCTGTTAATCCTGGACACACTGAACCCCAGGTTCCTACCCGCCACCTCAAACGTTTTTCTTTCCATGAACTTTTCTTTTCCCACAGCATCTCCAAAGATGACAGAGGACTTTACGTATTTTTTTACTTTAACTAACTAACTAACTAACTAACCATCACGCCATTTCCCCGCAGGGGTAGGCAGAGAGGACGGACCGCCAAACAACTCGGTCTTGGCACATTTTTACTTTAAGCCGGGTCCAAATGCTTGGCTAGCCTCGGCAAGCGTCCACAAGTCCCAACGTCCGGAGCGCGCGTTTGCGTAGGCTTGCAAGAGCTTGCGAGAGCTTGCCACCGATCCGGCGAGGTCGGATAATTTGGCCACAAGCGGCAGGCGCTCGGTCGCGCTCAGTGGAACTTCCGAGCTAGCGGCGAATGCACGCCGTTTTTGCTCCGTGCGGTCTATGATAATATAATATTACGAGACATATGAATATGAATGGCGTTTGAGGCGAGCCTGACTTATTAACATGTATAAGTACATAAATTTAATGCAATTATGTAATTTATTGCTACTGAATTTACCTAAAAAGTCAAAATAAATAAATAATATTTTATTGATGATTTATACAATATTATAACAATAAAAAATATATGATTTTTGTTAGAAAACCTTTTTTTTATAATACAAGACAATATGTATATTATATAAAGACAAGTGATCCTCGAGTTCGGGTCCCAATTGCGATCACTACTTTGGAAGCGAAAACTTTTTTGGCACCGTTGTGATTTGAAACTCGATGAAACGAAAAAGTGGCACTAAAAAGAGACAAAAATCTATAGGATTAAGCCTGCGAGATAATGTCCCCTCTTTGTGCGGTGCTTCGTAGCCTCCCCACTCTTTTCTACCTTAATTTTCTGAAGGTTTCACTTTTACCGCGTGTGAACTAGACATTGTATTTTTCTGTGTCTTGTTCTTTTTCATATTTTTATTAGTATTATCTTCTTCAATGGTTCAATGGTATACAAAATATATTTTCCCCTTGTCTTTTGTTTCACGTTAAAATAAAGGTGAAAGGCCAACTCAGAATGAAACAAACTCAGAAAGGTCATGATAAAAAATTGATTAAGTTAGGTTAGGGTTACCGGCTATTTTAAAATTATTTTTTCATAGCTTTTAATGACCTCTCGGAGGTGTTTCTCAGTTGGCTTTATTCTGAGTTGGCATGGAACCAAAATAAAAATAGATTAACGCAAACATAGTATAGCCTAAGTAGACGTCCGCCGCGCTTGGATGCTCCGAACACACTGGCGCGCTCGCAAGTGTGTGGAAGCCAGCCATTCGTTTGCCAGAGCTTGCCTGAGCTTGCGGCAAGCCGTTTGTCGCAAGCATGTAGTGGTACCATTAGAACGTAAAAAAATATAAGGGACCTACATACTTGAGTTACTTTCACAAGTGAATCCTGACATTATTAACTTGAAGGATATTAATGATGGTTATCAAAAATGTTCAAAAAATGTTGGTCTCCAGAAAGAAAATTCACATTAAATTTGAAAACGTGTTTTATTACCTTACAAAAACAGTTTTTAGCTTTCGGATGCGTTAAGAAATGTGCCATTTATTTGGATTCTATTGCATAGATGACGGCCGACGTAGTCCAGCGGTAAGGCCCTTGACTCGCGTTCCGAAGGTCGCGGGATCGAATCCCGGCGTTGCAAATAAATTTTATTTGGTTAATTTGTGTTATTTCACAATTAGTTCATTTAATATAAAATGTAATATATTTGCGGCACGTTCCAGAGTGGAAGATACTCTCATTGGAGGGGACCCACCACATTCCCAACGGCGTTATAAGGAAACATATGGTTTCCTCCTTCACCGCACACGTCAAGACTCTACTTTTTTTTTTAACGAAGCTACATTTATTTGAACGACTCTTGACCCTCCAATGTCCATGCATACGGGGTTAGTAAGCAGTATGCAAGTACTTACATTAACATTATACAAAAGATAAATAGAAGTAGCAGCCCGTGGAATAATTCTTCTGAAATATAAAATATAGATACTCTCAGTATCGCCTTGGTGTATGACCACTATTCAGAATTGAAACGTTGCTTTAAATGGCTTTAGCCATGTTTAGTGACCAGATCTGAATAGCCAGGTAATTCCTACCTTCCTCTCCCCATCTCCTTTCCCTTCCCTCTAACTTCAGCCTCACAACATATCCCAATTGAGGATGCCATAGTCTCTCTGGCTCCAGACGGGAGCAGTTGAGACTCTTATGCGATGTTCATAAAAAAAGCGGAAATATTTGAGAGGTTAAAGCACCTCCGATATCTAGTATTTTCGTAGAAGATGGTGTGAATAGTAATCGTGATGGAAATGTGAGTCTTTTAATACGTAATATAATATTTGAAGTGCCGAAACCTTTTCTTTCGCCATCGGAACGTAGTAATAAATGCGGCGAAGCGAGTGAATTATCTGCCCGTTAGTTCCAGTAGCATCCCATAAAAGAAGTGTGGATGGTGTGGGGAGTCGGGGTTGCTCTGTAAGCCCCCACTATTTGTGGGAGTGGGGGAGGGGGGGAAGGTACCATGTGAGAAAACTTCATTATGAAAGGGAATAAAAAAAAGTTAAGGAACGAAAACAAAGTCTGCTAGTTGTGTGTTGGCAGATATTATAATATATTATTGATGATGTATTTTATTTTAGGAACAGTTTTAAGGATAATTTGGGGTCAGACCTTCAGGAAATATAAAATCATACCCCTCATACCCCTTTCCTTCACAGAACTTTCACTCCTTCCTTTCCTTAAAAGACCCTCCACACAGCATCCCCAAAGATGACATAGGCCCTGAGGGGAATTGTTTTCCTCAGGGCCTCCTGTGTGGAGCTAATGCAAAAAAAATATTTATATATTTATTATGGAAAATAATAAAAATATGTTACCAGTAAATTACATTCTAATTTATTCGGCTGTAGTGGGACGTTAAATTATAATTAATATTATATGCATGTACGCACACACTTGATTGTATATATCATACTTGTTTTGCTTATATATTTAATCATCGTATTAGTATTTTGCTGATTTGCACTAAAATTTACAATAGGTGGCTACTACAACTAGAAGACTAAAAATATTTTTTTATTTAATATTCTAAAAATAGATACATTAGAAGACATACGTATATAAACGACATAACTTTTTAATCGAAATACTAAAATCTAAATTCGGCTGTTGCGAACTCTTGCAACTCATAAGCTTACAAATACCCACAGTAACAACACGAAAAAAATCACCATTCTACTGTAGCATTCATCAGCGTAGCTATAAATTACCGTTACTATATTAAGTGTTGAAACAGCTTTGGGACTAATCCATTTCCCAAAGTCCCGTCATTGTCATTCATCTCCCATTGTCCTTCTCCACCCTACAATGTCCTACTTGGGAGAAGACACAAGAAAGAAGAAGATGATTACAATTCTTTAATACTTGTCCAGTACAAAATATTATTGCACAATCGTTGTTAAATACCCATATGGCCAGTGGAAAATGTGTCGCGTTAATGTAACATCAATATTGAATCTTTCTCGAAATTCGCGTCCAGATAAAATCTCCGAACTTGGCGGGTTTTGCGGATTATGTAAAATATTTATTCCGACACTATTCCTTAACACATCTTGAATTTTTGTATTAAATTGCTGTATTTTTCGTTTTTTTTTCGTAGTACGAATTTTTTATCTAAGGTAATTTTAACTTTATTATTTCTTTCTTAAGGCGCCGCACTTATTTCATTTTATTTTATTATCTCGTTTCATAAGCGCCCAAAAAGAAGGAGATGGAGAGATATGAAAATACGAATGTTAGAGAAGAGCACTAATATTTAAAACGATAAAATCAATGCGAAAATTGCGAAAATGTTTAATATAAACTCGTTTAAAATAGAGCAAAAATCTAGTGAAAGATATCTTAAGTTTCATTTAAAGAAACATTGCAATTTTTTTCACAACTATAACTTTTAAAATAACCGAAACAAACTTGTTTATAATAGTTTTTGGAGCATACTTTGTGATTTTTTTCTATCGATGGAATTTTACATAATTTGCGTTTCGGCGTGGAACGCTTCTAGATAGTATCTTAAACATATATTTTTTTAAGAGCTTAAAAACTTCAAATGTTTAGAGGAGAAATGTAAGAAATCGGTAGAAATTCGGGTAGTGGCGCCTTAAATTGTACTATCAATCATGTAAAAGGCCTCTGGGTGTTAAATAATTAAATGTATATATATATATATATATACATATATTTTTTTTAAATGGATATTTACAAGTGGATCAAGGGTGAAACTTCTAATACTTAAAAGTTGGAAAATGAATCATTGAGTTTTTTGAAGAATTTCCTGTTAGTATAAACAATACTTCACCGTTGTTTAAAAAAACATCACTATATTTCTAATTTCTTCAATTGGGGTTTCGACTTAAATTGCTCGGAGAATTCTATTGCAGCATATAAGGGTGAAATTAAGTGAAAAAAAAAACATTTTTAAATAACTTATAACGATGAATTACAACCACTACAATAACAAAAAAATGACATCGGTTTAATTTGCAGATAATTGCATTTTTAGAAACTATCTGGCAAGAGAAAGAGAGCGAATTTCTTTTATAAGGTCCAAAAGCTTTTCTCCGATGGTGATTTATAGGTCTGGCCCATCTTAATATCCGCTTTAAGTTGCGGTCCACTTCCTTCCTTCCTCTTCTCCTTCCTTTTCTACTCCTTCCCACCTTCCTTCCTAGCCCGTACTGCTCTCTGCATCCCCCTACCCGGCCCAAGTGGGACCTTACATACAACATAGAAAGGCGAGTTGTAGATGGCTACGCTAAATGAACACGTTTAATAAGCTCTCTAGGTGTTGATACTGGCAGCATTCATCGATCCTTCCTTTACTGGAGTGGACCATAAAAAAAGTTTTTAAAGTGTAAAGCAAAAAATGTTAGTGGTTTTCAGACTTTTATGGGAGTAAATTAGTGTTCAAAACAATGAAAATAACTTTATAGAAAACGGTTTAAATCGCGTAAACCGGCGGGCAGTCAACTCCATGATTTATTTTGTTTATTTATTAGTATCTATTTGTAATGTTCTTCAGTATTGATTGGGATTAACTGATATATGTTCTGGAATCTTCAATAAAGTTCGTGGTTCGTCGAGATAACAAGTTACTTTATTTACGTCATCGTGTGGAGTACAATGAATATTTAACTGGGCCAAACGTCCTATCTAATGGATTCTGCATGTAATTCTGAAGAAAACCTGACACTGAAGATGTCGGTTGGATATCATTGGTCATTTTCAAAGATATTGAAATATGAGAGATGTGCTATCCGCAGTTTTTACTAGGTGGGACTGCGCTTCCGGGTGTCACCGATATTGTTTACCAAGAATAATTAACGAATGAACTAAACGAAAGTTTAACTAAATGAATGAATTCTTTCCGTATTCAAACAATATTGTTAACCAAAACTAACAATACCAGGGCGATACTGATAGTATCTTCCACTCTGGCCAAATCTGGATTCCACTGTGCCGCAAATATACTACATAATGTTTCTAATTAATTAAATAATATGAAAAAATACGAACTTATTTGTGCACTCCTAGATTTGAACACGCTACCTTCTATTGCTGGTCGAAAGCCTAACCCTTCGACCACGGAGGCTGTCGAGATATACGCACCGAAATTTTTTGTGCTTAAATATGTTTTGTAGGTAGTAATTAACACGTTTCATGAATATAATGAACAACTCTTGTGGCATTTAAACTGACAACTAAATACACTAATAGTAATTCGACAACATTGCGTGGAATTAGTGGAACTACTGCGCGATGAAACTTCCACAAATCTGTTGTCCTGGCGGCATTATGGGGAAAATTCCACAAACTAACTGCACCGCGCGTTTCTGCCGGGATAGGGAATTTAATCATCGCACCGTTGTTCCACTAATTACTTAAGGTGATGTCGCTGGGAACGTTTGTAAGGAAAATGGTCTGTCTGACACATTGTAAACTGCAAACGACGCTTTCAACTTACTATTTTAAGATAATAATTTTAAATGAACTATTTATATAAAATGTAACACTTTGCAAATGTTAGAAGGTCAATACGTTGCATATCGATCATGGAAATTTAAAATGCTGTAAAGGACAACATGTTAATTGTTCAGGAGATCGAAAAGAAAGTTTTTTTTTAAATAAATCGTGTCGCCTGTTTCTGTAAACCTACAATTATGAAATTTTATTATTATAAAATAAAATTGTATAGATCTTTCAGAATACTTGACATTTTTTGTAAATTTCTTAAACAACGGTATTTAATTTTTTTTTTTTTAAGAAAAAATCTCTTGTAATGGACGTCGCTGTACGAGACGCATTAATTTTCCTAGAAATAATTTGACAATGCAGGTCGAAAGAGAGAAAAAAAAAGAAACCTGCAAGCTTACATAGGGTGATTCCATTATCGCGGGTGTAACATTTAGACGCATATAAAGCTTCTTAATAATTAAACGAAAAACATTTTTAATGAAATTATTATTGGAAGAGCTACATTTTAACATGCTTACTTTTTATTAGTTTATAAGAATTTTATTGCAATATTTAAATAGTCAGGAGGGAGGTTCAAAGTGTGATTGCCGGTGCAACCAATTTGGCCCACCCTTTCCAGATCATAAGACAAAAACACAAAAGTCTGTTAATTGTAATACATGTATTATGTTATGCCTTGATATTTCGTAAGGCGTTGAACTAATCAACTAAAAAAATAACCAAATAAATAGAAAACAAAAACAAGCAATGAATTATTAGCTTTTCAAACAACCGCGGGTGCAACATCAAATTATCGCGGGTGCAACTCGTCTAGTTTAAGTGTATATAAACATCAATAAACACTGATAGAGGAACAAAATAAGAAATCCAACAATGCGTATTACTAATCAGTACACTTCTTTGTCATCTTTGTTAATTATTTCTTTTCGGTTATGTCAAAATTCGCCGAAAATTCTATGAACATATAACATAAATCAATCCTTTTCAAAAACAATTTTTTGTCTTATTTTGTAGAATTTCTTTTTATATTTTGTAATTTGTAAGAGGTTCCAGATTTTTATCATCCCAATCACTTTCTGTTTCAGTGGTGGTTTTCAGAGATTTCAAAACCAAAATGCATTGGAGACGAGACAGTGAGGTTCGCGCCACGGAAATGCTATCGCCGTTTTTAGATTGAAAGAAATGTTTTGATTAAATGCCTGATTTATTTTTCAGCCCTTCCTATTTATCATCCAACGTGACCATCCTTTTTTAACTGCTTTTTTTAATATAAAGAAGATGTTTTTAAGGGAGACTGCGTGCCAAATCATAGAATTTTTATTAAAAAGCTAAATATAATATAAACAAACTTATTAAATATAAATCACCAGTAATACACAGCATATATTATTATTGAATACATAAAAAACAATAAAATATATGATAAATCACACAATAAGGGTAGTTGTCAAAGAGTTGCACCCGTGATTCTAAAACACAATCGCGGGTGCAACCAATTTGAGTCAACGTTTATTTCAATTCAGCTAACATTATACTCTTAAAAACGTTTTATTCAAGTTTGCCTGTGATTTCTTCTTACTTTTACAAAGTTTCAAAACGTTAGCACTTTATTTCTGTGAAAAACACAAACTTTTATATCTTTTGTATCGCGGGTGCAATAAGCTAACAGTGACTTCTTGTAGTCAATTATGCTTAAAAAATAACAACAAGTACTTACATCTTTCGGCACACAAGAATAAACTAATATTGTCACTACACGTTTAGCAGTAAAATATAACTTACCCTCGACTCTGTGCAGAAACGGGCGGTCCGTTTGATAGATTCTCCCATCTTAACAGACGGATTGCAATCTTTAGAGCACAGGCGTCGGGTGGGAATGCTATCCTTGTTCTACCGGTATTACAATGGAAGATGCTCCGAGGAACTAGCATCATTGATCCCTTCGGCACCGGTGCATAGTCGGGAAACACGCCAAACGCGTGCCCAACATTTGTACACAGTTGACATTAGTCACATGAGAACGGGTCGTTTCTTCGACTCGTTCTTATGTTCAACAGCTCGGCTGTGGAATGATTTGCCGGCCTCTGTGTTTCCTCCTTCCTACAACATGGGTCTCTTCAAGACCAATGTTCATTCCTTCCTCTCCTCAAAAAGACCCTCCACACAGCATCCCAGATGACATAGGCCCTGAGGGAAATTATTTTCCTCAGGGCCTCCTGTGTGGAGTTAATGTAAAAAAAAAAAAAAAAAAATAACTTCAAACTATCGGTAACAGCTGTTTCGCGCCAGTGTTGCACGGTGTGATTTTGCAGTTTATATACCGATTCTTCGAATGATAATGTTTCCAAGCGCGCCAAAAATTTCAATATGAAGTAAAATTCATTTTTTTTATTTTTTATTATTAAATATTGACCTTCTTCTTTGCACTGATATAAAAAAATAACAAATACTGCGATTTAAAAATTACTGTCGAGAATCGTCTATAGCGGAATCGCCCCATACCTATATAATGTTTGCCAACTGACAAAGGTTACATATTTCACAGATTACATATTTTACATCATAGAGTAAAGATTCACAATATTATTCAAATTCAAAAATTAATAAATTAATTGAATATTCATTCAGATTTTTAAAAAAGGTCAATAGGAGCCCCTTAGATAAACATTTCCCCAAGGAAATGTTTATCGAAGACACTGTCTAGGTCACAAACCAATTCCTCAGAATTTTATAAATATTTAAAAAAATATTGGAAAAGTTAGTCAACTTATTGTTTATTCTAAATTTGAAATATGAGATCGACAAAAATGACTTAAAAATTATGAGGTCCAACTGGCCGAGTTGGTTAAGGCGTTCGGTATGACAAGATATGCTGGGTTCGACTCCCAGTTGCGACCGTTATTTTTTATTATTTTTCTGTGTTTTGTTCTTTCTCATATTTTGAACGATTTTATTTTTTAGTTTATGATCTACATAATGACAATGTCTACACGGTTATGAAGTCTATAATTTTACAAATTTCAAAAGCTTATAAAATCCACAATTATTGTTAGCTCACAAATTCTTCAACCAAAAAAAGACCACTAGCTTACAAATTATACAACCCAATTGAGCTTACTTTCTTGAAAAGTCTACAAACCTACAAAGTCTACAATAAGTTTTCAAATTTCAAAAAGTTAAGTTATAAAGTTTTACAATTTATAGTTCGTACATTGAAGAAGTTAAATTAGTCATCTAAATTAAACCCTGCAAGTTTGCACAGCTGATAATAATAATAAAAAAAACTATCAGTTAAAAACCTGATGGAAGGTTTTTGCTGCTAGGCCCTGCGGATTTTGGTACGGCTTCGCCCAGTATTGGTATTGGAGACCATTTTATAAATCCGATAAGAACTGGTTTCAAAAATAGCCGGTTCCTCGGATCCACTGTGATCCAGTGACAGCTAGTCACCGGGACAAAGTAACCACAACAAATAATGATGTCATATGTAATATATAGCCGCATGGTATTATTATTCACAACCGCCAGGTACAATAATAATAATATTACAAATTACAAATCCATAGTACTTACGCCTGCAAGGGGATGCAAATCACGCGACCTGTTAACGTGAGTGGCGCCATATTTTGGCATTATTGGCTACTTGCTTGAATTTGTTCCTATTACGAAGGTAACTTTTAACAAAATTCTAGTACGAATATGGTTTTGCATAAGGCGCGGCGTCAGAGATGTATATGATTGTTTAATTTAAAAATTCAGACGTTAACCTGTTAATAACGCCCGGTGATTTACAGGCTCGCAAAAACTACATGTTTTCAATGACTTAGTTTGTAATTTATTGGCTAGGTTTTCAATCTCTCGATAAGCACACTAGCAAACAGTTTTACGAAACTCACAATCTGCAAATTTTCAAAATCTATAAGTTTACCGTAAACTGCATATAGGTTGAAATATTGTCATAATTTCATAAGTAGGTACTTAAGTCATAAAAAGAATTATTATATAAAAAATAATTTCTTTAAAAACATCATTAGAATTCAGTTTAAAACGTAAGTTTCTTTTAAAGATGAAATACAACTAAAACCACCCAAACTCAATTGGAAACTAAAATATTAAAGTTTTCCTATAAAAAAATTTTTTTTTTCAAATACTAATCAGCATTATTCCGTTCAGCGAAAAGCAAAAAAGGCAAAAAAGTTGATGAAACGTGAATTCAGAATCATTGTTCAAATGGATTCAAAATGATATTGATGTTTTCGGCGAAAAAATGTAATTGAAATTGTTTCCTACATTTAGTAAAGCAAAATTATTTCAGTTATTCAAATTATATTCCTGACTGTAAAAATAATGCTTGTTTATTCAGAACAAACGAGTTACCAGTCAACCTATTTAAATTCACTCGAAAATATATCGAAAAATTATAAAAAAAACATTCCCATAATTGAAAAGGGAAATGCTGACCCAGTTTTGATTGATGAATCTCGTGGACAAAGATATCAACAAAATGGCAAAATCAGCACTGATCTAAATGCACAAAAGAGACCTTGTGGAGTGGCGCTGCTGCATATGCGGCCCTTTAGATATTATTTTCCAATTATTATAAGCAATAATTATCAGCCTGAAACACTCATCAACATTGAAAAATCTTCCGAGAAAAGATACATGCCGCCAACGGGACTTGAACCCGTGTCCTTCTGATTGCCGGTCAGCTGCTCTTGACCACTGAGCAATGGGGGCTTATCAAATACCCGCCAAATAATTCAATATATACTAGTGTTTCATTCAACAATTACTGCTTATTATATTTTTTCCACCTGAATAGCTCAGTGGTCAAGAGCAGCTGACCGGCAATCAGAAGGACACGGGTTCAAGTCCCGTTGGCGGCAAGTATCTTTTCTCGGAAGATTTTTCAATGTTGATGAGTGTTTCAGGCTGATAATTATTGCTTATAATAATTGTTACCCTTTGTGCTATGCATAAAAATCTTGTCTAAACGTTAGTTTATAAATTAAAAATAATAATTAATTATTATTTTCCAGTCCAATTTTGATTTGTTACACACAATTTAATAATATTTTATGATGGACACTACTTAGGTTAAGTTGATCCGGAGACAGTAAAATTCACAAAGAGGCAGATCACAATGGTTAGGCAGATTATTGTTTTTGACATGTTGCATCAACAATTTTTTATAATTCAATTAAATAAATGAATGAAACAATTTAACTTTGTTTGAACCACTTTTATATTTGAGTAAATCCGACCGGTTTCAGAACGACCGATCCTTCTTCAAGTCAAATGTATACTGATTTGACATTTTTGAAATATGGATGGGAACAATGATTATGGTAGGGGTGGAGCCGAAAAAAACAATTTAACATTTTTGAAATATGGATGGGAACAATGATTATGGTAGGGGTGGAGCCGAAAACATAATTTTGTAATTTTGAAATCGGAATCAAAGAACATGTAAGGTGTCTTAATAATAATATTTTTTCTGAGTTCGCCAACCACATCATTGAAAATAACCATAGTTTAAAAAAAAATACGGGGATAAATATTCTTCATATTAATCATAAAGGAAAACGTTTAGATAACTTAGAAGCCTTGGAAATAAAAAAAAATCCCTTAAAAATAATGAATCTGTTATCAAAAAACAAAAATATTGTCTTATAGCCCAATCATGGATATAGTCCCCTACCCACCCACTCTTCATTAATACCTAGCAACGGCTCCACCCCTACCATAATCAGTGTTCCCAACCATATTTCAAAACTGTCAAATCAATATACAATTGCCCTGAAGAAGGAACGGTCGTTCTGAAACCGGTCGGATTTACTCAAATATAAAAGTGGTTTAAACAAAGTTAAATTGTTTCATTTATCTATAATGGATAACCACAAAGTTATAGTTACATTCAAAAGTCAATTAATTAAATTTTCGATCCAAACGGACAGTTTAGTGAATTCTATGGTCCAGTTGTCGTCATTACGCAGTTCACGGGCATAATACAAATTAGTATCCCCAAAGCACACAGAGATCGCCATACTACCATTTTGTGATGTAATCTGTTTTTTTTTTTAATTTATAGTCGAGGTCAAAGAAAAAATGAAAATATATTAGGATGCCTAACCACGTATTCAAGTTCCAAATTTATGAGCCTATGTAGCACGCTTTTCGCCGAGTGATTATTGCATGGGTGCAAACAATTCCCGCAAATTGAGTGATAGCTTAATTGAGTTGTGTGCCGATGCCAGTCAATCCGATAACATGGCAAGGTAAATTGAATTCGCACCGTATTAGTCTTAAGGGACCGGTGAGCTGTGTGAAACGCTGCTACTCACTTGTGACTGTTTTGTGTGTGAGTTCCACAGAGCATTTCAATGTCTAGATGTGCTTTGCTTATGTATTTTTATGCATGAAGTATTCAGCCTGATGAGCTGCACAAATGGAAATCATATATGAATTATGATCAGATCAAATTGGGGTGAAGCTTTCAAATTATGTATTAGTTATTATTTTCATTTTAATTTGTTTATTTTACATTGGTTTGGTTGATAATTTGATAAATTAATTTAGTTCCTATTATTACTATGTATGTTATTAAGTCACTTGCTTTAGGTCAGCATTTACATATCTTAGTCATAAATCACTAGCTGTAAGTCTTAAATCTTAATTGTAACCCAGTAAAATAAGTCACTAGCTATAAGTCTTAGATGTAAGTCACTAGTTATAATTTATTGTAAATCTTAGTTGTAAGCCAGTAATATTAATTCCTTTAAATACTTATTTGTACAGCGCCCGTGAGGTGATTTTTCACAAAAACGGCCCTTTATAAATTAGCCAAATATTATTATTTTTACGCACCAGATTTAAATGTCCGGGTTTAATTTTCCCCACAGGAAAAACTAAACCCTTTCACACACTTCCCAAATGATCATCTGCTCAATCCATGTTATGCAACTGCACTATATAAGTATTATAATTACAAAACAATACAAGAACAACATGTCAACCTACCAGAGACCAGATGGGAAAATAATTCACCGACTCCAGATATTTTCATATCAGAGGGTTCGGCTCTGTGGAATTCCTAATTGAACCTATAAATCCTACTGATCCCTCAATATAAATATTTAAAAAATCTTTTGTAATCCTACATGTATTTAAAATTACCGATTTTTGCATTTTTATATATAAATTCTTTGATAAATCTAATTATTGTTAATTATTTTATTATTATTATTACTTTACTTGAGTATTGAAATACATTATTTATGTATTTACTGTTTTCGTGATTACAATCGTTATTTAAAAATGTACATATTTTGTATTTTTTTTTACAGTATAGCTCTTGCTTTTTTGGTTCCAGCTGATGTTGGTTGCTAATAAAAAAAGGCAAGCCTTTTTTGGTGGGGTGTATTTCTAAAAAACCAAATATTTAACCTAACTAATTACCACTTCTCACTGTAGGGTTAAAACTGAAAGGCATTCGCTTCGCAGCTTGACTAAAACCTACTGTCATTTAAGTTAATTTTATGCTATATTATCAAGCAGTCTCTCAGTCGGTAATGAAGAGTGTTATTGCGAGCTATTTGTAAACACGCTGACAGTTGGTTGTTGTGGTTTTTATTTTTAAACACGCTGACAGTTGGTTTATTGTGATTACCTTTTTAAAACCGTTGTTTATACAAAAATGCAATAGAATCCTTGAACTCGTCCTTTTGGAGGATCATGGAGAATCGAACGCGTTGTCGAATGCGGGTCAAGCCAAGAGACTGAATAATAGAAGGGTACAAATATGTATTAAAATGAATTAAGCAAAGAGAAGATGCAGAGTGAAAGATTTATGTGGCGTCTCATCCTTCTTGCCTACCCCTGCGAAGAAATGGAGCTGATCAAATACGTAGTTAGTTTTGACGATCCCCTGATCTGACTTTTGGTAGTAATGCAGCCATAATTTGCTTTTTAGTCTAGAGCAGAGCTTTTATTTAGCCCCGTTGTGATTTGAGATTCGGATGAAACGGAAGTGCGTCACTAAAATGTATTAATTGACGGGTCCTCGGTTCTAATATATTGCGGTAAATTAACGGCTCCGCGCGAGCCTCCGATAGCGTAGCGACGGAGTGCGTGATATATTTCAGCGGCCAGAGACATCCAGCGAACGGATGTTCGAATCCCACGAAATCCAAAAAAATGAACATCCTTATTTTTGTAAAATCAATATTCTATCTTCAAACCAATTTAAAATAAACAGGCAAAAAAAAGCGACATTAATAATCATAATTACATTAACTCTACACAGGAGGCCCCGAGGAAAACGATTTCCCTCAGGGTCTATGTCATCTGGGATGCTGTGTGGGGGGTCTTTTTGAGGAGAGGAAGGAATGAACATCGGTCTTGAAGAGACTCATGTTGTAGGAAGGAGGAAACACAGAGGCCGGCAAATCATTCCACAGCCGAGCTGTTGAACACAAGAACGAGTCGAAGAAACGACCCGTTCTCATGTGACAAATGTCAACCGTGTACAAATGTTGGGCACGCGTTTGGCGTATTTCCCGACTATGCACCGGTTCCATTGTAATACCGGTAGAACAAGGATAGCATTTCCACTTGACGCACGCCTGTGCTCTAAAGATTGCAATCCGTCTGTTAAGATGGGAGAATCTATCAAACGGATCGCCCGTTTCTGCACAGAGTCGAGGCTATTTTTCAGGTATTTTGGAGCTCCAGACCAGAGGTGGCTGTCAAATTCAACCGTGGGGCGCACTTGTGATTTGTACAGGGTTAGCAGTTGTGCAATATTAAAGTATCTGCGGGACCTGTGCAGTACGCTCAGTTTTTACTTTACTTTACTCTGGCTTCGATGAAGCCCCATATCTGAGCTGGTTGAAATGAAAATAGTTGAACGTATTTGGTTTGTTATCTTGGGTGTTTTTAAAATCATCATTATTTTCAAATCCAGAGGCGTGTAAGGGTATAGCTGCCCAATAGCCACTCCTCTCTCTTAGGTCACCCCAAGTTATCAGTTGCATAGCAGGGGTGCCTTGGTTCATGTGGTGAGGTTTCCGTCCTTCAGTTGCATGGCGGGCCACATCACAAGAGGCCAGTTGAGGGAGACATTTTTAAATCTCTCGACCCATCGCCTTGCACAGCAGTGGGAGGGATGAATTCATGCGTCCGTGACTGGACACACTTTCTACTAACCCCTCATACGGAAAGAATGAACTTTGGTCTTGAAGAGACTCATGTTGTAGGAAGGAGGAAACACAGAGGCCGGCATATCATTCCACAGCCGAGCTGTTGAACACAAGAACGAGTCGAAGAAACGACCCGTTCTCATGTGATAAATGTCAACCGTGTACAAATGTTGGGCACGCGTTTGGCGTGTTTCATGCTAGTTCCTCGGAGCATCTTCCATTGTAATACCGGTAGAACAAGAATAGCATTCCCACCCGACGCCTGTGCTCTAAAGATTGCAATCCGTCTGTTAAGATGGGAGAATCTATTAAACGGACCGCCCGATTCTGCACGGAGTCGAGGGTATTTTTCAGGTATTTTGGAGCTCCAGACCAGAGGTGACTGCCAAATTCAAACGTGGGGCGCACTTGTGATTTGTACAGGGTTAGCAGTTGTCTACTATTAAAGTATCTGCGGGCCCTGTACCGTACGCCCAGTTTTTGGGAGGCTAACTTTACTCTGGCTTCGATGGAGCCCCCATACCTGAGCTGGTCACTTAGTGTTACACCAAGCATATCAATAGAGGGCCTGTTCGGGAGATACTAGATTTTCATTTCGATCCCTTTTAGACGTAATCAGACAAGCTTGGGTCTTTGAAACATTAAATTCAACGAGATTATTTTTACCCCAAGAGAAAACACTCTCGAGGTAACCGTCCATTCTTTGCTTCAAAGCCCTCCGAGCCGTTGGAATTTGTGGGCTTTGGGGGCTTATCAAACAAAAAGCTATCATGGACTGTACTGTCATCCGCGTAACAGTGATTTGGTGCACATGACAAAAGGTCGTTGATGTGCAACAAAAATAAAGTCGGCGACAGAACCGATCCCTGTGAGACGCCAGCATTTATCGAGTGTGAGGAAGAGGTTGAAATCATCGGCTACCGTCTGAATCGACCTCTCCCTCAAAAAGTCGGCAATCCACGTACCACGGATGCGGGAAGTCCGTAGGAAGGCAGTTTGTTGACAAGTCCTCGGTGTCAAACCTGGTCAAAGGCCTTGAAAATGTCCAGTGCACCGCCCCCAAACATGCGTCACATACGCGAGAAGATCTCCGCACGAGCGGTTCCGCCAGAATCCGTATTGACGGTCGTTAATAATTTTGTTCTTCTCAAGGTATGTGAGCAGTTTGTCGTTGATCACACATTCCATCAAAACGTGAATTGCACGCTCTCATATTTTTTTATGTGAATACCTCATAAGAGTCCCAGATGCTCCCGTCTGGAGCCAGTGAGACAATGGCATCAGAAATTGGGGTACCTTGTGAGGCAGAATGTAGTAGGGCGGGGGAGGAGGTGGGGAAAAGAAAGGTAAGAAAGTACCTGACTATTCAGATCTGGTCACCAAACATTGCTCAAGCCATTTAAAGCAACGTTTCAATTCTGAATGGTGGTCTTACACCAGGGCGATAGTGAGAGTATCTTCCACTCTGGAACGTGCAGCAAATATACTTTATATTGTTTTAAAAGAATTTATTGTGAAATAACACAAATAAACGAAATAAAATTTATTTTCCCACGCCGGGATTCGATGCCGGATTGCGAGTCAAGAGCCTTTCCGGTCGACCACGCCTGTCGTCAATATTAAGAAACCACTTACTCTCAAAATAAAGTAACCAGACAATAATGTAAAAGAGGAATGTCGTTTGTCTAGGTTTCGTAACCAGATATCTTTAAATAGAAACTTTGACCATTTTCCCTCTCTTTCCAAAACTCACCACTTCCCCCAGCAGAACAACATATCGCAATTTTTAAATACCATTGTCTCCTTGATTTACAAAAGTTGTAAGCCTTATGCAGTATATCATAAAAAGGCTATTCGAACAAATAATCCTCATCCATACTCGTTTATCTGTTTCCCCATATCATTACTTATTTATTCACGTAGCGGAACGCTCTTGTGTACTTACTGCTATTTGCGAGTACGTGACTCTAGTTGATTACCAGAGCCCATTAAACATTATTAATCCATGAACTACCCACGTTCGTGTACACGTGCAGTACACGTACAGCGTACTAGCACAGAGGATAGGTTCACGGGTGTTCAGTTGCGTGGTAGTAATTAGCCGCTACAAGTTGTGCGGTGGGAGATGTCTCTGGATGTGTAAGCACAATTTACTAAGTGTTAAAGAAGTGATATGGGCTTGAGAGAACTGGGGAGTAGACGCAATAGAAAGAGGACTTTTGTAACGGAATTGTAGAATCCTTTTCTGTCTCCCTACGTAGGAAATTATAAGTCTTTTCTTGTGAACGATTTTTGGTATGCTGTAATAGATATTACGTTATTAGGTGTTGTAGATTTTATAATCAATTCGATTTTTTTTAACATTACCTACACACAAGAGGTGTATCATAATATAAGGCTGGGTGTGTAAATAACCCCAAAACTCTCTTCGCAGAATATCCTAAAAAATATTTTGATTGATCAATCTACTCGCGGACCAAATATTAGGTCCTTACATATGAAATTGGCGTTTTGCCGTACTGGCAACTTTGATCTCTAATATCTTCTCTTTGATTAAGAATTACAAATTCAAATTTATACAGCTATTTACTCATGTATTTGTGTTTTGAAAATTATAATTCATTTGTTTTTTTCTTAATTGTTTTTTTTTCTTTGCGTCACTTAGTTTAAAAAATGGAAAACTTGAAATATCGCGTTATTTACGAGTACGGGTTCCACCGTGGCACCAGTGCTGCAGAAACGGCTCGAAGGATTAATGAT
The DNA here is from genome assembly GCA_929108145.2 of Limnephilus rhombicus. Classification (NCBI taxonomy): domain Eukaryota; kingdom Metazoa; phylum Arthropoda; class Insecta; order Trichoptera; family Limnephilidae; genus Limnephilus; species Limnephilus rhombicus. Next base: position 9,897,862 of record OV815284.1, on the reverse strand, counting down.
GTGTATGGCGACGGTGCCGCAAAAGAAAACACAGTGCGTTTTTGGTTCCAACGTTTTCGTTCTGGAAATTTCGACCAGCAGAACAAGCCCCGTGGATGGCCGGAGACCAAAGTTGATAATGTAGAATTGAAGGCTATTGTGGAAGCGGATCCATCGCAAACCACGTCCGAGTTAGCTGCAGGCTGCGGCGTTAGTGATAAAACTGTTTTAATCCACTTGAAGCAAATTGGGAAGGTGAAAAAGCTTAAGAGGTTGGTACCTCACGAATTGAGTGAAGCAAATCAACAAACGCGCGTTGACCGCTACACCACACACTGCACAACAGACCGCTATCAAATTAGAGGAGCTTCAATTGGAATGTCTAAGACATCCACCGTACTCTCCGGACCTTGCCCCAACAGATTACCATTTTTTTCGAAATTTGGATAACTTCTTGCGAGGGAAAAAATTCAACTCCGATGGGGCAGTCCAAACCGCCTTCAAAGATTTTATTGATTCCCGTCCGAATGCTTTTTTTTACCTATGAGATGGCAAAAGTGCGTAGATAGCAATGGTACATACTTTGATTAAATAAATATATTATATTTAAAAAAAACGACTTTATGTTCCTCCCATACAAAACGCCAATTTCATATGTAAGGACCTAATATATCAACAAAATAGCAAAATTAGCACTGGTATAAAAAGTACAACAAGAGACACAAACATTGTAAAGTGGCACTGCTGCATAGGTAACCTTTTAGATGTTTCCAGTCCTAATTTGATTCCCCACACCATAATTCAATATTATTTTTAATTGATCCGGAGACAGTAAAATTCACAATGATGCAGATCACAGTAATTAGGCCGATTGTGTTTTTTGACATGTTACAATAACATTTCAATTAATTACAGTTTGTGTTCAAAAGGAAAATTCAGTCACATCTGTGACCCGGTTATACAATGTCAGAAAATTACTCTTCAAGACATACCACAACGCCCTGAACACATCTAAACTGCGGATGCAATACCCAGCAGCGCAATGGGACAAACTGTGGGTGTGCTACAATAATGCATACAGGCAATTTATGCAACTACCGAGGTTCTGCAGTGCCTCCAGGATGTTCGCCGAAGGGAGTGTGCACTCATTCCTAGCCTAACTTCGCCACCGGCTAGCCAGCTTCTGGAGCAGGACACGGAAATCAACCAACATCATTGTCGTGGCTGCGTTCGAGTGGCTCGGTTCCCCACTAAATGAGCGACGGATGCAGATGATGAGGCGACCTCCCCAAAGGATAACACTAAAATATCTTTTTATTTTTAATTCTGTTTAATTTTTGTTAAATTTAATTTTAAATTTATGCATATTTTTCAATAATTTATGTGACAAACTTTATTTTCATTTTATGTTTTAATTAGGTAACTACCTTTTTTTTTACATTAACTTCACACAGGAGGCCCTGAGGAAAATAATTTCCCTCAGGGCCTATGTCATCTGGGATGCTGTGTGGAGGGTCTTTTTGAGGAGAAGAAGGAATGAACATTGGTCTTGAAGAGACCCATGTTGTAGGAAGGAGGAAACACAGAGGCCGGCAAATCATTCCACAGCCGGGCTGTTGAACACAAGAACGAGTCGAAGAAATGACCCGTTCTCATGTGACAAATGTCAACCGTGTACAAATGTTGGGCACGCGTTTGGCGTGTTTCCCGACTATGCACCGGTGCCGAAGGGACTAATGATGCTAGTTCCTCGGAGCATCTTCCATTGTAATACCGGTAGAACAAGGATAGCATTCCCACCCGACGCCTGTGCTCTAAAGATTGCAATCCGTCTGTTAAGATGGGAGAATCTATCAAACGGACCGCCCGTTTCTGCACAGAGTCGAGGGTATTTTGCAGGTATTTTGGAGCTCCAGACCAGAGATGGCTGCCAAATTCAACCGTAGGGCGTACTTGTGATTTGTACAAGGTTAGCAGTTGTGTACTATTAAAGTATCTGCGGGCCCTGTACAGTACACCCAGTTTTTGGGAGGCTAACTTTACTCTGGCTTCGATGGAGCCCCCATACCTGAGCTGGTCACTTAGGGTTACACCAAGCATATCAATGGAGGGCCTGTTCAGAAGATTGTTTCCGTTGAAAGAGACTTGATTTTCATTTCGATCTCTTTTAGACGTAATCAGACAAGATTGGGTCTTTGAAACATTAAATTCAACGAGATTATTTTTACCACAAGAGAAAACCTGATACGTAATCACATGTTATTTCTTTCTTTCTTTTAGATTTTTATGTATACAAAAGCAATCTCTGATAATCTTGATAAAGGCCGCAAGCCCCTCGCTGTTTTCTTGGATCTAGCCAAAGCCTTTGATACTGTCTCTCACCGCATACTTTTGAAGAAACTCCTTCAGGTAGGAATAAAAGGTACTCCCCTCAAATGGTTTGAGAACTATCTAACAAATAGGTCACAATCGTCTCTTGTAAATTCTGCTAAAGAATACAGAAGTACAAGTTTACCAATCACGTACGGTGTGCCTCAAGGCAGTGTATTAGGCCCACTTCTCTTTCTAATATATATTAACACTTTATGTAACTTGGAAATTGATGGAACTATAATATCTTTTGCCGATGATACGGTAATCATATTTGAAGCTGAAAATTGGAACTCAACTATGGAAAAGGCAAATAAGGGCCTGAATAAAGTAAAACATTGGTTAGATGACAACCTTCTGACTCTTAATGTTGACAAAACAAAATATTAACTTTTCTCCATACGTAAAGTCACTCCTCCTCAAAACTGTCCTAATCTTATCATTCACTCATGCTCACAGAACCATATTACCCCTACGCCTCCCCACAATAATTGCTCATGTACCAACCTAAAAAAATCCGACCAAATTAAATATCTGGGGATTGTTACAGATGACCAACTGCGTTGGGAGGACCATGTCAATTTCACAACAAAAAGACTCCGCAAATTGTGCTATATATTTCTCTCTCTCAGATCAATCCTGAAACTTCAAACAATTAGATGCATATATTTTGCACTATTCCAATCAATAGCCACATACGGTATCGTGGGATGGGGAGGCTGTGCAGCTTCAAATATATATCCCATGATCTTAATTCAAAAGCTGCTACTAAGGATTATATTAAAATGTCACCCATCTCACCCATCAGAGCCACTTTTTAAAAAATTCGCAATCCTAGACATTAGACAATTATACGTTAAGACAATTCTCATACACTTAAGGAAAAATGATTTAACACTCAAAACTCAACAAAATATTTACACCAAATTATTAAATTATTAAATTTTACATTCATCACACCAAAAATGCAAAATTCCTCCAACAAAAACAGCTTTCGCCCAACGACAGTTCTCTTACATCGCGCCTAAAATGTTCAACTTACTAAGTATTGATATTAAGACATCGAAAACTGATGATCTTTATGCCATTAATATACAGAACTGGTTATTTACTCAGGGAAGGAAATATTATAAAGAATGCCTTACATCTTAAAAACTGTTCTTATTTTTTCATATTTCTCGAGTAAAAGTCTTATCTCTAAATTAATTTTCAACCACAACTTTATATTACGCTGATGCTTTTTTTCATATTTTTGACATTGTTCGTCCATTTCATATGCTGCTTAGGAATACTTGCTTTTGTTTTTTGGGGTTTAAGACTATCATTGTTCATCTGTATAGATGATTTACATATTTATTCTTATTTTTTATATCTATTATCCTTAAAATATTATTATTTTGTTACTTTTATTTTTATTACTTATTCTATTTTATTTTTATTTATACAAGATTCACCTAGTTTAACTCCTTTCCTGTATGTGATCATGTACCTAATACTAGTATAATATATATGCTATATGTTTGTACTTTCATCTACATATATATGGATGATTATTAATATTATATACTTAATATCTTATGAATCTCGACTACCATAATACGGGCATTTGCCTAGCTTGGTAGTCGAAATACCATGTAAAACAATCTTTCAATAAACAAAATGAATAAAGAAAAAAAAAAAAAAAAATTGTACTATGGCAGACTGGGATTGCACTACCCTCACAGTCCTGCTGGAATAAAAACTTACATAAATAAAATAAAAATACAAATTAGTACCCCTGAGAGCACATAGAGTACTCCCATTTTGCAGTACAAGTAGTTTAATTTATAATCGAGATTAAAGAAAAAAACGAAAACATATTACGATGCCTAACCAAGAGGTATGAGGAAAAAAAATCCCACAAACAGTTTTTCGTAGCCCAGTCTTCAAAATCCATCTATTTAATATCCCCAGATTCCCAAGTCGGTAAACACCGGCCGATATTACCTGGATTTTCACCTGAGTACCAGTGAGACGTGAAAGCAAGATGTAATATCTTAAGATTACGTTTCTACCATCACTGTCAGAGTTTAATCCCAAATAGAGTGGTATCTTTCTCATATTCTTGTCAAAAGATACCCCAAGAATCTGCGGGATTTCTTTGTATTGTTGGTGCTATGAAGATTTTTAATTAATTATGCTGAATCAGAGCACACATCATTTGAAAAATCATCGGGTATGTATATAAAAAAATATGTATTTTTAAATATTATGTTTTTTTAATTGTTTAATAATGAAGTGACTGATATTGATTTATTTAAATGTGTTATATTGTTTAGGTGTTGTGAACATACTGAGAAGCGGAGAATAAATAAGTTTCATTATTTTATTAATTAATGTTAAAGAAGGATCATTTTCGTTCGTTTAATGATTTCCAATTGTTCAAGTTAATTTAATCTAAGACCCTTTCTATTTGTATTTTTTAAAAATTTTTTAAATTTTAAATACATAAACGGCTATACTGCCTTTTATAAATAAACATATAATAGAGTACAAAAGTAAGAAAAATAATATCATTACATAATAGTAGTTTTAAACTTTAAAATAACATACAATTATTTTGTGTATCACAACAATAAATAACAAAAAAGAACAATGAGAAATATCATCATTTCATTTCAACATGTCCATATTGCGTATATAAAGTTACATTATGGAAAAATAATTTTTGAGTGCATGTTTATATTGCGCTAATTTTAAGAAATAAATGTCGCCGATGTTAGCATATTCATTTCCCAAAATGTGTAATCGACTGATTGGTGAGTAATAATGTGATAATGTATGTGTGTTATTATAGTAGAACGGTAGAGTCAGTCTATTGTTAGCGCGACCAGGGCAATGAAATCGTATTAGTTTTATTAAATCAGGGGTATCCAGGACCGAGTGAATTATTTTATATAATATTAATAGATCACAGATTTTTCTGCGATCTGATAAATTTACGAGATAAGTCCAGTTTAATAACAAATTATAGTCCACGGATTCTCTTGGAATACCTAATTTAAAATTAATATATCTAAGGAATCTATGCTGGACTTTTTCAATCGCTTGAATATGGATATTGTAATGTGGAGCCCAAATCGTAGAATTATATTCTAAAATGCTTCTCACTAGCGTTATGTATAAAATGCGAATAGTATCAATGTTACAAAATTGTTTGGTTATTAATAATAATAAATTTGGACAACTTATATAGCGCTGTTTTTGCTAAAAATCGCCTCAAGAGCGCTGTGCTATTCTAATAATAAATCCTAAAATCTTCATTGCTCTATTAATAATATTATTTATATGGCTAATAAATGTAAGTTTTGAGTTAAAAATAATACAAAGATCATTTATTGTTTCTACTGAGTTTAATATAATTTTGTCAAGATTGTATTCATAAATGATCGGTTTCTTTATTTTATAAAATCTTATTATTTGACATTTACTAATGTTAAGTGCCAGTTTATTGCATATACACCAATTAAACAAGTTGTTTAAATTTTTTTGTAAAATTATGCAATCAGAAACATTTTTAATTTTTTTATATAATTTTAAATCATCAGCAAATAACAGGATATCAACATCGGAAAAAACGTCTACAATGTCATTAATAAATAAAATAAACAGTATTGGTCCTAAATGGGAGCCCTGTGGCACACCACTAGTGGCAGAAAAGGCATCCGATATTACGTTATTTAATTTTAAATACAGTTGCCTATTTGTTAAATAACTCTCTACCCATTTAAGAAAGTTCCCGGTTATACCCATACTCCTTAATTTATTTATCAATATTTTATGACAAACTTTATCGAACGCCTTGCTGAAGTCAGTATATATCGAATCTACTTGACATTTATCTGCAAAGGCATTCGCTATAAAGTTTTCATATATCAGTAGATTTGTCAGAGTTGATCTATTCTTCATGAAACCGTGTTGAAGCCTTGTTATAATCCCATTTAATTTAAAAATAATTTTATCCAAAATAATTTTTTCAAAATGTTTTGGAATAGTTGACTGTATACACACAGGTCTATAGTTGCGTATATCGCATTTGTCACCTTTTTTAAATATGGGTGTGATGTAACTATTTTTCCATGCAATTGGAAAATATCCCGATGACAATGACATATTAAAAATTAAATAGAGGGGATACGACAAGGCATGTATACAGTGTTTCAATAGAATTGGTGGTATTTTGTCAGGACCTGAACTTTTTTTTACATCTAATTTGTTAATATGGGTTTTAATTTCATTTATATCTATGTAAATGTTAGAAATTTGTAAATTGATGTTAGACGAAAAAAAAGGAATTTCACTATTATCAATTGTGTTGTTGTTTACATCTTTAAAAAATAAAGCAAATAAATTAACAATAGTTTCTGAACTATTTCCATTTATGCCGTTATAAAACATGCTAGCAGGTATATCTATTTCATTTCTTTTTAATGACTTTGAGTACTTCCATAAAGTGTTGATGTCGTTATTTGCAATTGAATTTTCCACATTATTTAAGTATTCTTTGTAACAGTTTTTAGAAAGATCGTGACATTGGCGTCGAATTGAATTGAATTGAATATAATCTTTAATTGATTTAGAATTTTTATACTTTTTATGTATTTTCTTCTTCAATAGAGTCAAGTCAATTAAATCCTTATTGAACCACTGAGGGAAAACATTATTTTTACATTTAATGTAAGGCACACTTTTTTCTATGATATTGTGAATTATTTTATAGAATACGTTGATATTTTCGTTAATATTTTCTTGTTTTAAAAAAGTCCAATCAGTAGCATTTAAGCATTCATTAACATGATTAAAATCAGCTTTATTAAAATTGTGAAGTGATTTTTTGCACTGTAGATTTGGTATTTTATTTAGTGATACGATAATATTTAGTGGAGGATGATAGTTATCTAGAGGTAATATTTTTTCACTTGATTTTACTACAGTTACTGAAGTATCACTTGAAAATACCAAGTCCAGTATTTTGTTATAACAATTTTCAATTTTATTTAATTGTGTTAGATTTATAAAATTTGACATGCTTATAACTTCTTTGTTTATAGTTGACAAGTCAGCGTTTTCTATACCTGTCAATTCCATAAAGTTTTGATTCCAAATGATGTTCGGAAGATTAAAATCGCCAGTTATAATTATTTTTACTTTTGGATATTTTAATTATAAAATTTCAATATCTTCAAAATGCTTAGTATAAATACTAATATCCGATTTAGGCGGAATGTACACATTACCCAATAAAATTCTGTTTTTACCTGTATTAATCATAACAAATAATTGTTCTATTTCTACGTTTTTTGTATTTAACTGTCTGGAGACAATATTTTTCACTACTGCAATCAGAACTCCACCACCTCTTCTTTTATTGTTTTTAATGTCATCGTTTGTAGATTGATTTCTATCCCGGCGGAAAACGTTTTATCTTGACATTCCTAGTTCTGCAGTGTGAATATCCGGATGTAACCAAGTTTCTGTGAAAATCAACACATCGAAGTAGTTATTTCTAGTCTGAGAGTGTCCAGTTTAGTTCGAATTCCTCTGACGTTTTGATAATATAGGTAACATTGATTTAGTTTATTGTGTAGTTTTTTGGTGTATGCTGTTGAACGATTTTCGGAATAGAATGAACATATTTTATCGTGAGATTTGTTTCACCGCTATTTTTCCGTTGTTCTAATTCTATTATCCGATTTTTCATGTGATTTCGTTGAGTTATTGTCAATTCCGGTTTTATCTTTATTCCATCGGTAATTTTAAATTTATTCCGAAGAATGTATTTTACTTGGAAAGAATCTTCAAATTCTACTTTAATTGGTCTGATGACTCCAGGTTTTTTAGCACCAAGTCTGTATATTTTTAGATTTTGTGTTGGTATCAATTTTTTTGATAGTGGATATTATTATTTTTGAGTCATTTGTCAAATTTTCTTCTTGAGACAACTCACTTTCCGGTACGTTTAGAAAGATTGCATTTTTCGATTTTTCCTTCCTTTCTTCCAATTCCATTATGGTTTCACAAAGGTCTGGAATTTTTTGAGTCGGTTGATTTTGAGACAAATTTTTGTAAACGGCGAGTTCACCTTCCAACTTCGCCATTATAGCCGCCATATGAGAAATTGAAGCCACGATGTTGTTGAACTCCGGAATTATTTTTGCAATCTGCTCTTTGTTAAATTTATTATTAGGGTTCATCATGACAGTTGTTAGTTTGTCAACTGCTTCCTTTGTAATTGTGACGAAATTAATTGATTCCATATTAATTTAGATATCTAAATTAATATGGAATCCAAATAATATTTTTGAACCGCACAGTGTAACACCCCTGATTTATATTGGAATAGGTACTGCACAGGTAAGGTTTAATGTAGGTACCTGCCGCAGAGTTCACACTGTATTATTGGCACCTTTATGATTAATTTCGCCTTTTTCTTTAAGCAATATTCGAGAATATAATTTTAATAATAAAATTGATATTTCACACTGTAATAGGTAGTATGTTTATGTAATTTTAAATAGCACTTTCTTTAACCTATACTGGTTACTGTTTTAAGCCACTATTATTAGTATAAACACTATTTAATAATACTATTATGAAGAGGTTAAGGGATACGTGTACTCACTTGACAGTTTTTTAAAATTGATTTATATGTAAGGTTTAGGCTTGTTGTTATAATACGGAACGTGAATATTCATTAAGAGGAAGTTCTGAGAAGGAAAAGAGTAAGAGGGGTGGGTAGGAATCTGGAGGTCAGTGTGGCTAGGAGTGACGGACGAATGGATCCATCCTTTCCACTGCAGTGAAAGGCAATGTTCCGAGAGAGTCCTGCTGGAGAGGTCAAAAGATCTGCCGCAGCCGGTCTCTCCCGAACCGCTGCCGCTTGCCACGCTGTTGATGGGCAGACACATCCGCCGCCAAGATCCAGACAAACCTGATTGCATGAACCCGGGCACCCCTGCTAAGTCACCAAATGTAGCGAACCACTTATGGTGACCTTTGGCAAAAGTGTTGGTTATCCAATTAATGGTTGGTTATCCAATTAATTAATGGAAATAATTAAAAACAATTTGTTTTTACCACGATAATCTTTATTTAAAAAGTCAACATGTTTCAAGAACGATGTTCTCTTCATCAGGACATCAGATGTACTAAAACTAAATGATCAAATATAGAAAGACAGGCCTGGGTAGAAATGGAAGTAGTGGGGGAGGAGAGAGGTGGAAAGGGGAGGTGCTTAGAAGATCAACAAGGGTGGGGCGAGGGGGGGGGGGGGAGAGGTGGAAAGAGGGGCGCTTAGAAGAACAAAGACAAAAAAATACAATGGAAAAATGTTTAAGATAGGGTTATTCACAAAATTAATTCGATTTCGCCTTCGCTAGGGTTTTCTCATTGACCTCTTGTTGTGAGTACCGAGGGGGGGGGGGGACACCTACCTTCTGCTCTCGGCCAGCTCAATACTCTCGGCAGATGGGTGGAACTCTCCTCGCCAGGGTCATAGGTAGCTAAAAAGGGGGGGGGGGGGGGGGGAAATGTACATAGTTAAAGGCCAACTCTTGTCCACGTGGTTCGTCAAATGAAAGAGACTTCTAGGATGAAACAATACTGTATTGACTGGAGTACACAATTACAACAATTAGCAACAGCATCCACATGAATTAACAATCACAAATCAACAAATACGGCCTGGCTAAACGTATCCTACGTAAGGTTCTCTCCATTATCTCTAGGGTGGTATTACGGATCGCGTGAACTAGTGGGGACACATTCTAAGTGAGGGAACTTCGTTACTCACGGCCGTGGACAGCATCAGGAAACAAGGGGCTCCAGGGTCAGGTCCGCGCAGGTAGCAGTGGGAGTCCAAGGTCAGCGGGCCATGGGCACAATACAGGGGGCCCGCGACCGGTTCGGTTATATTACCGTTAAGTTCGAGTTTTACATGGCGGATGCCAAAGCGGTAATTCCGCGGAAATAATTGGGTGCGCGGCACGCGCGGCCTGTCGTAACGAAGGCTCGGAGATTTCTGCGGGAGCGCAAGTTGTCGCAGGAACCCGTGCGGGCAGGGGGTAATGAGGGGTAATACTTGCCAGGGATGAACAGCGTGCTTGCTACTGTTAGGATGGGCCGTAGCACGCGTGAGTGACGTGATTGCAACTGTAGGGTGGCACATTACACTCTTTAAGCCATATTTTTATTCTTGATTTGTATTCAATTGGATTTTTTATTAGTTTTATGTCTTGGGGAAGGATGTTATGGAGTTTTGTTGCAAAGTATGTATAGTTTCTTTGTCCAAATGTGGTTTTATAACTTGGAATATTTTTTATATCATTTTTATTCGATCTAGTGTTATGCATACACGGTCTAGTAAAGGATTCATTATTTTTGAAGAGCTTTAATAATATATTTTTGGCATATATTTGTTGTACATTTGGTACGTCAAAGTTATTGAAAATTTCAATTGAAAGCGTTCTAATTGGTACTTTCAATATGGTCTTTATGATTCCTTTTTTAATCGTATTCAGGCAGTGTAGGTACGTATTTGCAGCAGATCCCCATCCTATGATTCCATATTCAATTCGAGAATAACATAACGCGTGGTAGACCTTTATTATATCCTTTTTATTTAACACGTTTCTTAGATTTTCAAAGAAATATATAAGGTTTGTGAGTTTTTCCGTAATACCTTTGATGTGTAGGTCCCATCTAAGATTTTCGTCAATTATTACTCCGAGATATTGTTAATTCGATTGTTAATAATATTTAAATTTCTATTGATATTTTTCCTAATTTCTAATATTTCTAAAAGATCTAATTGAAAACCACTAACATTAGTGTATAAAATTTTAAAACCAGTATTTATATCAAATAGATGGTTAAATTCAATTAGATGGTTAGCAAATTCCGAATAATTATTGCTATTTAGACATCTCAAATGTTCCTTAATCCACGTTTCGAAATTTGTGCAAGTTTTACCTGTGTAAAAATAGTTGTAGTTATTACAATGCAATTGGTAAAATCCTGATTTTTTTCATTTTTTGGTCTTTGTCCTTGTTATTTAAAATATAATTTTTAAATTTATTATTTGTATAAAAAGCAGGCTGTATTGTATTAGGATTTTTTTTAGAGGTTTGATGATTTACAAACAATATTTGTCTAAATTTTTTTTTAATATTATCACTAAGCAATGGGTAAATGTATGACAAATGAAATTTTTTCTTCTATTTTTTGTTTAAAATGTCGTCTATTAATTTGGAGTTATAACCATTATTAGATGTATAATATATGTATGTAACAAATTTCCATTGTAATTTTTTGTCATTTTTCTTCTAAGCACCCCCCCTTTCCACCTCTCCCCCCCCCCTCTCCCTTATTGATCTTCTAAGCACCTCCCCTTTCCACCTCTCTCCTCCCCCACTACTTCCATTTCTACCCACGCCTGTCTCTCTATATTTGATCATTTAGTTTTAGCACATATAACGTCCTGATGAAGAGAACATCGTTATTGAAATATGTTGACTTTTTAAATAAAGATTATCGTGGTAAAAACAAAGTGCCTTTAATTATTTCATTAATAAAATGGTGCCACAAAGTGAATATGCAAAATTTGAAAAAGATGTATTTTTTTCTTCTTTGTAGATATATAGATATATAAGTCTACATCCCTGATTTTTTTTCTATGTTAAATGAAAGAAATAGGTAAATACTACAAACTGTAAACTTATTATTTTGTTTTAAATATTCTTTAAACTATGCTTAAGTTAAAAAAAAAGTAATAAAACAAATTTACTATTAAAAAAATCATTATATTTCTTAAGATCCTCAATTAGCACATGTAATTAATTAAGATATATGAATTTTTCTTATTATCGCGACCATTATTAAAAATTTACAAAAAAAAATTAAAGGTAAACGACAAATTTTCAGGTACTGATAATCTTTTAACCTTTGAATATAATGTAATGTAACGAATAATATAATACCGCGGATCAAAAATCTATCTTTCGGCCAATCCATCATCAGCTCAAGTTACTTATTACACAATTCCTTCATCCATCCTCGGATCAATAACTTATCTTCTTCCTTTGGCCCTTATATTATGTACAATATTAATCGAAAATATTTTCACATAGTTTGGAACGATTTGAATTTCATTATAAATACGGTTTCCATCACTTATTAATTGATTTTATTGGATTACGCATTGGTGGTTAAAATAGCATTTTGGCCCTAGAAAGAGAATTCAACATCAATATAACTCACATACCTTTTTACCTCACTGAATTTCCTCTCATTCATTTTCTCAAAATACCCTCAACGCAGAATCCCAAAAGACCTTGGGACCTAGGGGAAAATATTTTCCTCAGGGCCCCGTGTAAGGAGTAAATGTAAAAAAAATAAATTAAACTAAATGATCATGAAACTATGATAAGGTTCAGAAAGTCGGCAAGTACTTCGATGGGATAACCGTTCGGAAAGAATTACAGATGATAGGGCAATGAAAATAATGGCAAGTGGGTGTCACGAGAAGTGTAGAAGAAAATCAGGGACAGTCTGAGGAAGAAGTGGACTGACTGCGGAGAAGAATATTGAAGCAGTGTGGTTAAGTCCTGGAGACCTAAGGAGAATGGCTTAGGACTGGGGACATTGAAAACTTTTGTTTAGGCGGCCAAAATCCACCATTGGTAATAGCGTCATAATTGAATATGGAATTATTGAATACAACCTGAATACAATTCAAAAAAGAAATCATAAAAACCATACTGAAAGTACCTATTAGAACGCCTTCGATTGAAATCTTCAAAAGCTTTGACGTACCAAATGTACAACGAATATATGCCAAAAATATATTATTAAAGCCATTCAAAAATACTGAATCCTCTACCGCAGTGGGCCCCAACCTTTTTGTCGCCGCGGCCCAGTTATTGTTTGATAATTTTACCGTGGCCCACTGGGGATTATATAGTTGAAAATATCATCGTTACTTGGTCAGTTAGCAACAGATAATTAAAGAATTTTCTTACATTCATTAATAACCTTCACCTGAATTTTACATTTACATAAGAACAACGGTAATAATAGCTTAATTTTTTTTTTCAAAAGTATTTTGATTTTATGCAAGCTCTTGCGACGCCCATCACCATTTGGTCCACGGCCCATTACTGGGCCGCGGCCCATAGGTTGGGGACCACTGCTCTACTGGACCGCGTATCTATAACACTAGATCGCATAAAAATGACATAAAAAACATTAAAAAACAAGTTATAAAACCACATTCGGACAAAGAAACTACACTTATTTTGCAACAAAACTCCATAACATTCTTCCCCAAGACATAAGACACCCAAATGAAGACACTGAAAACGACATAGAAGACAAATAAACTATGATTAAATAACTTAAGTCCGCCTCCGCACAGGAACCCATAGTGAGGAGGACCAAGAAATACCATATCTTTACTTAAGATAATCATTATATTTTATAAATAGAAATATTTTATGTAGTCCCTTAAATAAAAAATAAAAATTATGACCATGATTGTTTATTCATATGGGTACGGCCGCCCCGGGAACCATTTATCAAATGATCTTTCGTACAGTACCTACTTTAATTTATAACAATAAGCCAACGATACGGTTTGCGATTATCGTGCCCAAAAGAACTATCGTGATTTATTTTTGTGCTATTATACCTTATTGGCCTTCCTATTTATTTAGTCAGGGCTCTCCGAAACACTGGCTAAAGAAATAGGAAGCGCAACACGGTATAATGCCCCAAAAATAAATCACCATAATAAGCTGAACCGGTATCGTAACAAACGTGCCTTGGTCAGGACAAATATTGGCCGAACTGTTTATTTAAACCTCTAGATTTTTATACACTCATCACTAATCTCTAGTCATGCCCCTATCCCCACCCTAACATTTAGTAATATATTATTATGTCCACCCTTTGTTTTGTAATGTCAAGTTAATATATTTCGCCATTAATTCATTTCCTTAATTTTGTCATTAATTTATTTTTATATATTACTAGCTTTTGCCCCCGGCTTCGCTCGCATAGTATTAGGAGGAGTTCCCACTCCGCTTCCTTCACCTTCCCTATCCCCCTCACCCCACCCTCCATACCCGTTACATTCATTTTTCAAACAGCTCGCGCGCCACCTATTAAAGCGTAACAATCAATCACACGCAGTTTCGCATTTATAATATTAGCGTAGATTAGTATAATTATTTTAACTATCAAAGGGATCTCCGTAGTAATCTAAACAAATAGCAAAATGACAGCGCACGTCAAATAATTACTTATAGGTACCAAGCAACGCTTTGCTTTTCGTTTGGACAATAAACGTATAGTAAATAATTTCATAACGCCAGAGCTTATTTATAACGCCTGAGATTACCAATATATATAGCCCATATTACTCGCAAATAATGTAACTTTCTATTAGTGAAAGAATTTTTAAAGTCCATTCAAAAGTAACAAATATACATCCACACAAACTTTCGCATTTATAATATTAAATAGGATTATATTGAATTTAAATTCAATTTAATAATTAATTTTTTTTATTTTTTATTTTTATTATAGCGACTATATAATTTTTTTTTACATACAAAATGCAATGTGAAATTAAGTACAAAATATTGTATTTCTTAGTCCTCCTCACTAGGGGGTCCTGTGCCGAGGCGGACTAAAGTTATTTAAATATAGTTCATTTGTCTTCTATGGCGTTTTTAGCGTCTATAGTATATAATATAAATTAAATATAGATTAAACGTAGATAATTATATATAATATAAATTAAATATATACAATAATTATCAAGTTCTGCAAATATTTTTGTTTTTTATTTTTGCTACAGCTATTTCGGATTAAAAAGCCATTTCTAAAAAGCGGTTATACCACTTTGAGATGACTTATTTATAAGATTCTAAATGTCAATTTTTGAAGGGGTCTAAATTGATTAATTACCGGTTAACCAATTAACTGAGAAACTCTATTATGTGGGGTACTTCGGAATCTGTTTTTCCCGCAGTAAATGTTAAGGTTTTCTTAATTGTTTAATAATAATGTACGACTCCTACTTATTGAATTCCTGACTTTTTAAATTAAATTTAAATAAAAAATTGAAAACTTAAATGAAGTTAATAAAAAACAATTAATATTTTTATTTTCTTTGTTTGTTAGAATCTGAGAAGGTATATTTTCACCCATTTTTCTTCGTTTAGTCTAAATTTGAACAGCAAATGATTTTTTTTTATTATGTTTACTGTTTGCACTCACCCAGATTTCCTACTTACACAACATTTATCTCTTAACAAAATTTACTTACGAAAGAATAAAGCCGAAATGACCAGTGGCAGTTCACTCATTGCCTTCTCGTACCTTGAGAACAAAGGACCAAGTAAACAGACTAAGGGCTTTCCAGTATAAACGTAGTACCTATGTAATGCCATCAGAATACCGATAGACGATGGAAAGGCAAAAGGGATAAACCGACTTTTTTTTTTTTAACTTTTTGTATCAAAGATTTCTTTTGTATTCATTTTGTTTTATTAAACGCTTTGATTTGAACTATCAATATACTTAAATTTACCAGCCGGTTTCGTTTGGTTTAAATTTCATTTACACTTGCCATATAAATTTTTACACTGATGAAGCGTAAGCCGGGTGACACTGGCTGGTAAATTTAAAATATTTAACGCATTACCTGAAAGTATTAAAAATGAGACATCTTATTACAAAATCAAAATAAAAGTTAAACCATTCTACCTCCGTAGAACATGAAAACAAATATTATTGTGGACAAATACCTAGATCGAATATTGATCAAATACCCAGAATAATACTGTATACAAGAACCTAGAAATTACTATCATACATTATGTTAATAAACATTATAATAATTAGTAGATATTTTAAAAATAAGTATACTTTTAAATACTTTTTTCATTATACTTTTTTTTAAACTTTTATTTTACAGTTGCGACCATTGTCTTTTTTTCTGTTTTCTGTGTCTTGTTCTCTTTCATATTTTCGTTTAGATTATTTTTGTTATCTTCTTCTTCAATGATATTATTATGTATTACTACTACTATGTATTACTTAATAGGAAAAATGAGAGATTTCTTACAATCAAACTGATTAATCAGTTTTGTAAGATTTGTAAGATAAAATAATGTAAAATTAAAAACTAATTAAACATACTTAAAAAAATAAATTATTTAGTGTTCTTTTCATTCAATAATATGTCAAACCACAAAATGATGGTTATTTTTAGGAAAAGTTTTTTAAATGAAACTTCTTTAGCACCGTTGTGATTTGAAACTCGATGAAACATAAAATAGCGACACTGAAAAGAGACAAACACGTACATCTATAGGGTATATCCTGCGGGAGAATGAGGTAGTATAATCGGTCTTTTCTTTGGGCGGTGCTTCGTGGCCTAACGATCTCCTCTTTGTGCGGTGCTTCGTAGCCTCCCCACTCTTGTCTACTTTAGTTTTCTGAAGGTTTCTCTTCTACCGCGTGTGAATTGCACACTATCTTTTAGTTTTTTTTCTGGTTAATAAAAACAGTGCCACACAAATACACTTATGTGAAGATTAGATTTATGGATTGGACGAATCTGTCTGATCAATAAATATTATATTTGATACACCATTTTTCATGTACTGTTTTTTTTTTCATAAACCTTTTTTTTGTTGCATTATTGTCATCATCTTCTTCCCCTTGTCCTATTCGGGTTAGGGACCCATTGCATCGACAAGGCTCCTCCATACGTCCCTATCTTGTGCTGATTGTTCGGACTCTGTCCATGGTAGACCTATCCTCTCCTCACACAGTTTCTGGAGTTGCCTCGCCCAACTGTGTCTGGGGCGGCCCACTGGACGTCTACCCTCTGGAATCGTACTCAGTATCTTCCTCGGAATTCGGTCATCAGACATTCTTAGTACATGCCCAAGCCACCTCAGATTTTTCTATGAAGAGTAGCAGTGGTTCAATGTTTAGATCATCTCGGATTGTCGAGTTTCTTATATGATCCCATTTCGTAACCCCTGCCACTCCTCTCAAGTACCTCATTTCAGCATTAAGCTGCATTATTGTCATTTAGTCCTATTTTTTCGCAGCTCTAAGTATTGTTACTTAACCCCTCAGAAATAAGGTAGACGTACCAAAAAAGAGCTAACTAAGCAACAGCAATCTTCTAAAACATTTCTATGAGATATCGTATTTTTTAAGTATAAGTAGTGTCTCAAGATTTCATTGTGATCCCAAAACATCGAGGATAAGAAAATAGTGAGTATGTCTGAAATAGATCATTAGTCTGAAAGTATGTTGGCTGTTGTATGCTGATGATACAGTGCTGATTTGTAGCACTATGGAAGATCTACAGTCTCTCGTGTCTAGGATGAACGAAGTGTGTATGAAGAATCAGTTAATGATGAATATAAGTAAGTCTAAGGTCACGGTGTTTGAAATAGAGATTACGAAAACAGTATACAATATAATTGTGAATGATGAATACTTGGAGCAGGTGGATGAGTTTGTGTATCTGAGTAGTATGTTAACAAGAGATGGGAAAGAAGGGTGAATGCCAGTAACTCCATTAATGGAGGACTGAACGCCGTTGGCGCTAATAAAAAAATGTCAAAAGAAGCGAGGCTAGCAGTCCACAATGGAGTCCTGGTACCTACCCTGATGTATGGCAGTGAGGCATGGAACTGGCAGAGGAAGGATGAAAGTAAACTGAATGCTGTTGAAATGAGATCCCTGAGGCGTACGTGTGCTAAAACCATGTATGATCGTATGAGAAATGTGTATATGCGCAAAGAATGTAAGGCTGATGTAAGCATAATAAGTAAGATTAAGAAAGGGACCCTCAGATGGTTTGGGCATGTAGAGCAAATGGACGAAGAAAGTAGTGTAAGAAGAATATATGACGCAAATGTGAATGATAGAAGAAGTTGGGGACGCCCGAGGAAGACATGGCACGATCAAGTGAATCAGATTCTTGAGTCGGGCCATGTCAAAAGTCAGAATAATAGAAGAGTATGTCTGAGACGATGTATGAATGTGAGTGAGGCAAAGAGTGTGGGCCAAGACCGAGTTGTTTGGCGGTCCGTCCTCTCTGCCTACCCCTGCGGGGAAACGGCGTGATGGTTAGTTAGTAACAAAGTAAACTTGTATATTTCCCTTTGAATATTAGAGATGGCAGCACTTCCGTTTGTAACTTGCGCCTTGAGCAAGTATGTGTGACAGACGTTAGCGCAATAATAGAAGATTTTTCAAATATTATTTTTGAACTTACCTTTTACCTTTTTACCGTCGCTGTGTTATACTTTCTTCCTATGTTAACATATAAGGGAAGACAGAGGAAGAATACAAATCGTGTTTGCTTTATTCTGCCAGTAGAAGAATAGGTACTGGGAGGAGCGAGCACCCTGGGGCATCGTTCAAATTATTCGACTTTCTCTGGGAAATGAAATGCTCTTACGTTTAATGCCTACATTTTGTTCCTTTATGCTCTCGGATATGTTGTTTATTTTTTGTTTAAATTCTGAACAACAATGTAAACATCTTCATTTGAGATTTCGCTGGAAAAAAATGCGAAGACAGATGGTAGAACGTGCTTAGCAGAGATAAATTGCATCGTTCCCATTTTGTACATAACACTAATCGTTTGTTATATTATCCAGTCTAAAACAGTCAACATCATCTCAATATTTTAGTATATTAATAACGTAGAAAAGCGATTCAAATCTTGTTCACGAATCTCAAGGACGCTATAAATAAAACCAAAAGGATTTTTTCTCCGCATCCAGTCTTTTGATGTATTATCACAGGATTTTAATTAAAAAGCTGAAATAACAATTATACGAAAACGTACTCTTGATTTTCAGGCATTATTTACATGGTTTATTTAAAAGAATTTGGATAATTATGAACATTTCAGTTTTATGATGCTCCTGGCCTATAATGATATAATAACAGAATTTGAATAGAACTCGACTTAAAATATTAAATGAATTGTTAATTTTTTTAAAAATAAACCCGTCCCAAATAGTTTTGAGTATCGATGAAAAGGGTTAAAAGGTTAACGGTTGTGACCAGCTTCACAATGTATTTTTTTTACTAAGCTCCAGCTAGAAACCCCGAAGAAAAAAATCCATATCTTCGGTTATCTTTGGGAATGCTGTGTAGGGGGAGGGTATTTTTAGGGAAAGAAAGGAGAGGAAGTTCTGGAAGGGAAAAAGCATGAGCAGAGGGTAGGAATCTGAGTATTAATGTGTCCAGGAGAGACGGACCTACGAGTTCATCCCTTCCACTGCGGTGCAAGGCGATGGGTCGAGAGATCCGGCTGAAAGGGTCTAGATTATGTCTCTCTCATCCATTCTACCCCGATCTGGCCCGCCATTCAGAAGATGGGCATACGCATTCTTTGCCATGACTTAGACAAACCTTACTCACCCCTGCTAAGTCACCAAAAGTAGCGAACCACTTGTGGTGATCTATGAAAGGGGTGTTTAAACAAAGAGGCTTATGTCCTAGGGTTTTGATGGTTAAGTTTGACAAACCTTGCAAAAGGCTATATAACTTTTTTTTAGAAACATGCAAATAAGGAATGCCTCTGTCACAAAGATTTTTGGCTTTGCGTAGGGACATAATATGAAAAGAAATGAAGGCAATATTTTTAAATACTCTTGACTTAGTCTAAACATGTGATCATTTCCATCGGCTTGAGTGGGGAGGAGCAATGCAATAACATTTAAAAAAAATCGTTTTTCATCGACCTGCAGCCTCACAAGTCAAATGATCGGAAGGCAAAGTCATCTTTTGTAACATATACTTCCAGTTTTAAATATTGGGAAGGGGAGAATTTCAATAGGCATCGCCGGACTACTCACAACCTTATAAATATAATATAAATATATATTGTTCAATTTGGGAGGCTGGTATGGGTGCTGTCGCCCCGGTAACGATTTATTGGATTATCAACACCTCTGCCATCTCTGCCCAAGTAGCTCGCTAATTTATTTTTTATTTTTTTTATTTACATTTAAACCCGCTAAACTACTTTTGTAGTTTGTCAGCAGATTTTGGTGAATTAGCATGGATGCCCGGGTTAATGGGGTGAGGTTTGTCCGGATCCTGGCGACGGATGCGTCGGCCCACCAACTGCGTGGCAGGCCGTACCGGGAGAGACCGGTTTGAGAGAGATCTTTTGATGTATTATCTCCAGCAAGACTCTCGGAATATCCCCTTGCACCGATGTGGGCGGGATCGATTCATACGTCCGTCACTCCTGGACACACTGACCTCATACCTTTTTCCGTCCAAGAACTTTCCTAAAAAGACCCTCCACACAGCATCCCCAAAGATAGCATGGTCCCCGGAGCAATTATTTTCCTCAGGGGAATGGTAATTATTAAAAATAAACTCTATTAAAAATAGAAACAGGTGTATAGAATTAGGACGAGAACGCGTTATTTGGTAACAGACATGGCCTAATAGTTAAAGTTTAAACCTATACATGATTAAGACAACAAAAAACAAATGTGGGCACACCTTTTATCTATAGATATTTGCGTATTGAACATTAAAATCATTCTATTTGAGCTAGCATATCACCAAAAAGACCCGAATCACCCATTTAGTTGCATTAATCACCGAATAACGGGCATTTATCACGGCCGTGTGACTGACGGGCCTCTAGCGGAAAAAACTCTCCCTAATGTCGACAGCATCGATATTAGTATATGCCGCGGGATGCAGATGGCGTCTGACTCTGAAAAGGGTTTTTATGTGCAAATAATTACCAGGGTCATTAGGAAGTAAAAAAATGTGATGAATGGATTTTCGCGGTCCTTTATTTTTTAGATATTTTTTCAGACATTTTTATTTGAATAATCTAAAACAAAACATTCATGCAAGATTAGTATGATGAATTACTTGAAAAGCTGAACTATTTTTCTTTGAATCATTTTATTATCCTTTTAAAACCCGAATGAACATTAATTGCGGTTTTTTTTAATTTTTTTTTTTTTTTTTTTTTCAATTATTTCTGGCTTTCACCCTTCAAGGGTGTTCTAGGCCATCATTTATAATTACAGAGAAAGGAAATGTGAATTTATATATTAATTTTATTTAAATGTGCAAATTTCAGAATTTTATGGAAGATTGGAGTAGAGTTCAGACTTAGAAGAGATGAGATGTTGAATGGAGGAGAGGCAATTTTTGATAACGCTTGATAGAAGAGAGGATATTTATTTAGAGAGGGACAATCAAAAAATATGTGATCTAAAGTTCCCACATCTAGACCACAGAACGTACAATCTGGGGAGTCAAGCACATGAATTTTATAAAGGTGAGAAGGAACGGAACAATGTCCGATTCTCATACGAATAAGTAAGGAAATTTCTTTTTTGGAAAAATGGGGGAATTTTTGAAACCACGGTTTTGATGGGATAGTCCTTTGTATTGAGGCGTAGCGGGCACCCTTGGATTGACTAGCAATGTTCCAATACTCTGTCCAAACATTGCGGGATCTATCTTTGATGATGGAAAAAATATCAGACAGGGGAATATGGTTTACGAGGGTAACGGTAGGGTTAGACGCTCCTTGTTTTGCCAAGGAATCAGCAATATCATTACCCACTATGCCAACATGTCCAGGAATCCAAATCAGAGTGACAGTTTTTCCAGAGCTTTGAATGGAGGTTATCAATACTCGAATAAGACATACAAAGTGATCATCAGGATGAAGAAGAGGACTTGTTTTAAGTTTTTGGAGGGAACTGAAAGAGTCAGAGAGAACAAGAGAATGTTCAAAATTATTTTTTATTATATATTTGAGAGATTCAATAATCGCAATGCACTCGGCAGAAAATATTGAAAATTGGTTTGAAATTGAATAAAATATTCTTTCATTAGAATTATTGTGGTAAACGTTAATACCAATACCACAGTTAGGAGAGTCCGGAGATTTGGAGCCATCAGTAAATAAAAGAGAAGAGTTGGGCCATTTAGAAGAAATAATGTCATTGAACATATTATTGACAGTACGGGCTGGGAGATTGGAATGACTTTTAAGGATGCCGATCCCCTCTAAAATCGTTGGGGATAGGGTGACGTGACTATATTTTAATTTGTACAAAGGAAGAATATCATTTTTGATAATTTGAAGCTCTGAGAGAGAGCGAAAATTTTTACAAATGGCAGGGAGAGGTTTAGTTCGAGCTCTGATTGTAGATGAATGTGTTGAGTCGTTGAACAACGAGACTCTGGGAATAATCTGATGACTTTTAGAATTTAAACATTTAAGAACAAATTTGTCAGCAAATAATTGACGCCTTAAATAAAGAGGAGGATCAGAACATTCTACTTGAAGGGAATTGATGGGCGACGATTGCATCGCGCCAGTTATTATTCGCAATGACTTAGATTGAATTTTGTCTAATTTACTGAGTGCATTTTTGGATGCAGTACTAAAAAGTGGGCAGGCATAGTCGAGATGACTTCGAATAAGTGCATTGTAGAGCAACTTAATGCAGATAGGATGAGCACCCCACCAAACGCCAGTCAATGATCTGATAATATTTAAATTTTTTTCACATTTAGTAACTATATTATTAATGTGGGAAGACCATTTAAGTTTCCTATCAAATGTTACTCCCAAAAATTTTACTTCGGAAGCATTGGGGATTGGCGAGTTTTTAAATAAAATTTGAACAGGGGGATTATTATGACGATTTGAGAAGGTAACACACTGACTCTTTTGTACTGAAAGTTCAAGACCATTTAAAGTAAGCCATGTGCAAAGGGCATCCATGGCTTCATTAAGATATTTGACGGCGGATGGAATGATTTTGGATGATAAGAAGAAAGCTATGTCATCTGCGAACTCAACGACTTTTACTTGAGGGGGAATGGTGACATGCATATCGTGTGTGTATATATTATACAGTAAGGGGGATAATACATCGCCTTGGGGTAAACCCTTCCAAATTGACCTACTCTGAGGAGTAACATCTGGTAGCTCAATGAAAATTTTCCTATCGAGAAAAAGATTAATAATAGATTGGACAAACATGAGGGGTAAGCCAAGGCCTAAAAGTTTTTTTTTAAGAATTGGGATGGAAACATTGTCAAAGGCGCCTTCTATGTCTATAAAGACTGCAAGACATACTTCTTTGTTAGAAATGGATAAATTAATATCAGTGCTGATGATGGCAAGGTTATCTTGTGTAGATTTCTTTTTCCTAAATCCAAATTGGGATGGAGAGAGAAGATGATTACTCTCGACGAAAAATTCTAACCGGTTTTTAATTAATTTTTCATAAATTTTACTAAGGGTGGATGAAAGAGCAATTGGCCTATAGTTGGATCCAGAATTGGGTGATTTGTTTAATTTTAGAATTGGGATGATTATTTGAGAACTCCAGTCATCAGGTATTATGCCAGTCTGGAAGATTTTATTTAAGATGCTTAAAAAGTGATTTAGAACATTATCATTACTATTTTTGATAATGCTATAAGGTATACCATCTCTGCCTGGAGATGAGTCCTTGACTGTTGATAAACAATTTTTTAATTCAATTAAAGTGAATGGAGAGTCAAGCCAATGATCAGACATAGGAGTGTTGTGGATTGGAGTTATTTCATCTAAGTTAGGTACAGAAGGGGGGGCAATTTTGTCCAAGAACTCGTCCATCCATTTAGAATGAGAAGCTCGAGGAGATGTTGGACTGAAGGAGGATCGAAATCTTCGAATCATAGACCAAACTTCCGAAATTGGAGTGTTCGGAGATACTGAACTGCAGAAGTTGTACCACCCGGATTTTTTTTTTGACCTCAATACCCTTTTGGCATTCGCTTCGGCATTTTTGTATATGAGATAGTTCTCCATAGTCATATTGTGACGATAGGAAAGAGATTTAGCTTTCCGAATTCTCACTACTTTGGAACATTCCTCATCCCACCAGGGAGTTGGAGGGAGTTTTTTGAGAGATTTGGTTTTAGGGGGAGGATTTGATTTATTGATTGCAGTTACGAGCATTGATTTGAAGTTATCGTAGTCATCTTTGACAGATAATGTATCGGTATAGGATAAATTTTGTATAAACTTATCCATATGTGAGTTAAATTCGTCCCATTTGGTGTGTTTTGTTTTAATCTTTGTCGAAATATGGGACTTGTCTGAATGGAAAGAAGTTTGATAAGTGATGGTGATCGGGAAATGATCACTGGAGCAAGGGTCGGGGGACACCACCCACGAGGAGAGAGGTGCCAGATTAATAGAGCATATGGAGAGATCCACTGCACTGGGGTTTGTGTTGGGGCGAGAGATTCTAGTAGGAGATCCGTCATTCAAAAGAAAAAGGTTGGATTCATCTAGGAAATCCATCACACTTCGACCGTCTCGATCACAGAAAGCAGAACCCCAGACGGGAGAATGGGCATTAAAATCACCCAATAAAAAGAAAGGAGGGCTTAGTTGACGGACAATTTGCAACCACGCTTGTTTATTGAAGTGCGATGTTGGGGGAAGATAGATAGAAACAAAGGAAGTGTCCTTTATTTTAGCTGCAACCATTTGAAAGTCAGCATTGGGGGGTTTGATATTATTTATTGGGAAAAACGGAAGGGATTTTTTAATAAAAAGGGCAGCACCTCCGCCCGTACCTTCCGGGCGATCATCGCGGAGACAGGAGTACCCTCCCACATTAAAGTGGGTGGATGGAGTAAACCATGTCTCCGAGACAGCAGCCACAGAAATAAGGTTTGAATTTAATAGGTTAAGAAGGTTTGATTTGTTAGAAATAGCACTGCGGCTATTCCACTGAAGAATTCTGACATCTTGAAGAGCCATTTTGAATAAATGATTTTAATGTGGAAATAATAGAAGCAGCGTTGGACGGTAGATTAGTTTGAGAAGAAATTAGGTCAATTAGAAGCATAATAAGAGTTTGAATAAATGAAGAATTATCTTGGGAGAGTTGTTCAGAAAGCTTTTGATAGTTTGTTGAGGATGAATTATAATTGTTTGCGCACCCATTTGTGGCGTGTGAAAGAGGAGAACCATTGGGATTTAAGAGAAGTGAGTTGTGTTGTTGCTGATCGTATCCACGAGCCTGTTTAGAGATAGGATTTTTGTATGTGAATTTTGTTGAACGGGAAGATGTTGAGGAGGAGGCGAGAGGGTTGGATGAAGAGTTACTGGATAAAACCTCGGAAAATGATTTTTCGACAGGCGGGAATAATTTAGAAGCCTGCAGAAAAGACAAGTTCTCAGAGGCCATAGAAATTTTTATATTTTTTTGCCGAGATTGTTCGGGGCAAGAAGAGTTAATGGCGGAATGAGCGCCTAAGCAGTTAAAACATTTAGGTGAAGAGAGAGAAGAAATTGGTCAGCCGAGTGGTTTTCTCCACATTTGAAACATCTGGGAGGGGATCTGCATGCAGCTTTGGTATGACCAAAACGGCAGCAGTTGTAACATTGAGTGGTGGGATAAGTGTACATTTCAACTGGTAAGGAGTTGAAAAATAAATAAATATGGGAGGGAAGAGATTGTCCTTCGAATGTGATGACGACAGATTGGGAGGGCTTCCAGGAAACGATGCCCTCAGAGGTGTCCTTATAATTTAGCCTTCTGGCTTTTATGGGATTGCCGATATGTTGGGGGGTTGAAAGTGAGGACAGGATTTCTGGAATGGACAGATCGGTCGAGATACCCCTGACCAGGCCCATTCGAGTGACATTGAAAGTTGGGATGTACGCCTTGAATTTAGAATTTGATGAAATAAATATATTTTTGATAAAGTTGTTGGCGGCTGAACCTGACAGGAATTCAACAGAGATTCGGAAGCGACCCTCGGCTTTAACACCTCCAGGTTTAATCGAAAGGTTCTTGTTATTTGAAAGAAATTTACCAAATTCAAGAGGATGGATGGTTTTACCTTGTTCAGTTTTTTGCGCATATACAATGTAGGGGCCACGGGAATGAGTAGAGTAAAAGATTGTTGGAGGATGTTGAGGAAGAGCTGGAGGGGACTGAGAAGACAAAGGCGAATCATGTTTTTTTGGGGAAAGGGGACTAAATTTTCTTTTTTTAATTGAGGTTAGGATGACAGATTCATTGTCTGAAATGTTTGAATGTTCTGAAAAGTCTATTTTATCTGAAATGTCTCCATCTGGAGGGTCAGGAGGGGGATCTGGGGGCTTTGTAAGGGGTACAGGAGGGAAATCCTCCTCCATTGTTCAAAAAATTACAGCTAATATAAAAAGTGACAGAAGTAAAAAAATTATATAAATATCTGAAAATGAGCAGCAAGAAGTGACTCCTGGAAGATCAGGGGGGAGAAGATTCCAACACACTAAACTTTTTACAGCCAAAACACAATAAAAAGATTGGTTTAAGAATATTTTTTGAAAGAGCAAAACAAAAGAACTGATGACAGCCAAATGTTATTGTTGCGAGCTTTAATTTTATTGTTAACCTTAAAAAGTTAACTTACAGAGAAAATTCCCATAAATCTGAAAAAAGTGGGCTGAGAAGTGTGCAGGGAAACATATTAAGATTTTGGATTTTAATTAATTACTTGTTTTTTAAGACATACATTCATACCAACCATTCATACCAACCATACATTCATACCCCAAGTGGTGCGCTACGTTTGGTGACTTAGCAGGGGTACCCGGGATCATGGGGTTAGGTTTTTCCAGGTCTCGGCGGCCGATGCTGCGTGGCGGGCCGGATCGAGAGAGACTGGTTGAGGGAGGTCTGTTGATCTCTGCAGCTAGAATCCCTCGACCCATCGCATTGTGACGCAGGGGGAGAGATGGATTCATACGTCTGTCACTCCTGGACACACTGACTCTCAGATCTTCCCAGAAATTCCTTTCCTTTCTTTACTTAAAAATCCCTCGAAACAGCATCCCCTAAGATGATATAGGTCCTGAGAGAAATTATTTTTCTTAAGGCCTCCTGCGTGGAGCTAATGTAAAAAAAATCAGAGTGTGCAATTAACACGTGGTAGAAGTGAAACTAGAAAGTTGCTAGATGTCGCTTTCTTTTATTTTGCCTGTGTATTTAAAGTGGTTTAAAGATTGTATACTTATTTCACAAAAATAAAAATGTTTATTTTTTTGGATTTCGTAGGATTCGAACCTCCGTTCGCTTGATGTCGGTCTCTATGGCGGCTGACACTTGTCAGGCGCCCTGCCTACTGCGCTATGGGAGGCACGCGCCGAGGTGCGAATTTACCGCATAATTTTAGAACCGACAACCACCAAATAATAAATTTGTGACGCATTTCCGTTTCATCCGAATTTAAAATCACTAACGGCGCTAAAGAAGTTTCACTTAAAAAAATAAAATGCTTATATTATGATGCGAGTTATAGGTATATCAAATTGAATTATTACATGGTTATAGCAAGTCCATAGAATATCAGTCGGGAATTTCGCCTGAGATGTGAACGCTTCTATGACCATCCCGTGATTTTTCACGGGTCTGCGCTAGTTACATAATAAGACGCAGTATGATGACTTCACAGCGCAAAATGTAAAAATTGACAACACTTTGCAATCTCTGCGTTGAAACTCGAATTAGCGAAATGGCCCATCTACATAAAGCACTTGCATTTATCTCCTTCAACATTTCCTCCATTCATTCCTTGGAATTCTCCAATTCTCGTTTGTATGACTTTATTACAATTTTTCAGCATTATTACAAAAAACTACGAGTAGCAAGGGAGGTAGATCTATAAACGTAATACATAAAACTAGCTGAAACGGCCACGCGTCGCTGTGGTTAACTAAACATAACGGCATTTACTGGATGCTTATCCAACCTTTATAACCACCGTCATCTTTGAGTTTATCGCGACAGACTATATTAATAATACGTAGAGGTAGTGCGAATGATAATAATAATGTGCATGAAATGCTTGAGGTAACTAACGTATTTACGTTGATAAGGATTAATTAATACTGTATCTATCTAACTTTTCAAATAACGCATTGTACGTGACCATTTTTTTAGAAGAAAGAATGGGTATAGTAAGCTATCCCTAAAAGATAGATATATGCCATCGCAGACTTTTGTAGATCTATAAAGGAGGAATATCCCACCAGGTATTTTTTTGTTATATCTTAAAGGTATTAGGCAGTGTTTTTGATGAAAGCTCCCAGGCGGCATGACTTTTTCCGACACTTCCAACAATTATCGTTCTGTTTCAAATTATGTACCTAAACCTTCCTCACGAATCACTCTATCTAGTAGTGAAAACCGCATGAAAATTCATTCAGTAGATTTTGAGTTTATTGCGAACAGACAGACAGACGACGCGGAGGACTTTAATTTATAATATGTAGAGATGTAGAGAAGATGTAGAGATTATTTTAACGCGTCACAGTTTTTTCGACTTCTAAAAACATATTCAAAATTATGTTGCTCAAAAAGACATTCATTAAGTTTTTCTGCCTACCATGTTTAGTACAACATTTTTATAAATCTTTTGTGAATGCTACATAAGAATCCCAACTATCCAGAGCCAGTGAGACTATGGTATCCCCAATTTCGACCTCCAGTGAAACATATCACGGAAACAAAATATATATTCATAAAGGATAGAATATAGATCTGAACCCTGATTCTAAGTTTTATTATAAATCATCATTAAATAGTGTATAAAAATTGAGAAAGATTATTTTGTTTTAAGTGATTAAGTCTGTTTTTTTTTTTATTTAAAAGAAAAAAAAAAAAAATAACTAAGTCTGCATTTGAAAATAATATATTTTCTTTTCGACGTATACCAAATTCGAAAAGTAAATTTCTGATCATCTCTAAAATTGATATTTTTTTGTTTTGGAGGGAAATATTTTCAACTTCACAAATCGTACAATAATAATATCCTTTGATTTTTTAAGGGTTTGAGTTAGATAATTACCTAATAAAAAAAAACACACACACACACACCAACACTTTTCAAATAATTGTTAAATTATTTCGAATTTTAAAATTCGGTGATCGTATACACTACGATCGTATACCTACACTTGATGTCCCCTTTTCGCTTACAACAATATTATTAAAGGAATACAAAGCTTTTTCTCAGTAACGTTTCTCACGGATATTTATACCGGAAGCTTTTAAGGACAAATACTAGAGAAAAAAAAACATTTGTTGTAGATACAATTCTTTTATATCTCACATCATCATTTAATTAAATAAATCCATCCACCCATCGATACTTCCATACTAATATTATAAATGCGAAAGTGCGTGTGTTTGCTTGTTACGCTTTCAGGCCTAAACCACTAAACCGATTGTAATTTTTTTTTCACCATTAGAAAGCTACATTATCAGCAAGTAACATGGGCTGTGTATAATGGTAAGCTCTGGCGTTGTGAAATTTGTATAAATTAAAATGTGTGTATTTCATATATTTTAGCGGCATGGAGAATAGGCCCTGGAAAGGTGAGGTTCGCGGAGAGGGAAAAGACGAAGGAAGGGGACACACGGGAAAGGACATGCAGGGAGAACCAATTTATTTCTTTGAATGGCATTGCAACGCATGCCGGGTACCATCTAGTAATATTATAAATGCGAAAGTGCATGTATTTGTTTGATACGCTTTCACGCCTGAACAAATACACAGATTGTAAAAATTCTTTCACCAATAGAGAGCTACATTATCAACGAGTAACATAGACTGTAAATAATGGTAAGCTATGGCGTTATGTAATTTGTAAAAATGAAAATGTGTGTATTTCATATATTTTAGCGGCAGGGAGAAAAGGCAGGGGGAAGGTGTGGTTCGCGGATAGGAAAGAGACGAGGGAGGGGAAGGCGGGGAAGGTAGAAAGGAACGGGGACGCACGGGAAAGGACATGCAAATTTCTTTGAATGGCATAGCAACGCATGCCGGGTACCAGCTAGTATTAAATATTTGAAAAGTTAATATTTTATACAAATATAATATGTTTTGTATGTATAAAATATTAACTTAAGTAAGAATCGGGATACCTTTATCGGGCACAAGAAGGTATATATGACCAATGGTGATCTTAAATATAATATTTTGTAAAATACGAGTATGCACAATATGAATTTTGTATAAAATATTAACTTTAGTAAGAATCGGGACACCTTTATTACGCACAAAAAGGTATACATGACCAATCGTTAGTTCATATTTGTCCAACAGACTAAAAGTGACTTTAAATAAAATATTTTGTTAAATACGAGTATGCACAATATGAATTTTGTATAAAATATTAACTTAAGTAAGAATCGGGACACCTTTATTACGCACAAAATGTATACATGACCCATCGTTAGTTCGTATTTGTCCAACAGACTAAAAGTGACCTTAAATAAAATATTTTGTAAAATACGAGTATGCACAATATGAATTTTGTATAAAATATTAACTTTAGTAAGAATCGGGACACCTTTATTACGCACAAAAAGGTATACATGACCAATCGTTAGTTCGTATTTGTCCAACAGACCAAAAGTGACCTTAAATAAAATATTTTGTAAAATACGAGTATGCACAATATGAATTTTGTATAAAATATGAACTTTAGTAAGAATCGGGATACCTTTATCAGGCACAAGAAGGTAATACATACATGACCAATGGTGATCTTAAATATAATATTTTGTAAAATACGAGTATGCACAATATGAATTTTGTATAAAATATTAAATTTAGTAAGAATCGGGACACCTTTATTACGCACAAAAAGGTATACATGACCAATCGTTAGTTTGTATTTGTCCAACAGACTAAAAGCGACCTTAAATAAAATATTTTGTAAAATACGAGTATGCACAATATGAATTTTGTATAAAATATTAACTTTAGTAAGAATCGGGACACCTTTATCAGGCACAAGAAGGTATACATGACCAATGGCGATCTTAAATATAATATTTTGTAAAATACAAGTAAGTACGTATAAATGTAACTCAAATTCTTTACACAAATCATACAAAAAATACATTTTCTTTGCTTGTCGACGATACTTACCATGGTAACTTAAAACAATTATTTTGTTCTCTACATAATTTTACGAACAATGCTAAGGTTTATTACTTTTCCGTAAAAAACATAATTAATCATTCCACCCCTATTTGAAAAGTCTCCTTCATCCCCTTAAGTTTTCCACTCACTTTGTTGAAAAAATACTTGTCACCGATGACGTCACAGTTTTACCACTTAATTTAAAAAAAAACTTTGGGAACAGTGTCAGTCCTAAAATAAATTGTCGCACAATGTGCCGGATTTTTTCCGTAATTTTCTTTATCCATCTTTCTTCCTGATTGCAAATAAACGGGACGATTCATTACTGCGATTCATTTATCATGAAGAACACGGTGGACCCCGAAGGCTAGGTGCCGGCTAGGTCTTGCAGATACTATAGGAAAAATAATAACAAGTTTTTTTTTGCTGCTCCATAATTTTAAGTGTTTTGATATATTTCTGTGTGATCATATCATTGTTTTTTAATTCGTTATTTTATACGTTCATACACAGCATATCACAAAGTGTGATGTGACAATATAATCAATAAATATATATATATATATATTGTAACAGAAAGTGTACAATGTGCGCTCTGCTAAAACTCAAAACCGAGTCCCGGTCAGTGGCGACTCGTGACTTTTGGGTGTGCTAGGGTGCTAATATTAAAAAATGTCATTATGGGTCGATGTTTTGTATGAAGAAATTTCAGGAAATCCGTGCGGCTTACGGCCAAACTGAAACTTTCTGAAATTTTTCATACAAAAAACTGATTTTCTAAAAAAAATAATTTTTTTTTCGGCTACAGCAAAATCAATAATGCCATTTTTTTCTAATACCAGCCTCTAGCACACCCAAATGTCATGAGCCTCCACTGGTCCCGGTACGATGTACCCAGCCCTCTGCCCCCCATCATCAATAAGGTTTTGATGATGGGGGGCAGAGACTTGTCGAGCGCCTATCCCACTGCGTTATTGGAGGCACGCGCTGACACGCGAATTTACCGCATTATATTAGAACCGGGACCGTCAAATAATAAATTTTTATGACCCAAAGGAGTGTCACTTCAAAACACAAAGTTTTTCTTATTCTTATTTGGGTAACTTACAGTTTTATACACATATTTTCCACAAATTTTTCTGCATTTTTACTGGGTTGCATAAACCAGTGAAGTTTCCGCATAAATACATTAGTAAAAAAAGATACAAATGATTTCAACAGTGGTTTGCGTACAGCTGATAATTTAAAAAAAAACGCTGTGTCTTTTTCACACAGTGAAACACATATTTCTTCAATTTGATTTCACAAAAATACCAACCCATTTTCACTACATGCAAGACCCCATAAACTTCTAGCCCCTCGTTCCTGCTAGAGGCGGGAAACCGATCCAGGCGACCCAAAAAAGTTGACTGTTCCGTTCCGGGAAAAAGTGTTGGTTCCGTGTGAAACATGTAGTGTCTTGCTCACCGAGCGGGCGCGCGCGGCTTGGCAGTAGACACCATTCTGCAGACGCTAGGCCATTTATCATGTGACGGTGTTAGATGGAACTTATTGAATTCTGTAATAAGGTATACCTACGGCACGTAAATGATAATAGAAATATGCTATATACGTTATAGATATTAGATTATATTTTAATAATAATGTTTCAGAATAAAGATAGGATAGAATCAGAACAAGACACAGAAAATTTAAAAAAGTTAACTAGATTTTCTTCCAACTTGGCCATTGGGAACCACACTTTTTTGTAATTTTTATCGATCTCATATTTCAAATTCAGAAATAACAATATTATCCCCAACTATGTCAGAAAAAATATAGGTTTCAATGGTTGATTGGTAGTGTGTCCTGGTAAGACAAAAGATCCTGGACTCACGTCCCAGTTCCGACCGTTACCTCTTTATTTTTCTGATTCTTGTTTGGTTTCATATTTCGTTTAGATTTATCAGAATAATGTTCTTCAATGATATTCTACGTTTATGGGTATAACCAAAAATTATGAAAAAGTTTTACCGAATTTTATTTTATTTTATTTTTTATTACTGGACCAGGTATCTTTCAAAAGTTGGTTTATAAACCGGTGCAATTCGAAATTCTTTGCGGTTGGTAATATTGCCAGTACGTACTCGTATATATTGTATCCTTACAAAATGTGGTATTGCTTTGTTTTTGATTTTGTTATTGAGAGACATCGATCAGGTATATATGTCACAAGCTTTGAACGTTCGATGATGACACACAGGAACAGGAACACACCAGTCAAACGTTTTTATAACATGTTGACTCATTCGCTCTCGGTTGTCACTTTCATACATTGAGATCAAGTTTCCTTAGACTTTAGACAAATATTGTTTCATTAAATGAAAATGTGGATAGTACCTAAGCACAGCACTCAACAGCCAAAAAAACATTATTGTAGTATGGCAAAACTGGCATTCTAGTGTCGTCTACCGGCCGCTGTCAGAAAGGAAAAATTCTAAAATTCATTCTTGGTTATTCACTGGTTTGGACTGCTGTGTGGGGGGATTACTATCCTCATGTTTTACCCTCCGGTAGAAATTTATTGTCGTATAATATAATTTATAATTTGAAATATACCGGAGTCAAACAAACGCAAATTCAACTTATTATTTCAAAGCACCTGTGACATTCCCAAATAACCTGGAGGATCGGTGGTAAGTTATCGATTCCCCACCTTTGTTATAAAAACAAATCACTATGTAAAACATCACTATTTAATCAAAATTATCTACATGTTTCAAATCCGAAGGTTAATTAGGTTATTAGTTAATCATATACTGGCATGGAAACTTTTGGTTTTGAAACATGTACATAGATAATTTTGATTAAATAGTGGTGTTTCATAAAGTGATTTGTTTTAATTTTATTAAAAATGACGCCACAAAGAACATTTGCAAAGATTGAAGAAAAAAATTACGTTTGTTTTTATTTTTAGCTTAATAAGTAAAACCTCAAATTGTAATATACATATATATTAGCAAAACTCAATCGAAAATAAAAAAAACAGAAAAGTCAGAAAAAGATTAGGTCCTTAATTCGACTTTCCAGTCCCAGGGGTGCAATATCATTTTCTGATTTTTCTGTTTCCAGATTTTCGATTGAGTTTCTCTATTGTTAACTTCACTTAATTTAAAAAAAATATGAATTTACAAAAAGTTTAATAAGTTCGTTTTTTAGTTTCTCTTTGGTAGCCTGCACAGAAGTAAGAAACTACAAACAGACAAAATATGATTTATATTTGTTGATTTTTCAATTAATTTGAGCTTTCTTATATTAGCTCCACATAGGAGGCCCTGATAATTTCCTTCAGGATTGTTTTATCTATGGGGATGATATGTGGTGGGTTGTGATTGTAGTTAATCTAACGTTTTTTGTATTCTTCGTCTCACTACCATGTATTATTATAATTTGGGAGGCGGGAATGGGTACCGCCGCCCCGGGAACCTTTATTGGATAACCAACACCTCTGCCATAGGTCACCCCAAGTGGTTCGCTACGTTTGGTGATTTAGCAGAGGTGCCCGGGTTCATGGGGCGAGGTTTGTCTAGGTCTTGGAGGCGGATGACCAGGACACAATGAACCCCAGATTCCTACCCATCCCTTAAACCCTTTTCCTTCCCAGAACTCTCCTTTCCTTCCTTTCCTAAAAAAAACCTTAACACAGCATCCCAAAAGATGACATAGGCCCTGAGGGATTTTTTTTCCTCAAAAAAAAAAAATTAATTAATGTTTAGAAACTGATTACCGTTGCTCTCTGTAGGGTAAAAACTAAGAAGCATTAGGTTTGGAGCTTGACTAAACCCTACTGTCATTATATATTGTTAATTATTTGCTAATATGATCAAGCAGTTCTCTCCCAATCGGCAATGAAGAGTGTTATTGTGAGCTATTTACAAATATACTGACAGATTATTCGTCGTTGTGTTAGATTTTTGTTGTTTTTTAGGATTCCTTAAGTTCTTCTTCTATCTAATTCGTAAGCGGGATAAGCAGGACCTTTAGACATGAACACCTAAACCTAAGCCGTAGAAATAAAAAGTGCAAACTCATCATGTAAACGTGTTACCGTAAAATAAACTCAGAATACTTGTAATAAGTGCAAAATCGTCATGTAAACTAAAGTTATATTATATTATAATGACTGGTCAGTGGTTGAGTGGGCATAGCGCTTGGGTCCCACCCGAGCGTCGCGTGTTCGATTCCTCGGCTGTCTAAATCCTCCATCACAACACAAGCAACATTTTTCGGCTTTCTGTGGTGGTAGTAGGAGGTTTTCTAACATTGTTGGGTTATTCGTAACCCGGGAATGTTTGTCTTTCTTTAAAATAAAAAAAAGAATATTGGAAAATAAACTCAGAATGCTTGTAATAAGTGCAAAATCATCATATAAACGTCTTATTGTAAAATAAACTCAGAATACTTGTGTAACAGGGCGTGTTTTTTTACTGAATGTGTCCAGAAAACTTATCAATTTAATTTTTTCATCTTTTGTGATTATAAGTTTTTTGTTGTTTTTTTAACTACTGAGCTGTAATTGCTTTAGGCTAGATTTAGAGGTTGTTTTATGTTTAAAAATCAAATTAAAAAAACTGACATGAAAAAAATACTATGAATCCCATTAAAAATCTCGTTACTTTTTGAATATCAAAACTTTTATTGGCAATCGCATGGTATTTTTTGTTCGTTGATATACCGAAACAATATTTAAAAACAAACGCATCCAAATTATGCGAGCAATTCCAATTTGCGACCAGCAATTTCTCTGCGCATACATTGCCATTAAATTTGTATTGTACCTGTGACGTCACGAACGCCACAATTGATGACGTCATTAAACTGTAAATCGTTGGTCAATAGGAATCGCTGCAGTGCATTCTACCATCATTGTATTTATGTGTTCATAAAGGGCATATCACGGTAAATAAACTGAAAAAAATAATGCAATTCCTATTATATTGCTAAAAAGCCGCAATAAATTTTGGAATATAATTAATAATAAATACAATTAATAATGGTTACTCCTTGACATAATCTATAAATTTGGTTACTCTCCGCAGGGGTAGGAAATTCGTTTTTATTCTGAGAAGGCGTACAGAAGTAAACATACTATTTTACAAACTTTTCAGTAGACAAAAAACCTTTTTCGCCGTGTTTCGTAACTAAAATTAAAAATCCAAGAGAGCAACAGCAGAGGCCAATTTGGATAACGATGAAAGGAGGATTCTGAATGGTTGAAATTTAAAAATGGGGGTTTTGTTCCTAATCCTTTTAAAATAGCTGTTATTTTAGTTGAAAAGAGGAATTTCTGCTTTTAAAAATCAATTGTACTGGAAGGATGCTTGCAATATCATTTGAAAAATAAATTTAAAAAATTGCAAAGTGGCAGGTTTCCTCCTGTAAAAACGTCTCGTTTGTTGTTATCAATTTACACAGAGAAGAGTGTATGTGGTGAATGAGCGGCGTGGATTTGATTTTTAAACAAATCGACGGTGTTATGCCGTGTTGCACTACCTCCTTCTTTAGCCAACGTTTCGGACAGTTTTTCAGTGTCCGAAACGTTGGCTAAAGAAGGAGTTAGCGCATCACGGTATAACACCCCAAAAAAAATAACGAAAATACTGTTGGCCGTGAAAATCTAAAAACGTATCAGTTTTATTGACATTCAGAATAAGAGGAAAATAACTGTTTATTTTGATATCGAAACACTGGGACACTAGTGCAACGACGGGGACATCAGCTAGTTATTGGTATTAGTGTAGGATCCCGATATAAAACGACCTTCACCGAGATGTTTTTTTGATGAAACGTATTTTATATTTAATTTAATATGTCAATAAATATATTGCATATGGGTTGCCTAACAAATTTTAGTGGAGGGTATGTTAAATTAATAATTTAAAAATTATATTTTTTTAACATTTCACGGGTTTGATTATTATTAGATAAATTCTATACCAATCGAAAGTATAAAGCCCATAGAATATGCAAACGTTAGGTTACCTATTCTTTTCCGGTCATAACTCTCGGGTAGCCAGGACGTATAAACAGGTAAATCGATACTAGCATTTTGCACCGGTCTGATTATTATTGAATTAAAATTAAATGAAATTAAAGATTATTTCATTATGAACACGGTGGTATCAAAATATACACACATAAATAATTAATTGATTAAAAAAAAATTAATAACTATTCCTCTATTTTAATAATAAATTACTCCAAAATGATGCACACCATATACGAGTCTATCGCTATTCTTTTCATTTTCAAGAACAAATAGCATGCACTCTCTCTTTAAATGGACGAATTCCAAACAGCTGCTATGCTGTGTCCTTTTCTATCTCATGGGATGGTTGGTTGGGACCTCTCAGTCGCACACATTCACTCAAACCGGTGAAATGTTTAAAAAATATATATTTATATTAATTAATCATACCCTGGACTAAAATTTTTTAGGCAACCCATATGCAATATATTTATTGACATATTAAATTAAATATAAAATACGTTTTATCAAATAAACATCTCGGTGAAGGTCGTTTTATATTGGGATCTTAGACTATAAATAAATTAAGGAAGGGACGCTTAGGTTTCAACACGTACTTCAGACGGACAGAGAAATAAGTACCAGGACAGCATAACTCATAACTAAGTGACGAAGTTGGGAACGTTATTTGGTCACACATGATTTTAACACACGTAGGCCTTAGGGTTCTCAAATACACTACATTTAGTTTTCTTTAGTCCTTCCTCTGTCAATGCTTCATTGTCATAAATCAGAGCTCCGTTACAAACCAGAAACCATATAAACTTGTTAGTTTTAAATGGGCAAAATATTCGAGTAGATAATTAATTTTAGAGGCGGGTGTGTGATTCTCGGTTACCGCTCCGGGAATCATTTATTGGATAGCCTACACCTCTGCCACAGGTCATCCCAGATTGTTTGCTACGTTTGGTGACTTAGCAGGGGTTTCCGGATTCATGGGGTGAGTTTTTTTTTTTTTACAGTGAATACCGCACAAGAATCTCAACTGCTCCCGTCTGGAGCCAGTGAGACTATGGCATCCCCAATTGGGGTATGTTGTGAGGCTGAAGGTAGTGGGGAGGGGAAGGAGGTGGGGTAGAGGAAGGTTGGGAAGTACCTGGCTATTCAGATCTGGTCACCAAACACGGCTAAAGCCATTTTCAAGCAACGTTTCAATTCTGAATGGTGGTCTTACACCAGGGCGATACTGATAGTATCTTCCGCTCTGGAACATGCCGCAAATATACTATATATTATTTTTAATGAATTAATTATGAAATAACACAAATTAATCAAATAAAATTTATTTGCGCATGCCGGGTTCGAACCCGCGACCTCCGGATTGTGAGTCAAGAGGATGTCTAAACCAATTGCCTGGCAGACCGGATCGGGAGAGACTGGATGAGGGCGAGCTTTTGACCTCTCCAGCAGGACTCTCTCGGAACATCGCCTTGCACCCCATTAGGATGAATTTATATGTCATTGGACTTACTGACCCCCAGATTGCTATCCCTCATACCTCTTTCCTTCCTAGAACTTTTCCTCTTTATTTTCTCAAAAATACCTTTCACACAGCATGCCCTAAGATGAAAGTCTTTTAATAATACTGTACAATAAATGCATTTAGGTATGTATAAGGCACTTGGAATATAATATTAATTTAATACTCCCCATATTTTATTGATTTTTTTGTTTAAGATTGATACCATAAATTCATTCCTCGATCCATTTCTTTATTGCGCATTTTACTGTCTGCGCATAAATCGTAAGTGTAGTTTATGTGTGTAATAAGCAGCACATTTATATTTATGGGGCACATTACATCGACACGAGACAAGAAATGCATAATACTTAACAACCCGGACCCATAAGCTTGTTTGAAAGCTACCTACAACATTACCAGACGTATTTAATGACGTATGCGGGTTCCTGACTTATTAAGATTACCTACAAAGCGTCTATTATGTAACTACTGGACCTTTGAAACTATATTTATTTAAAAAAAACCTTATCTACCCATTTCTTACTTAACCAGCCTATTTTATAGCACTGCACTGAATGATTTTTTTTATTTTTTTTTAATTAAATACAATAATTTTACATATTCAGCGGTTTTTATACGTGATTTTTCACTAAAACGGTGCTCTACATATTATCCAATTATTATTATTATTTGAAATTTTAGATGACAAAGTAGGCCTCTCTGGATGCCTTATTGTTGCCAAAATTTGAAAAAAAAAATTAAAAAAAAAAATTCAATATAAAAACAATCAGCGAATATTATAAGGTAGGTACGGTTGTATACCTATAGTAGGTACGGTGCCCGGGTTAGAGTGTCCAAACTTCGGAAGGTGATTCTACACGAAAGTATAAGTAAAAAAGATAAATAACTTTTTTCGAAAATACAACGTTTTATGCTAGTTTTCGGGTAAAAAAGTTGAATTATTTGTGTGAAAAAAAAAATTCCGGAGGTATGTGCACTTTACCCCCGGACGCGTATTTACAATCTGCGTTTTTTTTTTCGAAGTATAAAAAAACGCGGTCCATCTTCTCTGCTAACCCTTCTATAATTACGGTCGTCACTCTCACAGAAACAGATAGAGCAAAAAAGCGCGTAAGGCGACTGAAACGAGGTAGTGTTTGTAAGGTGTGTTATGAAGATATTTAGCTTTCACATTGGAAGCTAAAATGTTAGGAATATAATACATGGAGAGCATGAGATAAGTGTGATTATTACTAAAATTTATATCTCAGTGTGGACCTTAAGCAGGCGGCTGTGTAATACTTGGTATGAGGATAGGTTATTTAAATGAAATAGTATAGTGCTTTGACACAGTTAAATTCATTTATTAATTAAGTACAAATAATAATCAGGGCTAGACTAAATTCTGAATGGGCATATTATGGAGCGTTAGTACCGTTTAATCTTGAGGAGTTGATGAATGGGTGAATGCCATATGTAGGCGATCCATGCTGCTGCTTGCTGCCTTCGGAGATGGGCAGTTAGCTCCCTCCGCTGCTGACACGTGCTGAACGGCAGGCTGGAGCGACGAACAGGCCTCCAGTCCCGCGGTTTCCCAGCGACGTCCCGTCCAAGGGCGGTTGCCAGCCAGCCGACTATGTTGATGACGGCCAAGGTGGGCGATCTTCGGCCGCATCCCTGCGAGCACCTCTGGCTCCAGGTATAGTCGGAAGGTCTTGTCATGACTGCGTCTGCAGATGCTGGATGTGGTTTTAATCCAGCAGAAATAATGTGCTCCCATGGTACTCCGCTGCTGATCCAGGATTTTAATGATTGTCCTGATGGTCTTCAATAATGGATGCCGCTGGTGGGAGCGGATTTATCAATCTTCACATGTTGTTAAAATAATGGCGAACTATTACTATTTGATTACGTCGACCCGCCACAGGGACAGTGGCCGTGGTCACCTGTGGCTGCTCAAAGAATGCCGAGCTCAAGGCCAGTGCTGCCTAGTGAACCCCTCTGTGCAGATCCTCAGTATCACCAACTGAGCAAAGGTAAACATTTCAATGCTATCAATATAAAGATGCTGAATGTTAACAAACTTCACACCAAAAGTACCCATACACAGATAATTCACTTGTTACATTATTTTTTATGTAATAGGTGATTTATGCATTACATTCCCTACCGCATTTCAGTCGGTAGCGCGACTGAAACGTAGTGTTTGTAAGGTGATTTATGCATTACAATCCCTACCGCGTTTCAGTCTGCAGCGCGACTGAATCGCGGTAGGGATTGTAATGCGTTTCAGTCTGCAGCGCGACTGAATCGCGGTAGGGATTGTAAATACGCCCCCCGGACATCTGTTTTGTAATGTTATTTTTTATAACGTACATATTGTATTCTTTTACCAACATTTTTTTTTGTAATATCGCCTTTTTTGTTCTTCAATCCATCTTTTAATTTTGCATTTGAAATTTTTATATGATTTCCACATATTTTGTATTGAATGATTCTATTGCCTGGTAATTGTGGTCCAAAGCTTGGATCCGTCCGTATATTTTTTTTACGTTAGCTCCATCTAATTTCCTAAATAATAAAATAATTACCTATAGAGCCTTTGTCAACTTTGGAGATGCCTTTTTAGGAAAGGAAGGAGTGTTCTGGGAAAGAAAAAGGTATGAGGGGTTGGTAAGAATCTGGGGGTCAGTGTGTCCAGGAGTGAATCCTTTCCTCCCACTGCGGTTTAAGAGCCTGTAACCAGCGGCCGAGAATTTAAACTTCATCGAATCGATGATCTTGCAATCGTACCCTACAGTACAGGGCGGTTCCGATGAGAAAGATTAATTATTCTCCATACCAGCATTAAAATTTGCTTTGATTAATTCCTACATTAAAAAATGCTCGTGATGAAAAAACTATTAAAATTATTTACTTTTGATTATTTTTTGATCATAAGTATTTATAATTTTTGAATAATGTAGAAGGAAATAAGATATTTTTAAATATATTAGTTTGTAAGACCGCAAATAAATAGTGGGCGAGGATATATTTTTTTAATGATTTTATTTGAATAAAAATAAAAATTCTGAAAGTAGCTTTAGCAAATAATTTATTGATTTTTTTTACTGCATGATTATATGATTTGAAATGTATGTTGTATTATATAAAAATTTGTTTGAAAATTGAACAAATCTGCCGACGACCTACGGTAAAACCTTATTGATCTAAAAATAAACTTAATTTCTCAAAATTAAAAACAAAGCCTTGCTAGATAAAAGAACAGTCTTTCGTAATTAATTTAGATTTTTTTGTGGAAAAGAGTCAAAACGTCTAAAATTTGATTTAAAAATGACATATTTCCGGCTTTGTCTGGTTATTCCCTCTTAAGGCGATGTTCCCAGAGAGTCCGTCAGGTGAGCAGACACATCCGCTGCCAACACCTGGATAAGCATAACTTTATGAACCCAGATACCCCAGCTAAGTCACTAAACGTAGCGAACCACTTCGGGAGACCTACCCATTCGCACAACAAAAAACACCGGACTTTCATCGCAATCGGATGAACGGTTTAGGAGCGTATAAAGGGCAAATAAAGAAACATTAAAAAATAGAAATATTAAAGAAACATTCATTTCTACAAGTTAACTAACAATTTTATTTTAATTACACTCAAGCGATACCGTAGAAAAAGCTTCAATTTATCCAAAGTATATTTTTTTCGTATTCGTAATGCACACTGATTTGCAGTAAAGATTAATCGAAAAAAGATAGTGCTTCGATTAAATGGCACATCCCTTGTTACTTTGTATTATCTTTGGAAGGTCAAACAAAAGAGCACCTTTGCAGTAAAAAACACAGATAATATAAAACAACGAAAATCCTAATCCTGGCTAAATCGTTAAGTTTAAAGCGCGGCTTAGGCAGGATCAGAATTGCGGGTAGCGAGTAGAAGGGAAGGAATTACAACTAGGGAGCGTGGGCTTAACCGGGTGGGAAATTTCCAAGTCCCCGTACGTGTCCGGGGTAGCAAGATCGGACTGTTGGCTCGCTAGTTAAGGGAGCCCATCTTTAGGAAGAAAAACGTGTGGTTTCGCTGGTTGGTGTTGCATTTGTGTTTGGTTTTATTTGTTTGTGTTAGGGACATAACGATTTATATGATGACTCCATAGTTACCTAGCCATGTAACTACGGTTACCAGGTTATAATTAGTATAAAAATTATAATTTTTTGTTCATTATTTGCCAATTTCAATTTTTTTAATTTTTTATACGAATACCTCACGAGAGTCTCAACTGCACCGGTCTGGAGCTAGTGAGTCTATTACATTTCCAATTGGGATATGTTGTGAGGTTGAAGGTAGTGGGGAAGGGAAGGAGATGAGAAAGAGGAAGGTAGGGAAGTACCTGGCTATTAAGATCTGGTCACCAAACACGGCTAAATCCACTTCAAGCAACGTTTCAATTCTGGATGGTGGTCTTACACCAGGGCGATACTAACAGTATCTTACACTCCGGAACGTGAGGCAAATACACTCTAAGTATATTATTTTTTATGAATTAATCGTGGAATAACACAAATTAATCAAATAAATTTATTTGCCCACGCCCGGATTCGATTCCGCGGCCTTCGTGTAGCGAGTCGGGCGCCTTACCGCTAGACCACGCCGGTCGTCGAAAATCGACTTCAAAATTGCCAGTTAGTTGGTATATAAATCTAACGAATTTATATATATTTACAGTTGTGGCGACCAGAACAAATCTTCGCCACGTACATAACTGCCGCATTGGTCGCCCTATTGTAAAATCTAACGCAGTGCCACTGGACTCCAATGAACATTCAGGATGTATCTACCTACCTGCTTACACCGCGCAAGAAGACACCGGCACATATCTACCTACAGCCGATAATAACTACCTAGCCGGTCAATTATTCTACCACTTACTCAAAAGGCCTCAAGTCAACACACACTTACGAGCACAGCAGCGAGAATCTTCGTTAGATTTCCAAACCTTGCGCGCATTCACGGTTTACCTGGCGATTCTGGAAAGTTACTAAACAAGTCGGCCGTGCTATTTAAGGCGGCTGCCATCTCTATACAGCTCAGTCGTTAAGTCGCCTCTGCAAGTCACACACACAGTAATACAGTGCCCAGTTTATCGGTGAATTCGCTCCAGTGCGGTACCCCCCTACCGGCCAGCCCCACTGCGACTCAGAGCCGGAACCTGTGCCGGTGCGCCCACAGCCTTCGAGGACCCATCATCTCGCAGCTAACATGGTCCACCGCACCATCAGCTTTGGAGAATCATTTGCCCGCGACAACAAGGCCCGCCGCGTCTTCTGTCTAGGGTGCAGCAACATCTCAGGCTTATCGAAGCCCGTCGCGCTTCACTACCACTGAGACTTCTTTCTCCTCACAAGGTTCACCGCTGTCCATCTCCGCGACTCAAAGCGTCGAGCGACATCCTGGACGACATGGTCTTCTCCACCACCACGGTGCAGAGCTACATGCTGGTGACATGCAGACCCGTGGTCTGCTCCACCACAGCATCATCGACCTTCATCATCAACATCACTGC
Organism: Limnephilus rhombicus; assembly: GCA_929108145.2. NCBI lineage: Eukaryota > Metazoa > Arthropoda > Insecta > Trichoptera > Limnephilidae > Limnephilus > Limnephilus rhombicus. Next base: position 9,853,347 of record OV815284.1, on the reverse strand, counting down.
CAACACCACTTCTGCTTGCACTCACTACTACTCGTGTCTACACCATCTGACCATCTGCTACGTAACTACAAATCAAAGACTTCGACTCACTACTTCGACTGACGCCTTTCATTTCGACCTCCGTCTCTGCCGATCCGCAGTCCCCTCACAGTAAATGGCTACAATTCTATTATAAATAGGTAGCTGGGTTACCCGACTTCATTCAAAACAATATTCAGTGTTCTGGAATGTTCCACAATGATGTTCCCTACTTCCGAACATTCCACGACATACACGCGCCACTCCTTCCAGAACTTTCTAGAGCTCTGTCGAATCTTCTAGATCTAAAACTTTCCGGAAGACTGTTCTAGAAATGTCAAGATGACGAAACTTCCAGCCCTTGTGTCTTCAAAAGCATGCCCTTTAGCTAAAAACGAGAAAGGTCATCCAGGAGGGAGATAGAGATCTACCACACCATATAACTCCCTTGATCGTACCGGACTCGTTTCTGAGTTTGTATTTGACGCACGCTTTTTTGGACTATCTTTTATAATACATATTGATTACTGATGTTTCTGATGTTTTAAATATGTCTCTTCTAAATAATAATAATAATAATAATTGGATAATTTGTACAGCGCCGTTTTTGTGAAAAATTACCTCAAGGGCGCTTTACAATTCATTATGAATCTGAGGCTCTATCTTATTTTATTATTTACAAATGGATACAGAAACATACTTTCCTGCAGGACACTTCCGATAAAACACACTTTGTTAGAAAGTTTATGCTTGGGGAAGATACGACTTTGCACGCGGAGGACATTATATTCAAAACACTAGACATAGCATGACTACCTTTGCTAAAGTAAAAAGTTTTTTTTATAGTGATACCTCACAGGAGTCTCAGCTGCTCCCGTCTGGAGCCAGTGAGACTATAGCATCCCCAATTGGGGTATGTTGTAGGGCTTAAGGTAGTGGGGAGGGGAAGGCGTTAGGGAAGTGGAAGGCGGGGAAGTACCTGACTATTCAGATCTGGTCACCAAACATGGCTAATGCCATTTCAAGCAACGTCTATTCTGAATGGTGGTCTTACACCAGGACGATACTGACCGTATCTTCCACTCTGGAACGTGCCGCAAATATACTATATATTATTTTAAATGAATAAATTGTGAAATAACACAAATTAATCAATAATATTTAATTAAATGAAGACAATATTAGCGAAACTCAATCGAAAATCTGAGACAGAAAAATCAGAAAAGATATTGGCTCCACTGGGACTCGAACCCAGGACCCTTTGCTTACATGGCAAGAGCTCTACCGATTGAGATACGGAACCCATATGAAATTCGATCACTTTTAACTGTATTCGATCACTCTTAAGACATAAAAAAACCATCTCTTAATTATATACAATTCTTAATGTTCTCAAAAGTTGTCTTGACAGAAGCAAATTCCCTTGATATCTTGAACGAAACCATTCCTTTGTTAAGAATATTATGAACTAAATATACAATTTGGCTGTCCTGAAACGGGTATTCTACCCAGTTGGACAGACAAAATATCTCATTGTAATGTATTGTAATATGTATGCATATGTAAATAAATAAATAAAAATAAATAAAAGTTAAAATAATTGTCAAAGTTTTAATTTTTCAAGATCCCCCTAGGACCACCGTATGTACGGTGAGTCGTGTGACGTCATCACTCCTGAAAAATTACTATAGGATTGGGCAATCAGCTGATAAAGTGCTGCCATTTTGAATAGCGTTATTCGAAGCATTCTCCCTAGAAGTAGCATTACTATTTTTTTGTGCAGTTGTTTTTCAATATTTTAAATCATAGAGATAAACTAATAGAGATACCTCTATTTTTGATACTGAATTATTTAGGCTTAAATATTGTTTCAATAAACACAACGACTAAATCTCTATAAACAGTATGAAATAACGAATAACATGAAATTTTGTTAATACTGATGGCTTATATCATACCTACATAATCAAAGATTTCAATACAATGACTGGTGACGCGTGAAGTCAGCACTAACCATTCAGTAATACCAACTTAACAGTGTGTTTTGACGAGAGGTTTAAAAATGCACTTTTTAATAATTTTTAAAGTCAAGCTGGAATATTTGAAAACATAATGTTATTTTGTCGTCCAAGGCGAACCGTACAGGGTCCGCAGATAATTTAATAGTACCTACACAACTGCTAACCCTGTACAAATCGCCAATGCGCCCTACGGTAGAGCAACCTTTGGTCTGAAGCACCAAAATACCTGAAATTCCCCTCGACCGGGTCGGGCCGCGCGGTTCGTTTAGTCAGATTCTTCTATCTTAATATTGGATTGCAATTTTTGGAGCACAGGCACAGGGTGGGAATGCTTTCCTTGTTATACCGATATTTTAATGGAAGATGTACTGTGGAATTGAGGAACTACAAAGATACATTGATTGTGCACGGTTGACATTTGCGAACGGGTCGCTTCATGAGTTCAACTGCTCGGCTGTGGAACGATTTGCCGACCTCTGTGTTTCCTCCTTCCTACAACATGGATCTCTTCAAGACCCAGGTTCTCTTTTTCCTTTCCACAAAAGATTCTCTACACAGTAACGCACAGATACATAGGCATTGAAGGAAATTATTTTCCTCAGAGCCTCCTCTTTGGAGTTAATGTAAAAAAAGGACCGCCGGATCAAAAAATTATTGGGAATTTTTCGTTAAAAATAAATATGCTCTACTTATTGACATACGCATAGCCAACATTATAGCCAACGTCCGTTGAATGGACAGGGCACAGAAGAAGAAAATACTTATTTTAATAAATAAGTTTAAAATTCAGATGTTATCAACAGACGAAAATCAGATAAATGAGGAATGGAGGTTTCAGATAAATAACTGGAAGACAAAATAGAATATTATCATAGGTGCTCTTAGTTTTCACTATTTTACTACTATCGGCTTTATTTATTGTCAGTGTTTCTTAATATCTAAATCATCGAATAAAATAAAAATTTATTATTTTTTATGTGAAGTCAACAAGACTATGGCATCCCCAATTGGGGTATGTTGTGAAGCTGAAGGTTGTGGGGTGAGGAAATATATGCGGAAGAGGACGGTGGGAAGTAACTAGCTAATCAGATCTGGTTACCACACACGGCTAAAGCTATTTCAGACAAAGTTTCGATTCTGAATGCTAGTCTTACAAGAGGGCGATACTGAGAGTGTCTCCCATCTGGAACTGGAATATTAATTTGAGAATGAATTGTGAAATAATAATAATAATAATAAATAATAAAAACGTTTATTCGTCAATAGATTTTTTTTTACAATATACATTTTTTTCTTTTATCTTTGATTTTTTTGATGAAAAGGTCACTGCTCAGCTACAATTCAGGATTTATCCAGGAAATCGGCTGGTTTTCAGTAGTGCCTCCAATATAAAAAACAGAAAATAAAATAAATTAAAAATTTATATAAAATAAAAATAAAATTAATACAAATAAATTAAATTAAAAAAATATATATAATCAAATCTCTAATTCAACGCACACATGATAAATAATGGAAATTAAAATAAAAAATAAATATTTAATTAAAAAATAAAAATAAATTAATTATGTAAACCGGAATTCAAATTAAAGCCAAAAATATTAATATTAAAACTCCAATACAAAATAAAAACGATTCAAATAAAATATAATCAATTCAAATAAAATCAAAGTAAAAAAAAAATAAAATCAAGTATAAAATATAATCAAAAATATTATCAAAATAAATTATGTAATCAATTCGTAAATAAAAAAAACACAAATAATCAAAATTATTTGCGCACGCCGGAGTTTGAGCCCGCGATCTTCTATTCGAAAACACACTTGATAAAATGTATTGGCATGTTTCACTTATGGAAATGATATAAAAAGCCCTATATTTTGTGATGAAAATGACATAGTGAGCTGAAAACAGGCGTTAACATATACACATCGAGGTGGACAAGATTCTCAAATTTCATTACACCGGAGCTCATCGTTTAAGAGTTTTGGGAAGGATAGACAAAAATATTTTAGTATTAATAATAATACTAAAAATTAATGTAACTACTCGTAGAAATATCACATTTGTAAAATAATCTTAATATATAAAAATAAAATTTTCTTTTTTTGTCCCTTATGCGTTCCTAAACCATTCATCCGATTGCGATGAAACTTCGGTTAGTTGTTGGGCGCACGTTCACGAAGGTTTTTGTATATACTGGTGAACTCTGGCGTTGTGAAATTTGTATAAAAAATTGCAACAGGTGTCGTGCGAGTTGGTTGAAAAATGAGTCTATCTATGTAGTTGAAGGAGGGAGAGGTAGGGGAATCTGGGAGACGAGGAAGGGGAAATGAAATGGCAACGGGGAGGAATGGGAAAGGTCGCGCAGGGAGAAGAAATTTCTTTAATTAAGTGGCATTGCAACGCACGCCAGGAACTCGCCAGTTTAATACAAAACAATTACTTAGTAAACACTACTTTCATGCAGTTTCTTAAGTTATTGTTTTATTTTTAGTTGTAACTAGCTGGTCATTTATTAAAGCACTAGCATTTAATAAATAAATTGTTTCTCCCTGAGTGTCCTTTCCCATTCGTCCCGTTCCCCTTCCGCCTCCTCTTCTTCTCCTGCGTCCTCTTCCCCTCTCGCGTTCCCACTCCGTCACCTTCGACTTCCGTCTCCCCATTCCAATCCCCCCCCCTTCCCCCGTCCAGCGAACCCCTCTACTGAGTTCCCCTCCCCCCTCCCATGTCCCCCTCCCCATCCCTGGTTCCCCTCCACCTCCCTGGTTCCCCTCCCCCATCTCTCCCCCCCTCCCACTTTCCATAGCAATAGCCGCTTCCTCGCGTGCCACCAATAACAATTTTTTATACAAATTTTATAATGCCAGAGCTCACCTGAAGCTTTATAAAAACCTTGTCCTGACAAAAAAGAACACACAAAAAAAGAATTATCCAATTTGATGCAGTCGTTTGAAAGTTATGCGCTTAGCAACAAGTTCAGCGATTCATTTTTATATTATAGATGTCACATCACAAAGTATCCGCTACATATGAACGAAAACATTTGTTATCTTTAAATGTCGAAAAAATACACTAGGTACACTTGGAATATATGACAAGTTATATTGTTTATTCTGGAGCACTTGACAATATAATGCATAAAAAATTTTGTTTCCAATTTCATCCTAGCAAGCTTACATGACGAACTTATAACGTTGAATGCATGTTTCCCCCGTAAAAACAAGTTGTTTTATAAAGCACAAGGGATGATAACACGATGTGAAGTCACCCTCACTTGCCGACTTGTTCCCGGCGGTCCGGCCCGACCCCATGAATAATAATGAACCTACCCTTAAGACGTCTTGTTCCAGAAGGCTTACACGGCGCTTCTACTACTTGTTGTTTGGTAATATGTACCTTAACCAGGTCCTGCAGCGGAACAATACATAGTTGAATGTAAAGCATGCATTTTGTAAAGGAGGCTGAACAATCTGGAGGTAAAAGGCCCCTTCTTGAATGAAACGTTCGTCCTACACGGTGAGGTAAAGCATTTAATTTAATTATTTTTAATAAACTCTACTTGAAGCAAACATACAATACGATCATAGACTCAGTGAAAACATCCAAATTCCATGTGGTATATAACAAGGCTGCATATTAGGACCTTTTTTATTCTAACTTTACTTTTAACTAACTAACTAACTAACTAACTAACTAACCATCACGCCGTTTCCCCGCAGGGGTAGGCAGAGAGGACGGACCGCCAAACAACTCGGTCTTGGCCCACACTCTTTGCCTCACTCACATTCATACATCGTCTCATACATTCTCTTCTATTATTCTGACTTTTGACATGACCCGACTCAAGTATCTGATTCACTTGATCGTACCATGTCTTCCTCGGGCGTCCCCGACTTCTTCTACCATTCACATTCACGTCGTATATTCTTCTTACACTACTTCCTTCGTTCATTCGATCTACATGCCCAAACCATCTGAGGGTCCCTTTCTTAATCTTACTCATTATGCTTACATCAGCCTTACATTCTTTGCGGATATCCACATTTATCACACGATCATACATTGTTTTACCCCACATACGTCTCAGGGATCTCATTTCAACAGCATTCAGTTTACTTTCATCCTTCCTCTGCCGGTTCCATGCCTCACTGCCATACATCAGGGTAGGTACCAGGACTCCATTGTGGACTGCTAGCTTCGCTTTTTTTGACAGTTTTTTATTAGCGCCAACGGCATTCAGTCCACCATTAATGGAGTTACCGGCATTCACCCTTCTTTCAATATCATCACAAATAGCCTGAACGAAGGCGATTCTTGCCTAGCCATATTCTTAGACTTAGCCAAAGCATTCGACACAGTTTCCCACCCTATACTACTGGAAAGACTATCTCAAATAGGCATCCGGGATTCAACTTTTAACTGGTTCTCCTCATACCTTACTGGTAGATCACAAACCATGAAAATTAATAACGTAGCTGTAAGTAACCCTTTGCCAATACAATTCGGAGTCCCACAAGGAAGTGTTCTCGGCCCAATTTTATTCCTAATATACATCAAGAAACTCTGTAACCTACCCATAACCGGAAAACTAATATCCTTTGCATATGATACTGTGCTTATAGCTCGACATAAAAACTGGAAAGGAGCTTTCGACATAGCTCAATATGACATAGGCCTTGTAAAGAATTGGTTAGATGATAATCTCCTCACCCTCAATGCTGGTAAAACAAAATTTTTAACCTTTAGTCTGTCTGCTGCTACCCAACCTACTAACAACCAGAAAATAACAATCCACTCTTGTCCAAAACCTTACTCTTCCTGTACTTGCCCAAATTTGGAAAAAGTTTCCCATATAAAATACCTGGGGGTCCTAATTGATCATCATCTACGTTGGAATCAGCAATTAGCCAGTCTAACCCCCCGAATTCGCAAGCTCTCCTATGTTTTTCGAACTCTAAGAAATATCCTTACTCCTACAATGCTCAAAAGAGTTTACTATGCTCTCTGCCAATCCCTATTAGTATATGGCATCATAATTTGGGGCGGCTGTGCTCATAAATTTATTGATCCCCTACAAAAAGCTCAAAAAACGATAATACGTGTTATCAACAAGCGACCGACAAGATACCCCTCCACTCGACTTTTCACTGAATATAATGTTCTAAACATACGGCAACTCCATCTAAAATTTACTTTAACGTATTTCATGTTCAAATATAAGAAAAAAACTCTCTTACATCATAACTACACGACCAGAACAATAACCAACCGACACTACATTGTACCGACACTACATACCACGTCAGCACGAAGACATTTCATATACCTAGCTCCTAAAATATTTAACCTTCTCCCTGAGAACTTAAAAACCGAAACCCAACCGCTCACCTTTAAAAAACATTTATCACAATGGATCCTTACAACTAGAAATGATGTTTAGAAACGATGTTCCTTTATTCCTTAATTCAACAAATAATTAAATTACTATTTCTTATATGTTATATTTTAATTACTATTATTATCAACTTATTATTACAATATTATTTCTTATTTTTATTTATTATTATTTCTTATTATTATTTCTTATTTTTTACAATATTATTTTTTATTAATTAATTAATTAATTAATTATTATTATTATTATAATTGGTAATTATTATTATTAATTATTATTACTTGTTCATTATTATTAATTAATTAATTATTATTATTATAAATTTTTTCAATTTAATTTAATCTGTACAACTTCTAATTTTATTTATCAACCATTACAAATGTATAATTTCAAATCTGTAAACTTCACCCGCCATAACACAGGGATATCCCTAGCATGGCGGATGAAACACCACAAAAAAACTAAGCAATGTAAAATATTCTTATAAATAAATAAAAATATCTCTTTCAGCCTTCCCATCTCTCGTAAACATACTACCCAGATACACAAACTCATCCACCTGCTCCAAGTATTCATCATTCACAACTATGTTGCATACTGTTTTCGTACTCTCCCTTTCAAACACCATGACTTTAGACTTACTTACATTCATCATTAGCTCATTCTTCATACATACTTCGTTCATCCTAGATACGAGAGACTGTAGATCTTCCATTTAAGTCATATTTATTCAGCCCTTTTGAGAAAATTGGATAATTTTTGATTAATATTGATGTATTGTACAGCTGATATTTGCCACATGGGAATAAGCACTCCTCCTTTTGTTCAATTGCTCGGATTGTAAATTTAATGCTCCTACATAATAGTGCATCACTTTCTTTTAGCTAAAAGACTCTTATTGCAGTATCCCCAAATAGGTATGACACAATAATATCTAAAACACCCGACGCCTGTTCTCTAAAGATTGCAATCCGAGAAGAGAATCGTTAAGAGCGTTTAACCAGCCAGTGGCTGAAAATCCACATTTCGACGAAAGTTGTTCTTAGGATCGTACAGGGCGGTTCCAATGAGAAAGATTAATTATTCTCCATACCAGCTTTTTAAAATTATATCTCATTCCTCGCATAATGATTTTATTTCATTCCAAATTTGCTTTAATTTATACCTACATCCAAAAATGCTGAAAGGCGTGATGATAAAAACTATTCAAATTATGTACTTTTTGTTATTATTTTTTGATTATAAGTATTTACAATTTTTCAATAATGTCTAAGTTAAATAAGAATGTAAAAAAATCTGAAATATATTTGTTTGTAAGTGCGCAAATAAATACACAAACGGACCAATTTTCGTCAAGAAACACATGTACTTACGTATACATTTTTTAATGATTTTTATTTAAACTAAAATAAAAATTCTAAAACATGCGTTTGTCATATAATGTATTGATTTATTTTACTGCATGATTACATGTTTTGAAATTGGTGCGGTATAATACAAAATCTTTTTTGAAAATTTAACAAATCTGATAACGACCTATGGTATAACCTTATTACACTAAAAATAAACCTTTTTTTTCAAAATTTAAAAAATGCGAATGCTAGATAAAAGAACAATCTTCGAAATCCATTTATAATTTTTTGTGGAAAAGAGTCAATACGTCTAAAATCTGATTTAAAAATGACATATTTCTGGTTTCCTCTTCCCTTTTAAAATAGGGGAATCTAATAGAAAGAGTTTTTTCAGGTATTTTGGGGCTCCTGATCAAAAGTGCTGCCAAATTCAACAGTGGGGCGTACTTGCGATATGTACAAGGTCAGCAGTTGTGCACTATTAAAATATCTGCGGGTCCTGTACAGTACGCCCAGCTTCTGAAAGGCTAATTTTAATCTGATTTTGATGGAGCCCCGTGCCTGAGCTGGTGACGTAGATCATGAGTAACTTTTCCGTTATTTATTTTTGTTCTTTAATGATTTTTGTATGTGTATTCTTTATTCTTATCACATTATAATATTATGTTTTTTTATTTTAAGTAACTATTTTCGGTTAATTCTATTAATTTTTAACGCACGGAATATATCTATAATTGGTTGTATTTTTGGAAAAGATCTGATAGTGAAACGCGGCTGAAGCCGTTTACAGTAATGTATTTATTCTGATCAGAGATCTTTCACAAGGGCAAAAGTAATCAATAGATATCGTTAGTTCCTGTGATTAGCAATTCAGTTTTAATGATCGGGAGTTTTCAATAACACCTTACTTCGTCAAGATTACGAGTCATGTTTATTATCATACCATCTTTGCAATGAATATCTAATTGAACTTAACGTCCATTCTAAAGGATGCTCTCTGTTAATCTGTAGCGGGGAACTACTCATAAAGATGCCTGTAGATCGGATGTGATTGGCTGTTTTAGTAACCGTTCGGGTTTTAGACCCAAGTGTTCGGGAGTTGTCTCTATTTTGAATTACTACCAATGATACCAAATGAGACAACTTAAAACTACATATTCTAATGAAATCTGTCGAGAGAAATTGAAACAACATGTATTTTTACAAACACCACAGTTACGGGACAACTCAGAATGAATTCTACTCCACACCTCATTTGAATTTTCTTTAACAGTGATAAAAATTTGTTAAATAGGTTAAGTTAGGTTAGATTATGAGCTATTTAAAAAAAAATCATAGCTTTTCATTGGAGCAGACATGTTTTTCGAATTAAATTAATTGTTCGAAATCAATTGTTCGAATTAAAATTTTTCGAAAGGCTAAATTTTCGAACAGCAATTGGCCGAAAGCCATATTTTTCGAATTTGTTAATCAACTTTTAAAATATATATTTCACTTGCTTATGACTAACGAGAAACTGTTAGGTTAGGTTAATTGATACTGTCCATCCTATAATAAAATACTCTTGTACGTTCTGTATACATACTTATATCAATTCGAAAAACTAGTGTTTCGGTTGTGATATTTTCGCTCTCATACCTCATATTCTTATTTTATTTACTCCTGGGCACTTGGCACCAGTCGTAATATTTTAAGTTTTATTTTTATTTTTTATTATTATTATACATATATAATTTTTTTATTTTTTATTTTTAATTTTTAACTTTATGAGTAAAACCCTCTGGGTTCGAGTCCCAGAGGTGTCAATATGTTTTTCTGATTTTTTTGTTTCCAGATTTTCGATTGAGTTTCGCTTATATTGTCTTCATTTATTTAAATATTACAATTTGAGGTTTTACTCATAAAGTTAAAAATTAAAAATAAAATATTCATCCTAGACTTGCAGAAAAGTCGATAGATGTCGCATATTAAATAAAATGGATACAGATTTATCCAGACACTATCTAGAGAGCATTTAGTTCGGGTTTGAATCTTGCAATCATACATAAAGATAGTTGCCAATAATATATGCGATAAGAAAATGAAGATAATGTAGGTGGTTCTTTGTCGAAGTATGGTACAGTTAAACATGACCGAATTTCATATCGACACCGTGGCGCAGTGGTAAGCGCGTTTGCCCTTAAAGCAAGAGGTCCTGGGTTCGAGACCCAGAGGTGTCAATATGTTTTTCTGATTTTTCTGTTTCCAGATTTTCGATTGAGTTTCGCTTATATTGTCTTCATTTATTTAAATATAATTTTCTTTTTACTTTTCTCTTGGCTCTGACTGATATTTAAAATTTTAAGGCTTTGCATATGTGTTGTAGGGATGGAAAATTCCTCCCCTACGTCATACAAGCCTTCATGAAGATTGGACCCTTATTTCCTTTGATAACTACAGAAAGCTACTTAAAGCTCCCTTGTACTACATATCTTTATGGATATATGTACTTAACTAATTAATACGTTATTTACGACTTTGAACGTAAATATTTTCGTATTTATGTTGTAATTAAACTCCATCAAACGTTGTGTTTTTTTTTTGATTTATGATATAGGACTTTAATTACTTTCATCTTTGAGGTAACCTATTGATTCTAAACAGGGCGTTGAGCTTCAAATTGTATTGGCCTCTCTCTTGCAAATCTAACTTTAAATTGCTCCTCTAAATAAGCTAACTTTCCTTTGTCGCTTATTATGATTCCCTACATCCTAATGAATTCGTAAATAAACTGTACTAATCAAATTATACATGTTTAATTGAACAGGTAATTAAATATAACTCAAACGGTTAATTGTTAGTAAATTTGATTATGATAGTTTCTTGTGTCTGCTTGGTATCCCTCCATTGTGATTCTGCTGCTATAAAGTACATATAAAGATGGATTTAGTAGGTTAAGGTAATTAGTGAATTGTATATTTGACGAACTCAGAATAACTCTTTTTGGCAAAATTTGGCTCCTTTCCTCCGAAAAGTAAGCAAGGTGATCAGGTTCCAACTAGAAATTTGCACAATCTTTTGGCACGGTTCGACTGATTGATACCTAAGTTATCGCGTCCCAATCGAACCTTCCTCTCGCCATCATATAGTGTTAAACTTCTGATAGATTAATACTTTTTGATAGAATTGTGTCGTACAATTGTAAATTATTTAGCCGAATTATTCTGAAGTTTACTTTAATATTAATGGTACCGAATAATTATTATAAACCACTGTTTTTTTTAAATTTTTGCTAATAAACAACACTTTCATTATCGCACAATAAATTATGATTAATCACTTTATTTATTCTAAATTTTATAATTTTACGAGTAGGTTTATTTCGACTACACTATTTTTAAATTATTAAAAAATTTAGCACTTAATTTAAAGCACTCAATTTAATTAAAGATTTTCGTTGAAACTTTTCTGTTTAATCTGGATGCACTTATTTATTTATTAACTCTTTTCAATTTGCACTACTTTTAAATAACTGAATTTAAACAATAGATATTTGTTTGGTCCTGTATAAATTTGTAGGGTAGAAATGGAAATGGGATTAATTGATATTTTAGAACGTGCTCTCGAGCCCGGTCCCGTAACTGGAATATATTAATGCAATATCCTTCCCTGGAGTTGAGTAAGTATATCGACGACTCTAAATAAGCAACCTCCACAATTGGTGACCCCGACGTGATATGAACACGCAACCTTCTGATCTGGAGTCAGAAAAGAATTTTAAAAATGGTCCACAATTGGTGACCCACGACGATTAAAATGGTTGTCACATCTAGTGCCTTTTGACGTTTAACGAAATTTTTTTCAACGTATAGACCATTTTTAAAATTCTTTTTGCACTTGTTCTCGAGCCGCAGTTCCGTAACTGGTTTCCTGGGAATAATCTGGTGAGTACCGTTTCAATTTTTATATTCTTAATTCAATGCTTTATATACTTAAGCTATTTAATATATTCCAGTTACGGGACCGGGCTCGAGAGCACGTTCTAAAATATTAATTAATCTCATTTCCATTTCTACCCGCGATGTATAAATTTGTAAATGTGTCTGACAAAGACGAAATAAATTATAAAACGTGGAGAACTCTTTTACTATTATAAATTCACGCAATATCCTTCCCTGGAGTTGAGTAAGTATATCGACGACTCTAAATAAGCAACCTCCACAGTCCTTTCGCTTAAACTGGACACACTTATTTATTTATCAACTTCACTGATTCTCAACCGCGAAATTTTCTAAGTCCCAAAATGCAGTCTTTATTGATTATAAAATCCGAATTTTCCACTAAAACAAATTGTATTTATCACGAGCACTTTTAACTTTTCACAAGTAATTAAAACGTAAAATTTATTTTTACATTCGCTGATTTTTATTGCAAATTGTACAAGTCTCAAAATTTCAACCACTTAGAAATTTTCACAAATTAAATTACCAAAACGTTACGCCGCGTCTTACGAAACTCCAACTTTTTCAAAACCGACCGCTGACTGTCGCCAAATGCGTTTGCACTCGATTAAATACCCCCTCTCAGGTCCAAAAGAGAGTATCTGAACTTCCTTTGATAATTCATTCTAACTTTTATCAACTCGTAATCTTTTGAAAATTCCTCATTATTATCGTATGATGCTCTTTAAGCCCTCCCCCGGTTGCGTCCTCACTTTCTGTCTCGTATTTTCGTACCTACAAGGTTCGAATTCAGTAAGTTCGTATTAGATGGCCCTAACTTTCTTTGTCCCACTGCTCATACAAAATTAGTCCGAATATCATGATTTTGTGTTCTTTTTTTTCTCAATTCGTAAAAGGTCCGTCTTCGATAACTATACGTAGATCTCATTTTTTTTTCATCTCTCGCAAATCATGATTTAATCCATGTCGAAATCTTTACTATGTATTTTCGAATTTCAATTTTCCTAAATTCCACTTCATTTCACTGCCACTTGCATGAACTTTTCCATTCAAACCCGTATTTTCTCTATTTACGTCGTGGATTTGAATTTTCCATTTTTTTCTTGAATTTTTTTTTATTAACGACGCTATTTCTACGAATTTCCTTTTTTATTCTTACGTTATTTTACATAACCCTATAATTAATTATTTTTCAAGCCGTATTTATTTTTTTCATTGTTAATTTAAGATTTCCTTTGTTTTTTCTGTCGTATCTACTTTCACATAGTTTCACTGTACCCTCCTCTCCTAACCATATCGTTTTTTGATGTTTGCTACCTCTTGGAAAATTTCATTTTCTATCTGTTATTAATTAATATATCTTTTTTCATATTTTTATAGGAGATATTACCAGTTCGACCGTTAAATATCTGTCATTTTAATTATTTCGTCTGGACTGTCCCCCATTTACCATCTCTCTTTTACTTAAAATCCCATAAACTGTAAGCTTTGACATGTGTTGATATTATTTCCTCTACGTACCGAGCCATAAATTACTTTTTATCTGAGAGTCGTTAATTTTTATGGGATTTCTATAATCTAAATACTACGTAAGAGCTGGGCTAATTTTCATGGTCCTTTTTAACGGCTAATTGCGTTAATCTAAATAAAACTCATGTTCGAACATTTGTAACATCTCATTTTTTCCTGCAGTCTCGTGCAACTCTATGCTCCACCCATCATCATAATTACGTAAAATGACTCCTTTTTATGAGTTAAATCTATCGCAATGTGTTCAGTATTATCACCCTCCCCTAGGTATTCTACTCTAAGTTCCTCAAAACCCTTTAATCGCACTCAAACCTCTGAAACGTCCCCTCGTTCAGTCACTACACTCTTTATAAACTCAAAATTTTTTACGAAGTTTTCTTCCCAAATCGTTTTCTCAATATCTCCGCTCCATCTAGAATTGATAACAATAAGTTTCCATTGTTTTAGGCATTTCCAATTTCCCTTAGCACATTTTACCTCGAATTGATCATCTCCGGTCGTCACAAACAATCGTATTATAGATGAAAATCCCCTTAATAGCTTCCTTTAAGTTTTTCTCACTATCTATTCAATTTTCCATTAAAATTTTTTCATCGTTGTTCACGTGTATTTTTTTCAAACCTTAAGGTTTCCACATCACTTCGAAAACTATGGTTTACTCATTACATTGCTAAGGTTCATCGTAGCAAAGTTCCTGAAACGTATTTTGTTTATCATTGAGTTTATTCACCTCTTGGTTCGGTGGGAATGGAAAGGTCATTAATTATCTATTTAATTGTCGGGTGTAAAATTCAATCCTTTGTTCCCCGTTGGTGTACGCCTTCCCGTTTAGTGATTGGTTTGTTTAATTTCTTATAGTTTTCGTTCCAATCTAATTGGCTGTCAAGATTTCAATGTTTATAATCGCGCCTCAGAAGGGTAAGTCCTTGCGCCGTGAGGATTTCAATACCATCTGTGATTTTTTCATCAACACTCATCTCAATTTGGATCATTATAGACCTCTACTGTCAATATGAACTAAATTTTCTCTGATCCGGTAGATGTCGTAAGTGTGTCCGTTTTATAAGTAATTGAAAAATATTTTTTTTGATTAAAGTGAGAAGCTACGATATTTTCTTATTTTCACTGTTGATTAATGCAATACATCACACGTTAAATTGATGTGCGAAAAACATGTTTTTGAAAAATTGAAGTTCGAAAAATTGCATTTCGAACGATTGAATTCGAAAAATTGATTTCTAAAAATTGCAATTCAGTGAATTTACCTAGACCCGCTTTTAACGACTACTGAGTTGATACTGACTTGTCGTGGAATCACAGATGGTACGAACCCGCAACCCTGAAGGATTAACCGAGGTTCGCACACATGAAACTCACTCAAATAGATATGTAGGTACAAATAATAAAACCTCTATATCATAGCCACATAATAACAATCAGCTGACGAAAATGTATGTGAACGTATAAGAGCGTAAATAAATAAATAAATACACATGTCTTACTTCTTCCAGGTGTACTCAACAACATCAAGAATAGAGTATTCTTAAGTCATTGTTGCTTGTATTCCAGGCGAATGAAGGACGCCGGGGCAACATTATAGCTCCTATAGCCCATAGCATTTATAGGCTATAAGCTGAACATAACCATCTCCCACCCCCACCCCAGTGGCAACTGTTGCAAGGAAATTTATGCAAATGGTACGGAAATGTGGTCCCCTTTGTTTCGCATTTAAATTTCAGAAAACGTAATAGATTTTATGACGAAATTTCACGAAGAACGGTAAAGGTTTTTTCATGTCTTTTGGAGACAGATTAAGTAAATATGTACTCAAGGATTTATTATAACTGATAAACATTTTACGTGAATAAAAGCATATCAACCCAAGGAGAAGATGAACTAATAACTTTAAAATAAACACAATAAAATACCATTTGGTCAACAAAAACTCAAGACATAAGGCCTCTGAAGATGGACAGTGTGATCTGTCCGAAACGTCAAGAGTTAAAAAGTCCTTTTAAGGACTACGTTACGCGGGTAAACCGAGAAAATTGTTCCAAATATATATATATATATATTTGGAACAAATATATATATATATATATATATATATATATATATATATATATATTTTTTTTTTTACATGAGCTCCACACAGGAGACCCTGAGGAAAATAATTTCCATGAGGGTCCATGTCTTCTTTGGGGATGTTGTGTGGAGGGGTTTTTTTAAGGAAAGGAAGGAGAGGAGAGTTCTTAGAAGGAAAAGGGTTTAAGGGGTGGGTAGTAATCTGGGGTTCAGTGTGTCCTGGTCATCCACCTCCTAGACCTAGACAAACCTCACCCCATGAACCCGGGCACCCCTGCTTAATCACCAAACGTAGCGAACCACTTGGGGTGACCTGTGTCAGAGGTGTTGGTTTTGTTTAATAGTAGCTCAAAACAATTTCTCTCTGGGGGGGGGGGGGTGTAATCATTGGGGGGAGCTGTGTTGAAGATCTTTTTAGGAAAAGGAAAGAGAGGAAGTTCTGTGAAGAAAAAACGTACGAGGGATGAGCTAGAATCTGGGGGTCAATATGTCCAGGAATGACGGACGTATGTATTTGAGGGAGCGGGCCGTATCGGCAGAGACGGGACGTGAAATAAAAGGCGTCAGTCGGTGTAGTGTGTCAGCCGTTTATTGGGCTACGTAGCGAGGTCGGTAAAACGGTAACATGATGACCAAAAACCTAAGCAACCCGCCGCTCATTTGTACCAAGCGTGGTATTTTGAAGACCACCCCTCCCTTCTGAACAGGTCACGTAGTATGGATACGTTCCCTTACTTTTATCTATGTCCCTTTATATGTACGTCTCTTTCAGTCGTTTTAGCTATTTCACCATTGGATCTAAAGGAAAACATGGAACAGTAATTACATAGGAGTCAGTAAGCCATTTCAATTGTGCGTTTGGAAATTGTATGTAAACATACTCATGGATAGGTAGTTAAAAAATCTCAAATACATGACGTTTTTATTAGTCCCTTGATTCTTTTTGTGTCCTTTTGTACACCTTATATTGACAGCAGCGGATTATGCTTATGGCACAAGCTGATATACGAGTACACAAAAGTCGTTGGATTTCTTTTTGTTTTATTGTAAGTTATGTGATTTAAGCACTATTAGAAACACTTTATATTTGCATTTAAAAATTTACCTTCTTAATTTAGACACTTCCAAATAATTAAAATGTAGGTATTAAAAAAAAAAATTGTCGACCGCTGTTGCTTTCATGTTTCGAAAGATTTGTCAAAGTTTGTGAATTTTTTGTGTCGATAACCTTTATAATATGTTTATGTATTTAAATAATATTTTTTAGTTTCATTTTAATTAATATTTTACTGTTTGCAGGAAAAACTACCAGTAAGCGACAAAACAATCGTAAAATTTTAATATTTTAAATTCTACCAGATCGTTTGTTATATTTCAATCTGAAAAGTCTTTCACGTGCTTTCAAAAACAGTATTTCTTTTTAAAACAAAAAAACATGGAATCTGTTTGAAAATTTTAAAATAAATCATGAATCTCTCAGATCTTTTATGGTACAAAATCTCAAAAGATTTCAGGGCTTAAAAAGTAAGTAGAAATGATATTTAAAATCCCAACACATTATTTCATGGTTTTTAAAATGGTTTTCAAGAACAAATATATCTAGGTTTATAGCTCACCAAAAAACCTACAAAATCCATTAGGTTTTCATATTAAAAAGATTTAGTTTTCAGAAAAATGGAATTAACACAAAATAATTACACAAAATCTCCATTTAAAAAATTATCAGAAAATTACTTAGCAATAAAGTCCAAGTTGCTTCAAGGAAATGTGCGGACTAAAGTATAAGTCGATAAGCGAAGCTTATTATCTTGATTAATTCTTTCTTAAAATGCGTCTAATTAGAAAATAAAGCCACTAATTAGCTGGAGTATTCTTTTAAGATTAGAGGCATTAGCATTATATAAAGATTAGTCGAGTTTTCTAATGGAAAAATACCGTTTTATTAATTATTATATTCTTACAAAACTATTATCATATTTAAAATAAAACATTTTTTATGTAATTTCTTGCTACTTAGAAATCCCGGGGATTAATTATTTAATGAATTTGAATAATTGAATTTACAAAACGGGAGCGAGAGGTAATATAATTAACATATTATGTAAAGTGGAATCAAAATTATTAATTTCACATTCACACTGCAGTGCAAAAATAAAAAGAGTTAATTATAAAGAAAAGATATAAACTTAACTAGAAATAAACATGAACAAACACAGGAAAAAATAACAAAGCACAAAGATATAATTTACTTAAAGTGAAGTAGAACAGAAGGTTGTTATAGTACCTATCTGAAAAAATAGTTTTTATAGAAACACTAGCTGGTACCCGGCATGCGTTGCAACGCCATTCAAAGAAATAAATTGTTTCTCCCTGTCCTTCTCGTGTCCGTTCACCTCTTGCCTCCCCTTCCCCTCCTGCATTCCCCTTCCACCTTCCTCGCCATCCCCCTTCCTCCACGCCCTTCGAGGTAAAGGGTGACTCCCCCTAAAATTAGCAATTCGGAAATTTTTATTTATTTGACAAGGTAAAATACAAATTTCAATGCCTGGGAAATTCAGGCAGATGTAGGAGGTTCAAACATATTAGTTGTGATAAAATACAGAAATACATATTTTCTTTGAGGTCAACAGAAGATTTTTGAAGAAATGTGTTATATTAGAAATGAATTATACCATAAAATAGGTACATTTTACGATCTAAAAGCACAATTCATTTAAATTTGTTGATTTTCGGCATAATTAAAAAAAAATTTCGGTTCAGATTTCAAAGAACTAAAATTGCCACAATGAATTGGAAAAAACTGTTAATTAGTGCTTAACTTAAAAACACTTTTAAAGTGCCTGTTTTCATTTTTCATTTTGTATGATTCAGAAGCGATAGACTTTATTGCAACTTTTATATCACAAATATCGACATACGCGTAATTTTAATAAATAGCTAACGTTTAATATATATGCATTTTTAACGTAACACGTCGTTAACATTTCGAAATTGGTGAATCTTTACTGAGGAAACGTTCGAAACAAAAAAAATCGATTTATTGATAGCTCAAATATTTTCAGAACATGTGAACACTAGACACCAGAGCTCAAAATGGAACATTCGATTGGATTGGCCCTGATGATGGACACTGTAACGCTATCCGAAACGTTGGCTAATTAAGGAGGTAGCGCAACACGGCACAACACCCCATAAATATATTTTTTTTAAAAACTTAGATCGGTAGGTATATATATTAAAAATTTTAACAACTAAAATTTTCGCTATTGTATAATAAAACAATTTCTTCAAATTAGAATGTTCATATAATTCCGGATAAGTGAGTTCATCCTGTCTATAGTTTAATAAAATTACATGGCGACCGAACTAAGTAACCTAATGGCCTTAATTATATCGCTTCTGGAATCTGAACTTATAAGTGATAAAAGGTCCTAAACTCAATTAGAATATTCCGGCGATTTAATCTTATGAAAGGGTTTAAGGAACCATTTTAATTTTCTTCTCAGGGCTTAGAAGAAATAAAATTAATTCGTTTTCTAATTCGATTGCTTTGAAAGAAATTCACTGCGGTGTTATTATAGAAGCAAGGATTTTAATGTGGCACTTCTGGATAACAATCCTTTTTAAATGATTAGTAGTTAATAATGAAGTCTTACAAAAAATACCCAAATTAATGTATTAAATAAAATTGACAATTTAATGTGGATTATTAGATCTCACATTTTGAAAGGCAATTTTTAGACATTTAATTTATTTTTTTTATTTCATAAAATTTTATTAGTTATAGATATTTTTTTTTTGCTACCACGCTAGGCATGCCCGTGTTGTGGTGGTCGTACATTTAATATTTTAAATAGGATTTATGAAATACTATTTTATTAAAACAGATAATTAAAAATACTAAATAAAAGTAAGAAATACTTAAAAGTAAGTGAAAGATAAAGAGATAAAAAAAATCATATTTTAAAGAAAAATAGAGATAAAAATTCAAATTCAAATTTTGATAAACATAAACTAATAATAAAGATTAAGTGTTAAGAACTCAAGTGTTCTATATAAATTAAAACACATAGGTATATAAATTAAAATTAATACATAAAATAAAATTAAGTGAAAAACTAAGAGAAAACAAAAATAAATACATTTTAAAGAAAAATAGAAATTAAAATGGAAAAAAAATAGAAATTAAAATGGAAACAAAAATTTTGAAATGCAAAAATTGATAATTAAAATGAAGTGTTAAGAACTCATGTATTCTTTGAAGTACGCTCGTCCCCTTTCGAAAATCCAATGTTGTACAGGTCCATTAAAAAAAACTTTAATGAATTACTTGACTTTATGTCAGTACTCAGAGCATTATATATTTTAGGAGCGATGAACCAGAATAGAGAACTCCAGTCCAATTTTTTAAATTTTTTTTAATGAATGAAGACCTTCAAACTTAAATAACTGCATTTCTATTTTTATAGTTAGTTTTAATAGTTAAAATAATTGTCAAAGTTTTAATTTTTCAAGACTCCCAGAAACGCACCGTATCTATGGTGAATTGTGTGACGTCTTCACCCACCGATAGTTTTTTACTTTTTAAGTTGTCATTTTGAATCAGAGATGTTATGTCGAGGGAAATTTCCCTAGATCTAGGGGAGAAAAAATATTTTTTAGGGATAAGAGAAATCAGGACAAAATCTAGGGAAATTTCGAACTCTGGCAAAATTTTTATTACATATGACAATATTACTGGTATTATTTATATATATATATATATATTTTTTGGAATTCCTATGAATCTTAATTATTGTTCATGTACTTACATGCAATGTTATTTTTAACACTGACAACTCAAAATGATATAAGGGAACGTACTCATACTACGTGACACGTTCGGGGGAGGGGGGGTCTTCAAAATACCACGCTTGGTACAAATGAGCGGCGGGTTGCTTAGATTTTTGGTCACGGTGGGGGGGGGTTAAAAAGTGCAAAAAGTTTGTCGCGTAGTATGGGTACGTTCCCTATGTATCTAAAAAGATAAATGGGACCTCTGAAAAAAAAAAATTACGTTTTAAGTTCCGTTTTTTCGGTGATTGCGGTTGATTTTTATTTTGCAAAGTGTTTTTTTTTAATTTGGAATTCAGTTTCTAATTCAGTGGTGAGTGTATTCGTACTTTTAAATTATTACTTCACGTAGCAAAATGTGTTTTATTTGGAAAAGCACAGTATTATTAGTATATTTACCAAGTTCCAATATCTTTCCAATTAATTAATTAACATGTAACAGGATTAGTGTTACACAATCAGGTGGCTACGTAGGTAATGCGTTATTGTGAAATTCTAGGGAAATTTCACTTCGAAATCTAGGGAAATAATTTTTTTGGGCAGAACATCCCTGTTTTAATGAAGAATCCAGAAAAATCAATGCCGGAATGCTTTGGGATGACTTTTAGGTATGGAGTGTGTTTTTTATTCAAGATTAACTGCTTTTAATATATAAAAACATTGGTAAAATGTCCATATTTCACCGGTACTGTTATTGTACTCTAACAAAGTGCAATATAAAAACAATAAATCATCTTTTTCATTGCAAATACAAGTTAGTGACATCGTAAGCCTCGAATTTTGTTTTATGTATAACACATACAGAAACACTGGTATTTATAATATACTGATCATGACGATTGTGTAATAACTTGTATAAAAAGCCCTTTTAGTAAAAAACAATTCGAAAATACGACCAATGTATCGTAAACCAAATGTCAAATATGACATAATATGTCATATTATGACCTATTTATGACTATGCTTAACCTCAAATATAGCCCTTTTACGTCATAATGTTAATTGTTGAGAGCCTAAATATTGTTTCCAATAAACACAATAACTATTATTTATCTAAATCTCTTTAACAGTATGAAAATAACCAAAAAACACGAAATGTTGAATGGCGTGCGAGTCTTTCGTGGCGTAAGGCGTAAGATTTCAAATGTCAATACATCTTGATACACTTCGGTGAATTGGTTAGCAGGTTAACAGTGACGTCACTGTTAACCATTTCAGTAATGCCAACTTGATACTGTGTTTCGAGGAGAGGTTTAAAAATGCACTTTTTAATAATTTTTTAAAAACTCTGCGTTTAATATTATTATTAATATTATTTAATATTATGAAATAAAACTTATATATTGAGACACAGCGTTTATTGGTCTACATGAACATATTTTTTTAAAGCCATAATATTTTTCACTGGAGTTCCTTATTGTCGAGCGAAAGAGGTATTAGTTTTTGGGAACACGCAACCTAGATTTGATGAAAATCGGATGTGTGCTTGATGTTGTGGGGCGATTAGTAGGTTATTTTTCGTATATAACAAATGCTTGTTTTAGTAAATAGCTGTTGAATATCTAAGACCCCGATTTTGGCAAAGAGTTTATTTGAGGGATGGGTAGGTAGACATTTAAATATAATTCTCACAATTAGTTTTTGAACTATAATAATTGGTCTAATAATGGATTCAGCACAACCACCCTATCCCACTATACCGTATGTTGCTATGGATTGGAAAAGGGCAAAGTGTACGCTTTTTAGAGTCTGTAAATCTAAGAAAGACCTAAGGGAGCAGAAAATATGGCAGAGTTTATGGAGTTTTTTTACTGTGTCACCGATGTGAGCTTCCCAACGTAGTTGGTTGTCTATGATTATTCCCAAATATTTAACAACTTTATTTATTTATTTATTTACGCCCTTTTTCGGGGCTTTTACATATGAATAGTAAGAAATATACAGTATTTATTGTACATAACTGAACTGCCTTCGTAACAATATTTTATATTTGTTTAAAGATAAATTGAATATGTCCACTGACTTGGTATAATTGTTTCCCTCCATTAGTATTCGGGGTAAAGAGGAATACATATGGTAGTTAGTTCCAGAATTACTGCACTGAAATAAATCCTGACTTCTAGTATTACGTAGTGGAATCCGGAAGCTTATCAATTCGAGCAATACCGGACTGTCAACTAAATCATTTAGAATTTTATACAGAAATACCAAGTCAGTGAAAGTTCTTCTGTCTGACAATTTAAGCATATTCATATCATTCAAAATAGTATTGTAGTTCAACATAATTGCTGGAATACCCATTTTAAAATTAAGAAAACGTAAGAATTTGTTTTGTATTCTTTCAACAGCTTGTACATGTATATTGTAATATGGGTTCCAGACGGGAGAATTGTATTCAAGTTGACTTCTAACATATGCAAAATATAACAGTTTTATACACTTAATATTGTTAAAATTTCTAGTTAGCCTAGTTATAAATCCAAACATTTTTAAGGCCTTATTAGAGATTTCTGTTATGTGGTTAACAAATGAAAGATTAGATTGAAAAGTGATGCCCAAGTCTTTAATTTGTGTTAACGTCTCCAGAATATTGTTATCAATGTTGTAATTGAAGATCACTGGATTTTTTATTCGAGAAAATCTTACTATATGACATTTTGAGATATTTAAGTAAAGTCTATTTTCATTACACCAAATTAACAATTTGTTGATATTATCTTGAAGAATGTTGCAATGGTAAATATTTTGAATTATTCTAAAAATGTTGAGGTCATCAGCAAAAAGTAAGATAAATACATCATGAAATATATAAACAAGATAAATAATATTGGGCCAAGGTGTGAACCCTGTGGAACTCCACTTGTTGCATAAATTTTTACCGACAAAGAGGATTTTATTCTAACAATTTGTTGTCTTCCAGTAAGATAGCTTTCAAACCAGGCTAATATACTGCCATATATACCAAGCTTTTCTAATTTCCAAATGAGAATTTTATGGGAAACTGAATCAAAGGCTTTACTAAAATCAGTATAGACAGAGTCTACTTGTTTTTTTTTCTTTAAAAGCATTGGTTATAAAATTTTCATAAATAATCAAGTTAGAAAGTGTACTTCTACCTGGCATAAATCCAAACTGGTAAGGTGATATTACAGGTTTTATTTGGGCAAAAAGTTTGTCAAGTATTAGGCTTTCAAATAGTTTTGGTATGGTGGATTGAATGCATATTGTAACATCACTTTTATCGCCCTTTTTGAAAATTGGAGTCAAATAACTAGTTTTCCATAAATCGGGAAAAATTCCACTGGATAAAGATAAATTAAAAAGTTTGGTTAATGGAAGAGCAATTACTTTGATACATTCTTTGATAAATATTGTGGGGATATTATCCGGTCCTGCAGATTTGTTGATATCTAATGATTTAACTTTAGTTACTACATCAGAGAGACTTATGGTACACTGCGAAATATCAAGAATTTCATCTAGAGTTGTTGATGGAAGAGGAGCATTATTTGCGTCTGTTGAATAAACACTTTTAAAAAATTTTGCAAACAAGTTAACAATACCATCAGTATTATTGCTATGGCTACCATTTAGGTGCATAATGCTCGGGAATTCAGAATCATCTTCTTTAAGAGATTTCGAATATTTCCAAAAATAATTAACATTGTTTATTATGGAGTTTTGAATTTCATTTATTTGGTTACGGTAGCAAGTCATGGACATCTTTTTACACAAAGTTCTTAAATATTTAAATTCACTGTAATCAGAATTTTTTTATATAATTTATAGTCTTTATGTTTAAGTTTTTTGGTGATAAGTAGATTTATAAGTTCTTTGGTGTACCATTTTGGATAGGTGTTTGGCTTACATATTACGGTTGGAACATAGATGCTAATAGCCTTTCCCAAAACAGAATAAAATTTATTGGTAGCTGTGTTAATATCATCATATTGCACAGATGACCAATCAAAAGAGAGGAGATAATTACATATTTTCTCGTAATCAGTTTTGAAAAAATTTTGGTAACTGAAAGACAGTTTACAGGTATTAGCATGTGCATTAGAAATAATAACTTCCAGTGGAGGATGATAACCATCAATGGGCACCAGCGGTTCACTACATTCTTCAATTACTAGGGACTCTAAGTTAGAAAAACATAAGTCTAGAGTACGATGCTTTACATTTGATATAATATTTGCCTGATTCAGGCCTAGAAATAACGCCATGTCTAGAATAATGCGTTCAGACTCACTTACACTGATATTATTGTCCTTGTTCACCCAATTCACATTTGGAAGATTATAATCACCAGCAAGCAAGAATGTTGAATTAGCATGCTTTTTTAGTACAACTTCCACTTCCTCACTATGGCACCTGTATACTTCATTGCTTGAATTTGGTGGGATATAAATACAACCAACAATAATCTTTTTATTCCTGGCAACATTCACTTGCACGAAGTTTTGTTCAAGAAGTTTGTGTTTAGTTGTAATTAAGTTTGCTTTGTATTTCTTGCTGATAGCGATTAAAACCCCACCACCTCTGCTTTTAGCACTTGTCAATGTATTTCTGTCTAATCTATACACATTATGATTTATAAAACCTAATTCACTAGAATGAATATTAGGTTCTAACCACGTTTCAGAAAGTAGTATAAACTCGTGCCCAAACATTGGTAGTGTAGATTGAAGTAAACTTAATTTTGTTTTAAGGCCTCTGACATTTTGGTAGTACAGCTGGCAAATTTTTGTTTGGTGTTTTTTAGAGGAGTTTTTTAATGGCATAAAAAATCAATTTTCTTCTTTTCAGCTTCAATTTTCCTCAAATGTACCGAGCATTCATTACTCCAAGCATAATGGTCAGTTGGCAATTGTAATTTTAATTTCTCATTCATTTTTTTGCAGTTAATGCACTGAATGTCGTTTTGACAGTTTACATTGTCATGTGATTCGGAACATCGAGTGCAAGCTTTTTCACTTCTGCAGTCTTGTGCTTTGTGCATATAGCCATTGCACTTGTAACATTTTAGAAGTGAGATGTTGTCGAAAACCCGACATCTATCCCATCCAATATTTACTTTACCTTCTTGTAACATTATATCGTAAGTTTTTCCATCGACTTCCATGAAAATGGTGAAGTTGACGTCACCTCGTTTAGTTTTTATTTCTTTTATATATTTTATGTCAATTTTCGCTTCAACTGTTTGCAGGTAATCATTTTGCATCTTAATTTTTGAAACAATTTCTTCTGGAGTGAATTTATCCGATAGACCAATAATTTTTAGTTTGGGATTCTTGGGTTTTGGTGTATTCACGTCATATTTTTTTCCCATCTTTGAAATTATTTGCTCTTCCATCTTTTTTGTTGCAGCTATATTCTTGCACTCTACGATTATAGCCCCTTGCTTAAAGTTTCTTATTCCGGTAACACCAAAATTAACAGGATCTATGTTTTATTTTATTTCGTCCTTCGTTACGGTATTTTTTTGATCCTTATCTTTTGGCTTAATAATGACGATAGGTTCATGTTTTTTACAATTGGTTTGTTCTTCATTAATTTTACCATTTTTAGTAACTTCAGCGTACGATTTCGATTCAATATTTAATTTAAGATTTTCAATGTTCTTATCTATATTAGATAATGATTGAAACAATCTGTCGAGTCCAACATTCTCATTGTTTATTGGTGCCTTGCATGATTGATGATTTTTATCTTTATCTATATTATATCGATTTTATCTTATCTATATCTTTATCGATTTTTATATTTATCTTTATCTTATTTTATTTTTATCTTTAACTTTTGATGATTTGAGGGTCAAACAGGTACAATTAATATTAGATGTGGTTTCTGGAGTGTTTAAATTGAGTGGACACCAGTGAATGATTGGTTTAGGGCAGTTGTTGGGTATATTGTGTTTGCGTATGGAAAATGTTATATATTGTGTTTTGTCGATGTTAAGTGTGAGGAGGTTAGTGTCAAGCCAATGCTTTACTTTTATTAGAGCATTATTAGTTTTGTTAATAACTGATTTCCATGTTTCATCTTCGAATATTAAGACCGTGTCATCGGCAAATGATAATATCTTTCCACCAATATTCATGACACGTAGTGAGTTAATGTATAAAAGAAATAAAATTGATCCTAGTATGCTGCCTTGGGGTACACCACATATTGATACTAACCATTCGTTTAATATAAATACAGGAGTCCGAGAAATGAAATTCTTGGGTGGAAAATAGGAGTCTTGTGCAAAAGATATACCAAACTATTATAGAACCCATATGGGTACATAAGACGGATACCACCAGACTATTCAGTGAAGCAGCAAGAGCTTCATCGACAGTCATTCAGAAGAAGACCAAAGAACTCGTGAATGGTGAATGACTCAATGCTCCAAAATATTACAGAAAAACAGCCTGGATGAAAATGATACCCAGAACCGAAGAAGATATATCCTGAGAACGAGAAGAGTCGACCCCAACAGCTTACCTAAGTAATGAGTTTGGACAGTGCAAGGAAGAAGAAAGAAGAAGGCAGGAGTCTAAGTAATAAATATCAAAATTACATGAAAACAATTTCCGATTTTAAAAAAAACTGTTAAACTGTTAAAAAAAAGATTTACCGACAGACCGATTTTAAAGTTGTTCCCCTTCTCTCTGTGTAACCCCCGCCCATCATTCCCTACCCATGTACCTCCCTTATATAAATTTTTATTTAGTTATTATATTTTAATTTTTACCTTTGTAGCAATACAATAGCAATTCAAGTTAAAAAATATAAGAGTGTTAGTAAGTATTGGTTTGTCTAGTTTGTAGTTGGAAGTAAGATAGTAGAAATATATCATAAGTTTGCACAGCGCACTTGAGGTGATTTTTACCAAAAATGGCGCGATTCAAATAATCATCCAAATATTATTATAATTAAACAGAAAATAACTTATTTTAAATATAAATCAGATCTCAAGTCTTGGATCATCAGCCAAGACAGATCAAACATCAAAAACTTTATGAAAACCAATTTATAAACCAGCATTTCCAATGATACGATACTGATTGCCTTTAATGTTAAACGTAATTTCGTGCTGTTATTTGTTATAAACTGGGCCTGCTATCAACATAGCGATCACATCAGTTCTGTCTAAGGTGATGGAACGTGTGATCAACGACAAACTGCTCACATACCTCGAGAAGAACAAAATTATTAACGACCGTCAATACGGATTTCGGCGGAACCGCTCGTGCGGTGATGTTTCGGGGCGGTACCTGGAACGTTTCGGTGAGACCCAAACGGTTGCACTGGATATTTTCAAGGCCTTTGACCGGGTTTGGCACCGAGGACTTGTCAACAAACTGCCTTTTTACTGACTTCCCGCATCCTTGTGTACGTGGATTGCCGACTTTTTGAGGGAGAGGTCGATTCAGCGATTCAGAGGTAGCCGATGGTTTTACCTCTTCCTCACACTCGATAAATGCTGGCGTTCCACAGGGATCGGTTCTGTCACCGACTTTGTTTTTGTTACACATCAACGATCTTTTGTCATGTGCACCAATTCATTTTTACGCGGATGACAGTACAGTACATGATAGCTTCTTGTTTGACAAGCCCCCAAAGAGCTCACAAACTCCAACTGCTCGGAGGGCTTTGAAACGAAGAATGGACGGTTACCTCGAGTGTTTCCTCAAAGACCCAATTTTGTCTGATTGATCGAAATGAAAATTTAGTATCTTCCAAACAGGCCCTCCGTTGATATGCTTGGTGCAACCCTAAGTGACCAGCTCAGGTATGGGGACTCCATCGAAGCCAGACTAAAGTTTGCCTCCCAAAAACTGGGCGTACTGTACAGGGCCCGCAGATACTTTAATAGTACACAACTGCTAACCCTGTATAAATCACAAGTACGCCCCACGGTTGAATTTGGCAGCCACCTCTGGTCTGAAGCTACAAAAATACTCTCGACTGCTGCTGAGCTCCAAAAATACCTGAAAAATACCCTCGACTCTGTGCGAAAACGGGCGGTCCGCTTAATAAATTCTCCCATCTTAACAGACGGATTGCAATCTTTAGAACACAGGCGTCAGGTGCGAATTATATCCTTGTTCTACCGGTATTACGGAAGATGCTCCGAGGAACTAGCGTCATTGATCCCTTCGGCACCGGTGCATAGTCGGGAAACACGCCAAACGCGTGCCCAACATTTGTACACGGTTGACATTTGTCACATGAGAACGGGTCGGTTCTTCGACTCGTTCTTGTGTTCAACAGCACGGCTGTCGAATGATTTGCCGGCCTCTGTGTTTCCTCCTTCCTACAACATGGGTCTCTTCAAGACCAATGTTCATTCCTTCCTCTCCTCAAAAAGACCCTCCACACAGCATCCCAGATGACAAATGGCCCAATGGCCCTGAGGAAAATAATTTTCCTCAGGGCCTCCTGTGTGGAATTAATGTAAAAAAAATAGTTCCTAATCAGACATGTTCCTGATAGCACATCACCAATTGTAAAAGAATTAATAAGGATGAATAGTTTAAAATAATATATATTGTGCTTAACGTTTTATTTTTCTATGTTTATTTTGAATGTAGATTACAACGAGTGCGCCAAGTATGTTAAGCATTTTATTGTTCTCTCTAGGAATTAATTCTATCATGTTTTTAAATTTGCATTGGTTTAGTCTAGTTATCCAACCAACTCTCGGGGGATGTGAAATGTTTGAAACTTTTTAAGTATGAGCATGCCGTGCCAACTTTATTATGAGCGGTTTACATGTGATAATAATAAAGTCTTCTGCATACGTACTACAAGGGTTCAAATTGTATGGTGCGAGCGTTAATGTGATAAATTACAGATGTCGTTTATATTTAGTTAATTTATCCAAGTCGTTGTGTCAATGTTATTACTGGTGTGATCAATAATAATTTACCAGCGGCATTGTGAACATCAAATACTGACAATTTACGCTCATAAAACAATAATTTGGGAGGCGAGTATGGGTACCGCCGTCCCGGAAAACATATATTGGATGACCAACGCCCCTGCCATAGATCACAATAATTTGTCAAGAATGACCGAGTGGTTCGCTGTATTTGGTGAGTTAGTAGAATAATGTTAGCAGACTATTATTCATGGGGTAAAGATAATCTAAGTCTTGGCGGCAGATACATCTTTCCACCTACTTAGATTAGAAGATACTGTTAAGGGAGACTTTTTACCCCTCCACCGAATTGTGAGGGATGGATTTATACGTCCGTCACTCTTGGACACACAGCCATTTAGATTCCTACTCACCCCTCATTCATTTTTCCTTCCCAGAACTTCCCCTTTTTCCTTTTCTAAAAAATACCCGCTGCACAGCATCCCCAAAGAAGGCAAAGGCCTTGAGGGAAATTATTTTCCTCAGGGTCTCCTGTGTGGAGCTAATGTGAAAAAAATTGGGTATGCTACAATTTATCTCACTCACAGCAGGACTGTTTAAGAGGAATATAAATGCTAGAAATATTTCGAATATCATATCTGCAAAATTTTCAAATCGAGCGTCCTTTTGCACGAGGCTAGTAAGCGAAAAAGTGGTTTTTATTTATTTTGTGCATAATTTTATAAGAACGAAAAAAAGTTAGAACAATGAAAACCTTAAAAATAGTCTAGCCATAAAGGGGTATTTTTTAAAGATTGTTTCTTGTATTACTTCATAGTTAAGTCATGAAAAAACATTTTTTTTTATGGTTTACGCTATATTTTTTGTTACGTAAATAATAATTTTATTGTAATTCCAATACATAGAAAAGCTAGTAAAAGCTTCGATTTATCCGTAACATATTTTTTGATGTTCATACTGTAAGCCGATTCGTCGTAAAGATTAATCAAAATGGTATCTAAATTGGATTTCACGTATATATTCATCTTAAATGACCATTAATGTCTTAAGTAATTTGCTCAAACTAATGAATGCTAACCAATGAGTGATATTTAAGGTAGAATTTTTAGTAAGTATTTCTTGAATAGTACGTTATTATAACCAAATTTTGTATTGACGGCGTGTCCATCCTGCAACTTTTAGATCCAGAAATCAAAGAACTTATCGCTCAACAGCAAATGTCGAAACAATGCATTTAATAAAAATCTATTTCTAGAAAAAATCTATCTATTTTTAACACTATGGAAGATCAACAGTCTCTCATGTCTAAGATGATAGAAGGATGTATGAAGAATGAACTCGAGCGACAGCGCGATTTTTAACTCTTTCCTCCGATTGCTCGTGATTTTTTGGTGACGATTTTGAATATTTTCCGCCGATATTAAAAAAATCATACCTCCGAATTTTAATATGGAAAAATTGAAAAAAATATATATTGCATCTACGGAAAAATTTGCCTAAAACTGGCAGTAAAGCAATCCGAGGTATTTTAAATGGTGCCATATTGTGGCCAAAAACCGCTCCAGTGGTTAATGATGAATGTAATTAAGTCTAAAGTCATGGTGTTTGAAATAACGAGTACGAAAATAGCGTGCAATATAATCTTTATTTGTTTTTGGGGAATAAGTTCGGTTTATGGGCGAAATTCCTAAAAAATAAAACTAGTTATTTTTATACTAATTTGGGGTCGGGGAATCCGAATCTGAAAGAATTAGGCGGTGGCAAGCAGTATTAACAGAATTACACGACTTTAAAAATTTTTATACACATACAGGAAAATAGTCATTTTGGAAGCATTTTGATTCCTAGAAAATCAAACTAGTTATTTTTATACTAACTATGGGCCGGGGAATCCGAATCTGAAAGAATTAGGCGGCGGCAAGCAATATTAACTGAATTAAACGACGTTAAAATTTTCTATACACACACACATGAAAATAATCATTTCGGAAGTATTTTGACACACGCAGTACAAAGATCATAGAAAAACAAGAAATATACAAAAACAGGTGCCGGCAGTGTTACCAGCTCTCAAAAATATTTATCCCTATATCAATAATTTCCCTAGATCTAGGGGAGAAAAAATATTTTTTAGGGATAAGAGAAATCAGGACAAAATCTAGGGAAATTTCGAACTCTGGCAAAATTTTTATTACATATGACAATATTACTGGTATTATTTATATATATATATATATTTTTTTTGGAATTCCTATGAATCTTAATTATTGTTCATGTACTTACATGCAATGTTATTTTTAACACTGACAACTCAAAATGATATAAGGGAACGTACTCATACTACGTGACACGTTCGGGGGAGGGGGGGTCTTCAAAATACCACGCTTGGTACAAATGAGCGGCGGGTTGCTTAGATTTTTGGTCACGGTGGGGGGGGGTTAAAAAGTGCAAAAAGTTTGTCGCGTAGTATGGGTACGTTCCCTATGTATCTAAAAAGATAAATGGGACCTCTGAAAAAAAAAATTACGTTTTAAGTTCCGTTTTTTCGGTGATTGCGGTTGATTTTTATTTTGCAAAGTGTTTTTTTTTAATTTGGAATTCAGTTTCTAATTCAGTGGTGAGTGTATTCGTACTTTTAAATTATTACTTCACGTAGCAAAATGTGTTTTATTTGGAAAAGCACAGTATTATTAGTATATTTACCAAGTTCCAATATCTTTCCAATTAATTAATTAACATGTAACAGGATTAGTGTTACACAATCAGGTGGCTACGTAGGTAATGCGTTATTGTGAAATTCTAGGGAAATTTCACTTCGAAATCTAGGGAAATAATTTTTTTGGGCAGAACATCCCTGTTTTAATGAAGAATCCAGAAAAATCAATGCCGGAATGCTTTGGGATGACTTTTAGGTATGGAGTGTGTTTTTTATTCAAGATTAACTGCTTTTAATATATAAAAACATTGGTAAAATGTCCATATTTCACCGGTACTGTTATTGTACTCTAACAAAGTGCAATATAAAAACAATAAATCATCTTTTTCATTGCAAATACAAGTTAGTGACATCGTAAGCCTCGAATTTTGTTTTATGTATAACACATACAGAAACACTGGTATTTATAATATACTGATCATGACGATTGTGTAATAACTTGTATAAAAAGCCCTTTTAGTAAAAAACAATTCGAAAATACGACCAATGTATCGTAAACCAAATGTCAAATATGACATAATATGTCATATTATGACCTATTTATGACTATGCTTAACCTCAAATATAGCCCTTTTACGTCATAATGTTAATTGTTGAGAGCCTAAATATTGTTTCCAATAAACACAATAACTATTATTTATCTAAATCTCTTTAACAGTATGAAAATAACCAAAAAACACGAAATGTTGAATGGCGTGCGAGTCTTTCGTGGCGTAAGGCGTAAGATTTCAAATGTCAATACATCTTGATACACTTCGGTGAATTGGTTAGCAGGTTAACAGTGACGTCACCGTTAACCATTTCAGTAATGCCAACTTGATACTGTGTTTCGAGGAGAGGTTTAAAAATGCACTTTTTAATAATTTTTTAAAAACTCTGCGTTTAATATTATTATTAATATTATTTAATATTATGAAATAAAACTTATATATTGAGACACAGCGTTTATTGGTCTACATGAACATATTTTTTTAAAGCCATAATATTTTTCACTGGAGTTCCTTATTGTCGAGCGAAAGAGGTATTAGTTTTTGGGAACACGCAACCTAGATTTGATGAAAATCGGATGTGTGCTTGATGTTGTGGGGCGATTAGTAGGTTATTTTTCGTATATAACAAATGCTTGTTTTAGTAAATAGCTGTTGAATATCTAAGACCCCGATTTTGGCAAAGAGTTTATTTGAGGGATGGGTAGGTAGACATTTAAATATAATTCTCACAATTAGTTTTTGAACTATAATAATTGGTCTAATAATGGATTCAGCACAACCACCCTATCCCACTATACCGTATGTTGCTATGGATTGGAAAAGGGCAAAGTGTACGCTTTTTAGAGTCTGTAAATCTAAGAAAGACCTAAGGGAGCAGAAAATATGGCAGAGTTTATGGAGTTTTTTTACTGTGTCACCGATGTGAGCTTCCCAACGTAGTTGGTTGTCTATGATTATTCCCAAATATTTAACAACTTTATTTATTTATTTATTTACGCCCTTTTTCGGGGCTTTTACATATGAATAGTAAGAAATATACAGTATTTATTGTACATAACTGAACTGCCTTCGTAACAATATTTTATATTTGTTTAAAGATAAATTGAATATGTCCACTGACTTGGTATAATTGTTTCCCTCCATTAGTATTCGGGGTAAAGAGGAATACATATGGTAGTTAGTTCCAGAATTACTGCACTGAAATAAATCCTGACTTCTAGTATTACGTAGTGGAATCCGGAAGCTTATCAATTCGAGCAATACCGGACTGTCAACTAAATCATTTAGAATTTTATACAGAAATACCAAGTCAGTGAAAGTTCTTCTGTCTGACAATTTAAGCATATTCATATCATTCAAAATAGTATTGTAGTTCAACATAATTGCTGGAATACCCATTTTAAAATTAAGAAAACGTAAGAATTTGTTTTGTATTCTTTCAACAGCTTGTACATGTATATTGTAATATGGGTTCCAGACGGGAGAATTGTATTCAAGTTGACTTCTAACATATGCAAAATATAACAGTTTTATACACTTAATATTGTTAAAATTTCTAGTTAGCCTAGTTATAAATCCAAACATTTTTAAGGCCTTATTAGAGATTTCTGTTATGTGGTTAACAAATGAAAGATTAGATTGAAAAGTGATGCCCAAGTCTTTAATTTGTGTTAACGTCTCCAGAATATTGTTATCAATGTTGTAATTGAAGATCACTGGATTTTTTATTCGAGAAAATCTTACTATATGACATTTTGAGATATTTAAGTAAAGTCTATTTTCATTACACCAAATTAACAATTTGTTGATATTATCTTGAAGAATGTTGCAATGGTAAATATTTTGAATTATTCTAAAAATGTTGAGGTCATCAGCAAAAAGTAAGATAAATACATCATGAAATATATAAACAAGATAAATAATATTGGGCCAAGGTGTGAACCCTGTGGAACTCCACTTGTTGCATAAATTTTTACCGACAAAGAGGATTTTATTCTAACAATTTGTTGTCTTCCAGTAAGATAGCTTTCAAACCAGGCTAATATACTGCCATATATACCAAGCTTTTCTAATTTCCAAATGAGAATTTTATGGGAAACTGAATCAAAGGCTTTACTAAAATCAGTATAGACAGAGTCTACTTGTTTTTTTTTCTTTAAAAGCATTGGTTATAAAATTTTCATAAATAATCAAGTTAGAAAGTGTACTTCTACCTGGCATAAATCCAAACTGGTAAGGTGATATTACAGGTTTTATTTGGGCAAAAAGTTTGTCAAGTATTAGGCTTTCAAATAGTTTTGGTATGGTGGATTGAATGCATATTGTAACATCACTTTTATCGCCCTTTTTGAAAATTGGAGTCAAATAACTAGTTTTCCATAAATCGGGAAAAATTCCACTGGATAAAGATAAATTAAAAAGTTTGGTTAATGGAAGAGCAATTACTTTGATACATTCTTTGATAAATATTGTGGGGATATTATCCGGTCCTGCAGATTTGTTGATATCTAATGATTTAACTTTAGTTACTACATCAGAGAGACTTATGGTACACTGCGAAATATCAAGAATTTCATCTAGAGTTGTTGATGGAAGAGGAGCATTATTTGCGTCTGTTGAATAAACACTTTTAAAAAATTTTGCAAACAAGTTAACAATACCATCAGTATTATTGCTATGGCTACCATTTAGGTGCATAATGCTCGGGAATTCAGAATCATCTTCTTTAAGAGATTTCGAATATTTCCAAAAATAATTAACATTGTTTATTATGGAGTTTTGAATTTCATTTATTTGGTTACGGTAGCAAGTCATGGACATCTTTTTACACAAAGTTCTTAAATATTTAAATTCACTGTAATCAGAATTTTTTTATATAATTTATAGTCTTTATGTTTAAGTTTTTTGGTGATAAGTAGATTTATAAGTTCTTTGGTGTACCATTTTGGATAGGTGTTTGGCTTACATATTACGGTTGGAACATAGATGCTAATAGCCTTTCCCAAAACAGAATAAAATTTATTGGTAGCTGTGTTAATATCATCATATTGCACAGATGACCAATCAAAAGAGAGGAGATAATTACATATTTTCTCGTAATCAGTTTTGAAAAAATTTTGGTAACTGAAAGACAGTTTACAGGTATTAGCATGTGCATTAGAAATAATAACTTCCAGTGGAGGATGATAACCATCAATGGGCACCAGCGGTTCACTACATTCTTCAATTACTAGGGACTCTAAGTTAGAAAAACATAAGTCTAGAGTACGATGCTTTACATTTGATATAATATTTGCCTGATTCAGGCCTAGAAATAACGCCATGTCTAGAATAATGCGTTCAGACTCACTTACACTGATATTATTGTCCTTGTTCACCCAATTCACATTTGGAAGATTATAATCACCAGCAAGCAAGAATGTTGAATTAGCATGCTTTTTTAGTACAACTTCCACTTCCTCACTATGGCACCTGTATACTTCATTGCTTGAATTTGGTGGGATATAAATACAACCAACAATAATCTTTTTATTCCTGGCAACATTCACTTGCACGAAGTTTTGTTCAAGAAGTTTGTGTTTAGTTGTAATTAAGTTTGCTTTGTATTTCTTGCTGATAGCGATTAAAACCCCACCACCTCTGCTTTTAGCACTTGTCAATGTATTTCTGTCTAATCTATACACATTATGATTTATAAAACCTAATTCACTAGAATGAATATTAGGTTCTAACCACGTTTCAGAAAGTAGTATAAACTCGTGCCCAAACATTGGTAGTGTAGATTGAAGTAAACTTAATTTTGTTTTAAGGCCTCTGACATTTTGGTAGTACAGCTGGCAAATTTTTGTTTGGTGTTTTTTAGAGGAGTTTTTTAATGGCATAAAAAATCAATTTTCTTCTTTTCAGCTTCAATTTTCCTCAAATGTACCGAGCATTCATTACTCCAAGCATAATGGTCAGTTGGCAATTGTAATTTTAATTTCTCATTCATTTTTTTGCAGTTAATGCACTGAATGTCGTTTTGACAGTTTACATTGTCATGTGATTCGGAACATCGAGTGCAAGCTTTTTCACTTCTGCAGTCTTGTGCTTTGTGCATATAGCCATTGCACTTGTAACATTTTAGAAGTGAGATGTTGTCGAAAACCCGACATCTATCCCATCCAATATTTACTTTACCTTCTTGTAACATTATATCGTAAGTTTTTCCATCGACTTCCATGAAAATGGTGAAGTTGACGTCACCTCGTTTAGTTTTTATTTCTTTTATATATTTTATGTCAATTTTCGCTTCAACTGTTTGCAGGTAATCATTTTGCATCTTAATTTTTGAAACAATTTCTTCTGGAGTGAATTTATCCGATAGACCAATAATTTTTAGTTTGGGATTCTTGGGTTTTGGTGTATTCACGTCATATTTTTTTCCCATCTTTGAAATTATTTGCTCTTCCATCTTTTTTGTTGCAGCTATATTCTTGCACTCTACGATTATAGCCCCTTGCTTAAAGTTTCTTATTCCGGTAACACCAAAATTAACAGGATCTATGTTTTATTTTATTTCGTCCTTCGTTACGGTATTTTTTTGATCCTTATCTTTTGGCTTAATAATGACGATAGGTTCATGTTTTTTACAATTGGTTTGTTCTTCATTAATTTTACCATTTTTAGTAACTTCAGCGTACGATTTCGATTCAATATTTAATTTAAGATTTTCAATGTTCTTATCTATATTAGATAATGATTGAAACAATCTGTCGAGTCCAACATTCTCATTGTTTATTGGTGCCTTGCATGATTGATGATTTTTATCTTTATCTATATTATATCGATTTTATCTTATCTATATCTTTATCGATTTTTATATTTATCTTTATCTTATTTTATTTTTATCTTTAACTTTTGATGATTTGAGGGTCAAACAGGTACAATTAATATTAGATGTGGTTTCTGGAGTGTTTAAATTGAGTGGACACCAGTGAATGATTGGTTTAGGGCAGTTGTTGGGTATATTGTGTTTGCGTATGGAAAATGTTATATATTGTGTTTTGTCGATGTTAAGTGTGAGGAGGTTAGTGTCAAGCCAATGCTTTACTTTTATTAGAGCATTATTAGTTTTGTTAATAACTGATTTCCATGTTTCATCTTCGAATATTAAGACCGTGTCATCGGCAAATGATAATATCTTTCCACCAATATTCATGACACGTAGTGAGTTAATGTATAAAAGAAATAAAATTGATCCTAGTATGCTGCCTTGGGGTACACCACATATTGATACTAACCATTCGTT
The DNA here is from genome assembly GCA_929108145.2 of Limnephilus rhombicus. Taxonomy (NCBI): domain Eukaryota; kingdom Metazoa; phylum Arthropoda; class Insecta; order Trichoptera; family Limnephilidae; genus Limnephilus; species Limnephilus rhombicus. Next base: position 9,814,797 of record OV815284.1, on the reverse strand, counting down.
TAATATAAATACAGGAGTCCGAGAAATGAAATTCTTGGGTGGAAAATAGGAGTCTTGTGCAAAAGATATACCAAACTATTATAGAACCCATATGGGTACATAAGACGGATACCACCAGACTATTCAGTGAAGCAGCAAGAGCTTCATCGACAGTCATTCAGAAGAAGACCAAAGAACTCGTGAATGGTGAATGACTCAATGCTCCAAAATATTACAGAAAAACAGCCTGGATGAAAATGATACCCAGAACCGAAGAAGATATATCCTGAGAACGAGAAGAGTCGACCCCAACAGCTTACCTAAGTAATGAGTTTGGACAGTGCAAGGAAGAAGAAAGAAGAAGGCAGGAGTCTAAGTAATAAATATCAAAATTACATGAAAACAATTTCCGATTTTAAAAAAAACTGTTAAACTGTTAAAAAAAAGATTTACCGACAGACCGATTTTAAAGTTGTTCCCCTTCTCTCTGTGTAACCCCCGCCCATCATTCCCTACCCATGTACCTCCCTTATATAAATTTTTATTTAGTTATTATATTTTAATTTTTACCTTTGTAGCAATACAATAGCAATTCAAGTTAAAAAATATAAGAGTGTTAGTAAGTATTGGTTTGTCTAGTTTGTAGTTGGAAGTAAGATAGTAGAAATATATCATAAGTTTGCACAGCGCACTTGAGGTGATTTTTACCAAAAATGGCGCGATTCAAATAATCATCCAAATATTATTATAATTAAACAGAAAATAACTTATTTTAAATATAAATCAGATCTCAAGTCTTGGATCATCAGCCAAGACAGATCAAACATCAAAAACTTTATGAAAACCAATTTATAAACCAGCATTTCCAATGATACGATACTGATTGCCTTTAATGTTAAACGTAATTTCGTGCTGTTATTTGTTATAAACTGGGCCTGCTATCAACATAGCGATCACATCAGTTCTGTCTAAGGTGATGGAACGTGTGATCAACGACAAACTGCTCACATACCTCGAGAAGAACAAAATTATTAACGACCGTCAATACGGATTTCGGCGGAACCGCTCGTGCGGTGATGTTTCGGGGCGGTACCTGGAACGTTTCGGTGAGACCCAAACGGTTGCACTGGATATTTTCAAGGCCTTTGACCGGGTTTGGCACCGAGGACTTGTCAACAAACTGCCTTTTTACTGACTTCCCGCATCCTTGTGTACGTGGATTGCCGACTTTTTGAGGGAGAGGTCGATTCAGCGATTCAGAGGTAGCCGATGGTTTTACCTCTTCCTCACACTCGATAAATGCTGGCGTTCCACAGGGATCGGTTCTGTCACCGACTTTGTTTTTGTTACACATCAACGATCTTTTGTCATGTGCACCAATTCATTTTTACGCGGATGACAGTACAGTACATGATAGCTTCTTGTTTGACAAGCCCCCAAAGAGCTCACAAACTCCAACTGCTCGGAGGGCTTTGAAACGAAGAATGGACGGTTACCTCGAGTGTTTCCTCAAAGACCCAATTTTGTCTGATTGATCGAAATGAAAATTTAGTATCTTCCAAACAGGCCCTCCGTTGATATGCTTGGTGCAACCCTAAGTGACCAGCTCAGGTATGGGGACTCCATCGAAGCCAGACTAAAGTTTGCCTCCCAAAAACTGGGCGTACTGTACAGGGCCCGCAGATACTTTAATAGTACACAACTGCTAATCCTGTATAAATCACAAGTACGCCCCACGGTTGAATTTGGCAGCCACCTCTGGTCTGAAGCTACAAAAATACTCTCGACTGCTGCTGAGCTCCAAAAATACCTGAAAAATACCCTCGACTCTGTGCGAAAACGGGCGGTCCGCTTAATAAATTCTCCCATCTTAACAGACGGATTGCAATCTTTAGAACACAGGCGTCAGGTGCGAATTATATCCTTGTTCTACCGGTATTACGGAAGATGCTCCGAGGAACTAGCGTCATTGATCCCTTCGGCACCGGTGCATAGTCGGGAAACACGCCAAACGCGTGCCCAACATTTGTACACGGTTGACATTTGTCACATGAGAACGGGTCGGTTCTTCGACTCGTTCTTGTGTTCAACAGCACGGCTGTCGAATGATTTGCCGGCCTCTGTGTTTCCTCCTTCCTACAACATGGGTCTCTTCAAGACCAATGTTCATTCCTTCCTCTCCTCAAAAAGACCCTCCACACAGCATCCCAGATGACAAATGGCCCAATGGCCCTGAGGAAAATAATTTTCCTCAGGGCCTCCTGTGTGGAATTAATGTAAAAAAAATAGTTCCTAATCAGACATGTTCCTGATAGCACATCACCAATTGTAAAAGAATTAATAAGGATGAATAGTTTAAAATAATATATATTGTGCTTAACGTTTTATTTTTCTATGTTTATTTTGAATGTAGATTACAACGAGTGCGCCAAGTATGTTAAGCATTTTATTGTTCTCTCTAGGAATTAATTCTATCATGTTTTTAAATTTGCATTGGTTTAGTCTAGTTATCCAACCAACTCTCGGGGGATGTGAAATGTTTGAAACTTTTTAAGTATGAGCATGCCGTGCCAACTTTATTATGAGCGGTTTACATGTGATAATAATAAAGTCTTCTGCATACGTACTACAAGGGTTCAAATTGTATGGTGCGAGCGTTAATGTGATAAATTACAGATGTCGTTTATATTTAGTTAATTTATCCAAGTCGTTGTGTCAATGTTATTACTGGTGTGATCAATAATAATTTACCAGCGGCATTGTGAACATCAAATACTGACAATTTACGCTCATAAAACAATAATTTGGGAGGCGAGTATGGGTACCGCCGTCCCGGAAAACATATATTGGATGACCAACGCCCCTGCCATAGATCACAATAATTTGTCAAGAATGACCGAGTGGTTCGCTGTATTTGGTGAGTTAGTAGAATAATGTTAGCAGACTATTATTCATGGGGTAAAGATAATCTAAGTCTTGGCGGCAGATACATCTTTCCACCTACTTAGATTAGAAGATACTGTTAAGGGAGACTTTTTACCCCTCCACCGAATTGTGAGGGATGGATTTATACGTCCGTCACTCTTGGACACACAGCCATTTAGATTCCTACTCACCCCTCATTCATTTTTCCTTCCCAGAACTTCCCCTTTTTCCTTTTCTAAAAAATACCCGCTGCACAGCATCCCCAAAGAAGGCAAAGGCCTTGAGGGAAATTATTTTCCTCAGGGTCTCCTGTGTGGAGCTAATGTGAAAAAAATTGGGTATGCTACAATTTATCTCACTCACAGCAGGACTGTTTAAGAGGAATATAAATGCTAGAAATATTTCGAATATCATATCTGCAAAATTTTCAAATCGAGCGTCCTTTTGCACGAGGCTAGTAAGCGAAAAAGTGGTTTTTATTTATTTTGTGCATAATTTTATAAGAACGAAAAAAAGTTAGAACAATGAAAACCTTAAAAATAGTCTAGCCATAAAGGGGTATTTTTTAAAGATTGTTTCTTGTATTACTTCATAGTTAAGTCATGAAAAAACATTTTTTTTTATGGTTTACGCTATATTTTTTGTTACGTAAATAATAATTTTATTGTAATTCCAATACATAGAAAAGCTAGTAAAAGCTTCGATTTATCCGTAACATATTTTTTGATGTTCATACTGTAAGCCGATTCGTCGTAAAGATTAATCAAAATGGTATCTAAATTGGATTTCACGTATATATTCATCTTAAATGACCATTAATGTCTTAAGTAATTTGCTCAAACTAATGAATGCTAACCAATGAGTGATATTTAAGGTAGAATTTTTAGTAAGTATTTCTTGAATAGTACGTTATTATAACCAAATTTTGTATTGACGGCGTGTCCATCCTGCAACTTTTAGATCCAGAAATCAAAGAACTTATCGCTCAACAGCAAATGTCGAAACAATGCATTTAATAAAAATCTATTTCTAGAAAAAATCTATCTATTTTTAACACTATGGAAGATCAACAGTCTCTCATGTCTAAGATGATAGAAGGATGTATGAAGAATGAACTCGAGCGACAGCGCGATTTTTAACTCTTTCCTCCGATTGCTCGTGATTTTTTGGTGACGATTTTGAATATTTTCCGCCGATATTAAAAAAATCATACCTCCGAATTTTAATATGGAAAAATTGAAAAAAATATATATTGCATCTACGGAAAAATTTGCCTAAAACTGGCAGTAAAGCAATCCGAGGTATTTTAAATGGTGCCATATTGTGGCCAAAAACCGCTCCAGTGGTTAATGATGAATGTAATTAAGTCTAAAGTCATGGTGTTTGAAATAACGAGTACGAAAATAGCGTGCAATATAATCTTTATTTGTTTTTGGGGAATAAGTTCGGTTTATGGGCGAAATTCCTAAAAAATAAAACTAGTTATTTTTATACTAATTTGGGGTCGGGGAATCCGAATCTGAAAGAATTAGGCGGTGGCAAGCAGTATTAACAGAATTACACGACTTTAAAAATTTTTATACACATACAGGAAAATAATCATTTCGGAAGTATTTTGATTCCTAGAAAATCAAACTAGTTATTTTTATACTAACTATGGGCCGGGGAATCCGAATCTGAAAGAATTAGGCGGCGGCAAGCAATATTAACTGAATTAAACGACGTTAAAATTTTCTATACACACACACATGAAAATAATCATTTCGGAAGTATTTTGACACACGCAGTACAAAGATCATAGAAAAACAAGAAATATACAAAAACAGGTGCCGGCAGTGTTACCAGCTCTCAAAAATATTTATCCCTATATCAATAATTTCCGACACGATAATTCTTCACATAACACATTAACCTGATGAATTACGACTATCTCAACGGCGTATTCTTAAACCATAAGTATGAAAATTCGTAGTCTTAAAAATGCGTAACCTAACCTAACCTAACGTTAGGTTTGTGTAACATGGTTTGTGCCCCTTTATACCGCCTGCTCGCGTCCCTAACCTAACCTAACCTAACCTAACCTAACGCTAGGTTTGTGTAACATGGTTTGTGCCCCTTTATACCGCCTGCTCGCGTCACGGCAAAAAAACATCCCTGTTTTCAAGTAGTTTAGCGGCTACGCTAGGTTTGTGTATCATGGTTTGTGCCCCTTTATACCGCCTGCTTGCGTCACGGCAAAAAAACATCCCTGTTTTCGAGTAGTTTAGCGGCTACGCTAGGTTTGTGCCCCTTTATACCGCCTGCTCGCGTCACGGCAAAAAAACATCCCTGTTTTCGAGTAGTTTAGCGGTTACGCTAGGTTTGTGTAACATGGTTTGTGCCCCTTTATACCGCCTGCTCGCGTCACGGCAAAAAAACATCCCTGTTTTCAAGTAGTTTAGCAGCTACGCCGGGTTTATGTAACATGGTTTGTGATACAAAAGAACGTGCCCCTTTATAACGCCTACTCGCGTCAAGGCATAAAAACTCCACAATACTAGTTGGTGTACCTTCCTAAAATATTTGAGAATCAATTATAAAAAATAAGTACTTAAAATATAAACATGTTATTTTACGTTATAAATATTACTGCTTTTTTTTTTTTTTTTTTTTACATTAACTCCACACAGGAGGCCCTGAGGAAAATAATTTCCCTCAGGGCCTATGTCATCTGGGATGCTGTGTGGAGGGTCTTTTTGAGGAGAGGAAGGAATGAACATTGGTCTTGAAGAGACCCATGTTGTAGGAAGGAGGAAACACAGAGGCCGGCAAATCATTCCACAGCCGAGCTGTTGAACACAAGAACGAGTCGAAGAAACGACCCGTTCTCATGTGACAAATGTCAACTGTGTACAAATGTTGGGCACGCGTTTGGCGTGTTTCCCGACTATGCACCGGTGCCGAAGGGATCAATGATGCTAGTTCCTCGGAGCATCTTCCATTGTAATACCGGTAGAACAAGGATAGCATTCCCACCCGACGCCTGTGCTCTAAAGATTGCAATCCGTCTGTTAAGATGGGAGAATCTATCAAACGGACCGCCCGTTTCTGCACAGAGTCGAGGGTATTTTTCAGGTATTTTGGAGCTCCAGACCAGAGGTGGCTGCCAAATTCAACCGTGGGGCGCACTTGCGATTTGTACAGGGTTAGCAGTTGTGTACTTTTAAAGTATCTGCGGGCCCTGTACAGTACGCCCAGTTTTTGGGAGGCTAACTTTACTCTGGCTTCGATGGAGCCCCCATACCTGAGCTGGTCACTTAGGGTTACACCAAGCATATCAATGGAGGGCCTGTTCGGAAGATTGCTTCCGTTGAAAGAGACTAGATTTTCATTGCGATCCCTTTTAGACGTAATCAGACAAGATTGGGTCTTTGAAACATTAAATTCAACGAGATTATTTTTACCCCAAGAGAAAACACTCTCGAGGTAACCGTCCATTCTTTGCTTCAAAGCCTTACGAGCTGTTGGAGTTTGTGAGCCCTTTGGGGGCTTGTCAAACAAAAAGCTATCATGAACTGTACTGTCATCCGCGTAACAGTGAATTGGTGCACATGACAAAAGGTCGTTGATGTGCAACAAAAACAGAGTTGGAGACAGAACCGATCCCTGCGGGACGCCGGCATTTATCGAGTGAGAGGAAGAGGTGAAACCATCGACTACCGTCTGAATCGACCTCTCCCTCAAGAAGTCGGCAATCCACGTACACAAGGATGCGGGAAGTCCGTAAGAATGCAGTTTGTTGACAAGTCCTCGGTGCCAAACCCGGTCAAAGGCCTTGGATATGTCCAGTGCAACCGTTTGGGTCTCACCGAAACGTTCCAGGCATCGCCCCCAAACATGCGTCACATACGCGAGAAGATCACCGCACGAGCGGTTCCGCCGGAATCCGTATTGACGGTCGTTAATAATTTTGTTCTTCTCGAGGTATGTGAGCAGTTTGTCGTTGATCACACGTTCCATCACCTTAGACAGAACTGATGTGATCGCTATGGGGCGGTAGTTGGCCGGGTTGGAGCGGTCACCCTTCTTTGGAATAGGATGGATAACCGCTTTTTTCCAACCAGAGGGCACAGAGCCAGTCTTCAGGGACAGTTTAAAAAGCTTCGTCAAAATTGGAGCTATTTCTGCAGCGCACCTTTGCAGTACCAGGGCAGGTATTCCGTCAGGCCCACTAGCTTTATTAACATCAAGCCCTCGTAAAACATGGAGTACTTCCCGATGCCGGATCCTCAGCTTTTTCATACGAAAACCGCAGTGAGGAACCGACGTCGGGACAGCACCTTGGTCATCGAGGGTTGAGTTATCCGCAAACATTTTACCTAGTAAGTTAGCCTTTTCGGTGGCGGTGTTTGCTAGTGAGCCGTCAGGTCTGGTAAGAGGTGGCAGACTGGATTTGCAGAAATTGCGACCTATTGAGCCCGCAAGCGACCAGAATTGCCTGCTGCCATGCGGGCATGCAGTCAGCTTTCTGCTGATCTGCTGGTCGTGCTCGAATTTTGACCTATTTATGATTCTCTTGGTTTCCTTTGCCATTTTGTTGTAAGCTGTTCTGTCTTCGGATGTTCTAGATGTGTTGTAGGCTCGGTAAGCCGCGTTTTTTCGTCGCACTGCTTCAGCGCATTGTCGACTGAACCACGGCTTTGAGCCTACACCAGTTTCCTTAACAGTAGATTGGATGAAGCCATCCATCGCGGATGTGATGACCTCACCAATTTCCTGGGCACATCTTGAGGGATCCGAAGTCCGAAAACAGACAGCTGACCACGGGAAAGCATTAAAATGTGCCCGCAGACCGAACCAATCTGCTGACCTATAGTGCCACACTTTTCTCTTCAGCCTCTCGTTTGGTGGTCTGAAGTTTACAGGGATTGATGTCGTCACCAGGCAGTGGTCGGACGATCCTAAAGGCGCTGTGACTTCAATACTGTAACCGTGTGGCACAGTAGTTAAAAATAGGTCTAACAGATTGGAACGGTGAGTCTGGACATCAGGAACCCTTGTAGGCTCCTGAACCATTTGCTCCAATCCGTAGCAAAGGGCAAAGGATTCCGCTTGGCGTCCAGCCGAGTCTGTTGATCCTGAGAACTTCAACCAAGGTTCGTTATGAACATTGAAGTCCCCCAGGACCACAAACTCTGCCATAGGGTAGCGGGGCAAGAGATCATCAATAGTGTCGCTTAAATGTTTGAAGAGCTCGGACGTGTCTGATTCGCTAAGGTTCGGTGAGCGGTATAAACACGCGTAGAATCTTACCGTACTGGCAAGATTGACGCGTACCCACATTACGTCGAATCTGGAGTTTTCCAGATTCAACAGTCGCACACAGTTGACGTCAGCTCGACTATAGAGACAGACACCTCCTTTAGGTCTGAACTTGCTTGCGAGGGTGAAGCCCGGGCAGTCCAGATAGGAGGCGTCTACAGGCTCGGCTATCTGCGTTTCAGACAGGAATAGTAGGTTGGGGCGTTGAGAAAAAAGGTGGTGGTGGACGGAGTTTAAATTGGTATGCAGGCCGCGAATGTTGGTGTAATTCACCAACATTTTTGGCCTGCGCCGGGGTCGCCTACTACTCGCCGCTGTAATGATGTTAATTTTTGTTGTTTGTTTTGTCATGATTTTAAATGTTTTTATGATGGGGTGTGGGGGGAGGGAGGTCTGGGAAGGAAAAGGTATGAGGGGTGGGTAGGAAGCTGGGGATCAGAGTGTCCAAGAGTGACGAACGAATGAATCCAATCCACCCACTGCGGTGCAAGGCGATGGATAGGGAGAGTCCGGCTGGAGAGGTCACCCAATGCGCCCCAAACGCTACTGCTGGGTCCCCTCCGGTCACGAACCGGCACAACAGCAGCGGCGGGGTTTTTACACTCGTTGATGGGGCAGCCCACCCTCAGTCGTGAGCCTGAGGGTCGGGCCCCTGTACTACCGAGCGGCCCGGACAGCGGTAACCGGTTGTAAAGGGTCTCCCTCAACCAGCATCTCCCAATCCGGCCCGCCACGCAGAAGGTGGGCCGACGCACCCGCCATCAAGACTTGAACAAACATTACCCCAAGAACCCGGGCACCCCTGCTAAGTCACCAAACGTAGCGAACCACTTGGGGTGACCTGTGGCAGAGGTGTTGGTCATCCAATAAATGGTTCCCAGGGCGGCGGTACCCATACCCGCCTACCAAATTAAAAATGCTTAATGGCAACACTTAATTTTGTGTGGTAAAAACATCTATGTTATCGTGTTTTTCTATGATCTTTGTACTACATGTGTCAAAATACTTCCGGAATGATTATTTTCATGTGTGTGTGTATAGAAAATTTTTAAGTCGTGTAATTAAGTTAATATTGCTTGCCGCCGCCTAATTCTTTCAGATTCGGATTCCCCGGCCCATAGTTAGTATAAAAATAACTAGTTTGATTTTCTAGGAATCAAAATGCTTCCAAAATGGCTATTTTCCTGTATGTGTATAAAATTTTTTAAAGTCCTGTAATTCAGTTAATATTGCTTGCCGCCGCCTAATTCTTTCAGATTCGGATTCCCCGACCCCAAATTAGTATAAAAATAACTAGTTTTATTTTTTAGGAATTTGGCCCATAAACCGAACTTTACCCGTTTTTGGGGTGTTATGCCGTGTTGCGCTACCTCCTTCTACAGCCTAATCTGGTGTGCAATATAGTTATGTATGATGAAAACTTGGAGCAGGTGGATGAGTTTGTGTATCTGGGTAGTATTTTTACGAGAGATGGGAAGGCTGATAGAGATATTGAAATAATGGTAAATGTAGGTAATTCCATTTATGGAGGACTGAATGCCGTTGGCGCTAATAAAAAAAACTGTCAAAAGAAGCTATAACTGAAGGAGAATCGATACTTACCAAACCGGTCCTCCAGGTTATTTGGGAATGTCACGGGTGTTTTGACTCTTGTATATTTAAATTCCGCATTTATTATACGACAATAAATTTCTACCGGAGGGTAAAATGTAAGGATAGTAATCCACGCAACACAGCAGTCCGAACCAGCGAATAACCAATGAAATTAGAATTTTCGCCTTTCTGACAGCCGCCGGTAGAAGACACTAGAGTGCCAGTGTTGTCATCCTAAAAGAATGTTTTTTTTTGGCTGTTGAGTGCTGTGTTTAGGTACTATCCACAAAGCGAAGCTAGCTGTCCACAATTAAGTGCTGGTACCTACCCTGCTGTATGGCATTCAGAATGGAACTGGCAGAGGAAGGATGAAAGTAGACTGAATGCTGTTGAAATGATATCTCGGGTGAGAAATGTGGAGATCCGCAAAAAATGCAAGGCTGATGTAAGCGTAATGAGTAAGATTAAGAAAGCGATTCTCAGATGATTTGGGCGTGTAGAGCGAATGAACGAAGACAGTAGTGTAAAAAGAAGTGGGGGACACCCGAGGTAGACATAGCACGATTAAGAGACTTCAGACAAGCCATGTCAAGAGTCAGAATAATTGAAGAGTTTATACGAGACGATATATGATTGTTTGGCGGTCCGTCCTCTCTGCCTACCCCTGTCGAGAAACGGCGTGATGGTTAGTTCGTTTATTAGTTAGTTAATTAGTTAGTTTATTAGTTAGTTTGTTAGTTAGTTTATTTGTTAGTTTATTAGTTAGTTTATCAGTTTAAAAAAATCGGTTTTATTTGCACTCTTTTAATTTAGAAATATTAATATTTTACATGGTCGTAATCTCATTTGACAATCCCCCAGGCAATCTCCGTTCCAGGAACATAATATTCCTAAATATTCCCTGTACAAAGGACGGCTCAAGTAACAAAAGCTACAACACTGGGTCTGTCCAATATATCTGGCTCATTCTGCCTCATCTATCACATGGGTATCTCTGTACATATATACGGAGAGTAGAGAGTGGTTTCCAACCATTACTAATATTCATTTATTTTTCTAATTCACGTTTTCATCTTTCAAAAATCGTGTGTCCATTGTATTTATTTCAATGTGCGACTGCACTCCAATTTAAGTAGCGGCGTCGGAGATTTACTCGAAGTCGGATTCTTAAATTTCAACCATACAGACGCTAGAGAATTAATACTATCAGATAATATTTACAGTTTGTACACATTAATAATAATTTTTTTTAATGAAGACAAACATTCCCGGGATACGAATAACCTGTCAATATTTGATAATCTCCTACTATCATCACATTAAGCGGAAAACGCCTGGGCGGAACCCAAATCATCCACTGACTGGTTTAAATCAACATGATAAAAATTACCTAAAAACAGGGCCTCCTGTGTGGAGGTAATGTAAAAAAAAAAAAATATTTTTTAAAAATGAAAACAAATATTCCCGGGTTACGAATAACATGACAATATTTGAAAATCTTCTACTACCATCACATTAAGCAGAAAATGTTGCTTGTGTCGTGATGGAGGACTTGGCCAGCCGAAGAATCAAATAGGCGACGCCTGGCTGGAATCCAAACGCGATGCCAACTAAGCCATTGACCGGTCGATATCAGCAAAATATAAATAACCCAAAACCAAACTGACAATTAAGGATTATTGCATATTAGCTTGAATTTTTACTATTCAGGGGACAATGTTACAAAAATTAAATATGTCGAGAGAGCAAGTTTCATTCCTCACACGTTGCAATCCCTGTGAAGAAGAATTGTGCAAGAACGTGGCAAGCAAACACGTGAAATGGAACATGGATGAGTCATGGGTTTTAATACTTTTTATATCGGGCAAGAAAAATATTAACAATATAAACATCAACGTATACGTTGATTGCCAGCTTTTCAAAAGGAGAATCAAAGTTCATAGGTGTATTCAGTATCAACTATCAAAGTGATGCAAAAACAAATTTTTTTAACAATTATTTTCAATTTGTTCGGCGCACGACAAGTTTGGTAATGGGTCACTTGCATGGATTTCATAACGACTTAAAAAAAAAATCGAGTGGATAGTTTTTTTACCAAGATTACGAAAATGTTAGTAAAAATTTTTAGAAATGTACAGTTTTTTTTTTAAATAAATAAATCCATTATTTAGGCCCGTGACGTCACTACACGAAAATATCCCGTCTCCGAAAATGTTTCTGTTAATTTTGTAAAATTCCACACTGATTTATTTTTTTTATATGACAACACTTTTATTTCAGGCGAATTTTTGAATTTGACATTTAACGTTCACTACATTTATTGTTTGTTCTCTGCGAACTTGTCATTTGGTTTGACTTTTTGAAGAGAACCCCGTACATTTTATGCTGTCTGTAGGTGTTTTAGAGGTATAATAAAGGTGGTACTGATTTTAACAAAATCAAATTTTATAATATTCTTATTATTATTTTAATTTACAAGTACAATTATATTACATTGGATTTAGTAATATTATAGACGTTGAACATTATAATGAGTTAAGATCAATAAGATGGATCAAGGAAAAAAATATTTATGAGATGTATTATTTTTGGTATGCCTCGTTATTCTCCTGTGCCCTTTCTTGTAGAAAACGTTCTTTTTTTTTAAATGATTTTCGGCTACGTAATTATCGTTTTTTCGCACCTATAAAATTATGTCCCGTCTTTCCGGTTTTTTACCGTCCGGAAAAAACTAATAATGCGCAGATGTTTTATTTTCTACATTTAAAATGATACCTAAAAATGTTCGCCCAAAAAATCCAGTTGAACTTTCATTGGAATGACATTTGCAAGTTTTTACTGAGGACCAATTTAAGAGTGGAATAGGTTTAATTTGTCGTGTAATTCGTTGCCTGTAGTGTTCTGTTATTTGATAGACACTAGCAGATTTGATAAACCTTACCTTAAAATTACCTTTGGTAAATTTATTCTTCTGATCCTAAAACAGAAAAATTATTCTGGCCTCCTCGGCCCTGGAGAACCCTGGTGTTTTTCCTTCTCCACAAAGGAAAAAAAAAATTGCAAGTCACGCTTGCCTTAGACCTCTCGCTCCTGGTCCCAAACTGTTGTTGTCGTATGACAACAAAATAAAAACGCAGATAATCCAGGGCTGCGCCAGCTATAGTGTTCTGTTATTTAATAGACACTAGCAGATTCTCCAACACACTTTGGATGGAGATAACTTCTTGGAATAAATAGATTCTTATTGTTATCTGGATTTACTTATACTTTGCTTATACAATTGGGACTGCGGTAGTCTGCCTAACTAGAAGCTAGCTATAATGGTTCTGGCGAGTGATAACTGAAACACACCCTCCCAGCCTCTCTGATCCCCTCCCGGAGAACTTAGATCAAATGGCAATACTAAACACATAACTCATGGTGTTAGAGTAAAGCTGTGTAACCTACATTTTTATAAAAAATTAAAAAGACATAATAGTGGAAAAAATATTTTTTCATTGCAGTATAGATACTCGCCGATCTCAAAATTAGAATTGCATATAGGTATATTATTAGTATACCTTTGTGTTAACATAATGAAGAATAACTACAATGTAATAAAATATAAAGCACAGTTTAGAAATTGCTCATATTTATTTAATACTAGATAAAGTACCTGGCGTTGCCTGGGCTTTAGATCATGTCTCTAATTTTAGATCTGAATATATTTAACTCATTCAGATCTAAAAGTAGTATAACTAAACTCACCATTAGTGATTCTTCCTTTCTATCTATTGTTAAATTCAAATTTATGTTGAATTAAATTAAAACAAATCGCTTTGTAAATCACATGTCATGAAGAAAAAATGTTTTTTTTTTTTAAATGTGGTTTACTGTGTTCTATACGTTCAGTGTCATTGCACTTCAAAAAAATATTTGACGGTTAAATTGGTGTTGCCAGTCCACAAATTTAGTAGTTCCAGTTTTTATATTTTCTACTCTTTTTTGACAGACTATATTGTGTTATTTTATTTTATTTTATAAAATTATTGATCTCACCACAGCTCTGTCCCAGTAAGGTTAAAAGTGAATTGTAAATATTAATATGGAAACGATAAATAAATAAATATATTCAATTAATATTAAAAAAACGAGTGTGCCTTAGACCACACGACTGAAGTAAACCAACAAGACAAACCTCGCTCCATGAACCCAGGTATCCCTGCTAAGTTACCAAACATAGCGAACGGGGTGACCTATAACCTAGGGGTGACATATGACATTGAGGTGAAATATGACCATGGGGTGACCTACGACCTTGGGGTGACCTACGACCTTGGGGTGATCTACGACCTTGGGGTGACCTACGACCTTGGGGTGACCTACGACCTTGGGGTGATCTACGACCTTGGGGTGACCTACGACCTTGGGGTGACCTATGAACTTGAGGTGACCATCCTTATCTTTATCCTTATCACTCCCCAAGTCAAGCGTGCGTAAAGGCCCGACCGTTCGCCTCGCCATCGTTCACCGTTCGCATCGATTATTTACCGTTCGCTTCACACTTTTCGTAAGACATCACTACTTTTCGTAACACATTTCAAGTTTTACTTCAAAAATATTTTATCAAGTGAAAGTTCATCAATTCTCGAGCCCTGCATTGGAGATTGCAAGCTCGTCGGTGGCCAATACAGAATAATTTTCCATTCAATCAATACCCATGCTAGTGCTTCACAACATAATGTGACTCCCACTTCATATCTTGGGCCAGTGGAACCTTGATAATGTGGTTAGTGATTTTATGGTGCTCTTTTGCTGATGAAAAAGGATTTGATTTAGTTTTTTTTTTTTACATTAACTCCACACAGGAGGCCCTGAGGAAAATAATTTCCCTCAGGGCCTATGTCATCTGGGATGCTGTGTGGTGGGTCTTTTTGAGGAGAGGAAGGAATGAACATTGGTCTTGAAGAGACCCATGTTGTAGGAAGAAGGAAACACAGAGGCCGGCAAATCATTCCACAGCCGAGCTGTTGAACACAAGAACGAGTCGAAGAAACGACCCGTTCTCATGTGACAAATGTCAACCGTGTACAAATGTTGAGCACGCGTTTGGCGTGTTTCCCGACTATGCACCGGTGCCGAAGGGATCAATGATGCTAGTTCCTCGGAGCATCTTCCATTGTAATACCGGTAGAACAAGGATAGCATTCCCACCCGACGCCTGTGCTCTAAAGATTGCAATCCGTCTGTTAAGATGGGAGAATCTATCAAACGGACCGCCCGTTTCTGCACAGAGTCGAGGGTATTTTTCAGGTATTTTGGAGCTCCAGACCAGAGATGGCTGCCAAATTCAACCGTGGGGCGTACTTGTGATTTGTACAAGGTTAGCAGTTGTGTACTATTAAAGTATCTGCGGGCCCTGTACAGTACGCCCAGCTTTTGGGAGGCTAACTTTACTCTGGCTTCGATGGAGCCCCCATACCTGAGCTGGTCACTTAGGATTACACCAAGCATATCAATGGAGGGCGTGTTCGGAAGATTGCTTCCGTTGAAAGATACTAGATTTTCATTTCGATCCCTTTTCGACGTAATCAGACAAGATTGGGTCTTTGAAACATTAAATTCAACGAGATTATTTTTACCCCAAGAGAAAACACACTCGAGGTAACCGTCCATTCTTTGCTTCAAAGCCCTACGAGCTGTTGGAGTTTGTGAGCCCTTTGGGGGCTTGTCAAACTTTGCAATGAATGAACTACAAAAAATGTAATATTTAATTAAATGAAGACACTGTGAGGGAAACTCTTATTGGGACTCTTCATGTACCAGAGGTGCTAATATCTTTTTCGGATTTTTCTGTTTCCAGATTTTCGACTGAGTTTCGCTCACAGTGTCTTCATTTAATTAAAAATTACAATTTGAGGTTTTACTCATAAAGTAAAAATAAAAATAAAAATAGAAAATCGACATTAATGTTTAATTGAATCATTTCAGATTTTTTTGGTGTGATAAGGAAACAAATAAAAAAAAAGAAGTTCATTGTTTAACCCGTGAAGTCTATTTGATAGTTTTTCGAAACAACTCATACAGGTCTCATTGAAATCACTGTGTCTCCTTTACTATCAATAATTAAAATGTACACCTTTATGATTTCAAAGTATCTGACCACAAATTGCAAAATTATGAAACTTTGGGAATTATGTATGAAATGTTTTTACATGAAACAACAAAAAAGTGAGTTCATGATAAAGTTTATAATACGGTTGCCTAATAATTATGTATTTGTTTTTTTTTTTGTTATTAATAATTTTAGTTTCAAAAAACGTAAGTTGAGCCAATTTTAAAACTTTTTTATTATTATTTTTAATTGTTAAACTAACGTTTAAGACAAGATTTTTGTGCATAGCACAAAGGGTAACAATTATTACAAGCAATAATTATCAGCCTGAAACACTCATCCACATTGAAAAATCTTCCGAGAAAAATACATGACGCCAACGGTACTTGAAAATTAAAAAAAAATAAATTAAAAATCAAAACTTAAAAATCAGAAGGGCACGAGTTTAAGTCCCGTTGGCGTCATGTATTTTTTCTCGGAAGATTTTTCAATGTGGATGAGTGTTTCAGGCTGATAATTATTGCTTGTAATAATTGTTAAACTTTTTTATATTTGGATGTAAGTTTATTATATCGTATGTTAATTTTTATATTTCTACATAAATTTTGAATGAAAATTTTACGACCTTTTCAAAACAGTTTTTGGTGTTAAAATACATTTAAAAATATTCCATTTTTAAAATAATTTTTTGAAAAATGGAAATATTTTAACCCTCTGACATAATACGGTCAAGGCCTACCGGTTAAAACCACTTTATTTGATTCAGAAACGTCGACCGGTTTCGGTTGATCTCAACCTTCATCATGACAATAAACAAATAAGGTGGGTGAACCATGGAAGGCCACTGTAACAAATAAACAGTTGTAATTCCTTTATTTGAGTCCCGCAAGGCAGTGTCTTAGGCCCGATTTTATTCCTGATATATATAAATGATTTATGTGAACTAAACTGTCACGGCTCAGTCATTAGTTTTGCAGATGACACAGTCCTTCTATTCCATGGAAAGTCATGGGAGACTGTATTTGAAAAAGCTGAAAAAGGGATGAATCGGGTAAAAAAATGGCTTGATTCAAATTCACTAACACTAAATGATACAAAAACTAATTATATTAAATTCAAAATCCACAACAAACAGACGGATAACCTCAATACAAACCTAAACATAAAAATTCATAAAGACTGTATAAACGTGAACCGAGAAACTCCTTGCAACTGTCCAAAATTGAATGAAATACAAACAATAAAATATCTTGGAATAATAATTGATCAAAACTTAAATTGGAACTCCCAAGTGGAAAATGTGAGCAACAAATTAAAAAAAACTAACCTATTTTTTCAAAACAATAAGAAACATTTTAGATAAAGAACAGCTAATTAAAATCTATTATGCCTTAGCCCAATCTCAACTACAATATGGTCTTATCGGATGGGGAAGCTCATGCGATTCCACTATAAAACCAGTCCTCATAGCACAAAGGGCAATTCTGAAAATTATACTTAGAAGACCCATCAGAACCCCTACAGACTATGTTTTTAAAGCGCTGAATTTAATGTCACTGAAACAATTATATACAAAAGATATTCTAATGTACGCATACAAAAATCAGGATAACTTTACACAGACAAACTCGGGCCGATTCACAAGATCTAAATTACAACATACATTCTACCAACCTACAACTAAAACGACTTTTGGACAAAGAAATATGGAATACTTCTCTGTAAAATTATTTAATTTACTCCCTCTTGCAATGAAAACCACAAAAAAAATAACCGCCTTCAAAAGAAGCATAAAAATATGGATTATGGACATGGGAAGGAAGAAAATAGATTCAATTTTGCAACCCAACAAAGAATAATGCTTTGTTTTGTAGTTTCTTTTAGATATAACTTAATAATTTCCCTTGGCAATATTCTAACATAGATTAGGTATTTACTTATAATTAAAATAATAAAACTTGTACAATGTGTCCTTAGAACGGGGTACCCCAGTTAGGACACATTTTCTCTAAAAAACTGTAAAAAAAAAAAATATAAATATAAATAAATAAATAAATTTACTGGATTATTTATTTATTGGATTTGGATAACAAAGAATTTATTAAGTAACATTTTGAGTTATCACGTAAGTTATAAAACTTTTTTTATTGGAGAATTAATGATTACATATTAAATAAAAGTTTTATTAAACTCTTCCAAACAGCCTTGCTTCATACAAGGCTCCAACGAAGGCTCCATACAAGGCCGATATAATACAGCATTAATTTAACTTTAAAACTTATGTTGTGACAATAAAAAAGGTATTTCAACCAAATAACAAATAAAGAAAACAATAGTTTATTTACTTAACGACCAAAGTCAACAAACCGAGAGGCCGCACTGACAAAACAGCATTAGGCCGGAAAATTAATGTGATGTTTACGAGTTATTGTTTTATTTTAAATTTAAAACAATACTGAAGATGAACGGCTGTGCGACCCTTTTCACACACAATATTATTTTGGATTTAAAGTCAAAACACTTGACCAATCTGAATAATTCATTTTTAAATAAAGAATTGAATCAAATATCTAGTTCGGATTATTTATTTATTTTATTTATTTATTTATTTATTCAACGACCAGAGGGCTTTTACATGGTTGGTAGTACAATAAATTCATGACAGATGATTTTTCAACAGATTAGATAAAAAATGCACCCAAGTCA
Organism: Limnephilus rhombicus; assembly: GCA_929108145.2. Taxonomy (NCBI): domain Eukaryota; kingdom Metazoa; phylum Arthropoda; class Insecta; order Trichoptera; family Limnephilidae; genus Limnephilus; species Limnephilus rhombicus. The sequence continues at coordinate 9,796,199 of OV815284.1, read as the reverse complement.
CAAAAATACAAAAAAAATATAGGTACTGCGATTTGATAAGTTTACAAAAATACAGATATGCTAAGGAATAGTAATGTAAAGGAAAAAGATTTTTTAAATATTTATATGGAGGGATCAGTAGGATTTATAGGTTCAATTAGGAATTCCACAGAGCCGAACCCTCTGATATGAAAATATCTGGAGTCGGTGAATTATTTTCCCATATGGTCTCTGGTAGGTTGACATGTTGCTCTTGTATTGTTTTGTAATTATAATACTTATATAGTGCAATTGCATAACGTGGATTGACCAGATGATCATTTGGGAAGTGTGTGAAACGGTTTAGTTTTTCCTGTGGGGAAAATTAAACCCGGACATTTAAATCTGGTGCGTTCATAATAATTGGAATAAGTTTTTTACAAGTTTCACAAAATTCGCCAAGTTGATGTTAAATATGTCGATATCACCTAAGTACTGATTCCCCATAGTGTGAAATCGTTGTGTAGGAGAGTGGGTAATGTAGTTCCGCTTGTGAATGCTGCAGTAGAATAGTGTATTTTGTCGCGTGGTTACTGTCGGTATTCGTAAGTTTATGAGTTGTAGGAGTTCGCAACAGTCGAATTTAAAGTTAAGTATTTTGAATAAAAATGTTAAGTCGTTTATTTTACGTCGGTCTTCTAGTGTGTGTATTTTTAGAATATTTAGTAATAGATCATATTTTAAGTCTTCTAGTGGGATACTTAATTTAAAATTTATAAAACGCAGAAACTTTTTTTGTATTCGCTCAATATTATAACGTGAATTTTGTAAGATGGAGACCAAACTACCGAGATATATTCAATTTGGCTTCTAACTAGAGATACATATAATAGTTTAATGGCTTCTATGGAACTAAAGTTTTTAGTTGTTCGTAATACGAAGCCTAGTGTTTTCATACCTTTGTTCATAATTTGGTGGATATGATTGGCGAAACCTAGTTTTTCATCCAAAATAATTCAAAGATCTCTCATTTCCGTGACTCTGTTCTACTTTATTTATTTGTGATTCAAATTATGAAAAAAAATAAAAAAAAAATACATTAGCTCCACACAGGAGGCACCGAGGACAAAAATTTCCCTAGGGGCCTATGTCATCTTTGAGGATGCTGTGTGGAGGGTCTTTTAAGGGAAAGGAAGGAGAAGAAGATATGGGAAGGAAAAAGGTATGAGGGGTGGGTAGGAATCTGGGGGTCAATGTGGCCCAGGAGTGACGGACGTATGAATGTATTGCTCATAATGCGGTGAAAGGCGAAGGGTCGACAGAAGCAGGCTGGAGAGGTCAAAAAAAAAAAAAAAAAGGTCTTCCTCAATCAGTCGCCTCGGATCCAGCCCGCCACGCAGTGGTTTGGCAAACGTATCGAAACTATAAATATAAACGAGTTAATAGTACTTAATTATTAAAAAAATAATCATACCCAACCTCTTATGTAAATATAATGAAATGTAAAGTATAAAAAATAAATATCCTAAAAAATTATTTTTTGACTAATTTGTGTTCAAACTTAAATCGGTCGGTTGAACGTAATTTAAATTTTAGCCCGTCTAATTGGTTTTATAATATATATTTTTTCAATTTGATATACTTAGGTGATTAATTACATAATCAATAATTATCTTTAACTCACAAATAAATGGTTTTTTGCATATTGCGGGGCCATGGGTACCGCCGCCCCGGGAATATTTTATTGGACAACCAAAACCTCTGCGTAGGTCACTCCAAGTGCTTCGCTACGTTTGATGACTTAGCAGGGGTGCCCGGGTTCATGGGGATGAGGTTTGTCGTGCAATCGATGCGGATCGAGAGAGAATGGTTGAGGGAGGTATTTTGACCTCTCTAGCCAGAATCCCTCGATACGTCGCCTTGCATCGCAGTTGAAGGGATGAATTCATACATCCGTCTCTCCTGGACACATTGAATCCCAGATTTTTACCCACCCCTTATATCTATTTCTTTCCCAGAACTTTCTCTCCTTCCATTCCTTAAAAAATACTCCACATTGCATCTCTAAGATGACTTAGGCCCTGAGGGAAATTAATTAATTCGAAGACGCTAAAAACGACATAGAAGACAAATGAACTATATTTAAATAACTTTAGGCCTCCTCGGCACAGGACCCCCTAGTGAGGAGGACTAAGAAATACAATATTTTGTACTTAATTTCACATTTCATTTTGTATGTAAAATTTTTGTATATAGTCGCTATAATAAAAAAAAAAAACAAAAAACAAAAAACAAAAAAAAAAAAAAAATTCCTCAGGGCCTCCTCTGCGAAACTAATGAAAAAAAAAATTGCTATAAAAACAATTCTCAGATGAGATGTTGCTATATAAAATCGTAAATAACGTAACTGACTCTCCTGAATAATTGAACGGAATAGATTTGAAAGTACCTACACGGCACACACGTTCGTGTAATATTTTTAAAGAAAAACACTGTAAAACAAATTCACACCAACATGCTTGCCTTATAAGAATGTATTTAACATATAATAACATTCTCTCTGATGTAGATATAGATATCTTCAATTGTGCCTATAAAAATACTAATTTATATAGCGCCGATTTTGTGAAAAATCACCTCAAGGGCGCTGTACAAATAAGTATTTAAAAAAATTAATATTACAGTCTTACAACTAAGATTTACAATTATAACTAGTGACTTAGATCTAAGACTTATAGCTAGTGACTTATTTTACTGGCTTAGAATTAAGATTTACAATTATAACTAGTGACTTACATCGAAGATTTATAGCTAGTGACTTATTTATTTATTTTATTCAGGTTCTCCATAAAACAGTTATAAAACAAAAAATTATTGAGAAGATTACAATAGAATAGAAGATTACTTATGACTAAGACATAGCAATGCTGACCTAAAGCAAGTGACTTAATAACATACATATTTACAATAAGATTAAGATTAGCACCAGAAGAAGTACGAAGAAAGAATAATATATAATATGTTCTGTAATGAGCGTATTTTGAAAGCAAAAGTAAAATTTTATGATAGTCTCAGATAGGTATTTTTAGTCAAGGGTATGAGAGCACAAAAAGATACATTTTTAATTTAAAATAAATATAAAAACTATTTCAAAAGTGTACTAAATGAGTACAAAACTGCATAAATGTAATGATATATTATGTAATTATAAATATTATGTACTACCTACCTCCTGTTATTATAACCTAATATCTTTGAGTTGTTGTAATATTACTGTTTAATTTCTAGATTAACAATGTTATAGCATAATGAGAAAATCTATACTCGGTTTCTCAGTTAGGTAAATTAATCAAATTGTAAACTGTTGATTTCCCTAAAATAAATAAATAAATGAAATCTGTCAGGGATTTAATTAGGAATATTCCAGGTGGACATTCAATTTCAAACATTTTAAAGTATATATGGTAAAGTTTTAAGACAAATAGAAAGCTCGAAGTTCTTTCTTTCTAAAACTAGATGAGTTTTATGAGGATGTGTCATTTGGTGACAGATAACACACAACTTGTCTTAACGGCTTTTGATGTTCAGTGACAAAAACAGCACTACTTAATCGGAAGTTCTCTGTGATAGTAAGAATAATTAATTAACTACAACTAAAAACTTCCCACTAATAACCCATTGGCTTTGGTTCCATAGCTACTCAAATTCGTGGAAATGTATGATTTTATTTATGACCTCTTTTAATGCCGATTCAATATTGGATCAATTTATTATCAAAGTCATACAGTTATGTTGATCAGCTAGTACATACGACAGATATAACCTCGTAATGTATTTTTTTATTTATTTAAGTTTTCAATCCAGCAAAACGGGGTGGATAGTGCAATTCCAGTCTGCCATATTACATGTATAACTAAATAATGTAACACATAATAAAGGTAACATAAAATAAAAACATCATAATATAAAAACTTATGGTTGCCAAACTTGGGCACTCACAAAAATTCACAATAAGAAGCTCGAAACATGTCAAAACTCCATGGAAAGAAGTATGAGATTGGCAAAAGACTGACCGATAGAATAAAAATTGCAACCATTAAGGGCCCGCAACCCGAATTTCTACCGATTTTTTACATATTTCCCTTAAACACGGTAAGTTTTAAAGCTCTTAAAAAAATATATGTTTTTCTAGAAGATAATATCTAGACATTGCCCGCGTCGAAACGCAAATTATATAAAATTCTCTCGATAGAAAAAAATCGCAAAGTATGCTCCAAAAATTATTATAAACACGTTTGTTTCAGTTATTTTACAAGTTACATGTGTGAGAAAATTCACAGTGTTTCTTTAAATGCTGTTTAAGACAATGTTTGCGAGATTTTTGCTCTATTTTAATCGAGTAGTGTTTTATTAAACATTTTCGCAATTTTCGCATCGATTTTGTCGCTGTAAATGTAAGCGCTCTCCTCTAACATTCGTAATTTCCTATCTCTCCATCTTCTTCTTTTTGAGCCCGGTTGCAAAGACTTAAGAAACAAACAAGAACAAAAGATGTCATAAAAACAATAAAAAAGCTGAAGTGGAAATGGTCAGACCACACAATCAGAGGATGTGAAAAATGGTCAAAATTAGTCATGAATTGGTTCACAAGTGACAAGAAGAGAAAACGAGGTAGACCATTTAGATGGTGGGTTGACAGCAAAGCCATAGCAGGTGGTACATGGACAAGAGTTGCTAATGATAGAGAGAAATGGCGACAGTTGTAGGAGGCCTTTGTCAACTAGTGACACACAGACAGGTAGTCGGTGCATGATAAATGGTATATTATTATAAATAATGTATCTTTTTTACTCTCTGAATCAAGGCATATTATTATTATTTTTACGCACCAGATTTAAATGTCCGGATTTAATTTTCCCCACAGGAAAAACTAAATCCTTTCACACACTTCCCAAATGATCATCTAGTCAATCCACGTTATGCAATTGCACTATATAAGTATTATAATTACAAAACAATACAAGAACAACATGTCAACCTACCAGAGACCAGATGGGAAAATAATTCACCGACTCCAGATATTTTCATATCAGAGGGTTCGGCTCTGTGGAATTCCTAATTGAACCTATAAATCCTACTGATCCCTCAATATAAATATTTAAAAAATCTTTTGTAATCCTACATGTATTTAAAATTACCGATTTTTGCATTTTTATATATAAATTCTTTGACAAATCTAATACGCCAAAATTTTGAATCATAGACCTAGGTATAATGCCAGTAGCCGAAATAACAAATGGTAATATTTTTATAGTCCGAGAACGCCAAATTCTTTTAATCTCATTTTCTAAATCTGTGTATTTTCTAATTTTTTCAGAAACAGTTTTTTGAATATTACAGGAATTTGGAATAGCTACATCAATGATATAAGTTATTTTTTTTTAATTTTGTCATGTAAAACTATATCAGGTCTATTATGACTAATTGTTCTGTCTGTTAGTATAGTTTTATCATAATATATTTTATAAAATTCATTTTCTAAAAATGAATTTGGTTCATAATCATAATATGGTACTATAATATTACGGCAGTCAATCAAGTTATGTTTAGTTACCAAACTTTGGTGGATTACTTTTAAAACCTGATTGTGCCTAAATGTATACTTGGATGGCGCTAATATAGAACATCCCGATATAATATGTTCTATAGTTTCCGGAAAAGCCAAAGATTTTCTACATAAATCATCAATTTGATTTATATCTTTGATTACATATATGCTTCCTATAATTTTTAGTATTAATGACTCTATCTTGAATGGCAAACATAAATCCTTCTATTTCTGCGCTCAACTCTCCAATACTCAACCATTTGTTTGACGAAAGGTTGTCAACATACGTTTGGTTGAGATAATTGAAGTGTTTTGCATGAATAATTTTATTTGACCAGGAATCTAATAATTCCTGGTTAGTATTTATAAGAATGTTGGCATTCTCGTCATATAAATTTAAAGGTGTAATATTTATATCGGCCTTGCAAATTATTTTGTTCATTTCTGAGCTATTAGCTTTCCTATGGAAAAAATTTCTAAGCATTTCTTATTATTATTATTCTTATTATACAAACAAGTTAATTAAAATAAATGTTAAAGGGTCGTCCATCAGGTGCGTCACCTCAACATTATCAACATCTATTGCTTATTAAGTGGAGAGCTGAGCCGTTCGGATGCCGCCACGACAATGACATTAGTTGACTTCCTTGTTCTGTCCTAGAATCTGGATAGGATGGGGAATGAGTGCTCCCTTCATTCGGTGAACATCGTGGAGGTACTACGGAACCTTGGAAGTTGTATAATATGTTACCTGTATGGATTATAGTAGAACACCGTATACATTACTGTAAGGCATGGCCTACCTCACGCTATCGCTCGCCATGCAAACCCGCACAGTCGTTTATTACAAGCAATAATTGTCAGCCTGAAACACTCATTTACATTGAAAAATCTTCCGAGAAAAGATACTTGCCGCCAACGGGACTTGAACCCGTGTCCTTCCGATTGCCGGTCGAATGCTCTGACCACTGAGCTATGGCGGCTTATCAAATACCCGCCAAATAATTCAATATATACTAGTGTTTCATTCAACAATTACTGCTTGTTATATTTTTTTTTCTTTTTTTCCACCTGAAAACAACCAACTTTATTTTTGCGAGGAAGACATTGTTAGTGTTAAATCCCTCGCTAGGTGGCGTCGAGACAAATTATGTCTGCATTTGTTGGGGAAATACTTAAACTTGTTAAATATTAATTATTATTTTTTTAAATTTATAAACTAACGTTTAGACAAGATTTTTATGCATAGCACAAAGGGTAACAATTATTACAAGCAATAATTGTCAGCCTGAAACACTCATTTACATTGAAAAATCTTCCGAGAAAAGATACTTGCCGCCAACGGGACTTGAACCCGTGTCCTTCCGATTGCCGGTCGAATGCTCTGACCACTGAGCTATGGCGGCTTATCAAATACCCGCCAAATAATTCAATATATACTAGTGTTTCATTAGATGAGTCGATTAATACTTGTGATCATGGCCTATGCGATTTTTTTTAATCTGCTGGTCGACCGATATTTGAAATTTATAGTCAGACTTATTATTGCTCTCTCCCCACACCACACACTAGGGGGGAGAAGAAGACTATAGCTTCCATGAGTTTCCTTAACATTTAATATGCCACGTTAAAATAAATTATAAGGTTATATCTTTCGTGTACGACAAGCTTTATGCGGACTATGCAAATGTCAGAAATTCAAAATGGCGCTAAACATCAATTTGATGTAGATTGAACACACCAACTGTTGCCTTTTTGTCTGCGAATAATTTTGTTGATTATTAAATGCCAGAGACAAATGTTGATAAATAAAATAAAACAATTTTATTATTGTCTACTACTCCCCTCTTAAAATGCTAATACGTGACTAGACGAAGTAAAAATAGAAGCAATAAGACCCTTATAGTAAAAAGCGGTTTATCGTGTACCGAGGGAAAATCGTAGAATATACTGGCTTTTCTGCGGGAGTAAAAATTCATATTTTAAAGTTTCGTGTATTTTATGCCATATTTGGCGTTAGACGTCAAAGAGGCACGAACGTATTTCAGCGGTGCAAAATGCAAAAAATGTTCGATGTTCGATTTTACAGAGATATAGCATTTACACTCTTTTAATACACACATTTCAATGAAGTCTTTCAATTTGTTAAGAGGTACAGCTGCGCGGCCCTTTTCATGAAAAACTTGTATTTGGATTTGAGGCCAAAATACTTAACAAAATTGAAAAATTCCTGTTTTTAATCAAAAGGCATAGCAAATATCTACAACAAATATGTGCTATTTATTGATTTATGTTTCTAATTATAAAATAAAGGCCAACCAGAAAACGATTTTTCTTTATTTTCGAGGCAACTATAGCAATTATTTTTTTTTCGTTAGTTTCGCAGAGGTGGCCCTGAGGAATTAATACCTAGGTATCCATATTCATCGACTTTCTCAAAAAACCAAACTTTTCTGAAAGATCATCAAATTATGTGTAAGAAAAACCACTGCTGCTGTTTCCAAAAAGTGGACAAGATGGCGGCAGCAGCGTTTGAAAGTCGCCCTCCGCGCAAGCGAAATCGGTTTTATCAGCAATCGCCCGGTTTTTTTCGATTTGTATTATTGAAATACGCCTTCTACTAGCACAAACAATGAATTTTACGTGTTGTTGAATGTTTAAATAAATGAAATCGCATATTTTATGCGATATTTTTCGATTTTTCAGCCGTTTTCATTGTGTTTTTATACTTTCTTATGTCTTTCGTTAATAAGAGACACTTCGTACCCAGGTATCTATAATCATCGGTCTCCTCAAAAAACAAAAACTTATCTGAAAGATCATCAAATTTTGTATAAGAAAAACCACTGCTGCCGTTTCCAAAAAGTAGACAAGATGGCGGCAGCAGAGTTTGAAAGTCGCTCTCCGCGCAAGCGAAATTGGCATTTAGATTCGGTTTCATTAGCGACCGCCCGGTTTTTTTCGATATTTATAATTGTAATACGCCTTCCACTATCACGAACAATAAATTTTACGTGTCGTTGATTGTTTAAATAAATGAAATCGCATATTTTATGCAATATTTTTCGATTTTTCAGCCGTTTTCATTGTGTGATTTTATACTTTCCTATGTCTTTCGTTAATAAGAGACACTTCGTACCCAGGTATCTATAATCATCGGTCTCCTCAAAAAACCAAAGCTTATCTGAAAGATCATCAAATTTTGTGTAAGAAAAACCACTGCTATCGTTTCCAAAAAGTAGACAAGATGGCGGCAGCAGCGTTTGAAAGTCGCTCTCCGCGCAACCGAAATTGGCGTTTAGATTTGGTTTCATCAGCGATTGCCCGGTTTTTTTCGATATATATTATTGAAATACGCCTTCCACTATCACGAACAATAAATTTTACGTGTCGTTGATGGTTTATATAAATGAAATCGTAGATTTTATGTGATATTTTTCGATTTTTCAGCCGTTTTCATTGTTTTTTTTTCTTACGTCTTTCGTTACATTTTATATTTTTAAATAAAGACCACCTGAAACGTGAAGTTTTTTTGGCCATATATTAGAAGGCGTATTTCAATAAAACAAATCGAAAAAACCAGGCGATCGCTGATCAAACCGAATCTAAATGCGAATTTCAGTTGCGCGGAAAGCGACTTTCAAACGCTGCTGCCGCCATCTTTTCTCTTTTTTGAAAACGGCAGCAGTGGTTTTTCTTATACAAAATTTGATGATCTTTTAGATAAGATTTGGTTTATGAGGAGACCGATGATTATAGATACATGGGTACGAAGTGTCTCTTATTAACGAAAGACATAAGAAAGTATAAAAACACAATGAAAACGGCTGAAAAATCGAAAAATATCGCATAAAATATGCGATTTCATTTATTTAAACATTCAACAACACGTAAAATTCATTGTTCGTGCTAGTAGAAGGCGTATTTCAATAATACAAATCGAAAAAAACCGGGCGATTGCTGATAAAACCGAATTGAAACGCCAATTTCGGTTGCGCGGAGGGCGACTTTCAAACGCTGCTGCCACCATCTTGTCCACTTTTTGGAAACGGCAGCAGTGGTTTTTCTTACCCAAAATTTGATGATCTTTCCGATAAGTTTTCGTTTTTTTGAGTAGACCGATGATTATAGATACCTGGGTATGAAGTGTCTATTATTAACGAAGACATAAGAAAGTATAAAAACACACAATGAAAACGGCTGAAAAATCGAAAAATATCGCATAAAATATGCGATTTCATTTATTTAAACATTCAACAACACGTAAAATTCATTGTTCGTGATAGTGAAAGGCGTTTTCAATAATAAATATCGAAAAAAACCGGGCGATTGCTGATAAAACCGAATTGAAACGCCAATTTCGGTTGCGCGGAGGGCGACTTTCAAACGCTGCTGCCGCCATCTTGTCCACTTTTTGGAAACAGCAGCAGTGGTTTTTCTTTCACAAAATTTGATGATCTTTCAGATAAGCTTTGGTTTTTTGAGGAGACCGATGATTACAGATACCTCGTACGAGGCGTCTCTTATTTCTCGGCAGCAACTGAGACGGCCTATCAGGGGACGGGCAGCACTGCTTTTTCGTATAGTCCTACCCCTCCCCTCTCTCGAGGAACAATCAGAATTTGGGAGACTTATGATTACAGAAGTCTTGAAAAATTATTTTTTCCAAATTATTTTTTTTAGTGCTGACCGGTTTCAGAAATGGCAGCACCGCCATTTTGTGTACCCCTATGAATGACCTAACGATTTTTGTATATGATTTTTGGGAAACCTATCATTACAGGTTTAATGTCGTCGCCGCTCCTACTATTTACATGAGCTGCGCCGTAGTTATCTTTAGGAAAAAAAAATTAGAAATAAAATTTAATCTATACATTTAAGTGATACTTTTAAAAACTTCGCCAGACTATCGTTGCACTGACGTAAAAGATTTTTCGCTGCGACCACCAAGTTCTCATCCAATATTGCTGTATCCTAAATATATCTATGTATATAATATTTTATATGGAATAAGAAGATAGACCGATATAATCCGATGGACCACTTCTTGCAATAAAGTTGCCAAAGTATCACAAACTTAAAGTTGTCGAACGTTTTTGGCTTAGCTCTTGGGAATCCCTTTGAAAAATATGTTATTCTATTTTATTTGGTTAAGCACGCAAGAAAGAATTATAGTTATGGCAGAAATATATATCTGTATATATTTACATCTTTGTCAATTTATTTTTATATGTGTTAGTAATCTATGTCTGGATAAATTTGATCAAACCGGCAAAAACACATTCGAAATGTACTTGCCATATTTATTGCAATCCCAAGCTGAAAACATTATGAAATAAAAACACTATTTAAAGATTTGTATATACAAATATATATAAATATTACAGATAAATATGGATAGTATGGCGTATGTAAGATAACATCTCCAATTTGCATGTGTCTCTTTCTGAGGAATCATCAATTTCAAACATATTATAATAACCAATATATATTTTTATTTAAGACTTTATGAGTTAAGCCTCAAATTGTAGGATTTAATTAAATGACGACAATGTCTTTTTCTGATTTTTCTGTTTCCAAATTTTTGAAAGTCTTTCTCATATATCATTTAATTAAATATATTAACCGAATCGAAAATATTCGAACAAAATTATACACATTTCAAATCGAAATACACACGAAACTCTTTGCTCAGATGTATCCGAAAATCTTTCAAGAGTTTATTAAATAAATATTCTTTATCAAATTATTCAAATCTTATCATAAGATATTTTGATATTTTCTATTTTTTATATATAGTTTATATATTATATATATTTTTTACTTATTTACATATTTTATTTTTGATACATATATATACTTCATTCATATACATTTTTTTACTTATCCTGTGTAATATTATAACTTTTAATATCTACTTGCTTTCTAATCAGTAACCATAAGAAAAAATATTAGGTTCATAAATTAATAAGTTTCGTGGTTTTAAACAAAAAAGTATTTTATTTTATTAGAAAAAATATTATACATGGAACTTAACTGGTTTATATTTTATTTGATAATGCGAGAAGTGCCTATGTCAGTTATGGTAATTTGATTTAGGTACCAGGAAGTACTCTAGAACCTCTCTTATTTGAATGCTATTAATATCTACGTCAGATGCTCTAGATTGATAAAATTATAACCACAAAATTTTATACTCATTTCAAAAAACCTAAGTCATCAAAACGTGACTTTTAAAAATGACATAATCATTCCCATATTGAATAAAAACTATACTTTCACAAATTCATTCCATTATAACGAGTTAAATCTGAAATTATGGCTAAATCTGAATAATGTAAGCGTAAGCTCATCCCAAGAAGTCGGAATCATGTAATGTACCTACTTCTATACGTTACTTTACAAATTATAAAATCGTTCCAAAATTCAATAAAACTATAACTTACGTGACTTTAAAAATTAGAAAATTGTTCCAAAATTCAATAAAAATTATTCCTTCATAACTTCATTCCATTAAGTGATGAGGCTATCTAATTCTAAATAGCGCAAACTCATTCCAAGAATCCTGAATCATGTAACCTACCTCTGAATACTTCATTACAATTTACAAAATTGTTCCGAAATTCAATAAACATTATTCCTTCACAACTTCATTCCATTAAATGAAGAGCCGATTTGATTCTGAATAGGGCAAATTCATTCAAAGAAGCCTAAATAATTTAATATACCTACTCCTAAATATGTAATTACAAAATCGTTCCAAAATTCAATAAACATAATTCCTTCACAACTTTTTTATTTATTTATTTTTTTTTTTATTTATTTATTTATTCCATTTTTACAATTTTGCAAAGTTAGGTATAAGTACAATTATTTTTTTTAATTATGTACATGTAATGCAAATATTTTTTAATGGTGGTAATAATACCTCTCTAATTGAGAATTTCTCGTGTTTAGGGAGGGAGTACTAACACAATTGATATTTTGATTTATGTTTAATTGATGCTACCATGAGCGTATTTATGAAAAAATAAAATAAAAACAACATGTATGTAAAATTATATACCTGTGCACTATTTTAGGAAGAAAGTTTTTTTTTAAATTATAAAATATAAAACCTGTGTACACATTGAAAATATAAGTGGGCGTAATATAACACAAACATGAAATTACTTAGTGGTGAAATGTATTTTAATTTTTTTCTTAAAAATTTTATAATTTTTTTCGGATTGAATATCTTTAGGGAGTTCGTTAAAGCATTTTAAGGCTGAGTATGTGTAATGGTTTTGGGCCGTTGTAGTATTAAGTTTAGGGATTATTATTTGTCCTGTTGTTCTCGGCCTGGTGCTAAATGAATTTATTGTTAGTTTGTCTTTATGGATTTGAAGTAATGCATTTTTTTGATAGATTCTGTTTATTTGTAAAACTTTGAATTCATCGAATATTTTTTGAGTTGAATAGTCTAAAGGTTTTTTTAGAATAATTTTGATGAGTCTTCTATGTACTATTTCAAGTGGGGCTAAGTTGGTTTTATACGCTCCTCCCCAACCTATTATTCCATATTGCAGAACTGATTGGGCTAATGCATAGTAAACCTTCAGTAGTATAGATTTATGAAGTATATTTCTTAGTTTGAGGAATACGTAAAAAAGTTTACGTATTCTGTTTATAGTTTGTGCAATATGTTCTGTCCATTTAATATGTTGATCTATTATTATGCCTAAATATTTAATGTTGTTCTTTTTTGAAATTTTTGTGCATTTAGATGAGTTGCAGTTGTCAGTATAATTTTTACAAGAGCTATGAATAGTAATTATAGGAATTTATAATTGGAAGGAATTTGTCTGATAGTGTAAATGTCATGAAGTAAGTTTTGTCAGAGTTTAAGGAAAGATAGTTGTCATCCAGCCATTATTTTAAGTTGTTTATTTCTACATTTGCGGTTCGGTAGGCTTCACCCCAAGTTTTTTTTCTATGATTAAGACTGTGTCGTCAGCGAAAGATATGATTTTTCCAATTTTCGGTATTGTAAGCATTTCATTCACTTCTTTCCACTAAATGCTGAACTGATCTGGGGGAAGGGGGGGGGGGCAAAGTGGAAAACTTAACTTCAGTGTACAGATTAATTAAGAAAATGTAATTTTTTTTAGTTTTTAAAAGTTTATTAAAACAAGAAACTTACATATTTTTGCTAATTGAAAAAAAATAACACTAAAAAAAATAGTTTTGGTAATGGAGACCCAGTTTTGAAAACTTAACTTTTTTCAAGGGTAAAGTGGAAACATATAATATAGAACAATAAAATACAGAATACGATAGCATGATTCCTCTAATGGAATTGGCAATTAAAGCAGGTAAATTTTCCACCATTGTCAATATCGACACACAGTTCGTGTGCCCATTCTTGACAGACATTACATTGAATCCATTCTTCAGTTGGAGGATCAATGTAATTTTTTTTGCAAAACATGCAAAGTGTAAAATGTTGTTGTTTTGATGTGCCAGGCTGAGGTTGAAAATTCATTTTCTCTGTAACTTTGTTTCTCTTCGAGAAAATGGTTTCTCATCTTTCTTGCAGATTTTTTGTTTTTTGAAATTTTCTTTTTTTGTTCTATTTTCCAAATTTTCTTTTCTTTTGTATTTTTTACTTTCTGCTCTCTTTCCTTGATAATTTTCATTTTTTTGGCTACTTTTTCTTCCAATTGATTTTTGTTATATTAGAGTAAGACTGGACAACTCAAGAGCGCGGGCAAAGTGGAAAGGTTTCCATTTTGCCCTCACATACAACTTTTCACTTTGCCCAAATGGTGTGAAAGGAACAAAAAAAAATATGTATCGAAAAATCGTATAAAAATATCACAGACTTATTAAAATAACGTTGGACAATACTTATATGCAATGCAATAATAAATAGCATATAACTAAATCCTCACCTTTCAATGAAAAATCAATCTTTGAAGTTTGAATGTTTTCGTAAGGAATCTGCACAAATCACTCAACTTACACGTGCACCGCGCTAGGTCGCCGCAGCCGTGCTAAATTTCATCAGGGGCACAGGGCGATATGCGACTTGCGGTAAGTGAGCGCAACGGGGGAAAGTCGCTGTTTTTTGTTTTATGTGAACTTTCCACTTTGCCCGCCCCTTCCACTTTGCCCCCCTTTAACCTAATTTTGAATAGGACAAGTTCATTCCGAGAAGCCTAAATAATGTCATATACCTCTAAACACGTCATTACAAATTAAAAAATCGTTCCAAATTTCAATAAATACCCTACCTTAATTCCATCACATAACGAGTCGATGTAAATTTGACTAATGTACCTAAGCTCATTCCAAGAAGCCTAAATCATTTAATCTACCTCTAAATACGTCATTACAAATTAGAAAATCGTTCCACATTTCAATAAAAATTGTACCATGATTCATAAATTTATATGTTGTAGGTATCTGTGCTCATTCCAAGAAGCCTAAATCACGTAATCTTTCCTAAATACGTCTTATCAAATTACAAAATCATTCCAAATCTTAATAAAAATCAAACCTTAATTCCATTATATAACGAGTCAACGTAAATTTGAATAATGTACCTAAGCTCATTCCAAGAAGCCTAAATCATAATGTAATCCCAATCGGCCGCGGGCACGACCAGGCGTTATGAGCAGCATCCGATATCGGCTAAATCCAGAGCAAGCATCGTGCATAAATCGGTCGCGGTCCACAACCCGGAACATCTCTGAAGCGTGTAATTAAAGAACTTCTTAGTTTAATGTTGATTGCTGTTTGCATACAAATTTATAGTGGTCTTTTGGCTAATCAGTATCCGCTACAAGTTCTGCGCTCCTGCTGTAATTATGCCGTTAAGGTAGCAGATTAGAAGCAGCCAGTTGCCTGGGATGTTGTCTTCGTGCCTTGTCCTGGCTAATGTCAAGACGACTATTGTAGACAGTGCAGAATGAGTTACTAGCCTGTCAGGCTAGGTGGCCGCTTTTGCAGTAATTAGAACTTATACCTGCGTTTAGAGTGGATTGGACTTGCATTTACGACAGGCAAAGAAAATGTTTTCTAGAAAAATGAAACAATACAACTTTGTATAAACCACCATATAATGTGTAAATCCTACCGGTTTCGGAACAAACATTCCTTCTTCAGGGAAAGTTTATACTGAATGTTTGCTTATTAAAAATGTTTTCTTTCTATTTGAATGAAATGGGGTTAAAGGGATTTCTAACATTCATAATCAATTTAAGGTTCCATTTTGTAGCACAAAAATCGAGTTTCTAATAAAAATATAACAACTACTAAGCATTTTTCCAATATACTCTCTTTGAATGCATATTGGAAAAAATATAATTTTTATTATATTGGAATGAAAGGAAGGGACGATTTGTTTCACAAAACAATCCTGTGAAACTTCTCTTATTATTTTATCATAGGCCGATTGCTTCACAGTACTTGCGTAGGACTTTTACAGAACTTGAATATTAACTTTGAAATATCACGAATTGTTCAATTTCTGTGAAACAAGCCGACCTACGTTTCCTTTTTTAAACATTTTGTTAAGCTTGTTTTATCTAGCTTCATGCGAGCTGTACAAGACTTTTTTTTCGAAATATTAGAACTTTTTTTAAAAAAGCAATTAAATGGTTTGCCGATAAAATGTTAGGTTAACAAGATAAATATTTAGTAAATCATCATACTATGTTTTTTCGGCAATGAAAAATTATCAGTCTCATGGTTAGGTTAGGTTAGGTTAAGGGTTACATTATTTGCTAAGAAATCTTGCTTTATTTGCTGACTGCAATTGGCTGCTCACACCGAAAAACTGATGCCATTACTTTATTGAAAGCCACAAGCCATAAATGTATGTATTCTTAAAATGTGCATTTTATCGCCACGAATATAAGTCTTGAGGTTACGATCGCGTTAAATTGGTTTTTATTTAGTTTATAAGTTTATTTAGCGAAATTTTTTTTTTACATGAGTTCCACACAGGAGGCCCTGAGGAAAATCATTTCCCTCAGGGCCAATGTCATCTTTAGGAATGCTGTATGGAGGGTTTTTGTGGGGAAAGGAGTTCTGGGAAGAAAAGGGGTTGAAGGGGTGGGTAGGAATCAGTGTATCCTGGTGATTTAGCAGGGGTGCCCGGGTTCATGGGGTGAGGTTTGTCTAGGTCTTGGAGGCGGATGACCAGGACATACTGAACTGCAGATTCCTACCTACCCCTTAAACCCTCTTCCTTTCCAGAACTCTCCTCTCCTTCCTTTCCTTAAAAAAACCCTTCGCACAGCATCCCCAAAGAAGACATAGGCCCTGAGGGAAATTATGTTTCTCAGGGCCTCCTGTGTGGAGTACATGTAAAAAAAAAAAAAATCCGCCTCCAAGACCTAGACAAACCTCACCCCATGATAAAAAAAAGTAAATCAATAAAAACCATCTTAGATTATTTGTTAAAGTTGTTGTTTATAAGATTTCATACATTTCAAAAGAAAAAAAGACTTTTTAGTAGTTTACACTCATATATTTAATCAAATATTTAAGAATTTTATTTTAGTTCTATTCAATGGAAATGGTAGAAAAAACTTCAATTTATCTAAAACATATTTTTTTATATTTATGATATGAGCCAATTTGTGGTAAAGATGAATCTAAAATAGTGATTTAGCTTTAAGCTTCGCCTTAATTTATAGGAAAATTGCAAAGAACGCTACATACATACGTATCTACTATGTGCAAAGAGTGAAGTATCAAGTTTTATTTAAAGTGAAACTTCTTTAGCCTTGCTGTGATTTGAAATTCCGATGAAACGGAAGTGCGTCACTAAAATTTATTATTTGATGGTCCTCGGTTCCAATATAATGCGGAAAATTCAAGACTCCGCGCAAGCCTCCGATAGCGCAGCGGCGTAAAGCGCCTGACAAGTTCCAGCGGCCAGAGAGACATCCAGTGAACGGAGGTTCGAATCCTACCAAATCCAAAAAAAATAAACGTTTTTATTTTTGTAAAATCAATATAATCATAAATATCCAATCTTCAAACCACTTTAAAACAAGCAGGCAAAATAAAGGAAAGCGACATCTAACATCTTTCTAGTTTTACTTCTACTGCGTGTGAATTGCACACTCTAATTTTTTTTTTTATTTCTGACTTCTGACAATATGTATCATTTATTAAAATTGCTTTTCACCCCAAAGAAAAGAGTGTTACAAGTTACAACCAGTGTCAAGTAGAGATGATTGTGGATGACAATATCTTCAACAAATAATGTTCAGCGCCAAATAAAAAAATCCATTACCTACAAATATTTTTTACAAGAGCAAATATAAATTTGGAAGTTTCGAAAAAAGCAATTGAAAACTAGAAGATTCCACTATTTCACGGCACATCAATATTCTTCACAAAGTAGCACATTTATATCCAATCGAATAAAATATATTTCCTATATTGAATACAGCCTCCATCCTCCCCGCCTCAGGGGTAGTAAGGCCTTTTGCAACAAAATAATAAAAACAACCCTGAACAATTCATGGAATATTTATTTCAGCGCAAACTTTTCTTCGCAAACAGTGGGACTGAAACAATAAGAATAAGGGTAGTTTTGTATGAGGGAAGATAACGATAGGGCTGTTCCTCTGTTTTCAGGGGTTGTACCAACAATGATAAACAAACTTCTCGCTTCTCTATAGTAATTAATGTACTCGCTAATTAATTTATGTTTACGCTTGTAAATTGGTGTAACGCTTCGCTCTTGTTCGAGAATAACAAGTAATTGGTAAACGAATAATATAAGATTCAAATTTTTTACTGAAAACATTTTACTGTATCGCTGTTACGAGAGATAGAACTCTTGAATATACAATTCTACTTCTCAAGTTTAATAAATACGAAATTTATTAAATATTCGTAAAATTTATGGATGTTTAAAAGATTCGTGGCTGGTGATGTAAATATTGATACGAGTTGATACTAGTTGCTCTTACCGAGAAAATTCCGATACGCTTACAAAATATTCATAAAAAGAATTTGTGATTTTTCAGAAACATGGGAGGCGGGAACGTACCCGTACCTGCCGCCCCTGGAATAATTTATTGGATAACCAACATGCCATAGGTCACCCAAGTGGTTCGCTACGTTTGGTGACTTAGCAGGGATCCACCGGTTCATGGGAGGTTTGTCTAGGTCTTGAGAGGAAGACCTAATCTAGACCTTTCCAGCACGACTCTCTTCACCTATCACCTTGCATCGCAGTGCACATTAACCCCTAGATTCTTAGCTACCCCTCATACCTTTTTCCTTCTCAGTACTCTCTCTCTCTTTCCTTTACTTAAAAAGACCCTCTACACAGACCCTCCCTTCGGCACCGGTGCATAGTCGGGAAAGACGCCAAATGCGTGACCAACATTTGTACACGGTTGACATTTATCACATGAGAACGGTATACAGCATCCCAGATGATGCTGTGTTTGGAGTTAATGTAAAAAAAAACACAGCATCCCCAAAGATGACATAGACCCTGAGGATTTTTTCCTCAGGGCCTCCTGTGTGAAGCCCCGACGATGGGTCGAGGGAGACCGGTCAGTGCCTGAGTTGGCATCGCGCGTTCGATTCCTTGACTGGCTACGTCCTCCATCATGACATAAGCAACATTTTTCGCTTACTGTGGTGGTAATAGGAGATTCTGAAATATTGTCAGTTTCTCTTTCTTTTAATAATTAAAAGTAACTTAAATATATACCTACCTATTTTTAAGCGAATGCGTTTTCGTTCAATAGTCATTTATGTCGTCGGGACATTTTAAAACAGAAAAATAACGTTTTAGATTCTTATAAAAAACACCGACTTACAACCAAAAATCTATTTTTTTCTCCGTTCCCTGCGCTCGCTAGTTTCAATCAATGATGTCTTCAAAAGCTCCATGGGCGCACTGATAAAATATTATATAGTCTTTCTATGTTCATGATTTTATTAAAATTTACGACTAGAAAGCAGTCAATCAAGTTACACCCGTGTACGTTGGTACACGGGTGTAACTTGATTGACAATTTGAAAAAGCTTTCAGTGATGCAAGCTCTGACGTTGATGTTATCGAAGTGCATTATTTATTTAATTATTTATTTATTTATTTAATACAAACGGCATAAGTATGCCATAGACATTAATTACATGTCACAAATTCATATTCAAAATATTAGTAATGGTAAAACAGTGTATGTACAACAGTTAATTGTGACGATACATTGGGAAGTGACACCAGAGATACATTTACATGCAAAAATCTATAATAGAAATAAAATTAATAGTAAAATGAAACAATGCAACTTTGTATAAACCACTTATAAAATGTGCAAATCCAACCGGTTTCGGAACAAACGTTCCTTCGTCAGGGAATGCTTATACTAATTTGACAGTTTAGAACAATGTTTTATTAGGTTATGTTATGTTATGTTTTCAAATTAGTATAAGCATTCCCTGACGAAGGAACGTTTGTTCCGAAACCGGTCGGATTTGCACATTTTATAAGTGGTTTATACAAAGTTGCATTGTTTCATTTTATTATAATGGATAACCACAAAGTAATAGCTACATTCAAAAATATAAAATTAATAGTGACTAAAAAAATATGATAGCATAGCCGTCTTGTACCTCTGTTCCGTGCAGTTAAATAGATCTATCACATCTGCATATCTATTAGTAACTTCATGCAACCTAGGTAAAAGTGAGTGTTTCATATACTCAGTCCGATTATTGTTACATTTAAAAAGGGTTTTAGAACGAGTGGTTCTCGTGGGAATATGAAATTCAATGAGCTTAGTTAGATCAGGGCTGTCTATTCTACCATTTACAATTTTGAACATTAATATTAAGTCTGATATAATTCTTCAATCTGACAGTCTTAGTAAATTTAATTCTTTCATCAAGTAATTATAATTTATGTTTTCAATGGGAATACCGAGGTTAAAATTAATATATCTTAAGAATTTGTGTTGAATTTTTTCGATTGAATCTGAATGTATTTTAAAATGGGGGGACCAGATCGAGGAGTTATATTCGACTTGACTACGTACTAAGGATGTATACAAAATTTTTAAAGTTGAAATATTCTTGAAACCTCTGGAATTTCTAAGAACGAAGCCAAGCATTTTGATACATTTATTATAGATTGAGTTTATATGGGATATGAAGTTTAATTTAGAGTCGAAAGTTATGCCCAAGTCACTAATTTCTTCGACAGAGGTAAGGGTAGAGTTGTTAAGTTCATAAGGATGAATAATTGGTTGACTTATTCTGTAAAAACTTATTGAATAACACTTATTTATGTTCAGATAAAGTTTGTTAATAGAGCACCAACTAATTAATTTGTTTAAATTATTTTGTAGACAGGCACAATCTTCAGCGGTTTTGATGATTTTAAATATTTTTTAATCGTCTGCAAAAAGCAATACATCTACATCTTTATCAAATATGTCAACAATATCATTTATGAACAATAAAAACAAAATTGGGCCTAAATGGGACCCTTGAGGTACACCACTGGTAGCTATAAATTGATTGGAATAGAACAAATTAATTTTTACAAGTAGAACTCTATCAGATAGATAGCTTGCAAACCAGTCTAAAAGTTTTCCGTCAATACCGAGCTTACGTAGTTTAACCAGTAGAATTTTATGGCACACTTTGTCAAAGGCCTTGATAAAATCTGTGTATACGGAATCGACTTGAGTTTTGTTAGCTAATGCATTTGATATAAAGTTTTCATATAATGAGAGATTTGTCAGAGTTGACCTGCCAGACAAAAATCCATGTTGATTTGGAACAATGAGATGGTTAATATATGGGGAAATTTTATCAAGAAGTAATTTTTCAAAAAGTTTCGGAATTATAGATAGCTTACATATAGGTCTATAGTTAGTGACATCACTTTTATTACCCTTTTTTAGTATAGGTGTTAGATAACAACGTTTCCAAATGTCCGGGAAGCAACCTGTATCAAGCGATTGATTAAACAATAGACAAATCGGCTCAGCCACTGAAGCAATGCAATTTATGAGAATATTGGGGTGCACGTTATCAGGTCCGGCCTTTTTGTTTTTGTCTAGAGATTTAATTTTAGATTTAACGTCGTTTATATTGATGTGTACAGCAGGAATATGCATGCTCTCAATAAGGGAAGGTGGTGGTATGTAATTTTCTGGGATATCTTCGTCATATACACTTTTGAAGTAATCAGCAAAATAGTTAACCTTAACTTTCATATCAGTGCTACTCTTATCTTTGAAGTGCATTGAAATGGGTAAACCTTGTTTGTTTTTTCTAAGAGAGTTTACATGTGTGAAAAAGCAAACGACCTTCATGCAGCCGACTCGTGGCGCTTTCGGTTTTGGGAGCTTTGAAACCACAACACAAACGATTTGGCCCGACCGCTTTTGTCTGAGGAAATTAAAATTGTTTGAAAGCAACTGGAATAGATCCTAACATATACACCATGTAGTTTTGCAATATAAGTAAGACGTTGATGTAGGTTATAACTGCAACGCCGCATTGTCACCTAGGAATTTCAGCAATTCGTGTTCTATGTATGGTTGGAGAGTTATTTTTTTTTTAAATTAGCTCCACATAGGAAAAAACGGTAAAAAAATTCTTCAAGGTTTTTGTTATCTTTGGAGATGCTGCGTGGAGAGTCCTTTTATGTTATGGATAGGAGGCAGAGCAAGTTCTGGGAAAGAAAAATGTCCGAGATGTGGATAGGAATCTGTTGTTCAATGTGTCCGTAAATAATAGAAGTGTGAATCCAACCTTCCCACTGCGGTGCAAGACGGTGTTCCGAGAGAGTCTTGTTGAAGAGATCGAAAGGTCTCCTTCAACCAGTTACTCCTGATCCGGCCTGCAACGCAGATGGTGGGCAGATGCATCGACCACCTAAACCCGGACAAACATTAGCCCATGAATCCGGGCACCTTTGCTAAGTCACCTATGGGCAAAGGTGTCGGTTATCCATTAAATGTTTCCTTTGGCGACGGTACCTATACCCGCCTTTCAAAATTGTGGAAAAGCTGAAATCAAAAATGGCACATTCTACTTAAATTTTTTCAACAGTAAAAACATAAGATGAAATTATATATTATTGAGAGATTATTTATGTATTCAAAACTACCCGATCTTTCATGCAACTATGCAACTCTTCCTTGAATATTTTAATTGACATGTAGCAGAATTTACATCAATTTATCAAACAAGAGAGTAAATTATTCATCCCGACAAATACTGCATAACAGCAAAGCCGTCGACATAAGCTTCAAATTAGTTTACATAAAATATTTACAAATACAAAATACGTGAAGTTGTGAATTTTCAAAGGCTTCTTTTCATTTCAAACTCTAAAGAAAGTATGGGCAATATGAAAACATTACAACCTACGACTGTCCGTTGTCATTCTAACAAATACAAATTACAGTTGTTGAATCGAAAAACCGCTCCCGGGTAGTTTTCAGTATTTCAGGCTCTGAAAGGGGTCGAAGGGGGCGCGGACGTGATTCCCGTACCGACGACTTAGGATTCCAATCGCGATCTCCAGCTCCACAAATCGCTTCAGGACTTGCGGGGGCTGCGAGGCTCCGTCCTCGGGGGATGATGTGCTCCGCTGATTTCTCTCAGCCCACCCCTCTCGGCAGGGAGGAATATATGTCTTGTCATGTAACACCTGATATCGCGCGGGGGGTGGGGAAAAACTTGATATTTTTATGTTGGGGAATGTTTTGCCGACGCTTCTTCTGCTATTTTGTTTGGAAGTTTTGTTTTTCGTGGTGATGTAAAAAGTATTGGTGGAACTTTAAGTGATTTTATTCTATAATAATATGTTTTTGTCTTAAAATACTTGTATTGTTTAGTCAATAATATTTTTAGCAAGGACCTACTATTTTTTTAAAGAAATAAGATGAGTAACTTCGGGGTTGTTCCAAACTCTTAATAAAAACTCCGGCGTCAACAAACTACTTTGGACTTTATTGTCATAGATTGAAAAGGGCCCTAAAATCTTATTTAGATGGCGGTTAGAATAATCTGGATCCCGACCTTGAGGTTTCCGCCGTATTTAATATAATAATAGTAATATTTGGATGGCTTTTATAGCGCCGTTTTTTTTAATCACCTAAAGGGCGCTGTACAAACTTATTATTATACAACAAAATTCACAATTATACAGTTGGTCTTTACAATATCGACAGCAAAACGCCATATATGGGTAACCTGATAGTCTACCGTATACTGCCATATATGGGTGAGCTCTTACACTAATATCAAAGATTTTAAAGGTAGCTACCTGTAAAATCATAATGTAAAAAACGCTTAACTATTTTAAAATTGAGTTCGGATCTAGAGGGACTAAAGCTTCGCAAATTGGCGTATGTTGTGTCGCTGAAGGGTATGGGAAGGGGAAAGGAAGGTGGGAAGAACCAAGCTATACAGATCTAGTCACCAAACACAAAAGTGTTTGTACTGAGAGTACAAACCTCTTTGGAACGTGTCGCAAATACTGCATATATATTTTTTAGTTAGTACTTAATTATTATAACCACTAATTATTATAACCACTAATTATTATAACTTACACTAATTATTTTAACCATCGATATACTTGCAGCTAATGTAATAATAAGGTTTTTTTAATTTGAATATTGTATAAGGGTCCCAACTTCCCGAAGCTAGTGAGACAATCGCACCCACATTTGAAGTAAGTTGTCAGGCTAAAGGGAGTAGGTCGGAGAAAGAGATGGGAATTATGAAGATTGGGAAGTACCAGGCTATTGATATTTGATCATCAAACACGGCTAAAGCTATTTCAAGCAGTGTTTTGATACAGAATGATTCACTGGTCATACATGATAGTATCTATTACTATTTCATATTCTTCAGGCTTCTTATAGGCTGGTTGAGTAAACCAAACAAAATATTTCTGATTATGATGTTGTTCGGCATTGAAAAAAAAAACATGTCGCTATCGTAGAAATACTTTATTCTTATTATTGGGGACAAAAGGGGGGCTTTACACCATAAGAAACACAAAAATATATTTTTTTTCGAATTAGGCAATTCACCCTAAAAAGAGTGCAAAATAATCCTTTTAATACGCCGCATTTTTAAGCACGAATTATGGAAATCACACATTCATTTCAACAATTACTACAAGAAACAACGGTAGAAAGCCGCCGTATGCCGCTACACTTTAAATAGGCGTAAAATTTGGAAAGTAAACTATATTTAAACTTAATTACCACAAAAACCAACGGTGTCAGTGAGATAGACGGGAAAATATGCATTTAAATTTTTATTTTATGAAAACTTTTTTGTACGTAATTTTTCCTTGACGAATGACATTTCACGTTGTATTCATTCCAGGATCGAACATTTTCAAGGGATACTAATTTTTAAATATTAAAAAAGGTTGCCATACCGCAAAAAACACTACCTGAATATATAAAAGCATTCACGAAACAAGTAGCTAAAAATGGCATATAGACAATATTATTACGAAAATACTAACTAACTAACTAATCATCACGCCGTTTCCCCGCAGGGGTAGGCAGAGAGGACGGACCGCCAAACAACTCGGTCTTGGCACACACTCTTTGCAAGTTTTGAAAGGATTTATTTTTTTATTTTTTTATTTAGTAACTATATAATATTTTTTACATTTTTATATGAAACATGTTAGTTAGATGTATATATAAAATATATTCGTAGTCCTCCTCACTAGGAGATCCTGTGCTGAGGGGGACTATGCTTTGGATAAGTTTTTCAGCGACTTCTATGGTTTAACTTTATTGATTGGATAAGGTTTTCCAGAAACTTCTATGATGTTTTAAGTATACTAGTAAGTTCATTTTCCGATAGATTCTTCAGCCAACATTTAATGTCCTTAATGTAGCTATTTTTTATTTTTATTTGTTTGATACTAAGTGGGAGTTTGTTATATAACTTTACTGCTAAAAATGCAGAACTTCTTTGACCAAATGAAGAGTTACACTTTGGTATATTAAGTATGTCTGTTTGTTTGGCTCTGGTTTTATGAGCGTGTGAGGTGTCTGCCTCTGAATCATTTTTGTGGTGATGAACTAGAATGTTTTTGGCATAGATTTTCTGTATGCTTGGAACATCAAACTGTTTAAAAATTTCTACTGTTGACGTCCTTATGGGGACCTTTAGAATGGTCTTTATAATGCAATTCTGAGATATCTTAAGTTGTTTCAAGTGATTAGATGCTGCTGAGCCCCATCCTATTACTCCATATTCCAACCGAGAGTGGCATAAAGCATAATATACTCTCTTTAGATCCCTCATCGACAAGATGTTTCTTAATTTTTTGAAGATGTAGATGAGTTTTGTTAGCTTTTTTGAGGTAAGATCAATGTGTGAATTCCACTGTAGATTTTCATCAATTTCAATCCCAAGATATTTAATACTTTTGGTTTGGGTTATAGACGGGCAGGAACATTGTGGAAAAGTATTTTGACATTCATGTAATTTGAGGGTATGCACATTCATTGGTTGTCCTCTTTTGTTTTTGAAGAAAGTTAGATATTTAGTTTTACTAACATTTAATGTAAGGGAGTTTACTTTTAGCCAGTTTTGAAGTACAGCCAGGCCATGTTCCGCCTCCTTGTAGGTTCTTGTCCAATCTTGTTCGTGGAATATAATAACAGTGTCATCTGCAAAGCTCATTATGTTTCCATTAATGGGAAGATTCATAAGGTCTTTTATATATAGATCCTAATACGCTTCCCCGGGGGACCCCGAATTTAATTGGAAGAGATTTGCTCTTTCTTTTACCAATTTGTACAATTTGTTCTCTTCCAGTTAAATAACTTCTAAGTAGGTTTAGAGTTGTTTCGGTTATTCCATTTTTTTTAGTTTTAAGTAAAGTATTTCATGATCAATTGTATCGAAAGCTTTTTGAAGATCAATGAAAACAGCTAAGCATTTTTTGCCTTCATCCAGTTTTCTAATAATTGTATTAGTTACATTAGCTATAGCGTCACCAGTACCCAGGTTTTTTCTAAAACCATACTGCGTAGGTGATAATATTTTATTGGTATCCAAAAATGTAAGAACTTGTTTTTTATTACTTTTTCCAATATTTTCGACAGAGGAGTTAAAATACTAATTGGTCGATAATTTGAAATATCGTCTTTGGGACCATTTTTATATAATGGTATGATCGTAGCAATTTTAAGACAAGCGGGAAAAACACCTTTAGATATTGATAGATTTACAAGGTATGTCAGTGGTTGAATTAACTCATTTTGTAGGTATTTAATTGATTTGCTTGATATCAGTTCATTTCCCGATGAGGTATTTGTGTTTAAGGAGGTTATAATATTTCTTATTTCATCACTTGTTATCTTGACTATATTGAGGCTGTTTTCATGATTTACATCATCATTCCTCATTGTTTTTTTCAACAGAAGTAGAATTTTGTTTAATTTTATTTGCAAGGTTAGAGCCTATATTGCAAAAGTAGTTGTTTATAAAGTCAAGAAGTTTGTCTGGGTGTTTCGTAAAAGATGTGGGAATCTCATCAATGTTTAATTCTTTAATGTTTTTGTCTTTATGCGAGGCTTTAGTATTTGTAATTTCATTTATGATCTGCCAGAGTTTACGAGAATCATTATTGCATTCATCAATTTTGTTTTTATAGTATGTTTCTTTAGCATAACGAATTACATTTTTACATGTATTACGATGTCTTTTGTAGAATCGAAGTGTATGGACATCATAAGGGTTGATTTTTACTTTTCTGTGCAGTTCATCTCTTTTTCTGATCGAGTTTATAATATTCTGACTATAATATTCTGACTGATCCATGGTTTAATGTGAATATTTTTATGAGATACCTTTTTATCTGTGGTTTTGGTGTTAGATAGAATACTGTGCTGTATAATTTCTACAAAATAACTCCAAGCAGTATCAGTATCATCTTTTTCGAGAAGGGCGGTCCAGTCATTCGTTGTTAACTCCCTTTTGACATTTTCCCAATTTGTTTCAGACTTCGTTAGGAGTGATTTCGTATTTAGGTTTACATAAGAGTTATTTTTTGTTATAGATAGAATTATTGTGTAATGGTCTGTCAGTGTGGTAGTATAAATAATGGCTTGAGTTTTTTTTATTAGTTTTACTAAAGATATGATCAATGCAAGTTTTGCTATCATTAAATACACGTGTAGGTTCCTCAATTAGGCTTTCATATCCATGGTATGCAAGTGTCTGCATGTAATCATATTTTTTTGGGTGGCCATTTTCAAGGATATCAATATTTATATCACCGATAATATATACATCTTTAGTGTTTTTTAGTAAACTCAGTTCAATCGATAAGGAGTTTAGAAATGGCTCCAGATTTTTTGTAGATGGAGATCTGTAAATTGCGAGTATTGTTGTATCATTGCCGATTGATATCCTTAGACAGTTCGCATTATTAATACCGATCTCTATGACATCAGCTTCAATATCTTCTTTAATATATACGATGACACCATCATTTTTGGTATTATTCATAATTGTAGAGTAAGGGACATATTTATCGATTTGTAGAGGATAGAACTTATCAGTTAACCAACATTCAGTAAGAATAATTATATTCCAGTTTAGATTTAAACTTTTTATCAATATTTGTAGTTCGTCAAAGTTTTTATTAATACCTCTAATGTTTTGATGCATTATGTTAAAATTATTTCTTTTGGATGATAAGTTAGGTAATTTTGTTGTTATTGTGTTATCCATTTATGCCATCTAAATTAATAATGTTTCATATTACTTACTAAATTATTTTCACCATATCATCAAGGTGCTTAATGTAGATTATTTTATCTTCAGGTTTTTTACGAATCATAACTTTACCATTTTTGTACCACACATATTGGTATTTTTTTTCTATGGCTAATTGTTTTGTTTTCCATAGTATTTCTTTATGATAAGGGCTTAGTTCTTCCCCGATGAAGATTTGAGAGGTCGACAGATCCTTAATTTCTTCATATTTTATTTCTTTCTTTTTATTAAGGAGTGAATCTCTTTGTCTTTTCTCGGAAAAGGTGACAAGAAGTTTTTGTGGTGCTCCATTTCGTCTGTCTGGGACTCGGATGACTTCAGTAATATCTGTATGTTTTATAGTTATCCCAGCTGCTGCAGCAACCTTCCTTATGATTTCAATTGGTTGTTCTCTTATTTTTTGGGGAATCCCAGCTATTTCTAAAGAATTACATTTTGACAAGGTTTCAATATCTGCAGTCTAATTTCAAGTTTTTTTATTGTATTATTTTTTTCATTCATATCTTTTTTAATATTTTCGAAATCAGTTTGTATAACTTGGTTTAAATTATTTGTAACATCAATTTTTTTTAGTATTTCATCATATTGAGCACTTATAAATTCAATGCTTTTTGTTGTTTCTGTGGTCTGAGATTCAATTTTGATAAAAATGTCCATCTTCAAGGTTTCAAATTTTTTATCTATATATTCGATAATTTTGTCCATGCTTATTTTTTCATCAGAAATTTGGTTTTTGCTTCGAGTGCTAGACATCACTAAAATCTTTGTTCAGAATTGCCCCTTACAAAAATTAATTCTTTCAACAATGTTTTGTTTATTGTTGTGACTTTATTGCATAGACAAAACTTGACATTTACACCTAGCGGATTTGCACTTTTTCACAAATTTGAAAAATAAATTGTCTGTGACTTTTAATGACAATGATTTGTTGTTTTGTGAAATTTTTTGAATCAAGATATAAAGTTAATACACTCTCCCACTCAAATTATTACGCACTACCAAGTACACTGTATCACTAATTTATGAGTTTCAAATATGATTACACGTAAATTTGTTTAAATATAATTAACTTTGTTTTTAAATTAGGAGCTGTCAGAATCAGCTGTTTGTTTTAGTTATCCATAGATGATTGTACTGCAAGTAGGATTTGTCTAACGGGTTTGTGTAATTTTTCTAATACCTTGAACAAAAATAAATAAAGGAACACGCACGCGTTTTTCTTTTAAACAAGATGTACATCCCAGGTTTTGAATGGTTTGTAGGGCAAGCAAGGTTTGTCTAACGGGTTTGTGTAATTATTTGAATACCCAGAACGAAAAAAAATTTAAGAACGCGAAGGCGTTTTTCTTTTAAACACGATATACATCCCAGGTTTTAAGTGAATACCTCACATAAATGAAACACCTATTTTTGTATGTTTATTGGTGTATTTGTATTTTCTTATTTATATAAACATTATAATAGAACATGTATGTTATCAGGTTAATTCGGTAAATCCGAATATAATATATGCTAACAGGTTACTTTTTCTAGTTTTTTGTTGTTATGTAATTATGTAACGGAATATATGAACAAAACCTGTCAATTTGTCTGTCCTGGAACGGGAAACTTTCCTAGTTGGACAGGCAAAGCTTCCTAATATGTAATTTTTACCTTCTTTTGTATCTATCTATAATAAATAAATACAAAAAAATAAATGTGGTTTGCTGGAAGAAATGGGGTCTACTTATAAGCTACACCTTTTGCATTTTTTAATTTGTACAATAAATATTTTTTGATTTGATTTGATTTGAAAATACATACACCCATGCACTGGCACTATAATATGTGTATATGTGTATGCAGCGTGTTAATAGACGTAATAAACTTACTTTACCCACTAATTCCTGATATTTTTGGAGTTAAAATGTGAAATAAATTTTGGTCCCCAGTGACATTTTTGATGTTTTTTTCAACTAAAAACATAAAGAATAATGGGTTTTGGACAGTTAGGGTCGCGGTGAGAGGTTGGGCAGTTTTTTTTGTTGATTTTGAAGAAAGAAACTTCTCCCTGCTAAGTCACCAAACGTAGCGAACCACTTGGGGTGAACTATGGCAGAGGTGTTGGTTATCCAATAAATACGAAACAGGCAGCCGCCTATTATGGTGATTTAATAAATCTAATCTACGTACATGTCTAATATCTAACATGTATTTTATAAATAAATAAATATAAATAAATAAAAAATAGTTCCCGGGGCGGCGGAAACCCATATCCGCCTCTGAAACTGTAATGTAATACAAAAAATGGTTTGAACAACTGGGGATGTCACAGTCTCATTGGGTCCGGTTAAATTGGTTCTAATTTGCTACAATTATTTTTTAAACTTATGTTAAAAATAGGATTTAATTATTAGTAGGTGTTGAAATAAGATGTTGATAAGTTTTCAATTTTCAAATTTTGTAAAAAAACTATTCGTTCAGAAAGTGCAGTTGCAAATGGAGCAAAGTGCAGCGAGATGCATCTCAGCAAATATGAAATAATGAAAGACAAACAGCAGAAGGTGCGCTGTGCACCGGGCGCTTCCTGCGACTAACCGGGCGAACTTCACTTCTCTATCTGTCAGTGTCTCCAAATGCACCGGGAGTTGAACTGTGTCAAATTATTACAGCAAAGTTCATTTCTGCAACTTATCGCGAAACTAGAACCAACTGCAACTCACTGCGGAGGCGACTTTGTAGCGAGTCAAATTTGTCTTATTTTTAAAGAAATATTATCATTTGTGAATTTTCCGTCATGTTTTCTTTTGCTTAATTACGATTAATTAACATGAACTTATTGTTCTGAAAGCTTATTGTAAAAACTAATTATTGTTGTGGTATGTGTGTGTGAGTGTGTGTGTATGTGTGTAAATAAATGTAAGTGTATGTGTGTATGTGCATAAATGTAAATGTATGAATCTATGTATATATGCATGATACATTAATCAGAAAGTGGCGAGGTGACTAGATAATCAGGTATATGCAAGTATAAGTTCCATTCTCATTTCCAACCTAAAAGTCCTTCAGAGAATGAGTTATTTTTTTAACTCAATCAGTGTTAAAAATTCGTTTTGCAAATTAATGCATAACAACTATTGCTAAAATATTACGTAGTTCACATTAATAACCGCAATCACACTCACACGCGCACCCCCAGACTTACAAACACTCTCACACACCCCTCTCCTTCAATAATTTACTAACTTAATTTAGGTATAGTGTATTATTTATCTCACAAAAATATAAGCATATAACAGCGACACGTCATTGGTACCAATTATTGTATTAATTCTGTAACTATTTTCCATTATGTAATAATGTACTGTTTGTTTCTGCAAAATAAAAATAAATAAATCACATTTTACCATTATCTTATATATAAAAATCTCGTGTCTCGGTGTTTATGGTCGCACTCCTCCGAAACGGCTTGACCGATTTTTATGAAATTTTTTGTGTATATTTGGACGGTATGAGAATAGGTTTTAAGGTATATTTCATACCGCTGGGTGATTAGGATGTCCCTACCCAGAAAAGAATATGAAATTTTTTTGACAAATTTGTTCTTTTGTATTTTTTTTATTTGGCATCAAAAGTTCATATAACCCAAAATTTGAACGATTTTCGCGATTTTAGTACTTTTGTATGAACACATTTTTACCGTCTTTCGTATTTAAAACAGAACGAAATTATTTACGTTGTTGAATGACAGATGGCGCTACGTCCGCCTCATCGAATTTTCATCCACACATGCGCAAGACATTTATGACAAGCGTCCCGTCATTTTGATATTTCATTGGGCATCATGTTCTCGCGTGGGCAAACCATCGAGCTTATTTGTGTTGGCTAAAGACGGACTAAAAAAAATATCGTACACTTAATTGCTCTTCGAAATTCATATTGATTTTCTTTATTTCATTTTCCTACTTTAGTTGGTGTTTTTTGTTGATGTTGTTTTTTGGCGGTCATCGTCTACGGCGCTCCATTCCTTTCTCTATCATAGATCCTATCCCCACACACTTACAATACATTCATTATTTTTTATTTAACAACCAAAATATTCAGTAGAAATAATTTATATGGCAGAACAATGTTTGTCGGGTCAGCTAGTAAAAATATGTATTTCTGTTAGTAATATTCAATAATCGAAGCAGAGCGATAAATCAAAGATGGATACATTTGCTTCTGTCACAAAGATTTTATCTTTGATTCCTATGGCATGTATGAAATAACAGAATGCTTTTTTGTTATTAATATAATATTTCATCGAAAGCCTGAAATGTTGTGATCGACGTGCAACCGATTGTGTCATCAAACAACAAAGAAAAATCAATATTATATGCCGTATCTGATCCGATATATCCGTCATGAAAAATGGAGGATTTTTGATTTATCATGCACTTAGTTTTATCAATGATGGAGAGTAGAGAGTGGCATGTTTACAGATTGATATCGAACAGAGTGCAACTTATATTTTAACGGGTCTCAGTTAAAACCTTGCGAGTAACTCGACTTTAAGTTTTAAAGCGTCCCGTTAAAGTATCTTAACCAGAGTCGAGCCGATCACAGTACTCACACAGATGAGAAACTGACGCCGACTTCAGAAAAGAATATTCCCGTGAAATTTTAGAAGCTCCTATGTAATATAATAGAGGCGCCTAAAAATACAATGAATGCGCTGACCCTGTTTCAAATGTAATTTATTAAATAATTGTGCTATACAGGGTGTTAAGGGACGTACTTGACTTACTTTAACCAGTGATTCCTGACATTATTTGGAGTAAAAAATGTAAATAAAATTTTGGTCTCCGGTGACATTTTTTATGTTTTTTTTTTTTTTTTCTACAAAAACATAAAAAATGGTAGTTGTTGAACAGTTGGAGGCGGGGTAAGGGGTTCGTCGGAAACCAAGCTGAGTGACCAATGACGACATGTGGAAGAATTTTTTTTTTTTGATTTTGAAGAAAAAAATTTTGAAAAAAAAAGTCGTCGAAAAAAGTCACCGGAGACCAAAATTTCATTTACATTTTTTACTCTAAATAATGTCAGGAATCACTGGTTAAAGTAAGTCAAGTACGTCCATTAACACCCTGTATAATGACAAAAACTATATATAACTCTGTTTAACTAACTAACTAACCATCACGCCGTTTCTCCGCAGAGGGACCAAACAACTCGGTCTTGGCACACCCTATTTGCCTCACTCACATTCATACATACTCTTCTATTATTCTGACTTTTGACATGGCCCGACTCAAGTATATGATTCACTTGATCGTGCCATGTCTTCCTCGGGCGTCCCTACCATTCACATTGCGTCATATATTCTTCTTACACTACTTTCTTCGTCCATTCACTCTACTCTACATCTGAGGGTCCCTTTCTTAATTCTACTCATTATGCTTAAAAATCAGCCTTACATTCTTTACGGATATCCACATTTCTCTCACGATCATATATGGTTTTACCACACATACGCCTCAGGGATCTTATTTCAATAGCATTCAGTATACTTTCATCTTTCCCCTGCCAGTTCAATGCCTCACTGCCGTACATCAGGGTAGGTACCAGGACTCCATTGTGGATTGATAGCTTCGCTTCTTTTCACATTTTTTTATTGGTGCCAACGGCATTCAGTCCTATATTAACCATTGGAACGATTTTTTCCGAATTTCGGAACCACCTACAAAACCTAAAGCTGAAAAGCTTCCGAATTTCGGAAGATTCTCCCTTGACGCACTAAAAATTTTATTTAAATATTTTCAAAAACTCCCGCGATCTGTAATTTGCATAATCATGTAGATAACAAAATCCTTTAGCGCTTTCTCCAGAGATGTCTCAATTCTTTGTTTCGATGATTTAATTACGGAAATTTCTAGATCGATTATTTTCGCGGCAAATCACAATAATTGTCAACGGAATTGTATGAGAACTGTCAACCGCGCGTGCTATTTAGAATGTCATAAGTGTTGGTTTTAATGGATGTTTTGTACAAATTTATATAATACAGTTATCACAATTCAATTATCCATCTGTTTAACGTGTTTTCAAGGGTTCAAACAGAAATTTTAGTGACTTTTTAAAAATTTTACATGAACCGAATATGCATTTCAAATTTCATCTGTTGAATGTGTAAATTTTCGCAAGTATCGATCCAATTACTTGACGTGTGTATAGTTATTCAATTAGAGTGATTCATAACGAATATGTACATGTACATTTCATTTAGTTGGGTTAAATTTTAATCAGTTATTTACAATTCAAATACTTCGCAGTAATTAAAGAAGAAAATAGCCATTTTTGTTGATAAAGGTGCAACCACATAATAAAAAGCCGGGATTATTTAGTTTTGTAATTAATTTCAAATTTCAGAACAATGAACAGAATACTCCACGAACCAGGTAAACAAAATATATTTCAGTATGCAATATTTTACAAAATATAAGTAATACATTATTTTTAATATAAATATGTACGTACAGTGTACTGATGTCTGGAAACCGAAGAGGCAGTGGTAGGGGCAGGGGGAGAGGAAGGATACTGGCACCAGCTGCTATTGATACTGCATCAACTGCAATAACAATAGCAGCTGGTGCCGGACTATCTGCACCACGAGGACGTTAGCTTGGACGCGGCCGTTCATCTGCAGCTGCAGCTCGGGGTCTGGAGTGTAAGTATTTTGTAATTTTTTAAAGTAGGTATTACTTGGGTGTGAATCTGTCTTGTTCTAATGATATTTTCAATATTTTGATAGTGATCCTGCTTTGCTAACTGTTCGAGAGGATCGTGCCAGAGCCCAAAAGGCAGTTCGGGCGCAGTCTGCCTCATTACAACTGGAATTTGAAAGCAGAAAGTTCCAGAAGCAGGCGGCCCGCATATTACTCCCGACAGCACCACCAAGAAAAACTAAAAGAAAGTAAGTATTTAGACGCACGATAATATGTTATTGTTTTCCCGGAGTGTTCCGCAACACTGATTTGGATCACCTCTCTGGTTATCTGTATTATGCACAAGCAGTAGAATCGACGCTGTTTCATGACACTGATTATTATTGTTTATTTATTTTACCTACTGGTTTTTTACAGATGCAGTTCACGCATGTTTGAGAACAATCCGTGAATTTAATTTATGTATTTGTTTTCAGAAATCCATCTCCGGAGAGAATAGCGTATCCCTTTACACAAGGGACTCCGGCAACATTACCATCGCCTATTCCTCCTCCGTGGCTGACTGCTCCCACCGCTCCAATTCCCCAACTTGTACATGGGACATCGTGGGATGGAGAACCGCAGCGGAGTGAACTCTTCTCTCCGGAGATTGGCTACAATAGCGAGCTGTGGGTGGATGTACCACTCTATCAAGACTTGTCTGCGTTTGAGAACGGTTAGTTTATTTTTAAAACGTCAGACCAGAGGTGGTCCATTACGCATGATCAAAGTGCTGCAAAATTCATTTGCATACCTTCTTAACCATCACACTATTTCCCTACTTTGGTAGACCGAGAGGATAGCCCGCCAACACACACTTTGATTTATTCCCATTCGTACATTGTCTCGTACA
The DNA here is from genome assembly GCA_929108145.2 of Limnephilus rhombicus. Classification (NCBI taxonomy): domain Eukaryota; kingdom Metazoa; phylum Arthropoda; class Insecta; order Trichoptera; family Limnephilidae; genus Limnephilus; species Limnephilus rhombicus. Next base: position 9,760,240 of record OV815284.1, on the reverse strand, counting down.
TTCCCTTCTATTATTCTGACTCTTGATATTGCACGACTCGAGCATTTGATTCACTTGATCGTGCCACGAGTTTACTTTTTTAAAACGTCGTACCAGAGGCGGTCCGTAATTGAAATATAGACACATTAAATTAATCTGTGTTTTTATTATTGCAGAGCAAGACATGGGCAGAGTGGGAATGACCAACGACATCGACGCAGCAGCTCTCTATGAAGAAGAGTCAGCACTAGGAAACCGTGAGTTAAAAAAACTAAACAACTAAATAGACCTGTCAGTGGTTCAGTGGGCATCGCATTTGGGTCCCACCAAGGCGTTCTGTGTTCGAATCCTCGGCAGGCTAAGTCCTCCATCACAACTCAAGCAACATTTTCCATATACTGTGGTGGTAGTAGTAAATTTTCAAATATTGTCGGGTTATTCGTAACCCAGGAATGTTTGTCTTTCTTTAAAAAATAAAGCAAGGATGTGTTGCATACAATCGTATATCAATTATTTTATTTTATTCAATTATTTTACAAACCATTTGTAAAATAATTGAATAAATAATTATTCTCCGTCAGCGATCGCAAAAAATCATCTCGAGAGTAAGACACCCAATTCAATTACGCATGATTAAAGTGCTGCAAAATTCATTTGCATACCCGCTTAAACATCACACCATTTCCCTACAGGGGTAGACAGAGAGGATGGACCGCCAACACACAATTTCATGAAGGGCGGAATTACATTTGTCTGTCATGTCGTGTCGTGACGCGACAGAACGGTATTGGTTTTCATACATTTAGTGATTTTCACCACAACACGACAGACTAATATAAACATCACCATACTAAATGTATGAAACCATACAATAGACAAGTGTAATTCCGCCTTCATTCACATTCGTACATCGTCTCGTACATTCCCTTCTGACTCTTGACATTGCACAAGCATTTGATTCACTTGATCGTGCCTTGAGTTAACTTTTTTAAAACGTCGTACCGGAAGCGGTCCGTAATTGACAAATAGACATATTACATTAATTTGTGTTTTCTATTGTTTCAGAAATGGACATTGAGAGCGACATGGATGAAGCGAGTGAAGCGAGCCACGGAACGAGCGATGAGGATACCTCATGCATGCTACCAGGACCTTCTCAAATTTGATTTAATACTACCCTTGACTCCGATATGGTCATTGCGACAATGAGACAAGACCTAGACGACAGCGAGGCAATGCGTTCGATTCTGCCGCCTGATGGTTACTCGTTACGCGAATATTTTTATTATATTTGGAAATAATGCATATTAATCCATAATGTTTGAATGTCTTATGAAGGCAGCTAGGCAAGTCCTTTCTTTCCGCATACTTACTTACTTATTCATAAAAATGTTGTTACGACAAAGCCCCCAAAGGTTTGATTTTCAGGTTCTATCGGAAAAGGTTCGGTGGATATTTAATATGTATATTTAAATTCTGATCATTGAAATATGTATATAAAAATGCATAGGTATTCTCAGTTTTCCCTGTATATTGTACATATTAAATTGCTTGTTATATTTTTGCGTCATATCTATATTTTGTCAATTTTTCTATATCTAGTAAAGTAGATTTTTTTTCAGATCTAGTCACTAAACATAACTACGCTTTTTCAAGCAATGTTCAATACTCTGGAACAATTCACAATCATACTATATATTTTTTTGTTTAAATTATATGAGAAAAACCAATATAAATTGAATAAATTTTTATTACAATGAAATGTATTTGATCTGAAACAATTGTTTAAATCAATGTACTGTTCTACCATTGTTATGAAAAAAATGTAATATTATTTTGATGAATGTAAAAGCCCACTAGGGCGATAATAAATACATAAATAAATAATTTGTTCTCAATTATTTTCCTACCTACTACTTTTTTGTCAAAATCCAACTTTTAGGTTTAAAATTATTACAAGTTTTTAATTTCCAATTAAATTAAAAGGTTTCACGGTGTATACCAAGCTTAAGAATCTGTCAAAACACATATTTTGTCAATAAAAACGGCGAAACACCTAAGATTTATGCAACTAGAAATGTATTTTCTGGAGGATTAATAATGTATATTGTAATGATATACATCTTATTAAAACCCTTGTTTCTTGTTTTACTACGTTGTATAAAAACATGATGATAAATATCTAATGTAAGGTCACAAATGTTTATAAAGCTGGAGTCTGAATTTGATATTGTGATTTAGGGTGTTTTTGTAAAACAATTATTTTAGTTAAAGAAAGCAAAAATCACGTTAATTCTTATTGATAATTGTAGATAATGAACGTATCCTTCTAATTTCATACAGTTACTTTGTGTTAAATGTATTTAAATATACTAAAAAGTGGATTTCATTTTGACATTCCGCAATCTCGAAAATCTATAAAAAATTTTCGAGCAAAATATTTCATCAGCTGATTGCGCATAAAAATTGACAGTTTAAAAATATGTTTGCTTCTGTGGTTATCAAGTAGGCCATAGACAACGTGTAGCAATCGAAAATATCCAATGTTGACTTGAAAAAGTAACATTTAGGGCAATTTCAAAGGAACTAACACGCAGGATTCGCACATTTTTAAAGTTTACGATTTTATAATATTTTTTTTATAACTCCTACGAATATGTAATAATCAACAAAAGATAGGTTAATTCATTGGCTATATAGAACTATAATCAGTTTGCATGTCTCCATATTAAAATTCGGAGATATGATTTTTTCAATGTCGGCGGAAAAAATTCAAAATGGACTCGAAAATATAACGAGCAATCCGAGGCAAAAGTTATAAAACGCGCGGTCGCTCGGCATTCACCCTTCTTTCAATATCCCTATCAGCCTTCCCATCTCAGTGTGAAAAAATACTTTTTATTAAAATCATGTTACATGTATGCAGCTTTAAGCGCAAAAACTCTTCTTAACTTTGACCTTAACTTTTAGGAAAAAAAAATGTTTAAAAAAATATAACAAATTTAAAAAATTCAATGTTTCACAAGATTTTGACGAACATAGCTATCGCAATAGGTATGAATTCAAGGCTTAAGGGCCCGCAACCCGGATTTCTACCGATTTATTACATATTTCCCTTAAACACGGTAAGTTTTAAAGCTCTTAATAAAATATATGTTATTCTTGAAGACAATATCTAGACTTTGCCCGCGCCGAAACACAAATTATATAAAATTCCCTCGATAAAAAAAAATCGCAAAGTATGCTCCAAAAATTATTATAAACAGGTTTGTTTCAGTTATTTTACAAGTTATATGCATGAAAAAAATCACAGTGTTTCTTTAAATGCTGTTTAAGATAATGCCCGCGAGATTTTTGCTCTAATTTAAAACGAGTCGTGTTTTATTAAACATTTTCGCAATTTTCGCATCGATTTTGTCGCTGTAAATGTTAGCGCTCTCCTCTAACATTCGTAATTTCGTATCTCTCTATCTTCTTCTTTTCGAGCACGGTTGCAGAGCCTTAAGGTACAAGCTTTTTATAGCGTCTATTTTTCCTTCTGGGACACTTGGCACAGAATCCGCTAGGTCCAGGCTCTGTTTGCATTAGGAATTGGTACAACTGTGATCATTATGAACTTCAGATCAGATGATATGGTTTGCAGTAAAATATGTGGGTTTACCAACTCCGGGGTCACTTTTTTTAGAAATACACGTCTCCTAACCAAAAGTTTAATATCGGCTTTAAAAAATACTAATTCGATTTAAGAAAAAAAGGGATCGGCCACCTAGAAATGATTCTTACAACAGAATTGTCCTTGATGTTAATCTACAGATTCCACTACAACTTTGACCATTTTGTAGACCTGTCCTTTGTATGGAATGGTATCATATCACGGTTGAGACATCGCAACGTCTGTACTTTTGTCCGAAAAACGCTTTGCATCAGTAGCAGTTTCGTGATGACTGTGAATGATGGAAGAGTCACTTTCAGAGTTGTATATATACAAGATCTTGATTGGGATGGATTGAGATGGGATGATAAATCTTCAGAAGGCTCTTCCAGCCAAGAACTAATCTGAAGCTTACGATTTCGGTACCTGCCCCCATAATTTTTTTTTTATTCAACTTTGATATTTGATTTCAATTTGGTTCATACACATTTGATTTTTTTTTTATTTTTAAAGAAAGACAAACATTCCTGGGTTACGAATAACCAAAGATATTGAAATATAAGTAAATGTGCTATCTGCAGTTTTTACTAGGTGGGACTGCGCTTCCGGGTGTCGCCGATATTGTTTACCAATTTAAAAAAAATTAATGAATTATTAACGAATAAACTAAACGAACGTTAAACTAAATGAACGAATTCTTTCCGTATTCAAACTATATTGTTAACCAATACTGATGCACATCTCCAAAAAATCAACGAAATGAACAAATTCTTTTCGTATGCAAACTACTCTAATTAGGGCGTAGTCCGCCGACAGTTGCGAGGACACCATAGCATATCTCTTTTATATTTCAATATTTTTGTGAATAACCCAACAATGTTTGAAAATCTCCTACTACCACCACACTAAGCGGAAAATGTTGCTTGTGTCGTCATGAAGGACTTAGCCAGCAAGGAATCGAACGTGGGAGGCCGGGTGGGACCCAAACGCGATACCCACTCAGCAACAGATCGGTGGAATTGAAACACAAATATGTATTTTTTAAATCCATGTTTTTTTTTTTTTTCAATTATTTCTGGCTTTCACCCTTCAAGGGTGTTCTAGGCCATCATTTATAATTACAGAGAAAGGAAAGGTGAATTTATATATTAATTTTATTTAAATGTGCAAATTTCAGAATTTTATGGAAGATTGGAGTAGAGTTCAGACTTAGAAGAGATGAGATGTTGAATGGAGGAGAGGCAATTTTTGATAACGCTTGATAGAAGAGAGGATATTTATTAAGAGAGGGACAATCAAAAAATATGTGATCTAAAGTTCCCACATTTAGACCACAGAACGTACAATCTGGGGAGTCAAGCACATGAATTTTATAAAGGTGAGAAGGAACGGAACAATGTCCGATTCTCATACGAATAAGTAAGGAAATTTCTTTTTTGGAAAAATGGGGTAATTTTTGAAACCACGGTTTTGATGGGATAGTCCTTTGTATTGAGGCGTAGCGGGCACCCTTGGATTGACTAGCAATGTTCCAATACTCTGTCCAAACATTGCGGGATCTATCTTTGATGATGGAAAAAATATCAGACAGGGGAATATGGTTTACGAGGGTAACGGTAGGGTTAGACGCTCCTTGTTTTGCCAAGGAATCAGCAATATCATTACCCACTATGCCAACATGTCCAGGAATCCAAATCAGAGTGACAGTTTTTCCAGAGCTTTGAATGGAGGTTATCAATACTCGAATAAGACATACAAAGTGATCATCAGGATGAAGAAGAGGACTTGTTTTAAGTTTTTGGAGGGAACTGAGAGAGTCAGAGAGAACAAGAGAATGTTCAAAATTATTTTTTATTATATATTTGAGAGATTCAATAATCGCAATGCACTCGGCAGAAAATATTGAAAATTGGTTTGAAATTGAATAAAATATTCTTTCATTAGAATTATTGTGGTAAACGTTAATACCAATACCACAGTTAGGAGAGTCCGGAGATTTGGAGCCATCAGTAAATAAAAGAGAAGAGTTGGGCCATTTAGAAGAAATAATGTCATTGAACATATTATTGACAGTACGGGCTGGGAGATTGGAATGACTTTTAAGGATGCCGATCCCCTCTAAAATCGTTGGGGATAGGGTGACGTGACTATATTTTAATTTGTACAAAGGAAGAATATCATTTTTGATAATTTGAAGCTCTGAGAGAGAGCGAAAATTTTTACAAATGGCAGGGAGAGGTTTAGTTCGAGCTCTGATTGTAGATGAATGTGTTGAGTCGTTGAACAACGAGACTCTGGGAATAATCTGATGACTTTTAGAATTTAAACATTTAAGAACAAATTTGTCAGCAAATAATTGACGCCTTAAATAAAGAGGAGGATCAGAACATTCTACTTGAAGGGAATTGATGGGCGACGATTGCATCGCGCCAGTTATTATTCGCAATGACTTAGATTGAATTTTGTCTAATTTACTGAGTGCATTTTTGGATGCAGTACTAAAAAGTGGGCAGGCATAGTCGAGATGACTTCGAATAAGTGCATTGTAGAGCAACTTAATGCAGATAGGATAAGCACCCCACCAAACGCCAGTCAATGATCTGATAATATTTAAATTTTTTTCACATTTAGTAACTATATTATTAATGTGGGAAGACCATTTAAGTTTCCTATCAAATGTTACTCCCAAAAATTTTACTTCGGAAGCATAGGGGATTGGAGAGTTTTTAAATAAAATTTGAACAGGGGGATTATTATGACGATTTGAGAAGGTAACACACTGACTCTTTTGTACTGAAAGTTCAAGACCATTTAAAGTAAGCCATGTGCAAAGGGCATCCATGGCTTCATTAAGATATTTGACGGCGGATGGAATGATTTTGGATGATAAGAAGAAAGCTATGTCATCTGCGAACTCAACGACTTTTACTTGAGGGGGAATGGTGACATGCATATCGTGTGTGTATATATTATACAGTAAGGGGGATAATACATCGCCTTGGGGTAAACCCTTCCAAATTGACCTACTCTGAGGAGTAACATCTGGTAGCTCAATGAAAATTTTCCTATCGAGAAAAAGATTAATAATAGATTGGACAAACATGAGGGGTAAGCCAAGGCCTAAAAGTTTTTTTTAAGAATTGGGATGGAAACATTGTCAAAGGCGCCTTCTATGTCTATAAAGACTGCAAGACATACTTCTTTGTTAGAAATGGATAAATTAATATCAGTGCTGATGATGGCAAGGTTATCTTGTGTAGATTTCTTTTTCCTAAATCCAAATTGGGATGGAGAGAGAAGATGATTACTCTCGACGAAAAATTCTAACCGGTTTTTAATTAATTTTTCATAAATCTTACTAAGGGTGGATGAAAGAGCAATTGGCCTATAGTTGGATCCAGAATTGGGTGATTTGTTTAATTTTAGAATTGGGATGATTATTTGAGAACTCCAGTCATCAGGTATTATGCCAGTCTGGAAGATTTTATTTAAGATGCTTAAAAAGTGATTTAGAACATTATCATTACTATTTTTGATAATGCTATAAGGTATACCATCTCTGCCTGGAGATGAGTCCTTGACTGTTGATAAACAATTTTTTAATTCAATTAAAGTGAATGGAGAGTCAAGCCAATGATCAGACATAGGAGTGTTGTGGATTGGAGTTATTTCATCTAAGTTAGGTACAGAAGGGGGGGCAATTTTGTCCAAGAACTTGTCCATCCATTTAGAATGAGAAGCTCGAGGAGATGTTGGACTGAAGGAGGATCGAAATCTTCGAATCATAGACCAAACTTCCGAAATTGGAGTGTTCGGAGATACTGAACTGCAGAAGTTGTACCACCCGGATTTTTTTTTGACCTCAATACCCTTTTGGCATTCGCTTCGGCATTTTTGTATATGAGATAGTTCTCCATAGTCATATTGTGACGATAGGAAAGAGATTTAGCTTTCCGAATTCTCACTACTTTGGAACATTCCTCATCCCACCAGTGAGTTGGAGGGAGTTTTTTGAGAGATTTGGTTTTAGGGGGAGGATTTGATTTATTGATTGCAGTTACGAGCATTGATTTGAAGTTATCGTAGTCATCTTTGACAGATAATGTATCGGTATAGGATAAATTTTGTATAAACTTATCCATATGTGAGTTAAATTCGTCCCATTTGGTGTGTTTTGTTTTAATCTTTGTCGAAATATGGGACTTGTCAGAATGAAAAGAAGTTTGATAAGTGATGGTGATCGGGAAATGATCACTGGAGCAAGGGTCGGGGGACACCACCCACGAGCAGAGAGGTGCCAGATTAATAGAGCATATGGAGAGATCCACTGCACTGGGGTTTGTGTTGGGGCGAGAGATTCTAGTAGGAGATCCGTCATTCAAAAGAAAAAGGTTGGATTCATCTAGGAAATCCATCACACTTCGACCGTCTCGATCACAGAAAGCAGAACCCCAGACGGGAGAATGGGCATTAAAATCACCCAATAAAAAGAAAGGAGGGCTTAGTTGACGGACAATTTGCAACCACGCTTGTTTATTGAAGTGCGATGTTGGGGGAAGATAGATAGAAACAAAGGAAGTGTCCTTTATTTTAGCTGCAACCATTTGAAAGTCAGCATTGGGGGGTTTGATATTATTTATTGGGAAAAACGGAAGGGATTTTTTAATAAAAAGGGCAGCACCTCCGCCCGTACCTTCCGGGCGATCATCGCGGAGACAGGAGTACCCTCCCACATTAAAGTGGGTGGATGGAGTAAACCATGTCTCCGAGACAGCAGCCACAGAAACAAGGTTTGAATTTAATAGGTTAAGAAGGTTTGATTTGTTAGAAATAGCACTGCGGCTATTCCACTGAAGAATTCTGACATCTTGAAGAGCCATTTTGAATAAATGATTTTAATGTGGAAATAATAGAAGCAGCGTTGGACGGTAGATTAGTTTGAGAAGAAATTAGGTCAATTAGAAACATAATAAGAGTTTGAATAAATGAAGAATTATCTTGGGAGAGTTGTTCAGAAAGCTTTTGATAGTTTGTTGAGGATGAATTATAATTGTTTGCGCACCCATTTGTGGCGTGTGAAAGAGGAGAACCATTGGGATTTAAGAGAAGTGAGTTGTGTTGTTGCTGATCGTATCCACGAGCCTGTTTAGAGATAGGATTTTTGTATGTGAATTTTGTTGAACGGGAAGATGTTGAGGAGGAGGCGAGAGGGTTGGATGAAGAGTTACTGGATAAAACCTCGGAAAATGATTTTTTGACACGCGGGAATAATTTAGAAGCCTGCAGAAAAGATAAGTTCTCAGAGGCCATAGAAATTTTTATATTTTTTTGGCGAGATTGTTCGGGGCAAGAAGAGTTAATGGCGGAATGAGCGCCTAAGCAGTTAAAACATTTAGGTGAAGAGAGAGAAGAACATTGGTCAGCCGAGTGGTTTTCTCCACATTTGAAACATCTGGGAGGGGATCTGCATGCAGCTTTGGTATGACCAAAACGGCAGCAGTTGTAACATTGAGTGGTGGGATAAGTGTACATTTCAACTGGTAAGGAGTTGAAAAATAAATAAATATGGGAGGGAAGAGATTGTCCTTCGAATGTGATGACGACAGATTGGGAGGGCTTCCAGGAAACGATGCCCTCAGAGGTGTCCTTATAATTTAGCCTCCTGGCTTTTATGGGATTGCCGATATGTTGGGGGGTTGAAAGTGAGGACAGGATTTCTGGAATGGACAGATCGGTCGAGATACCCCTGACCAGGCCCATTCGAGTGACATTGAAAGTTGGGATGTACGCCTTGAATTTAGAATTTGATGAAATAAATATATTTTTGATAAAGTTGTTGGCGGCTGAACCTGACAGGAATTCAACAGAGATTCGGAAGCGACCCTCGGCTTTAACACCTCCAGGTTTAATCGAAAGGTTCTTGTTATTTGAAAGAAATTTACCAAATTCAAGAGGATGGATGGTTTTACCTTGTTCAGTTTTTTGCGCATATACAATGTAGGGGCCACGGGAATGAGTAGAGTAAAAGATTGTTGGAGGAGGTTGAGGAAGAGCTGGAGGGGACTGAGAAGACAAAGGCGAATCATGTTTTTTTGGGGAAAGGGGACTAAATTTTCTTTTTTTAATTGAGGTTAGGATGACAGATTCATTGTCTGAAATGTTTGAATGTTCTGAAAAGTCTATTTTATCTGAAATGTCTCCATCTGGAGGGTCAGGAGGGGGATCTGGGGGCTTTGTAAGGGGTACAGGAGGGAAATCCTCCTCCATTGTTCAAAAAATTACAGCTAATATAAAAAGTGACAGAAGTAAAAAAATTATATAAATATCTGAAAATGAGCAGCAAGAAGTGACTCCTGGAAGATCAGGGGGGAGAAGATTCCAACACACTAAACTTTTTACAGCCAAAACACAATAAAAAGATTGGTTTAAGAATATTTTTTGAAAGAGCAAAACAAAAGAACTGATGACAGCCAAATGTTATTGTTGCGACATCTTAAATCCATGTTCATCAATCAAATAAATACTTGAGCGCGATGAGCAAAATGCTGCGGGCTGCCGGAAAAATCACACACAATTAAGAAAAGAACTGAAAGGTCATCAATGAATAACTATCTTAGAACCAAGATTATTGTGGTCCAACAATTGTTTCTCATGATTTTATTTGCATCCATAATTCTGTAATACAACCAACAACCATGTTCATGTAAAAATATTGAACTCGTTTCAAAACATGTATATCTAGGCTTAACCATTGATTGTAATTTTAAATGGGATATACGTATACAAAAACTTTGAACACGGCTTAGAGCTAACTTTATGGACTGACGTTTTTTGTTCCACCAAATACCGTTAGAATAGTACATCTGTCATTGGCAGAATCTCTACTAAGATAATGAATAACTACACGCGGACATTCAACAAGAACAAATCTTCGTTCAGTGCAAAATATGCAATAATTCTTAGATAAAGGTATGAAGCACCAACATCATTAATTCGTGCTATATTGTTGCTAAAAATGTGAGTTAGCATACATTTCAATCTGAATACAATAAAATAGTGGTACATATACATAATACAAGACTAAATTCAAACGATGGACTTATAATTCCCAGATACCTAAATAAATACTGTCAAAGAACTCCAAAATACCTTGTGGCGACACATCATTATCAACTTCGCCATCAAAAGAAGACACGAGAAATATCTAATATTCGCGCGGCGCTAGCAAGCTACTCACCTACATATGTACCTATCTACCTATGCCGTCACTATGATGAACTTCGGCCGCCTGCCACCGATAAATAATAATTTCGCCACCGCCTAGAAAGGTCTGGAGTTTATAAGCCGCCTTAATATTCAGCACCGGGTATGTTCGAGTACCTTCTAGTGTACACATTGCCGGCGAATGGAACATTACTCCACCGGTCGCGCTGGTATATATATAAAGCGACTAAACTCGGCGCTCGCTCAGTCAGTATCAGACCACCAGTCGGTCAACATCTCAGCATGTAACGATCTCTGCACAAGTGCTCCTGCATGGCATCTCTGCACATCCAGGGCAGCTTCCGCGAGGACTCCTTCACGTCTCAGCTACAAGGCCCATCGTGTCTTCAGCTCCGAAGAACAGCTACATCCCGCGACTTACAAGGCTTGCGTCACCTTCAGTCCAGGGATCAGCTCACCATTTCATGGCACCCCGAAGCGCACCGTGCTTCGCTGCCATGGAAACACGCTCCGCCTCGCCAGGACTACCTGCTGGTGGCTCAGCTCACCGAGCCACTCACCGTTCATCTCCGCGACTCAAAGCGTCGAGGAATGGCCTGGAAGATAGGTCATCTCCACCGCCAAGGTGTCGAGCAACTCGCTGACCTTCACCACACCATCTCCATCACCTCCGTACGCCTGCAGCATCTCATCACGGCACCCTGCGTACATCTTGTTACCGCTTCACCGACCTCCGTTACGTAGCCAAAATAAAGACTGACTCACTTCACTGACTGACGCCTTTTCATTTCTCGCCCCGTCTCTGCCGATACGGCCCGCTCCCTCAACCTTGTTCCAATAATTTACAACATGTTACCCAATTCAATAAAAAAATTGAGAATTTATTTTCAGAAAGAAATGTAATGCTAAAAAAATGGTTACATGAAAGAACTTTGTTCCCTGCTTTTTGTTTTAATGTTTTTCCATTATTATTTTTTTTCTTTCTTTCATTTTCACTGTTGTGTTATTTCTCTATTCTGTTAATAATAATTTTTTTTTCAAAAATCTATGTATGTAGGCATAATGTTATAATGTGTATATTTTATATTCCTGTTTCAATTTAAAAAAAGTTAATGTTAAAAGATCGAGGGGAAAAATTTTATCAATCAGTTTACCGGGACATAATATAAAAAAAATGTTAAAAATATATAAATAAATAATAAAGTAATTTAATTGAATGAAGACAATATTAGCGAAACACAATCGAAAATCTGAGGCACAAAAATCAGAAAAGATATTGGCTCCGCTGGGACTCGAACCCAGGACCCTTTACTTACATGGCAAATTCGGTCACATTTAACTGTATCATACTTCGACTAAGAACTACCAACATTATCTTCAATTTGTTAACGCACATATTATTGGCTGCTATCTTTATATATGATTGCAAGATTCAACTCGGAACGCAAATTTCATATGGGTTCCGTAGCTCAATCGGTAGAGCTCTTGCCATGTAAGCAAAGGGTCCTGGGTTCGAGTCCCAGCGGAGTCAATATCTTTTCTGATTTTTCTGCCTCAGATTTTCGATTGAGTTTCGCTAATATTGTCTTCATTTAATTAAATATTATGATTTGAGATTTTACTCATAGAGTTTAAAAAATTAAAATAAATAAAGTAATTAATAATTTTGTTAATTAAAAGTTGCACAAAGACTAATATAATGCGATATACGTTTGCTCCCACAATAGCAGAGCACTGTAACTGTTCATATATAACACGAGTCGTGTTATTGAAGTCCCGTCTCAACTAATATTCCCCATTGTGACGTCATTTATCATTCACGTAGTCTGTCGTCAACGGACGGTTTTCCAACGGAGATACAATAAGGTTTATTAGTGAATAGAATAGAACATCATCGGAATATCTGCTCCGTATTACTCTGGAGCCTTCAGCGCCCAACCTAACCACATATGACGAAGAAGATTAATTATCTACACGGCTTCATTTAATTTTTTTGTAGGCTAGGGGGATCGTGGGATTCAAAGGGGATGAAATTAAGGGGGGCGTCTAATGATAGGGGAAGAAGACGGTGATGTATATAGAACTAGTTAACCCTTGGAATGCCGTCCCCCGTGAATAGTACTGCCAAGGGTAAAATGAAAATTAACACTAGGTACCTATTTTTTTAGCAAAATTATGTTTTTATAAATTGTGTCGTCATACCAGATTTTTTTAAATGAATACCGCACAAGAGCCACAACTGCTCCCGTCTGGAGCCAGTGGGACTATGGCATCCACAATTGGGTTATGTTGTGAGGCAGAAGGTAGTGGGGAGGGGAAGGAGATAGGGAAGAGGAAGGTGGGGATAGTACCTGGCTACTTATGTACATTCAGAGACGACGTAAGTCTCTCGACTAGCAATCCGAAGGTTGCGGGTTCAAATTCCGGTGTGAGCTAGTTAATTTTATTTTATTCATTTGGTTATTTTACAATTAATTAATTTAAAACAATAGTTTATTTGTTTGCACGTTCCAGAGCGAAAAATACTTTCAGTATCGCCCTGGTGTTAGACCACCATTCAGATTTGAAACGTTGCTTAAAAATGGTTTTAGCCATGTTTGGTGACCAGATCTGAATAGCCATGTACTTCCCTACCTTCCTCTTCCTCATCTCTTTCCCCTCCCCACTACTTTCAGCTTCCCAACATACCCCAATTGGTGATGCCATAGTCTCACTGGCTTCAGATGAGAGCAGTTGAGACTATTCACATGCAAAAGAGATTTTTTTCCTAATGTTAATAAAATGCATATTACCTACATATACACAATGAACGTATTTATTCAGAAGTATTCTTGCTTTAATCCTTCAATTATTTTGTTTTTTTTTTTTTTGGTGGAAAGAGAAAAATAGAGCAATGAGTGCATTGCTTTATTTAACGGACAAAAATCTAGCATGGTGTCCAAATGATTTTAGATTTTTTTTCTTAATATTCCAATATTTAAATTGCGAATCATTGGGTTATTTCCGTATGAATTCTTCTACAAAGATGGAGGTCACAAATTGCATTTGACCATTGGATCATTAAGTTATTGGATAGATGTAATGATTGACAATAATGTAATGTAATGATTTACAATAACCAACAGACACTACAATGTACCTACACTACACACCACGTCAGCTCAAAGACAATTTTTCTTCCTAGCTCCTAAAATCTTTAACCTTATCCCTGAAAACCTAAAAACGTTGAGTCAACCCCATTCCTTTAAAAAACAAATAACGAAATGGATTCTTACACATGGAATACATTACAATTTTAACACCCATTCACTTTACACTTTACACAATTTAATCACATTTCAGACACAACATAATATATCTCTATTTTCTAAATTAGCGGCATTGTATGTACAAGATTAATTAGTGTGATCTATAGCTAACAACTCCTCAAATTCTTCATTTTCTAATAATTCTCTAACTTCTCCATATTCTTCTTGTAACCCAATCTAACTATAAGTATATCATTGTCTTATTATAGAAGATCTGTGTGCATAGTATTAAGAGCAGGCAAAACATAATATATCTTTATTTACTATCTAAGCAACATTATATGTATAAGACTGATTACTGTGAACTATATATCAATAATTCCTTAACATACTGTTAGAAGTGTTGTTTCCAGGGCTAAGGAGCTGGTGGAGAATGTTTCACCTGTGCTCCGTCTTCTCATCAGACGAGTGTATATCAATACTTTACCATAAGAAATAGTCAGGCTCCTGGGTATCACGGTACCTCTAGGCCGCGATCCAGTGTTCAATTATTATATTGGATGATGATTGATAACACTTTACTCATATTTGAGTGATTAACATTTATTTAAGATTTAATATTTTACACGATTTAGTGTTCACGTATGAAACGGGTAGAGAGGTACAAAACGCGAGTGGCCGGCGGAACCGAGCGCTGGAGACGGAATAAATTGCTCGGTCATCGCCGGAGCGATCCAGAAATGTTTTGTGAGAGACGTGGTGGGGATGCCACACGTATAAATAAATAAAAGTGATGCCCATAATACTAATAATAACTTCTTTTTCCAATAATTCTTTAACTTCTTCGCCTTATTCTTGTAATCCAATATAACTACATAAACTCTCTTATTGTAGAAGAATTTGTGTGCATAGTATCAATTAGTGAAAAATTTCAACCTATACTAATGAATGCATATCCGCAAACTGTAAACTTCACCCGCCATAACACAGGGTCATCCCTAGCATGAAGGGTGAAATATCACAAAAAAACTCTATGTACTTTCTATAATTCATGAATTAAATAAATAAAATAAATAAATTGTAAAGAAAAATCATAATTAAATTGAAAAGTGAATTACAGGTATTAAAAGAAGAAAAATTCTATTCAATGTACATAAATTCGCCGTGTTTCTAGCTTTATTTACTTTGTACAAATCTCGGTGCAAGCATTTCAACATGGCCAGTTTTCAACTTCAAGCGCTAACTTTTTGATTGTTCTTGCGACTTGTTCATTTAACAATTTTGTACGTAAAATGTAGGACTTAAAAAAACATTTTATAAATTTAACTTGCGTTAAGGTTTGGTTTACAACTTATCTCTTCTTACTAGAGTTTATATCTTATCTATCTATCTTAAATATATTGATTTTCGATCAGAAAAAACAATTTCATAAAAATGGTTAAAAATTAGATTAATAATAATTAATAAATATTAATAATTAATAACTAATTTCTAAAAGTATTGCTTAAGTATCGTTCACTTAAACAAACTTTTTTTGTTATTGTTTATTTTTTTATTGTTAAAACAAACAAATTCAATCGATTGCGATGAAACTTTGCAGATTTGAAAAATGCATGCCCCGAAGGTTTCTATATAATATAACTAGCAGACCCGGCCACACGTTGCTGTGGCTAATGAAACACAACGCCATTACCCAACCTTTATAAAATTCACACCACCCGCTTGCCAGCTGCCCGCTGCCTGAATTAAATATTTGAATTTCTCGGCTTTTCTCTACTATAATAAGCATGTATAATACATATAAACCTTTCTTTTGAATCACTCTATCTATTGGTGAAAACCGCATGAAAATCCGTTGCGTAGTTTAAAAGATCTATGCGCACATACATTTTGAGCGACTTCATTTTATACTATGTAATGATGATGAAATTATCGAAAATATCCTAAGTGATTTTTATTCGCATCAACACAGGAGCCCCTGAAGAAAATAATGTTTTACTTACCATCTTAGTGGATGGTGTGTAAAGGGTAAGGAAAGGAAGGAGAGGCAGTTCTGGGAAGGAAATCGTATGAGGGGTGGGCAGGAATCTAGGGGTCAGTGGTTCCAGGAGTGATAGATATATAAATCCATCCATCTCATATCTGTGCAAGGTTAGGGGGGTCGATAGAGTCCTGCTGGAGAGGTTATGAGAGCTCCCTCAACATTTCTCAGAGGCAGCCATATTCGTCTCCCAAATTGAAAAACAAATTTGAATTAAGAGTTCTACAAACAATTACAGCTGCCTCTCTCTGTTTTACTTTTGCGAGTACAATTACAATTAAAGTAAGATAAATGCATTATTTTTCTGCTTCGGAGTGAACATTAGGTTTGCAAACACAAACGATACGAAAATTGTCAGTTTGAGCGAAAATCAAAAATAATCTATATTTATTTGTTGTTTTGAAATATTTACGGTTATTAATATAAAAAAGTTATAAGATTATCATAGTAGAGATAATAATCATCTTAAAAAGGTTCGCAGAATGCACAGTTTAATATTAGTAGACATGACCTACTTTATAAATAGGCATATATTCTAAATAGTTAAAGCATCTCACATCATTTTTTCATATTTTAGTAATCTCAAAAGCAATGTTGAATCATCATTAAATATTACTGAAGACACAATTAATCAGAATAAAAAAACTTCTTCAAATTTTGCAAATTTACTTTGTGGCACCTTTTTATTAATGAAATAATTAAAAACACTTTGTTTTTACCGCAATAAACTTTATTTAAAAAGTCAAAGTTGACTTTTTAAATAAAGGTTATCGTGGTAAAAAAAAGTGTTTTTAATTATTTCATTAATAGAATAAATAAATATTACCTCCTCAAACATTCAAATAAGGTCGGTCTTTTATGTATTACGCTCCCGGAGAATAACAATAGCACAAGTCCAAAAATGGCATTTTTGAGTTAAGTATGCAGAAATGTTTTTTTTTTTTGTTTTTTTTTTTTTACTTTATTTATTCCCATTTCTTTGTACATATAATGTATAATAGCAAATATTATATGTATAATAACACAATATATAATAACAATTATGAAGAAGAAATGAAAACCCACTAAGGCACTGCCTGAGTGTGGGTAATATTAAAACAAAATACTACATTTCTAAGTACCCAAAGTATAAATTAGACTCAAAAAAACACATTAAATATAAAGATAGTATAAAAAATAAGTATTACATGGGTAGAATAAGTGAAAAGGGTTTTTTTCAGCTATTATAAAAATAAAATAGAAATATGGAGAAAAACATACAATTTTTTATTTTTTTTTTTTAGTAATTACAAAATAAAAATAATAAAATAAACAGAAAACTTATTGTACTACAGTTAAGAAGTTACAGCAAATGAGTTGTAGAAGGATGGATAAATTTATAGAAAAAGCGTTTCAATATCTACATTATTCAACCATAATTTTACCTCTTTTACATATTTTATCATTTTATTTATCATTTGAGTTTGTAGTGGTAGAAGGTTAAATGTACGAGGACCAATGAAACTGCTATGTGTCTGCAATAATTTAGTATTGGTTTGTGGAGTATAAAATATATTATTTATTCTTTTGCTCGTTCTGTTTTCATTTATTTCGAAATTATTTGTGTTTTTAAACACATATTTCAAAGTTTGTAATATAAATAATTGACGTATATTAAATATTTTACTTTCTTTGTATAATAAGTTGGTCGAGAATGTTTTATTTTTGTTATATATGACTTTAATTATGCGTTTTTGAATTATTTGTAGAGGCTTCATAAATGTATCAAGTGCACCACCCCATCCTATAATGCCATAAGTGATTGATGATTGCACCAGGGAAAAGTAGATCATTTTCAATTTTTCAATGTTTAGTACTTCCTTAAGTCTATAAAATATGTAGGTCAGATATCTTAATTTAGAAGTGATTTGATTAATATGTGATTTCCAATTAAGATTTATATCTATTGATACTCCTAAATATTTTATATTTTCGACATCAGTGAGTTCGTTGCACATGAAGCACATTTCTTGATTGCAACTACTATTATGGATTCTAATTTTAAGGTTGTCTTTAGGTTTATTTTTAATGGTTTTATAAAAAGGTAATTAAAATGTTTTGCTATAGTTTAAAACGAGTTTGTTGTATTTTAGCCACGTTGAAACCAATGAAATACAATCAGTTGCTTTCGAAAAAGTTTCTTTCCAATGATTACCATCCACTATTATTGCCGTGTCGTCTGCGTAAGAAACAATTTTACCAGGGATTACAAAATTACATAAATCATTAATATACATTAAGAATAAAATCGGGCCAAGCACAGTTCCCTGTGGAACCCCATTTTTTATCTTTGACTCTGAACTGTAATTATTCCCAATTTTTGTTTTTTGTGTTCTGTCTGTAAGATAGTTAGAGAGTAGTTTTAGTGTGTCTTTTTTGAAACCTGGTTGATTTATTTTTGTAATGAGTAAATTATGATTTACGGTGTCGAAAGCTTTTCTTAAATCTAGGAATATGGCAAGACATTTCTTTTTTTATCGATAGATGAGTATATCTTTTTTGTCAGTTCATATATCGCATCCTCGGTGCTTAGGTCTTTACGAAAGCCGTATTGGTTTTTCGATAGAATTTTATATTTTTCTAAGTGTTCAAAGACTCTAAACTTGATGCATTTTTCGAATATTTTCGAGAGGTTTGAAACAAGAGATATTGGTCTATAATTGTCTAATTTATTCGTATCTCCAGATTTATGAATAGGTATTATAGTGGAGATTTTAAATTGCTCTGGAAAATGACCATTTTTGAGGCATAAATTAAAAATATGTTGCAATGGAGTTAGGACATGTTGTTTTATTTTTTTAACATATCACAAGATAATCCATCATTTCCCTTAGAGTTGGATGGTTTTAGGTTATCAATATATTTTTCAATTTCATTAAAAGTAACAGGAGAAAAATATTCAATGGAGTTAATTGAATCATTATTTGAATCTAATTGAGGAGATGTCTCCATATAAGCATCATTAACATTAATGCCGGATGATTCAAGTACTACGTCTACTACATTTGTAAAATAGTTATTAAAGCTTTCTGCAATGGTCGATTTGTTAGTTATTATTTCATTATTTATTATAACCTCATTTACAATATTTGAAGACATACTTTTTTTGTTGGCTATTTCATTTATAATATTCCAAGTTTTTTTAGTATTATTTTTAGCATTTTCAATTTGTATACTATAGTATTTCTTTTTGCAGTTTCGTATCAGCCTATTGAGTAAGTTACGATACATTAGATATTTTGTTTTCAGATAAGGCATTGTTCTGAGATTATTCTTTTGGCAATCTATTTGATATTTAAACATTTCTCTATATAATTTATCTCTTTGTTTAATTGATATAATTAATCCAACTGTTATCCAAGGCTTAATTTTTTTATATTTATTGTTAGTGACAATTATTTTACTTTCACTTTTTAGAGTATGATCTCTCAGAGTTTTATAGAAATTCTCTAGTGCGAGATGTGGATTTTCTATTGATATCACATTTTCCCAGTTTTCTGACCGAAGTAAAGAGTTTAGAGTTTCATAATCAATGTCTACTTTTTCTAGATTTTCAGAATTTCGGTTTTGAGGAGTATTTTTGAAATGGTGTCCATAAAAGGCCGGGTAATGATCTGTGATATTTGTTTCAAGAATTGAAGAGATGATATTAACCGCCTTGTGCGACTTGACAAATATGTTGTCTAAACATGCCGAGTGACTTAAGGTTACTCTTGTTGGTGAGTTAATGTATGACATATGTCCAGAGCTTGATAAACAATCAAGATACTCATTTTGACAATTTACATTTGTATTATTATCATTAATATTTATATTGATGTCTCCTGTCACAATGGAAAAAGTGAAATTGTTTCTATCAAGTTTACTAACAAAAGATTTTAATTCTTTTACAAATAAACAATCATTTAATGAAGGGGATCTATATATGGCTAGTATATGATACTTATAGTTGTTTTGACAAAAAGTTACTTTTATTGCATTGGCTGTTTTAAATTCAATAAATTCAGCGGCAACATTTTTCAGAGTATTATGACAAAAGACAGTAACTCCATCATGACCAGTGTGCTTACAGGCAGATGAAATTGTTGTATATTCTGGTAAGTTGTATGGAATTACTTGTTTCATTTGGGTTTCACTTAAAATAATTACGCTTGGAGAAAAATCTAGGTTATTAATAAGTACACAGAGCTCATCGAAGTTTTTCCTTATACTCCTAATATTCATGTTTAAGATCGAGAAATTAACATATTTAAATAGGTGATTTAGTTCACATGGGTTTTTACATTTATAATTTTCGTGTATATAGTTTTCTTCAGACATTTTGAAAGGTTGATAGTAGTTTGCTATGTGGTTTTATTATCCTTTATTCGGAGGGGATGTCTTCTGGCGTTCTTATGAGTAAGATTGGAGACGTTTCGTTTTTTCTCATCCATATTTTTCCATTTTTTGCCCATATAAATTTGTACCCAAGTCTTGATGATTAAGCTAGGTATAGTAGGTGTTTATTGAATTGGGTCAGTTGTTCGTTAATATATATTGTGTTGTTTTCTTCAAAATTTATGTTTTTTGCGTATAAAATACCATAATTTTTTTATGTGCTATAATTACGTCTTTACTTTCTTTGTTTTGTAGAGATACTACTATGGCAGTATTTTTGTTCATCGGGTTTTTATTTTTGCTTCTGAAAATGTTTGTCACATTAATCGTTTCTTTATCACATTTGAGTATGTCTATTATATTATTAAATACATTCGTGATATTTTCATTTTCCTTAAAAGGAACACCCTGTATTTCAATATTGTTTTGTTTTTCATTTTGATCCATTTTATTAACCCCTAGGATACGACATACTACAATAGCAGTGCAGTGAAATCATGACTACATCTACAAATGAACTGCAATGTGTGGGTGTAGAGCTAGGTTTTAGAAGTTTTTAATGCATTTGGTTCCTGTCCATGAAAATTCTAAAGCAAAAAAGTTGATATTGAAGAAACCTGTCAATTATTTCAAATATAATTTTCAATGTTAAGTTTGGTTTTCAGATATTTACAAAACACTACCCGTCTTCTAGGGGTTAATGTGTAGTTTTATTTCTTTATTTTCTGCTTGAAGTTGTTTAGTCAGTATTTCTTTATTTTTGTTTTTTTCTTCATATTCGTCTAATTTCTCACAGCAAATTTCGACGGACTTCTTAAGTTCTTTTATTTCATAAGTTGATTGGTTAATTCATTAAATTTTTTTTCAATGCATTTGATCATTTTATTAGTCATTGTGTCTTCTTCTTCCGAGTCGCTAGATGGCGCCTTTTTTTGGGTTTGTTTCATTTGCTTATTCATTTTGTAAAATGGTTCGAAGATCGGATATATTTAATTTAATAAATAAAATGTACGAAATTTTTATTAAAAACAAAATTTTCTGTCAGCTTCAGTAGGATTCGAACCGAGGTCGCCAGAAATGTCCGTGCAAACTTGGTCAGCTGTTTATACCACTGACCCACGAAGACCGTGAAGTGATCCGTGAAAATAGCGGACTATAATAGCAACTGAGCACCAAAGAAATAAAAATAATTGTTTATTGTTGTGTTCACTGATTGCTGTTAATGGTGAATGATCACTTCAATTTTTCAACTGTCACTTCACTATATTATTAGTTCACAAATGTTTATTAATATTTCTTAGTATATAAGTTAGTTTAAAATTGAAATCCTTCACTGTAAAAACTGCTAAAACTTTTTACTTTGTGTTTCATGGGTTATAAATCATATATTTTTTAATGTTTGTTCAGAGCGATTAAGATGCGTGTAAACCGTGAATACTTAGTATTGTTTATTCTATTCATGTTCCTGGATGTCTTTTTTATCCTCGAAAAAAACGGCGAGAGATGGGAAGGCTGATAGAGATATTGAAAGAAGGGTGAATGCAGGTAACTCTGGATGGAATGATGGATGAATGGAGGACTGAACGCCGTTGACACCAACAAAAAACTGTCCAAAGAAGGGAAGCTAGCCGTCCATAATGGAGTACTGGTACCCACCCTTATGTATGGCAGTGAGGCATGGAACTGGCAGAGGAAGGATGAAAGTAGACTGAATGCTGTAGAAATGAGATCTCTGAGGCGAATGTAAGGTAAAACCATGTACGATCGTGTTAAAAACGTTGAGATGCGTACAGAATGCAAGGCTGATGTAAGCGTAATGTGTAAGATTAAGAAAGGGGCGCTCCAATGGTTTGGGCATGCAGAGCAAATGAACGAGGAAAGAAGTGTAAGGAGAATTTATGACCCAAATGTGAATGGTAGAAGAAGTCGAGGACGCCCAAGAAAGAAATGGCACGACCAGGTGAATCAGATACTCGAGTCGGGCCATGTCAAGAGTCAGAATAATAGAAGAGCATGTTTAAGACGTTGTATAAATGTAAATGAGGCAAAGAATGTGTGCCAAGATCGAGTTCTTTGGCGGTCCATCCTCTCTGCCTACCCCTGCGGAGAAACGGCGTGATGGTTAGTTAATTAGTTAAAAATATTATAGTGGCCTTAAAAGCGGAAATTCCCCTGTGAAATTATAAAGTTTTACTAAAATTCAAGCGAAAATAATGGCAAAATGATCATTTTACCGCTATTATAATATTAAACCTAATAAATATTAATAAACTGTTTTTAACTTTTGTAAAATAATGTTTTTTTATTGGTTAATGAAGTGATTTTATACACTCAAACTGCTCTCCTGAAAAAAAGAGATTTTTTGAGTCGTGCCATTGTCATTCCCTATATGTCTTTTATATGTTTTTGTACGTTTTGATCACATAACCACGAATCTGAAAATTATCCAAATATGAATTCATTTTGAGGCTGAAGACAAAATGACAAATGATTTAAGGTTTTCCTTTTAAACTAAATAATTCAAAGTTTACCGTAACTAAAATAACAGTACTATTGTTGGAATTATATTTACAAGTAATTCAAAAGAGGTGGTAAGCAAAACATTCGGGACACTTTTAACATAAATATAGAAAACTAGCTGGTCTCGGCATGCGTTACTATGCCATTTAATAAAGAAATTGTTTCTCCCTGAGTGTCCTTTTCCATTCCGTTCCCTTTCCGCCTCCCCTTCTTCTCCTGCGTCCTCTTCCCCTCTCGCGTTCCCACTCCGTCACCTCCACCTTCCCTCTCCCCACTCTACTCCCCCCCCTCTTCCCCCGTCCCGCGATCCCCCTCCCGAGTTCCGTCCCCCCTCCCAGGCCCCCCTCCCCCCTCCTAGGTTCCCTTCCCCCTCTCTGGTTCCCCTTCCACCTTCACCACCTTCCCTTTTCTGCTCCCTCGTCCCGCCAACCCACCTCCCGCGTTCCGTATATTCAATCCCAGTACATTCAGTTTTTAAACCATTTACAATTTAAATTTACAATTTTCATGTATATTAAATTTGGTACCTAACATAGGTACCTATTTAAAATATCTAAAATTCTTGATTCGATTCAAACTATGAGGGGAGTATCTACATTAAATAAATTTATCAACTTAATGATTTTCAAAAATAGAATCCTGATTTAACAATCATTGTTTTGCAAAATGTCATTTTCAAACACGTGAACTGTCAAACGTGCGATAGTCGTTAGGTTTTCTGAAATTACCCAACTTTCTGCGCAATTTTCTTAATTTTTCTCTCCGTAAGAACCATCCTCGTACTTCAAGGAATATTCTAAAAAAAAGAATTAGCGAATTCGGTTCAGCTGCGATTTGCGCTTAGCAACACATTCAGCGATTCATTTTTATATATAAGAAAGATATAGTCCACTACAGTAGATGTTTCAAATAATAATATCTTTGACAGAATTATATTCAGACATAATTCACAGTTTAAAGTAAGTTGAACTAGTCGAGTACGCCGGGGTAACTCTGAATTGACGCGATATCAACCCAAGTTAGGGATAGGTAGGGGGTAGGTTGGGGCCAGTTGATAGTTGATAGCAGACAAGGGTCAGGGACCATCCCCTGTACCGTGTCGTGCACAGATAAGCAACTTACCCCTTCTACCCCTAATTTGTTTATTACCATTTTAGAACTATCACAAAACTATCACGAAAACGCTCTCCCCGGCTAGTCGTGACTCTGGCAGGGCTGTGTTGTGATATTATGTGTACTGGTTTTATGTTATATTGTTGAACACTTGTGTATTGTGCTGACCCTAAATGAGTCAAGTTAGGGCTGTAAGTGTGCGTGGACACGATGACGGTTAATTTTGACACATCGCTTTGACTTTAGAATATTAATCGGTGAATATTTAACATTTTCATATTTTCCGCTACGTATTTAAAAGTGTTCTGGAATTTAGCTTTCAGTATTTAAAATTACGTTTCTGATAAGATATTCTTTTTATCTGTTTCATAGAAAATTGGAGATCAAAACAAATATTTTCAATCTTAATATACGAGCAATTTTACCTTCATGCACTGAATCACAAACGGAAAATATTTTAAATTGTTAGATTTAACAAAAGATCACATACCTACCACTTTAAAAAACATGAAATTTTACATTGCTGAAAATAATTCTTAAAAAAATTGTTATTTATGAAGATCAACCAGAAATACAGTTGTTATTTTATGTGACCGTGCATACAATATAACAACAAAATAAGAGCAGAGCCGGGGACGAATAGCAATCAAATGTACTAATTTCAGTTATCTGTTATTTGCCTTATTCCTGCGTTAAACAAATCACGTTCAATAAACACAAATTTGCATTGAAGTGATTTAAGTGTCATTTTCAAAATTAGAACTGATTGTATGAATACTAATTCCGACAAGCGGCAAAGTAGGTAATTATCCATAATAAAATATTTTAACTGAAATTTGTCATTTTCAAAATTGGAACGAAAATATTCCGTGATTTTTAAAAGACAGATAGGACAGAGTAAATGGTAGAAGTTTTACAAACTTAAAAATATAATGTTATTAAAATCATTCAAAATTAAAGTTTTTTTAAATTATAAATTTTTTTAAATATTAAAAAATATACAAATTCATTGTTAAAAGTCTATAAATATTAACGTTATGTTAATTACACGAAACAAAAAAAATATGTGACCCAACACGAAATCTATCTCGCAAAAAGTCTTATTTGTAAATTAGGTTAGGTTACACGAAATATAATTCAAGTAATATCATAAATAGCGGCCGTAAATTAAACAGGGTGTTTATTTCATGGTGGTACAGCCATAACCGTCAGTTTAGCGTATCTAAGCTTCCTATATTTGTGATAATTTAGACGCAACGCGTACAAAACGCCAGCCATTATCACAAGTTTCTTTCAATGGAAACCGAAATAAAAAAAGATATATCGAAAAAAAATTAATCATTTTTAATATTACGAGACCATTCGAAATGTTATTACTACGACTGTAAAAGCTACGAAAGCTTTACGATTTCGATATGTTTTTTTTTCGTAAAAATAAATGTGAATAATTTATGTTACAGGGTAATCCGTATCTAAAACGTTCTCGTAGAAACTTCGTTTTATTGCTTATGATCACGATTTATCATTTAAAATATTCCTTTATGTGGCGGTTCTAATATCTTCTAAAAACCCGAACGCGATAGGTACGTCACGCAACGAATGTTATTCTATTCTGAAAAAGAGCCATGATACAGTGGATAATAATTTTATTTTATGCTCTAACTAAACTCTAAAAAATAAAAATAAATTTATAACATATTTTACTAATCTATACTAATATTATAAATGCAAAAGTGCTTGTGTTCGTTTGTTAGGCTTTCTCGCCAAAACCACTAAAAAGATTTTTTTAAATCTTTCAATAATGTAAAACTACATTATATGCGAGTAAAATAGGCTGTATATAATGGAAAGCTCTGGCATTATGACATTATAAATATTAAAATATTATATTTATTGTACATTTTCAGTCCTTAACGAAATTGCTAATGTCAGAAAAAAAGCAAAACAAATCTTTGTCGTAGAAACGAAGTTGTACGTACATATATTTGCGGGAAATTTTATTGGCGTAGTAGTTAATTTCCATAAAATGAATCGCCGAAATGTACCTATGTACGCGCATAACTTCTGAACGACTGAAATTGGATAATTCTCTTGTGTTTGTTATTGTCAAGGTTTGTATAAAACTTCTTGAGAACTCTGGCATTATGAAATTTGCAATAGGTGGCAAGCGAGTTGTTTGAAAAGCGAGTTGTTTGAATGTACCGGGACTGAATGTATAAAATACGGGAGGGTAACCAGGGAGGGGGAAGGGGAACCTGTGAGGGGGGAAGGGAACTCAGGAGGGGGGTTCGCGGAACGGGGGAAGGGAGAAGTGGAGTGGGGAGAGAGAAGGTGAAGGAGGCGGAGTGGAAAGGTGAGAGGTAAAGGGGACACGGGAGAGGAAGGAGAGGCGAAAGGGGAAATGGACGAATAGGAAAGGACACGCAAGGAGAGATAATTTCTTTATTAAATGGCATAGCAACGTATTCTGGGTACCAGCTAACATTGTATTATGTTTAGTAGTGACCATTCAATAACTGTGATGAGTAACTGGGTTACACCACCCAATTATGTTAATTACTACAAATTGTTAAATAGTTTAGTTTTTCATATAAATATGAAGCATTTAGTGTACCAACCGATTATATTATGTGTGTATAAAATGACTATAAAATACCTGCACAAGTTAAATTAATAATATAGATAAACATTAGGAGTAACTCAGTGACCCCAAAAGGGGTACAGTTTTATATTTGCCATGTTGGCTTGTCAAACATAAAACAATTATCGGAGTTTAGGTACTGTAAAAGGCTTCGTTTTTTTGATGTTTTTACATTCCACACAAGAGGCCCTGGGGAAAATAGTTCCTCTTAAGGCATATTTAAAAAATATAAGACGGATTATAGATACTGCTAATGAGGTAAAATAAAATCTAATATAAAAAAATCGATTTAAAGTAGCATTATTTACTGAGAATCCCCCTCAAATTCGGATGCGGTGTAGACTGTAGAAGGTATTTTGAGGGAATGAAAGAGATGAAGTTTTGTGTAGGAAAATGGTATGAGTGGTGTCTGGGGGAATCTGACACTAATGCCTCTAGGAGTGTAGGACGCACGAATCCATCCCTTGCGGTTCAAGGCGATGTTCCGAAAGAGTTTTACTGGAGAGGTCAAAATATCTCCCTCAACCAGTCTCTCCCGATCTGGTCTGTCACGCAGCTGGTGGACAGGTGAATCCACCGCCAAGACCCAGACAAACCCTACCCCATGAACCCGGGAACCACTGTTAAGTCACCAAACATAGCGGCCACATAGGGTGGCCTAGGCAGAGGTGTTGGTTACTATCCCAAATTGAAATTTGGATGATATGCATTATTAATTCACCATTTTCTAACATCCTTGAAACTGGCAATACCCGGGGTGTTTCCTGCCATCCCCGCCACTTCCGTTTTTTCAAAGGTTGTTATAAATACACTTTATGTTTATGTTCGGTGGTAAACCGTATTATTTTTAGTGCCGATCGTACACAAAGCGATCCGTCTGACAGTGGAAAAAGCGCCCGAATGTACACGCTGCTTTCGATTGCCTTGTTTACTCTTTGCTGTTCACAATGTTGGTGTTATTCCTTGTCGTAAGGTGTTGTTGATTATTTAAGCAAGAAAAAGTATTAAGTTTGGCGGAAAGCATTTGGTTTGTTATTCTTTGGCGATATTAGTCATGTAATAGAAAAATACGGCGTATTTTTCAAAGATCTGTCGGATAAAATGCAGTATGATAATGATTTTTTGTAAATTTTACGGAAAGATTTACTCGCACTTTGTTGTAAACTTTCAAGTTTAGATTTTTAGTATATAATATAACTGATGCTTTCAACGAATCATGGTAACGTTATCGCGAACGCATAAAAAGGCAATAAACACACGTTCCTCATCACAATTCTTTCAACGGAAGCAATCTTCCGAACAGGCCCTCCATTGATATGCTTGGTGTAACCCTAAGTGACCAGCTCAGGTATGGGGGCTCCATCGAAGCCAGAGTAAAGTTAGCCTCCCAAAAACTGGGCGTACTGTACAGGGCCCGCAGATACTTTAATAGTACACAACTGCTAACCCTGTACAAATCGCAAGTGCGCCCCACGGTTGAATTTGGCAGCCACCTCTGGTCTGGAGCTCCAAAATACCTTAAAAATACCCTCGACTCTGTGCAGAAACGGGCGGTCCGTTTGATAGATTCTCCCATCTTAACAGACGGATTGCAATCTTTAGAGCACAGGCGTCGGGTGGGAATGCTATCCTTGTTCTACCGGTATTACAATGGAAGATGCTCCGAGGAACTAGCATCATTGATCCCTTCGGCACCGGTGCATAGTCGGGAAACACGCCAAACGCGTGCCCAACATTTGTACACAGTTGACATTTGTCACATGAGAACGGGTCGTTTCTTCGACTCGTTCTTGTGTTCAACAGCTCGGCTGTGGAATGATTTGCCGGCCTCTGTGTTTCCACCTTCCTACAACATGGGTCTCTTCAAGACCAATGTTCATTCCTTCCTCTCCTCAAAAAGACCCTCCACACAGCATCCCAGATGACATAGACCCTGAGGGAAATTATTTTCCTCAGGGCCTCCTGTGTGGAGTTAACGTAAAAAAAAAAAAAAAACAATTATTCTGCTTTCAAGAGATGAGATGCACAATATACGTAGGACTTTTCACTCTAAAGGAAAAAAGTAATCATTTTTTGCATCTCTCTTACACGCCGCACCGTGACGTCTCCGTAGACCCTTACCGATACTACTGACAATAATTTTAAAAGTATGGAATATAATTACAAGGATAATAATATTGAAGTCTGAGTGAATTTCAAAAATTCTAAAATGTCAATGCACTGATGGTTTTGCTTTTGTTTGTAAACATATAATTCTGCCGTTCTTTCTTACGCACTAAATGATAACAGTAAAAAATGAAGCAAACGGTGAACGTATGTCTGTACCCCCCAAGAGGAAATACACAAACATTTTCATACATCTCCCTCACACGTATAAAGAAAACGAAACGCAATTTCCGTTGCAAAAAAGTAGTACTTTGGAGGAAGCAGTCACACGTATTGTATGCGTTTCACCTTTATTTAACGTGTACGAAACAGCTGCAGCGTTATAGCGAAAAGGAACGTATGTTTGTTGCTTCTTTTTACCGTCATGGTACCGTTACCGTGAATCATCACGGTAAATATAAAAGCATCCAATGTCTAAAACTGTTACCTGGCAATTGTGCGCTGTCCTAAAAATTGCTCCCCGAAAAGGCTTTGTGATGTTAAACCATTCAAGAGTTTGGATTATTTTTGTGAAGATTGCAACTTAATTTTTAAATCTTTACTGAAAAATATCCCTTTTTTGTTTTTAAATCTCATACAACCACTCTACCACCTACTCATACGTACGATATCGTAATGGAGAACTCGCTCAGCCGAGGCTTTTCATGATTTTTTTAATGTATATTTGGTACGTATGAGAATAGGTTTTAAAGTATATTTCATACCGTTAGGTGATTAGGGTGTCCATATCCAGAAAAAAAAATCTAAATTTTTTTTTATTTGGCATAAAAAATACCTATAACCCCAAATTTTAACCTTCCTACCCCCACCCTCCCATTTTTTAATCGCGATTTTAGTATTTTTGTATGAACAAATTTAACCGTCTTTCGTAATTCAAACAGATCGAAAGTATTTATGTTGTTGAATGACAGATAGCGCTACATCCGCCTCATCGAACTTTCATCCACACATGCGCAAGACATTCACGAGAAGCGTCGCGTCATTTTGATATTTCAGTCGGCATCGTGTTCGCGTGGGAAAACCATCGCATCGGGCTTATTTGTGTTGGCTAAAGACAGACTGACAAAAAATATCGTACACTCAATTGCTCTTCGAAATTCACATTGATTTTCTTTATTTCATTTTCTTACTTTAGTTGGTGTTTTTATGTTATTATCTGCGGTCATCGCCTACAGCGCTCCATTCCTCTTTCCTCATTCACCCCACACACTTAACAACGCATTCGTTATTTTTGAGTTAACAACCAAAATATTCACTAGAAATAATTTATACGGCAGAACAACGTTTGCCGGGTCAGCTAGTTTATAAAATATTTTTTAGTTTAATATAAATAAAACCAATTTAATTTTATGTTTTTCTTTTTTATACTGAATTATATTATTATTCAAATTATAAACGGCAGTTTATTTATAAACAATTCTATTGTGTAATTATTATTCCGCGTAACAACTGTTTCAACTTCTGAAGTTTGATAAGGCGTTATAACCGTTTGATGACGCATTCAGGGAGCGACATAGCTGTCATTCGTAAATAATAATTACACAGAAGAAATCTAAATATATCGACTAGCTTTTTCCCGCGGCTTCGCTCGCATGGTATTAGGGGGTTACCACTCTGCCTCCGCCACCTCCCCCTCCCTCCCTCACCCCTCCGCATTTATTTGAAGTACTCCCCTAATAATTTGAATCAAATAAAGAATTATAGATATCTTACTAATTGTGCCACCTATTGCAATTTTTTTATTACAAATTTCATAATGTCAGAGTTCTGAGCTATAGCCCATATGTTATTCTGATGTATGAGCTATATTATTGTAGTTTCATTAAAATCCATTAAGTAGTTTTTGCGTGAAGGAGTAACAAACAAACATACATACATCCACATATACATGCATACATACATCCATATATCCGTACAAACTTTCGCCTTTATAATATAAGTAGGAAGTAGGATAATATAAAAAACAAACAAAAAATAAATCACAGAATATTAACAAAATAAGTTTTACATTTCGCTCTAACAATCAAATGTTTGATAAATATTCGGAAAAATACAAAAAAAATAGCTTACTTTGAACTCACAAGTGCGCCCACGCACAATACTTCGAGTCTATCGGTTTATATGTTCTTTGGATCCTGAGCTGCCAAAACCAAAGCTGTGAACTCATACAATTTATTTTTTAAATATTTTATAAGTTCAAAAGACCGGCGAAGAAATCTAGAGAAGCGGGAAATAAAATCTCGGTACACAACAACTATACGGTGTTAGCGATGCTGTTTGTGTATTCAAACATTTTTATAGTCCGTTAGCTTAAGGGGGTGGAGGGGCCTAACGGGCTTCCCATCGCTGGCCCATTTTGCCGGCGGGTACGTACGCCACTGACAGGGTAATAAAGACTGCGTTTTAAATTGCATGCAGGGGTGGGAACAGGCGGAGTTGAATAAATAAGCATTTTAAAGCTAACCTCGTCAAGATTTGTTTATTTAATTTAGCACAGTTTGTAAAAAAATGACACATCTGCCATATTTTTTTTTAATGACGTGGATTTTTTAAATCTATTTAGTATATGATAAAAGAAATGTTACTAGCTGAAAGCAATTGAGCTGATCCACAATAATCACATTGCAGTCAAAACTTATGCAACTATTTTCGTGACGTCAGGACTCACGGTTCTACAGTTCTTTATGCTTCAAAAAACATGTTTTTATTTATTATGTACTCTGTAAAAAAAATACTATTTAGATTTGGGTTAATGAGACTCATTCAGAAAACGTCCAAAGTCCAGCAATCGCCTTATTTTCTTACCTTTAGTTTTATAGTTTCATAGACATTTCTTGAGTTCTGTATTTTTTTTATTTTTTATATGAATACCGCACAAGAGTCCCAACTGCTACCTTCGGAGCCAGTGAGACTATGACATCCCTATTTGGGGTATGTTGTGAGGCTGAAGGTAGTAGGAAGGGGAAGGAGATGGGGAAGACGAAGATGGGAAAGTATCTGGCTATTTAGATCTGGTCACCAAACACGGCTAATGCCATTTCAAGCAAGGTTTCAATTCTGAATAGTGGTCTTACACCAGGGTGATACTTCTTATCTTCTATTCTGGAACGTGCCGCAAATATAGTACATATTATTTTAAATGAATTAATTGTGAAATTATACAAATTAATCAAACAAAATTTATTTTCCACGCCGGGATTCGATCCCGCGACCTTCGGATTGTGAGACAAGAGCCTTATCGCTGGATCACGCCGGTCGTCGAATTTTGCCGGCATTTCTTTAGTTCACATGGAAATTGGAGGGGACCCACCACTTTCCCAACGGCGTTATAAGGAAACATATGGTTTCCTCCTTCACCGCACACGTCAAGACTACTTTTTTTTTTTGAAGCTACATTTATTTGAACGACTCTAGACCCTCCAATGTCCATGCATACGGGGTTAGTAAGCAGTATGCAAGTACTTACATTAACATTATACAAAAGATAAATAGAAGTAGCAGCCCGTGGAATAATTCTTCTGAAATAGGTAACATCAAAAAGAGTTCACATGGACATTGGAGGACCCACCACTTACCCGCCCTGGTATAGGTAACAGATGGTTACCCCTTCAAGGCTCTTGCAAGGACTCTAATTTTTTTGATGAAAACGACTCTACATTTGATAACGAAACTAGACCTCCAATGTCCCTGCATACGTTGTTAGTAAGCAGTATGCAAGTGCTTAGCGGGAAATACAGATGTAAAGGAAATATATTCCCTTTAAATTTGAATCCTATAATGTCAATTAGAATGCAATCATCGATTGTCATTTGTTTTGTTATTCTATTATTTGATTGTTAGAAAAAAACCATTCAAAGTGATTTTAATAAACATAAATGTCGTTTCTTAGTTAAAAAAACTTTGCAACACAAGTGTTTTATTTAGAAATTAATAAAAAGGAATTAAACCTATCAACTTATTATAAAACGACATTTCGTTTTTAACCAAAAATGGAGAAAATTCAATTCGAATTTACGCTATTACCTGGAGGCGATGGCAGGTCAAATATTATTAGCATTACAAAAATAGTCACAAGTGATGAAAAAGTGTTTACAATACCAGAAATGCTACAATCCGCCAGCCATCACGAGGAGATAATGAAAACTAGTGCTTTTGGAAAAATAAAAAATAGTTTGAAAAAAAGATACCAGGTTAGAAGAGTCTGGTTAACCATGACAGAAGAACTAAAAAAAACATATGTAGACGAAGATGGAAACCTACAGTTTGGAGACCAATACCTTGAAGAATTGGACGAAAAAAGTTTACAAGTACATCAAAAAGAAGATGCATTAGGAAAATTAATTGAAAAGTTAATGGAAGATAAGCAACAGAGCTTAAAAAACATTGCTGAGAAGTTTGTTATAGAAAAATTCTGCACTAAAAATACAAATGCAAGCCAGTGGATGGAGGTGTTTGAAAAAGAATGTTTGCGGTTTGATGTGACCATGGATGGAAAAAAAATAGAAATACTCAGATTGTTCATGGATAAATCTTGTATAGACTGGTACAGTTCCATGATTATAAAACTAACAATGAACTCAGAGTGGTCAACATGGAAAAACAAATTCTGTGAATCATTTGCAAACAAAGGATGGAACCCTGTCACATACGCACTATCATTTAGATACAAAGATGGTTCTCTGTTGGATTATGCTATGAGAAAAGAAAAACTTCTATTGGATGTGAGAAGATCAATTGACACCGGTACTTTGATAGATCTTGTTGCTTCCGGACTACCAGAATTCATACTTAACAAGATCGATAGAGAAGGATTACAAGATACTGTAGATTTGTTTAATGAAGTAAACAAGTATGAACATATGGTCAACAAAAAAAGATTTATGAATCAGAAAACATTTGGAAATGCAGAACATAATAAAAATGGGGGTAAAAATCCATGTAAAATTTGTGAAAAATTGAATAAGGGCATTCGTTACCACCCTGAAGCTACATGCTGGTTCAAAACAAAAGAGGATGAAAAATTTAAGAGAAATGCCATTAAACATGTAAACAATTCAGTGATAGAAACTGAATTAAATGAAAATGATCAAAAAAACTAATAGTAACACCATTAATAAAAGTCAAACTATTACTAAATGATAAATTAAAAATATACGGAATTTACGATTCGGGTTCAAATGTTTCTCTAATTAATTCTAAATTATTGAAACTAAAAGGAAAAGGAAACAATTTGAATGAAGCAAATTTAGTAACGATTAATGGTGTTAAAAAGACGAGTGGTTTGACAACGTTAAACATAAAAATTTTTGAATTGGAGAAAAAAGTTGATGTGTACATTATTGATGAACACAATTTCAAGTATGATTTTTTGATTGGATTAGACATGATAAAAGACTTCAAACTTATCCAAAGTGAAGACTTACAAATATCACAGAAACTCTGCCTAAATAATACAAATAAAAAAGAAAAATATTCTACAGATATGAAAACGAATACTGAATTTAATCATATAGAAAAACACAGAATTAATTTTAACGAACATGTTAAAGAAGAAGATTTTAAAATAACAATGAATCATTTAAATAATGATCAAAAAACAGAAATAAATGAACTAATAGACAAATACACATCAGTGTTCGCGAAGAGTAAATATGATGTTGGCACTGTCAATGGATATGAAGCGAAGATAGACTTATTAGTGGATAAATATTGTAGTAAGAGGCCTTACAGATGCAGTGTAGAAGATAAAAAGGAAATAGAAGAGCAAATAGCAAAATTATTAGACAATAAACTGATAGAAGAGTCGTACAGTCCATTTGCTGCACCGGTTACTCTAGCATTTAAAAAAGAAGAAAACAAAAGATCCAGATTATGCATAGACTTCAGAGACTTAAATAAAATAGTAATACCTCAAGCTCAACCATTTCCATTGATTGAAGACCTAATGACAAAGACCAGAAATTGCAAATTTTTTTCAACGCTGGATATAAACTCAGCCTTTTGGTCTATTCCATTGCGGATTGAAGACAAAAAAAAAACAGGATTTGTAACACAGGAGGGACATTATCAATGGACCTGCCTGCCTTTTGGATTGAAGACTTCTCCGGCAATTTTTCAGAGGATATTAAGCAATATATTGAGAAAATATAAACTAAACGAATTTGCTGTCAATTACATAGATGACATTCTTATTTTTTCAAAAACTTTTGCTGAACACATTGATCATCTGACAAAGCTGCTGAATGCAATCAAAACAGAAGGTTTTAGATTAAAATTTACAAAATGCACATTTGCATCAGATATGGTAAAATATCTGGGTCATATAATTCAGAATAATTCAGTCAAGCCAGTAAAGGATAATTTGATTTCAATAAAGAATTTTCCTATTCCAAAAACACAAAAGAATGTGCGACAATTTCTAGGAAAAATCAACTTTTATCATGAGTACATTCCGAAGAGTGCAATAATACTAGATCCTTTGCATAATTTATTAAGGAAAAATCAAAAGTTTATTTGGACTGATAAATGCCAAAATGCTTTTGAAACGATGAAAAACCTAATATGCTCACAACCGATCTTGGAAATTTTTGATCAAGATTTACCAATTAATATATATACAGATGCTTCTCTAGAGGGTGTTGGAGCTATTTTAAAACAGACACAATCTGATGGAAAAGAAAAACCTGTTGCTTACTTTTCGAAAAAATTAAACAGCGCACAGAAAAAGAAAAAAGCAATTTACTTAGAATGCTTAGCTATAAAAGAGGCAGTGAGATACTGGCAATACTGGTTGATAGGTAAACCATTTACAGTTTATTCAGATCACAAACCGCTGGAAAATATGAATATCAAATCTAGAACCGATGAAGAGCTGGGTGACTTAACATATTACTTATCCCAATATGATTTTCAAATTAAATATTCTCCAGGAAAGTACAATATTGAAGCTGATTGTCTAAGCAGAAACCCAGTCTTAGAACCAGATGAGAACCAAGATGAGCAATTAAAAGTTGTCAACTTAATAAAATTAGAAGATATCTTAAAAGATCAGGTCAAAAATGAGAAGATACAGTGCAGAAAAGATAAATTGATATCGAAGAATAATGTTTATTACAAGAAAGTAAAAAAAAAAAAAAAAAAAAAAAAAAAAAAAAAAAAAAAAAAAAAAAAAAGAAAAAATAATTTTATCAGAAAAATTCAGCATAGATTTTATCAAAAATGTTCACACAGACCTAGGTCACATAGGAATTAATCAAATGCAAAAAATGATAAGCTCATGGTACACATCAGAAAACATGACAAACAATATAAAGAGAACTTGCGAAAGTTGTGCAGTATGTTCAAAGAACAAATCAAGAGGTCAAAATAAATATGGATTGATGTCCTACTTGGGTCCCGCAACAAAACCTTTTGAAATATGTTCTATTGATACGATAGGTGGTTTTGGGGGTTCACGGTCAACAAAGAGATACTTGCACCTGCTATCAGATCATTTCACGAGGTTTGCATATATTTTGACATCAAAAACTCAAAATACCAACGATTTCATTAAACTCTTAAACTCCACAGAAACTAATGACATTGGCATGATACTATCAGACCAATATCCGGGTCTTAATTCTAGAGAATTCAAAAAATTTTTGGATGAAAAAAATATTCCAATCATTTTTACTGCAGTAAACTCGCCTTTCTCAAATGGATTAAATGAAAGATTAAATCAAACGCTAGTCAATAAAATTAGATGCAAAATCAATGAAAATGACTTAAAAGTGGCTTGGACAACTATAGCCCGTAATTGTGTAAAAAACTATAATGAAACGGAGCACACTGTCACTGGTTATGCGCCTCAGTACCTACTTAACGGCACAGATGTTACGATTTTGCCAAATGAGTTAAAACTTAAGAAGACTGACATCGATTTGATTCAAGACAGAAAAAAAGCTCTGGAAAATACTATAAAGTCACATAATTACAACAAGATGATTTACGATAAAACCAGGAGACATATTAACTTCAAAGTTGGTGATTCTGTTTTTGTGGAGAATGGAAACAAACTTAACAGGAAGAAGCTCGACGAATTGAGAATCGGACCCTACAAAATCATAGAAAAATTATCAAACTCAATTTACAAGATAAATACTGGTCGAAAAAAATTAGAATCAAATTTTTTCCACATCTCGAAATTAATTCCAGCACCTGCATTGATGAACCATGAAGAGGATATCGAAGATGAATGAAAATTTTTGCAATAATTTTCTTTCCCGCGGGGGGGGAGATGTAAAGGAAATATATTCCCTTTAAATTTGAATCCTATAATGTCAATTAGAATGCAATCATCGATTGTCATTTGTTTTGTTATTCTATTATTTGATTGTTAGAAAAAAACCATTCAAAGTGATTTTAATAAACATAAATGTCGTTTCTTAGTTAAAAAAACTTTGCAACACAAGTGTTATATTTAGAAATTAATAAAAAGGAATTAAACCTATCAACTTATTATACAGATATAAAAGGTGTTAGTATGATAAAATATAGGCAAGACAATGAGACAGTTTGGTGAAAGTCCACGAGGTGGCAAGCGCTGGGTGATTGTATCCAGCGTATCCTACAAGCACCTGTTTGGGAAGAAGACACAGTAGTTCACATGGACAGTTCTGAATAAACAGTTCTTTAGTTCATATATACAGTTCCATACAGACATTTCTTTAGTTCTACAGAATATCATAGCTTGAAAGGCCATAACAGAAATATCATCGCTCATTTGATTTAAAACCGCCATTTCAAAAGAAAAACATGCAAATTTCATGACGTCAGAGATCACCGTCTCTTGAGTTTAACTATGTCTAATATTTCAATAAATTATTAGATTTAAAGTTAATGATGAATCCGTTAGAATTAACTGTTTAACAATTTTCCATTAAACGTATGCGCAAGTTCAATAAAAATGATTCTTAAAATAGTTTATAAAACACTCACATAAATTTAAAAATGCTTTTATTTTGTCCCTTTTATCATGTGGAAATGAATGGGTTTTTATCTATCTCTGTTACTGAATGGGAAATTCCTAGAAGTGAGATCCATATATTTTAACGAAAACTGATTTTAAATTTATACAAATGAAATTTGTTTATCTGTTTAACATTTACATACCTGAAGACAAAAATAAAGCGTTCTGGAGTCGGGTCACTCGAGTACCCCGTGCATACGCAAAGCAACCGTGTCTTCGTGATGGTTAGCTAGTTAGTTATTTTTTTTTCTGAGGAAAATAATTTCCCTCAGGTCCTTTGTCATCTGGGATGCTGTGTGGAGGGTCTTTTTTGAGGAGAGGAAGGAATGAATATTGGTCTTGAAGAGACCCATGTTGTAGGAAGGAGGAAACACAGAGGCCGGCAAATCATTCCACAGCCGAGCTGTTGAACACAAGAACGAGTCGAAGAAACGACCCGTTCTCATGTGACAAATGTCAACCGTGTACAAATGTTGGGCACGCGTTTGGCGTCTTTACCGACTATGCACCGGTGCCGAAGGAATCAATGATGCTAGTTCCTCGGAGCATCTTTCATTGTAATACCGGTAGAACAAGGATAGCATTCCCACCCGACGCGACGCCTGTGTGCTCTAAAGATTGTAATCCGGCTGTCAAGATGGGAGAATCTATTAAACGGACCGCCCGTTTCTGCACAGAGTCGAGGGTATTTTTCAGGTATTTTGGAGCTCCAGACCAGAGGTGGCTGCCAAATTCAACCGTGGGGCGCACTTGTGAATTTGTACGGGGTTAGCAGTCGTGTATTATTAACTGCGGGCCCTGTACAGTACGCCCAGTTTTTGAGAGGCTAACTTTACTCTGGCTAGTTAGAAATCGATTACCGAATAGGTTTTTTTGGATTACCGAAATTGTAGAAAATGTAATGATAAAAGTAAATTCGATAATGCGCGAAAAAATTGTTTGTGGTAAGTGTATTACCCCCTTCGGATTGTGAGCGTGTAAAGAAGGTTTGCCAATTTAATCTACGATATTTGAAAGAGTCCCACTAATTTAAACTTAGTAAGGTCAAAATAGAACTATCTTCAGGCATACGAATGCGCTCATGGCAAACTTACATTGGATAATCTCAGAACCGATGTTGCCAGTTAAATAAGATTTTTTGACTCCTGGTTCCAAAACATGCTTTGGTATTGTTTGGCAAAAAAATCAGACATTTGAAAATATTTCGATTAATTCCATAATAATAATAATAATTGGATGACTTGTGTACAAGACACGTAGGCCTGCACAAAAACTGTAAACAATATGTGCCGGCACACAGAGATGCCCGACAACTGCAATGTCTTGATAGAGATGTTTTCTCGCTTCGACTGGTTACCGAAGCATCCATGCTGGGTATCTTCCGCCACGCATCGTGTGATGGAATGCTCTTGCATGGGAGTATGTAGGTTGCGCTGGACGCTGGTTGTTAGTAATCGAGACGGGCTGCGCGCTGCAGATGGTGAATGTTCTCTAGTTGTTATGTATCCAAGGGAACAGCATTCAAAGCTGTCTCTCATTGTTATGTATCCAAGCGAACAGCATTTAAAGCTGCCTGATCGCTTGGCGTTGAGTCGCAGGTCA
This sequence comes from Limnephilus rhombicus, assembly GCA_929108145.2. NCBI lineage: Eukaryota > Metazoa > Arthropoda > Insecta > Trichoptera > Limnephilidae > Limnephilus > Limnephilus rhombicus. The sequence goes on along the minus strand of OV815284.1, from coordinate 9,720,631 downwards.
CAACATTCACTTCAAGGGCTTGGCAAGAATCAGCAAGTTTAAAGGAGCCCAAGGGTAGCCGGGGCTTTGGCGTTGTCTTCAGGGCAGAGAGATGCAAGGCTCGATGCAAGGGGGTCCCCAGGCTAGCAGCCCGGAGCAAGATGGTGAGGGCTCAGGCGTCAGCGTTTTGTAGGTATTATCCCATCGGGTGCTTAAGGTGAAAGAGTAGCGTCTTCGAGCTTCCAAAGGCGACGGCGAGACTGGCGCATGGCGTCTTGAAGTTCAAACCGGTGACGGCGATAATGGCGTCTTGAATCGAGTGGACGATCTGAATAGATGTTGCTACGATCACTTTATGGTGAAGACTGAATACCAACTGCTTTCTTCGCAGCCGTTTTATAGGACCAGCTCCGTTGATTTCACAATATTTTAAATTCTTGTAATAATTTCTATTTCCGCGTGAATCATCCCAGGTTGCAATTTCACGTTGTGTAACAAAATAATTTCTATTTTTGGGAGCATGAATCACCTCACATTGAAAGTGTTGCGAAATCAATATTTCGGTGATGCGCCGTTCAAATGGAGAATATTTCCTCTTCGATAAAAATGCATGATATTAAGAGTTTGCCATGGTTTCATATAACACGTTCGATACAACTTGTATAGCGCCGTTTTGGTGAAAAACCACCTCAAGGCCGCTGTACAAACTTATAATACATTTTTACCATCTTACTTCTAACTACAAACTACACAAACCACTACAACAACAACTTATAAGCTAAAAATTGCATCGAGCGGTTCATCGATCACCGATACGAATAATATGTGCAATGATTTGACCAATGAACGCGATGCTACTGTAAAAATATACTGTACGGGCAGAAAATATATACATACAGGACCATACCTACCTGGAAGGTCACTGGAGATTAACACTGTTTTTGTTTATTTAGAGAAATTTAGGAACAGTTCGCACGCAGAAGACATAATTGGGAACTATAATATATAATATGTCCTGTAATGAGCGTATTTTGAAAAAAAAAATGCAAAATTTTATGATACTCTCCGATAAATATTTTTATTAATGAGCCCAAAAATGTAGGTTTTAAATTTGGAACTAAATTCTGTTGGGCTTGTTATGCATCTAAGTTTTGGAGGGAGTTTATTCTAAGCCTTAGGCCCAGACACTCTGAAGGCGCTATCTCCAAATTTAGTATTTGGCTTGCGCTAGTCTGCCTGTAACTGATGACGTTGCTGACCTAAGGGTTGACTGCCTCGGAACAGTATTTTCTAGGACACATACCGAAGTAAGATAATATTGACCTTACTTCGGGCACACCGACATGCTCACAACAAATTTCTATCGTTGTACCGCTTCAGTGAGGTCTCTGTTGTGTAAAATGCTGAAAAGTCTGGAAAAATTTGGTTTTGTTATGTGTTTTTATGAGTTCAGTGATGACGAGTTGTTATCTGTTATAAACGCTTTCACCATGTACGTTTTAAAGCTGGACAAAAAAAAATATTTCAGTTTTTGTGAAACAATCCCGCTGTTATTAGGTGTGCCCTTTTAATTTTGAGTATATTGTTGTGAAGTTTAATAAACTACAGCCATATTCGTTAATTTTGAACATGAGAAGTAACATACTCAAGATTAAGATTTTATTATGAAAATAATGTAGGTACAAAACTAACGTACTAAAACATCGCAAATATTCCATGTTCGTAATTAACTTGGTCACAAAGTTCTGGGAATTTGTTTGAACCCTGATTTATATTCAAAAAGCTTTTTTAGGGAATTTTTTATTTTTATTTTATTTATTCATATTGTAGTGTTCTGGTAATTTAGTGGGCACACTAACAGACCTCCAAATACTTGGATGGAGATTATTTTGTAGGAATGAATAGATTCTTGTTGTTATCTGGATTTAGGTATTTATAGTTCGCGTATGCAATTAGGACAGCGGTAGTCTACCTAACTAGAAGCTAGTTATAATGGTTCTCGCCAGTGACTACGGAAACACACCCTCTGAGCTTCTCCAATCCCCTGCCGGAGAACTTAGGCACTACGCTGCCTGCCATCTAGCGGAATCTACCGATATATGATATCACCGCCATCGGTGTCTACAAGGCGGAAGCTTTTACGATACACCACACATATTATATAGAAAACAATCTATATACGAAACATGCTCACATGGCACTTTCATCAACCTCCGAGAAGTCGCTTTCCAGTAATAACTTTGATAAAAATACGAACAATTGATTAATCTTCTAAATAGACATGGAATCGTATTTAATCTCAACTAATTACGATTTTTTTTACACTACCTCCACACATGAGGCCTTGATGAAAATATTTTTAAGGCCTATGTCATCATTGGGGATGTTGTGTGGAGGGTCTTTTCAAGGAAAGGAAGGTGAGGAAGCTCTAGAAAGGAAAAAGGTATGAGTGGTGGGAAGGAATCTGGGGGAAAATGTGTCCAGGATGATAGACGTATTAATAAATCCCTCCCACTGCGGTGCAAGGTAATGAGTCGAGAAAGTACGGCTGGAGAGGTCAAAGCCCTCTCTCAGCCGGTCTGAGAAATAGATGTTACAAAAACTTTGGGTCAAGAGAGCTATACCTAGGAAAAATTTCTTTGATAAATTGTGAGAATATTTAAGATCACTTGAAAATAGCCTCAAAGAATTCAAACACAATTTAAAAAAATTTAAGTTTATTAAAAACTATTATAACATAACAAAAAGAAGAATAAATAACAGCTTCTTTCCATTTACACAAACATAGCTTTTCATGGAAGAAATAAAATAAGTTATAACAATATATTTAAATATACGGATGTATTATATACAAAATTAGGAAGATGATATATTTATGGTGTTTATTATAATTATGTATTCCCACAAAGTGTTTGCTACATGTGAAGATTTATTGAAATACTCGTAATTATTATTTCTATCATCAAATGACATCATTTTACTGTCATGTAAAATGATGTTTGTATTTTGGACAATTGAATTTCCTTACAATTTTAAAAAAAATAATAATTAGAAAAAAATATTGCCATAACTAAGTAACTACACCTCACACACGCTAGATGAAAGTTTTATGAAACTTAGCAAGTACCGCCATAAAATAACACGCTATTAATTACCCTCTCGTACGTCAGTTCATACAATATCAGCGTTTCTCGTTACTATAACGCCCCTGTTTTATTCCGAGCGTATAAAAACAAAACATGCTTTACGCATTTGCGGTTTTAAATACCTTAAGAGAGAACAACCCCCAAGCAGTATTATTTCCACCCTATAACAAACTAAAGGCCGTAGCTTTGAATGTCGTCGCGGCGCCCAAAGTGCGACGTCCCGGCGCCTCCAATACTTTACTTTTACAGCCGAAAACTTCGGAAACAAAAAATAAATATAACTCATCTATCGATCGGTGATCTTCTCGCGGCTTTTTTGTGGAAGAAACGTTTCTACGTACGGAATGAATTGCTTTAATAAATGTAGATTGGAAGTTTTTCTTTTCTGGCAACTTCGATCATAAAAGCGAAGTACGTTTTTTATGTTGTTTTCATCCTTGTAACTAAGTAATGGAGCCTTTGTTCTGTACAGCAGTTATATTGTTGCTCGAAACGTTGCTGGACTCTTTTTTAGTTTATTTTTATTAGAGTCGCGAGAACGTGATTAGATCGGCTTCATTACTATGTGGAATTTATGGATGAAGTTGAATGTTTTGCCGAGGAGTAGTTTTAAGTTATGACGCGATGAACCTTCTGGCTTCAACTTTGGGAAGATTCTTAACAGGATTGCTGGGAAATAATAGGAATTGTTATCAGTTGGAAATCTTACGTTGTTTTGGGATGTTGCCAATAGTATCTTCTGTTTTCGTAATTAAATACCAAACAGTAAATAATAATATCAGTGAAAACAATATGACACAATTTAGGAATGCTTAGAGTTGTTATGACAAAGGTGCAAATGCGAAAACGTTACTATTCTGTTATCATTTTAATAAAATTATAGTTTTTTTACGTTAACTCCACACAGTAGGCCCTGATGAAAATAATTCCACTCAGGTCCTATGCCATATTTGGGGGAATCATGTTGTGGGTCTTTTTAGGGGAAGGATGGAGAGAAATTACTGGGAAGGAAAAAGTTACGAGAGGTATGGGCAGGACTCTGGGGGTCAACATGTCCAGGATTGATGGACGTGTGAATCCATCCCTCCTTCTGCGGTTCAAGGCGATGAATCGAGAGAGTCCGTATGAAAAGGTCTAGGTTAGGTCTCTCTCAACTAATCTCACCCGATCCGGCCCGCAACGCAGTAGTTGGTAAGCGCATCGGCCGTCAAGACCTTGACAAATCTCACCCCATGAATCAGGGCGCCTCTGCTAAGTCACGAAACGTAGCAAACCACTTGGGGTGATCCACGTAAGTGTTGGTTATCCAATAAATGGATCTTGGGCGGCGGTAACCATAATATCGGCGGTAACCCAAATTATATTTATTTATGTAATATTGTATTATGAAAGTAACGGGAAAACATGGCATTAAAACTTTTGTACAATATATTCCAAAAATATTATATTTTGGATAAGGTTCACATCTATTATACATTGTCGACGTAACGACAATTATTGAAATGCAGATAGAAAAACACGTTTTTATGTCACAGGTTAGAAACATTTTTGCCTAATTTACCCAAAGTGGTTTGCTACATGTGATTATGGCATGGGATGAGGTTTGTCTAGGTCATTGTTTCTTAACCGTATTGAAAGAATTGCCCCTTTTACCACTGTAAAATTATTCAGCGCCCCCCCCATCTGTTCTCGTTCATCATTACTGAAATATACTCGTATTACGGATCTTGCTCGTATCAACGAATTAACACATACATACGACGACGCGACGTCTCGAGCCTCGGATGGCACAAAACTTTCACTCAGAGGTGATATTTTTAACCTTTTTGAATGGGCTTTTAATTTTTTATTATTTGTTTATATAAATACCGCACAAGAGTCCCAACTGCTCCCATCTGGAGCCAGTGAGACTATGGCATCTCCAATTGGGGTATTTTACGAGGCTGAAGGTAGTGGGAAGGGGAAGGGTATGGGGAAGAGATCTGATCACCAAACGGGGCTAAAGCCATTTCAAGCAACGTTTCGACCTTGAATGGTGGTCTTACACCAGGCCGATACTGAGATTATCTTCCACACTGGAACTTGCCGCAAATATGTATGTGTACTATACAGGGTGTTAAGGGACGTACTTGACTTACTTTTAACCAGTGATTCCTGACATTATTTGGAGTAAAAAATGTAAATGAAATTTTGTTCTCCGGTGACATTTTTGATGTTTTTTTTTTTCTACAAAAAACATAAAAAAATGGTAGTTTTTGAACAGTTGGAGGCGGGGTAAGGGGTTCGTTAGACACTCGGCAGAGTGATCAGTGAAGAATTTTTTTTTGTTTGATTTTGAAGAAAAAAATTTTGAATAAAAAAGTCACCGGAGACCAAAATTTCATTTACATTTTTTACTCCAAATAATGTCAGGAATCACTGGTTAAAGTAAGTTAAGTACCCTTAACACACTGTATATAAGATATTTTAAATGAAATAATTGTGAAATAACACAAATAAATGAAATAAAATTTATTTGCCCACGCCGGGATTTGATTCCACAACCTTCGGATTGCGAGTCAAGAGCATTATACATAACTAGACCACGTCAAAGACATTGAGTATTATGCCTTAGTTTTTTGTGCGTTAAAGTGTAGTTTATTTAACAGAACTTTAAAAAATCAAAGCGCCTGAAGAAAGTTTAAAAGTGTATCAGTGTGCACAGTTCGTGAATGAGCTTTCTTTATTGACACTATGCCCACTCGAACTTCTGTAGCGCCCCCTAAATGCTAAAAATTTAAAAACGCCCAGCCATACCTCCATAACGCCAACAAAGGGGGCTTTGGCACCCCGGTTAAGAATCATTGGTCAAGGTCTTCGTGGTGGATATATCTGTCCACTTACTTTGTCTCGGGTCGGATCGGGAGAGACATGTAGAGGGAGACCTTTTGACCTCTACTTCTCGACCCATCAACTTGCACCGTGATGCAGAATGAACGGACTCATAAGCCGGTTACTCCAGGATTCACTGACCCCCAGTACACTACCCACCTCTCATACCTTTTTTCTTATCAGAACTTCCTCTCCTTCCCTTCCTTTAAAAGACCCTCCACAAAGCATCCCTAAATACTACAGAGATGATGAAGAAAATTATTGCCTCATGGCCTCCTGGGCGGAGCTAATGTATAAAAAAATCGTAGTCATTTGCGATTAAATGCAATTTAATTTCTATTATTAACATTAATCTATTGTTCTCATTAATACAGATATTATTGGAAAATGACTTCTCTGAGGTTCAATGAATCAGTGAAAAAAGAGGAATGACCTCTCAAAATATTTTATTATTTTTTTTATTTTAATAGTAATTTGGGAGGCGGGAATGGGTACCGTCGCCCCGGGAACCTTTATTGGATAACCAACACCTCTGCCATAGGTCACCCCAAGTGGTTCGCTACGTTTGGTGATTTAGCAGGGGTGCCCGGGTTCATGGGGTGAGGTTTGTCTAGGTCTTGGAGGCGGATGACCAAGACACACTGAACCCCAGATTTCTACCCACCCCTTAAACCCTTTTCCTTCCCAGAACTCTCCTCTCCTTCCTTTTCCTAAAAAAACCCTCCACACAGCATCCCCAAAGATGACATAGGCCCTGAGGAAAATTATTTTCCTCAGCGCCTCCTGTGTGGAGCTCATGTAAAAAAAAAAGTAACAAGAGTAAATTAATTATAACGTTAGCAAAGAGGAACGTTTACAAAATATGAACATAATCATAATGGTAAGTTTTAAGATTTTCACGGCCAAAAGCATTTTCGTTATTTGTTTTTGGGGTGTTATGCCATGTTGCGCTACCTCCTTCTTTAGCCAACGTTTCGGACATCGTTGCAGTGTCCATCATCAGGGCAAATCCGGCAGATCCGGTAGATCCGGATCTGCCGGATGATAGACACTGCAACGATGTCCGAAACGTTGGCTAAAGAAGGAGGTAGCGCAACACGGCATAGCACCCCAAAAACAAATAACGAAAAAAGTAATCATAATGATATATTTTATTGATGCTCAAACATACTTAAGTGCAACTTTGTACACAAATAAACAATGTATATTTTGTAATTAAATTTAGGGAAACTTTCGAACCTGTCGAACACAAAAACAATCAATTGTCGGATAAAACCATTTCCAAAGAAAAACTTTGTTAACCTTTTCCTCACCGAAAAACTCCCTCAGTTCCAAAGATTCTGGAAGTCTTGTATCCAGCCATCGGTAATTTCTACAGTATTACCGTCCCGGGGGTGTAATAACTTACCCTTACGGGCAGAAGGTTCTATGCCATTTCCTCCCTGGTCCTCCACAGCCTTTGCGCCTCCTCCTTCCCCCCTGTCCCTCCCGCCACACCTCTTTAAGTTATGGCCCCAGATAAAACAATCATGTAATGGGAATCCAGCGATTTCACATTATTCAGATTACTAAGTGATTGGGAATATTTCTTAAATCGCTGCTTTCTTCATCAAAAGTTTACATCTTTTCAATGTAGTTTTAAGGTTTGAAATTTGTTTTGTAAATAATCTAAAACCATAGTAAAACATTTATAGAGGTACCATTTGACGGCGTTATCTCTCGGCCTCCTTTGTCATCAGACGTTGTTCCTTTTCAAGTATTTTTGTTAAATGAAAACCGCGATTTTTTAAACATCACTTAATTTATACAAAGTCTCCAACCCGATTTGAAACGATATTTTTTTTTCAGGACAAACGTAAACATCCTCTGTTGAAATTAATATGTGCCCTGGCGGCAGTAGGTACCTACGGCTATGTCGAAATCAGATGGCATTTTTGAACAAATTAAGGAATGAAAAATTTTTGCAAATGTTGTGTCTGAAATAATTAAAATTTGATTATCAATATTAGCGAAACTCAATCGAAAATCTGGAAACAGAAAAATCAGAAAAAGATACGGGCACATCTGGGAATCAGGGCTTTCGGCTTTCCAGGCCGTAACTCTATCATCTGAGCTAATGTGTCCCTATCCGATTCGATCATATTTAAATAAATATTACAATTTGAGGTTTTACTCAAAAAGTTAAAAACAAATATAAATTAAAATTTGGTTCTATTTATTTACGTGAACGTAATTATCATTTTGAAAAAAAAAAATTGATACTTATTACCAGTAAATAACCTTTTACCAATTTCAAATAAATCCACTCCGAATATACGTTCTTATTAAATCAATACAAAATTTTATAAAATAAATATATGTTTTAGGCTTCTAACCAGAATAGGTGCCGTATTTTATGATAATTAAAATTTAGAAGTTTACGAAATTTCAAAATCGGACAGATGAGCTTTTAAACCCCAAAAACAATATATTTTCTCATTTCATAAAAATTAATTAACATTCATTCAGAAAATGTTCAAACGTGTTCATTTGAACAAATTTTTAATATTAATAAAGCAGTCATTCGTTCTAACACTGAAATTGGTAATTATTATAAAGGTCGCATCATTCTTAATAAAAAAAAACATTTTGAAAATCTTTTGATCACCGCCAAATTCGTTATTTTCATATCAAACTCTCCTTTTATGAAAAATCCCTCTGTATTTCCAAGTAATTACCTTCATTAGAAGAAAAAATCCTAAGATCAGTTGAGTTGTTTTCTCAAATTATGTGACCATTAATTTTTATTTTAAAGAAAGAGCTTTCTTAACAGAACCAATTAGAAAAGGTTGAGATCTCTTCTTGTCTCCCTCGCACTGATTGCCAGAAAGGAAGAGGAAGGGGTGGCAATTATTCGGATAACTAAATATCGCCTTCTTTTCTCAATTATTTGGGTCCAACCCTCGGAACGAGTTCTTCATTTAAAGGACCAGGCGCTATTTAAAAGTCGACAATTTCATTAATCCGCTACTAAGTCCGCTGCTTTAACGAATTACCCACTAAATTTATACTGAGAATAAGGCTTTACTGCATTAACATTGCCGCTTCCGTTTTTAATTTAGTGTAACGCTCATAATCACTTTCCAGTTTATATTATTGCTAAACTGAAATCAGTGATTTTACAAAGTTCAGGTAAAAATAGACTTATTTTAATTTTTTTTACTACGTTGGATGTAAATCAAAAAATATAGTATGCTGTGATATTTACAACATTAGCAAAAACTTTCAAACGGTGAGAGTAGAGGTTGTGATATAAGCGTATTTTAATGGTTATCTCCATATAGAGCAATGTTTATTTACATACATTTTAATTATTATCTCCATACAGAGCAATGATTATTTGCAAACATTTTAATGATTATCTCCGTACAGAGCAATGATTATTTACATACGTTTTAATGATTATCTCCATACACAGCAATGATTATTTACATACGTTTTAGTGATTATCTCCCTACAGAGCAATGATTATTTACATGCATTTTAATGATTATCTCCATACAGGGCAATGATTATTGACCAACATTTTAATGATTATCTCCATACAGAGCAATGATTATTAACAAACATTTTAATGATTATCTCCATACAGAGCAATGATTATTTACATACATTTTAATGATTATCTCCATACAGAGCAATGATTATTTACATACATTTTAATGATTATCTCCATACAGAGCTATGATTATTTACTTACATTTTAATGATTATATCCATACAGAGCAACAGAGCTTTGAAATACGCATATCGTTCGTAGCATGCATGTGATAATTTATTGTTTATATGAGTAAATACTTACTTAAAATAGCACTTATAATACATTATTTAACTACATAACCATCACGCTTTTTCTCCGCAGGGATAGGCAGAGAGGAAGAACCTACAAACAACTGTATCTTGGTAAAGACCCCATGCCTCTTTCGCATTCATACATCGTCTGATACATTATCTTCTGTTAATCTGAACCTTGATATAATTTAATGCAATGTACTGCAAATAATCTAAACTATAACAGCCTTACTAAAAAACCCCGTAAAAATTTTATTCAATTGACAAACGGCCGCGGATGTGAAAACATTACTAATTAAAAAATTGTTCATGGAAAAAAATGCACTTGGTTTACACGGCCTGAGAGGGTAGTTTATATCTGTTTTAGTAATGATATCTGAACAAAATTTTAAATTTTTCCAAAGTATTTTGAATGTTCTATATATTTCTTATTTTTGATAGTGTCGTAAAAACAAATACCATTTATGAAAACTAGATAAAAATACCTTTTAGATTTTTGTATTTGAAATACACTTTAGTTTAAAAAAACTGCCAAATTTTAAGATTCAAACGCGGAAAAAATTGGAAAAAAAATTCTTACCAAAATATTTTTTATGAAAGTGTAGAGAAATTTATAAAAAAAACGAAATTTAAAAAATACAGTTCATTTATATAATGAATTTGGATGAAAACTGTCACTTCACTTTTTATATCGTTCATACAATTAAACATTATAAAAAGATATAACAATTGTTCCGAGAGAGTATTAGAAAAATTCTGACTCTTTGAATTCACTTCCAAACAATATAATCGTTGATAACTCGAATTTGGTATTTATTAACACACGCACAAGCCTTTTATTTTATTAAATATTATTACTTTTAAGGAAGTTTTATTAAACTTATGTGGATAAAAAATAATTTATTCGAAATAACCTGTATGTTTATTTTAACCAAATTAAAGTAACAGAGACATTATAAAAGCACAGAAACTGACAAAAATGTCGCAAATAATAGGAATTATTTTCATTTATGATAATAATATAACAGTAAATCTATCATAAACAGAAATCATGTTTAAAAACGTTAAATAACTGCGCATGATATTTTACACGTCACGAAAGTAAAAAAGCCGCAAATTTATAGAAGAAAATAATGATGGCGCGCATGCGCAGATCAAGCAAAAACAATGCAACTAACCTAATAATGTGATCATCTTATTAGTAACCATGTAAAAACGCAGTGCACCGCGCAAGTAACAAATATTCAGGTGAACCATCGTTAAGGCGTTTTGTTATTAGTAAGGCTGTAAATGTGCAACTTTTAAGCTTACATACGAAATTATATTATAATACAGTCGTCAATTTTCATGCGATTATTGCAATTAATGGTAAGGGTGTAGTATCTAATGAATATTGTGTAGGCACCATAATATATGCAACTTTTTAAATTTTTTATATTATTTTACATTAGTTGCGAATTTTTTGACCACCATGCACGTGTTGTGATGTTCTAAAATATTATAATAAAATGTTTTAAAATTTTTTTTAACTTGTTTTTGGCCATCACCAATGTCAGTCTATTAAGACCATCTTCAGATTGGTGAAGTGACTTTGCTGACTAGTGATCTTCATAATGGTCTGTGTAGGCACCCTTTTGATTTTAATAATTCTAATGAATAATTGTTAATGAATTAAATTCGTAGAATCATTGTGATTCAAAATCAAATAATTTTCTGAACTAGAGAATCAATAGAATTCATGATCCAATTAAGATGATGCAAATAAAATTACAGTGCTGTAAAATACCTTAATTAATTAAATTATATAGCACTGAGCAAAAATAAATTGCATCAAAGAGTACGCTAGAAATAAACAGGTTTGCAGGGAGGATTCTGACTGCGTTAAGGCATTACTCTGGGTATAAAACATCTCTTTTCATCATGTTTTTTAAAGTCTGTTGCCATCCTCAAGAACGCTAAGTTTCCTGAGAACCTTAATGAGATTGCTTTTTTTCCTTTGATAAACAAATTCCGTTGAAACTTGTTGAATGCTGTCTTGGTGCAAATGAGACGATCCCTCCTCTTCACCCCCTAGCCCTGGGTAGGGGTTGAAAAACTTTTACAAATATAATTAAATAATCAGTGATACCTTTTGAAGCCATGAAAATTTTATTTTTTTCTTTAACCTTCGACGTACCAAGAAACAAAACTTGTGTTAATATGCGGGGTCACTGAGATACCCCATTCAATTTATGACAAGGCAAGTTTCGTAGGATTACAAAAAATATTAATATTATTTATGTTTATTTTTTTATTGGCAATGCTTATTAAAAGTACATATAAAGTTACATCAGTTACATAGTTACATAAGGTTAACAAAAAAAATACAAAATTGCCCTTTCTCACCATAAAGAGACAATGCTCTTGTGTTTTGTGAGGGAGTTCTGGCTTAATTAGTAAATTAAAAGATCGTGTAAGTTAGTAATAACGGCTCTTGTACATAATAAGTAGGTTAAAAAATCATGTATAAATTTAAAAATAAAAATCCTGAAGAGTTTAAAAAATCATATTATAAATTAAATTAAAATTAAATTATAAATTTGCTTTTTAACTTGACGCATGGAAGATGGTAATTTCGGAGATTTGTCAAAATTATTGGAAACGGAAAGGATTTTTAATATAAAAACCGTTAATTAATATTTTTATTCTTCCATCATTTGCTGAAAAATGTAGCTGTTAAAATAGAGATCTCTTACGCTATTTACAATTTCATATGCATATGCAACGCAAATGGGATGTGATAGAGAAGAAAGAGACAGTTTTTGGGTCAATCTGGAAGAATTAATCCAAAACTTAATCCTAAAAAAAACTTTAGTAAAGAAATAAACTTAAATAAAACCTAAATAATAATAGCCACGGCGGCTTTGGATTTGGAGTACGAAACGAAATAGGAGACGATGAACTACTTACATTCTCAGATGTATATGGTTTCACTATCGTCAACACATTCTACCGAAAGAAACCTCAATTTTTCAAAACCTGAAAAAGTGGAAATGCTGCAACACGATTAGATTATTGGTTATGTAGAAACGAAATGAGAAAAATGCTAAGAGACTGTAAAGTTATCCCAGGTGAACCCCTTGCAATACAACATCGCCTAATATTACTTGCAACGAGACATAAATTGCATGAGGATAAGATAAAACCAACAACCAAAATTGGTTCAATATGTGAAAAGAAAACGGAAAACAATTAACGTCACAAAAACCAAAAATTGGATGCGAGAAAATATTCTCCAAATTAAAGACACACAAAACCCAACTGAAACGTGGAAAGCATTTGAACAGGTGTGTTTACAGGAAGCCAAACAACATCTGGGGGTCTCCAAAGGTAAACTAAAAATAAAAAAGGAATCATGGTAGTGGACAAATGAGGTGTAAAAATGTCTGACAGGAAAGAAAACTGCTATCAGAAACTGATTAAACTGTAAATGCAATAGGGAGAAAGTGCAACTTCGGAAAGTGTATTAGCAAGTCAAAAGGACAACAAAAATAAACAAATAAACTCGAAAATTCCAATAAAACTTAAATGAAAGATATACTCGTATCCTTAAAGTGTAGATATTGGTAGAACCACGATAATGTATGGCTCCAAAGGCTGGATTATTTACAACTCCTACTATAGGTAACTAGAAACAGTGCGAATGCTTAGATGGTCGGCAGGAGTATCACTAAAATATAGGATTAAAAGTTTACGCATTCGTGGTAGTTGGTGTTAATAAGCTGGACGAACGACAGTTGAAATGGTATGAACACATAAGACGGAGACCACCAGACAACACAATGAAGCAGGCAATGTCTATGGAGCTTCATTGACAGTCATTCAGAGGAAGACCAAAGAATTCCTGTATGACTCAATGCTCCAAAATTTTACCGAAAAACGGCCTGGATTAAACCGATTCCCAGAACCGAAGAAGTTGTAGCCTGAGAACGAGAAGAGCTGACCCCAACAGCCTACCTAGACAATGAGTTGGGACAGTGCGAAGAAGAAGAAGAAGAAGATCTCCATAAAGGAGCGAAAGCTTTTTTATGTGAATACCACAGTGAGACAGAGGAAGATGGGAAAGTTCTTCGCTATTCAAATCTGGTCACCCGGCTAAATCCATTTCAAGCAACTTTTAAGTTCAGAATGGTGGCCCTAAACCAGGCGATGCTGGGAGTATCTTCCACTCTGAAACGTGCCGCAAATATGCCTTCTATTATTTTAAATAATTAAATTGTTCCGTAGGTGTTAGGTTTGGGTCATATATAATGAAATGATTAATTAAAATCAGATTTCACACATTTTTATGTGTTACTGTGAAGAGTCACAATTTATCGGTGACGATGAAAACAGCATCATCCCTGAGGATAAGGGGAGAGTAAGATTGTGAGTTCCTGGCTGTAGAAATAAATCTCCGATGTCACAATTCAGACGTTTATATCGGATAGTGTGTATTATTTCGCTTTCATACATCGTCAACAAGAGATTCTGTCATTATTCCTTTAGTTAAGGGTATTAACCAAAATTTCCCAATGCAATAGGCATAGATCAATCATCAATCAATAAGTACGTTTAATCTCCATGGATAAAACAATAAAAAATATCTAATTACGACTATTTGGAATTTCTCATAGTTATATAACTTATCTAACGAACTACCGGTGTTGGAGGAATATCATCATCATCATCACTCTTGGCTCCACAACCCCTGGTGAGTCTTGGCTTCCTCAAGAGTCTTCCTCCACTCATCTTGTTGGAGGAATATATTATTATATTTCATTAAAACATATAACTGGATCTTGGGCCAAACAAAAAAAAAAAGCTAAGAAAAAGAAAAAAAAGTTTTTTTTTCATATTTTAAGGTAAATAGTTTTTGATTACAATTGGGGGTATGTGTGGCGCCGCCCCGGGAAATATTTATTGGATAATCAACACCCCTGTCCTAGATCACCCGACGTGCTTCGCCACGTTTGGTGACTTAGATGAGGTTCCCGGGTTCATGGGTTGAGGTTTGTCTGTGTGGGTCATGGTGGCGATCATGTTTGGGCCGAATCGAGAGAGACTGTTGAGGAAGACATAGGATTCATTCATGAGAATTCATACGTCCGTTACTCCTGGACATACTCTACACACTTCTCATACTGTTTTCCTTCCCAGATCTTTCTCTCCTTCCCTGAAAAGACCCTCCACACAGCATCATCAAACATGATATAGGTCCTGAGGAATTTTATTTCTCAGGGCCTCCTGTGTGGAGATAATGTAAAAAGAAATTATTATGTCAGTACGCAGTTATCTAATACACATGAATTATATCATATTACTACAACCGTAATCAACATATACAAAAAACGAATGTACATATGTTTGCTTGCTTGTTGTATATGTGTTGCTATGTTAAGCCGCCGCTACCCGAATTTCTGTCGATTTCTTACATATCTCCCTTAAATACGTTAAGTTTTAAAGCTCTTAAAAAAATATATGTTATTCTTGAAGATAATATCTAGACATTCCCCGCGCCGAAACGCGACACGTTTGTTTAAGTTATTTTACGAGTTACATGTATGAAAAAATTCACTTTGTTTCTTTAAATGCTGTTTAAGGTAACCCCGGCAAGATTTTTGCTTTATTTTAAACGAGTCGTGCTTTGTTAAAAATTTTCACAATTTTCGCATCGATTTAAATATTAGCGCCCTCCTCTAACATTCGTAATTTCATATATCTCCCTCTTCTTCTTTTTGAGCCCGGTTGCGGCGCCTTAAGCACAGGAAAAACTTTCAAAATATCTTCTTTCATGTGGTTCTAATAATCCTTCTGGATATATAATCTAGGTATATAATCCAGAAGGATTATTACAACCACATGACAATACATCTGAAAAGGTTTTTAATCATTACAAAATCTCTTACTGATATGTCAACCATGTCGCACTTAAAGAATGACATTTTGCAAACCATATATTGTTCTTAATAAAAATTCAATTTTCGAAGGAACTCTTTAAATTAGAAACTCATTTAATTGAAGAACTCACCTACGATACTCACCCAAATCGAATACTTTGAATAATAATTGGAAAATTCGCAGAGCGCAATGTTTGTGAAAAATCACATCAAGGGCGCTGTACTATTTATTATGAATTCTTAGGTTAAATTTAATTTTCTAATCAAGAATTTGATTTGACGACATGCGAGCCGTTCGAAAACCAAATGTACCGGAACTGAATATAATAATATGGAACGCTGGAGAGGGGAAGCGAACGCGGAAGGGGGGTTAGCGGGACGGTGGAGCGGGAGAGGAAAGTGGGAAGGCGGGGAAGATGTAAGAGGAACGCGTGATGGGAAGGGGACATAGAAGGGGAAGGTGATTCGGATAGGCAACTTGACGAATAGGAAAGGACACGTAGGGAGAAACATTTTTTTTATTAAGTGGCATTGCATGCTGGAATAATAATAATATTTGGATGATTTATATAGCGCAGTTTTTGTAAAAAATCAATATACTTACAATATATTTCTAAAATCTAGAAAAACTACAAACTAGATAAACAATTAAAAACAACTTATGGCTAAAAATTGCATCCACCCGTTTGTTGATCACCGATACGAAAATATACTCGTATGTACAATAGGGTGTGTCAATTATTTCAACTTTTGAATTCAGAAACGCCCGGGGTCTCAAAAGTTGCGTCTTACAAAGAAAATGAGAACTGCATTTTTTTGTTTATTGGTTATTAGCCCGCTAAAATGCATTTAAGATCAGAAAATAAACCTAAAACTTTTTTACAAAATTATTAAAAAAAAATTTTTTTTAATAATTTTACCTGTTAACGTTAGGTTGTTATTAAAAATGCGTATAGCTGACAAAAATGAAAAAAAAGTTTATGAATACAAACAAGTCAAAAGAATGCTGATTTTATCCAGAAAAAGTGTTATTTTCCCCTTTTATATTTTCAACAAACACATCACTTACGTTTCAAAAAAATTTTTTTTGCATTCTTTGTACTGCAGTTATGGAATAAAAATTAAGTTTGGTACAAAATATAAAATATAGACCCTCTGTTTTATTTTTTTCCAATTCACGAAATCTATTTTATTTTTTAAAACTTCCGGGAATTTTAGCGGGCTAATAGTGAACAATAATTTCATTTATTTTTACGTTTTCGAATAGCTACAGATCAAACGAAAGTTTTGAGACCCCGGGCGTTTAAAAATAAGGCCATTTATTTCTCTCTATGGAGAACGACACAAGCTAATGTACAATGTCTCGACCAATAAACGCGATGCTGCCTAAAAATGTGTACAGGATCATACTTAAAGCCTGGGAGGTTGCTTGAAATTAACACTGTTTATTGTCTATTTAAAGAAATTGGGCACTCGCTAGTATATCTACAAACCTAAAACGAAAAGAATTTCGTAAACACAATTACTTCTGTAAAACACATCTTGCAAACTATTATATTTTACTAACATTAGATTGTCGAACAAGATTGTAGTAAAAGATTTAAGTAAAAGCAAACCAATCTCCGCTAAAACGCATTACCGTTGTAAGTTGAAAAGCTCGCGTAACAAAGTTCACGAACCCTTCCCCTAAAACGCCCGGAATCGTTGGGGTAAAGGGGAAGAACGGAATTCCGTGTAAGTACACAGACTGGCTGATTTGTTTGTCTTTTTTTACGATTTGAATAATGAGCTTCGTTAAATACAGGGTGTCGGTTTTGAGTTTGTAAACCAGGCTCTGTGTAAATATATTATCGTCAGCTTATAAGGCACTCGAGGGTATGTTATAGTTAAATTGGTATTACATTTACGATGTTCGATGAAAAGGGTATGGTTATGAGGTTTAATTATTTTGGTGAAAATAATTTATACCGAATTAAATCTACTGAGTGTGAATTTATGTGTAATATTTTATGTAATTATATCACTTAACTTTTGTTAGGAACTTACATGATTCTTTCATTTATAATGTTTTTTGAATTTATATTATGATTTTTTAAACTCTTCATGATTTTCATTTTTAAATTTATACATGATAATTAAACTACTTATTATTTACAATAGCCGTTATTACTAACTTACACGATCTTTTAATTTACTAATTGAGCTAGAACTCCCTCACCAAACACAAGAGAATTGTCTCTTTATGGTGAGGAATGGCATTTTTTTTATTTCTTTGTTAAAACCTTATGTAACTATGTAACTTATGTAACTTTATATGTATTTTTAATTAGCATTGCCAATAAAAAAATAAAAATAAAACTTGTGGTCTTTTATTCCTTTATCTTTTAATAGTTTTTATAAACAAAATAAGAAAGTAATGCAATGGTTTTGCGTGGTACTGTGCGTTTTCATCCCGTGACAAAATATCCACCGACAAAATATCCCCGACAAAATATCCCCGACAAAATATCCACCGACAAAATATCCCCGACAAAATATCCACCGACAAAATATCCACCGACAAAATATCCCCGACAAAATATCCACCGACAAAATATCCACCGACAAAATATCCCCGACAAAATATCCACCGACAAAATATCCACCGACAAAATATCCTACGGACAAAACATCCTCCAATAAAATATTTACTAAAGCCTAACCTAACCTTATTTTACATTTTACTATTTTTGAACAATAATTTATTGTCTTTACAGGATGTCTGTATTATTTTTGTCTTGTAACTTTATATGTATTTTTAATTAGCATTGCCAACAAAAAAAAAAATTAAAATTAAAAAATAAAACTTGTGGTCTTTTATTCCTTTATCTTTTAATAGTTTTTATAAACTAAATAAGAAAATAATGCAATGGTTTTGCGTGGTACTGTGCGTTTTCATCCCGTGACAAAATATTCCCCGACAAAATATCCCACGGACAAAACATCCTCCAACAAAATATCTACTTTAACCAAACCTTTACTATTTTTTAACAATAATTTATTGTCTTTACGGGATATCGGTAATATTTTCGCCTCATTTTTTTGTTAGGTTAGTTTAGGTTAGCTTTATTATATATAGATATGTTGGGTACCGCGACTTTTTATCCCGTGACCAAATACCCCCCGAAAAAATATCCCCGATAAAGTATCCTACTGACAAAACACCCTCCGACAAAATATACTACGGACAAAACATCCCCCAATAAAGTATCTGCTAAAACCTAACCTAACCTAACCTAAGTTAACCTAACCTAACCTATTCTAACCTAAACTTACCTAACCTTACCTAACCTAAACAAACGTAACCTAACCTAACAACAAAATTGGGACAAACATAATGTAGACAACCCGTAAAGACGATAAATTATTATTCAAAACCACTAAAATGGACAAAAATAATACAGACATCCTGTAAAGACAATAAATTATTGTTCAAAAATAGTAAAATGTAAAATAAGGTTAGGTTAGGCTTTAGTAAATATTTTGTTGGAGGATGTTTTATCGGAGGATATTTTGTCGGTGGATATTTTGTCGGGGATATTTTGTCGGAGGATATTTTGTCGGTGGATATTTTGTCGGTGGATATTTTGTCGGGGATATTTTGTTGGTGGATATTTTGTTGGGGATATTTTGTTGGTGGATATTTTGTTGGGGATATTTTGTCGGTGGATATTTTGTCGGTGGATATTTTGTCGGGGATATTTTGTCGGTGGATATTTTGTCGTGGATATTTTGTCGGTGGATATTTTGTCGGTGGATATTTTGGGGGATATTTTGTCGGTTTATATTTTGTCGGGGATATTTTGTCGGTGGATATTTTGGGGGATATTTTTTCGGTGGATATTTTGTCGGTGGATATTTTGTCGGGGATGTTTTGTCGCGGGGTGAAAAGTCGCGGAACCGTTTTGCATACATTAATGAATTAAAATAATAATTATAAGAAATGGGAACCCACAATCCAATTGCGTGTGTGGGTAATAATAATATACGAAATTGAATAATAATTATTTAAGCCCCTGCATTCAAAATTTCCACTGATTTAAAATATATTTCTCTTGATAACTTTAAATTTTTAAGTTTCTAGAAAAATATATGTTTTTTTTAAGATAATATCTATTTATTTGTAGAGCCGAAATGTTATTCATATGAAATTCCCTCCGTAAAAAACGCAAGGTATGCACCGGAAATTATTATAAACACCCTTTTTTCTGTTATTTAACATGTTACAGGAATTAAAAAAAGTAGTATCTTATAATGCACTAAGGCATTTGTTGAGAGATCTTTGCTCAATTTTAAACGAGTCGTGTGTTATTAAATGTTTACAGTTTTTGCATAATTATTACCTTTATTAGCGCGCTCCCTTTAATATTGGTATTTACATATATCTCACTCTTCTAAACCATCTTCTTCTTCTTTTTAAATGATTAAGTAATTCCACGGCATCAAAGTACATAACCAAATGTAATTTTGAAATTATAAGATGATATATCAATGTAGTTGTGAGACAGATAGAATTTAAAAAGAATTTAAAAAGAAGTAATGTTGAAAAATCTATATCATTCAGCCATAATTTTACTTTTGACAATGGTTCATATTTATAAGATTTAATTTTATTTTAGTATCATTTAATGTAAAAGTGTCCCTTTCTCGATTTTTGAGAAAATTTGACGGAAGATTTTTTGACGTTTTTTAAAATCATATTTGTCAAATATCAAAAGTTTTTTTTTGTTATCAGTTAAACTGTTTTCAAAAAATAATAAAATAAAATAAAAGTTAAAAAATTCGTTTGATATCCATGCCAACTTATTGTAAAAGGTATTTTTGAAAACGAATTATGTTTGAAATTGGTAAATAAAGCACAAAAAGGTATTATTTTCTAATACGGCTAATTATAATTTCAAGCACACCCATCGTACCATTTTTCTTTCCAGAACTTCCTCTTCTTCCTGTCCCTAAAATACTCTTGACATAGTATCCCTTAAAAGGACATAGGCCCTGAGGGAATTTTTTTCATAAGGGTCTTCTTTTGGAGCTAATATAAAAAAAATGTGAAGATTATTTTTGCGATGGTTTTTTGCATTTTCCCAACAATTGCATTTTGTAGTTACCACATTTTGCACATCCATATAAGCGGAAAAAAAACATTTAATACTGACTTCTCTTTCATATATCAACTTCTCTTCTAACGCGGGTTTTCAAACCCACAAAGTAAAAATAAATAATTTTATTTCACCAAATAAAAGGAATATGAACTCACCCACAAAGGTAAATTTCAATCTTCTTGCCCCAAATATGTTAAAAATGTTACCCCTCGCAAACACCCATCGTCCCACACTCAATATCCCACATCCCATAACCCAGACCCCTTCGCCCACACTCAGCTTGGGTACAATAACATATAATGTAGGTAGGGATATTTCCCTCACTGTTGTTATTATAGCGGACCTCGCTAGGGACTGTCCCCTGTCGATACAGGACCAATTTTCATATTATTTATTTCTGAACGTGACGGCATTCTACGTGGCAAAACAACGACATGGTTAAATGAATAGTCATATTAAATGCTAGAGGGGTCCTTCAGCTGGTTTAGCAGACATAAGTATGGATGGTAATAATTAAAAATAATCCTTTCTTTTCGGTGAATAGAATACTTCACCCTAGTTTTAAATGGGTAATATTGAAATAACCAGTTCTACCGACCTCACTGTTTAAAACCCGAGAAATAGTTGTGAGACAGAAAAGGTTATATTTATTTGTAAACAGCATTAACTTGTGTGGCTCACCACAATTTACATTAAAAAACACATACATTTCTTGTAGACCACCTTTATTTTATTAACACTCTACCGGTTTCGGAAGCACCTTTCATTCGCCAGGAGAATATTGTATCTAGCCTGTGATGTAGAATGTTGCCAGATATACAAATTTGATATAAATTTGAGTGGCAGGTAAGCAAAGGGGTAGGGGGAATTGCGGGATTTCCGGGAAGAGCAGAGCGGTTAATTGGAAAATATTTCGAATGGGACTAAAAAATAAATTTATTTGGTTTTTAAAAATACTAAGACTATTATTTAGGGATTTTCTAATTTTAAGTGCTTCTACGTCATCTAATTCTTTGCTTTTATTATTACGGTGAAGAATTTAAACACCTCTGTCCTTATGAAAAGTGTGGTCTGTGGAAATGAGATGATTAGCAAACTCTGAAAAATTATTATTATTTAAACATCTTAAATGTTCTGTGATTCTAATGTTTATATTTCTAGTTGTTGTCTTACCTGTGTAGAACGATGATTTATATAGAGTTTTCAAAATCATAATATGTAGACAGTAATTTTCCTATTATTTAGAAGTTCAAGTGTGCGAAATTTCATCAAGAAGTATCATAATTCTGCTTTAAGGGGTAGAAAAGGGGATGAAGTGGTTTTTAGAAATCTCATTTAACTTTCGATTATCATGCGTCATCTTGGAGTAAAACTGTAGATTTGTATAAAAATCAAAGCTGATGCCACAGACACTCTTCTTTACATAAATAGATAGAATAACTCCACACAGGAGTCGAAGGAGGAGGAAAATGATTTTTCTCGGAGCCTATGACATCTTTGGGAATGCTATGTGGACGGTCCTTATACGTAAATGAAAGAAATAAATATTTTTGAATGTAGCTATTACTTTGTGGTTATCCATTATAGAAAAGTGAAACAATACAACTTTGTATAAACCACTTATATAATGTGCAAATCCGACCGGTTTCGGAACAAACGTTCCTTCGTCAGGTATATTAATATTAATAATTTTTAAATATATTGTATATTAATAATTTTTCAGTTCAATGTTGCAAAAATTTCCCTTCTAATATTAAACCAGCGTTTTATACAAGAAATAATATCGGTAATTTTTTGAGAAATACTAAAGATAAAGACCATAAATTGACAAATTCCGGAATATATAAACTCAAATGCAATGATTGTCCCTCATTTTATATTGGAAAAACAACTCGTAATTTTGAAATCAGAATCAAAGAACATTTAAGGTGTCTTAATAATAATAATTTTTCTGAGTTCGCTAACCATATCATTGAAAATAACCATAGTTTTGAAAAAAACACAGGGATAAATATTCTTCATACTAATCATAAAGGAAAGCGTTTAGATAACTTAGAAGCTTTGGAAATTAAAAAATCCCTTAAAAATAATGAATCTATTATCAACAAACAAAAAATATTGTCATATAGCCCAATCATAGATTTGTTCCCCTACCCACCCACTCTACACTAATACCTACCCACCCAATCTACATTATTAACTAACAACGGCTCCACCACTATCATAATAAAACATTGTTCTAAACTGTAAAATTAGTATAAGCTTTCCCTGACGAAGGAACGTTTGTTCCGAAACCGGTCGGATTTGCACATTATATAAGTGGTTTATACAAAGTTGTATTGTTTCATTTTTCTAGAAAGAAATAAAGTTTTGTGAAGGAATATGAGGGGTGGGTAGTATTTTGAGGGTCAGCATGTCCAGGAATTACAGACGAATGAATCCATCCCTTCCACTGCGGTACAAGACGATGGGTAGATAGTCCTGCTGATGAGATGAAAGGAACTCCCCCAACCGGTCTCTCCTGATTCGGCCTGCCTCGCAGTTGGTAGGCAGACGACTCTACTACCAAGACCCGAACAAAACTCATCCCATGAATTAAGGCACCCTTGCTAAGGCACCAAACTTAGCGAACCTCTTGGGGTGACCTTTGCAGAGATTTTGGTTACCCAAATCTGCCTCTTAAATTGAAATCGTTAAAAAAAATCCTATTGAACTATGTGAGTTATTACAAAAAAAATGTGTTTTTAGTAACCTATTAGTTCTTGCTTATTCTGTCATACTTTATATTTTATGTAAATTTTGTAAATAGACAATGTATACAATTTTATGCCATCTGCAACTTTAAAAACTTTATCTTGTATTATAATGCATTATTTTTACAAAAATGCACCTTTATACCTTCCATTCACGTGATGTTTACTTTTTCAAGTTCATCTTTTTTTATTTAAACTCTGTATTATAAACTTATATGTAAAAGCCAGGGCGTTAAAATATTAATAAATAATAAATAAATTAAAATGATAAATTAAAATCAAAAGAACAAGTCCTTGCTAAGGTGTTCGAAATTTCCCACTTGCAGCATGCATCGTCAATGTATTGAACATAAAATTTTCTGCATTTGAACGGCGCAACACTGAAATATTAATTTCGTAACAATTTCAACGTGATATGATTCATATTCCCAAAATAGAAATTATTTTATCGCAACCTGAGATGATTCACAAACCAAAAGAATTTAATATTCTGAAACAAGCTGAGCTGCCACTATAAAAATATTGCCAAGAAAGCAGCGATATTCAGTCATCACCGTCAGTGATCCTAGCAACATCTCTACAGATCACCTACTCGATTCAAGACGCCAGTCTCGCCGTCACCGGTTGGAACTTCAAGACGCCAATCTCGCCGTCACCGTTCGAAATTTCAATACGGCAGCCTCTTTTCACTTCAAGAATTCGTCGGAGCGACATCGCCTGCCAACGTGTCTAAAATCTCCAAAAACCTGCTTCCTGAAGACCTTTCGACTTACCAACGATTTGCTGCTCGATTTCACTTCCGCCGGACCCATCTCCAAGACACAGTCTCTCCTTTTGTTGTGCGGGCTTCATCATCCCGTACAGTCAATATTATATTATATTTCTAATAAATATGCCAATCCTGTACTTTCTGTATCATTGGTTGGATGTATTTTCATTTCGTGGAGTAGAACCCTAGGGCCAAAGCGTGGTCCTACACATACCCATTAATTAATGAAAACCTAAATCGACGGATATTTTGTGTTTGGGTATTAATGAATAACTAATATGGATTTTACTCTCCCAGTCATTTAGGCACATGGAAGTGTTATTAAAAGGACTCGTATATTACAAGAGAATGGTTCGCATTGAATATTGTGATAATATTGTAAATAATATTTTGGAGATAAATCATTTAAACAATATCATGTAATTAAAAATACAATCATTTAGATTCTTGCAAAGTTAGTGTCCTATTCTCTAATAGTCTCTTGACTTACAAATAATATAAATTTAGGAGGCTAATCCATAAAGGATACCTACTATTCTTATGGAATATTACTCCCACAGTGATATTTCAATTAACTATTAGCCTGATATATTGTTATTAAATGTATATTTATTACTAACTAGCTTTTGCCCCCGGCTTCGCACGCGTCACTAACCCCCCACACCCCTCACCCACAACTCCATACCCGTTACATTCATTTTTCGAACAGCTCGCGTGCCGCCTATTGATACGTAACAATCAAATACGCGCAGTAAATTTTAACTATCAAAGGGATCTCTATAGTAACCTAAACAAATAACAAAATGACAGCGCACATCAAACAATTACTTACATAAAATATAAACGCATCTAAAATTGTAAAATACTTGGGACACATTATTACTGAAGACCTCTCGGATGACGGTGATATTGAACGACAGCGGAGAAGTATCAATATACTGTCTAATATGATTGCCCGAAGATTCTTCAAATGCAGTAAAAATGTAAAAAAACATTGTTCAATGCATTTTGCACTAACCTATATATATGTGAAACATGGTGTCACTACCGTACCAGCTCAATAGAACGACTGCGGATCCAATATAATGATGCTTGCAGAATTATATTTGGATACAGAAGATACAGCAGCGCATCTTCAATGTTTACGGAGCTAGGACTACATGGATTCGCCGGTCTGATGAGACACCGGGTCACTGGAGCCAGGATGCGGCTAATGGCTTCCGATAACAAAGTGGTGATCACAGCCTTCCAGCACCAAGCGCCACTCCTGAGCGAGCGCTGGGCCCTAGCTCACTCCAGACCACGTCCTACATTATAATTGAAATATAAACGCATCTAAGATTGTAAAATACTTGGGACACATTATTACTGAAGACCTCTCGGATGATGATGATATTGAACGACAGCGGAGAAGTATCAATATACTGTCTAATATGATTGCCCGAAGATTCTTCAAATGCAGTAAAAATGTAAAAAAACATTGTTCAATGCATTTTGCACTAACCTATATACATGTGAAACATGGTGTCACTACCGTACCAGCTCAATAGAATGACTGCGGATCCAATATAATGATGCTTGCAGAATTATATTTGGATACAGAAGATACAGCAGCGCATCTTCAATGTTTACGGAGCTAGGACTACATGGATTCGCCGGTCTGATGAGACACCGGGTCACTGGAGCCAGGATGCGGCTAATGGCTTCCGATAACAAAGTGGTGATCACAGCCTTCCAGCACCAAGCGCCACTCCTGAGCGAGCGCTGGGCCCTAGCTCACTCCAGACCACGTCCTACATTATAATTGATTATTTTATTTTATTTCTGTTATCGCTTATCTCTTTTATATTTGTTTGTTCTATTTACTTTTTTTTACTTTATCTGTTGTGTAAATATGTACAACTTTATGGGACATGTGGGATTGCACTATCCTCCCCACATCCTGGAATAAACATTTTTATTATTATTATTATTATTACTTACCAACGCTTTGCTTTTCGTCTGGACAATAAACGTATAATAAATAATTTCATAATGCCAGATTTTACCAATATATATATATATATAGCCTATAGTACTCGCAAATAATGTAGCTATCTATTAGTGAAAGAATTTTTAAAATCCATTCAGTAGTTTTTGAGTGAAATAGTAACAAACATACATACATCCATACATTCAGTCATCCATACATCCATACAAACTTTCCCCTTTATAATATTAATAGGATATTATAATAAATCCGTGGATACATAAGAATCAAAGTTTCAGGAAAGATTTAACGAAGGTTGGAATTAGGGTGTACAAATGGCAATAGCACCCAGGCTTTTTTGGCAGTGACCTCTGAAGCCCTAAAATATCTGGAAAATGGCGGTCCGTTTGACAGATTCTCCTATCTTAACAAAGGAAGGCACATGCATTTCTAAGAATGCTGTACTTGTTCTACCGATATTTCAAGGAAGATGCTCCGAGAAACTAGCATCATTGTCAGCACCAGTGGAAAGTCGGTAAAGACAGGAAACCCGCGCCCAACATTTGTACATATTGTGAATATAACTAGGTATTCTAGGGGAAACCACCTTTTGTAAAATAATTTTTTCTTCATAAATATATGAACTCATTATCTAGTCAGATGGGACAATTTACAAAAATATATTATTGCAAAAAACAAATACGTTATTACGAAACTAATAGAATAGAATCGGCCATCAAAATTTAATGTCTGAGTTTGTTTTTACAACTTTAATTTAACAAAAGGCATTAGGACTGCTTCTTTCAAATGATCGCACAAAATACATGACGACAAAAAGACAAAAAATATATGTCAGCATTGTAAAATAACGAAACATATACCTATGTTAAGTATATAATATAGGTATATGTTTCATACGTTATTTTTTTATTTTTTTATATATTTTATTTATTTATTTATGAATACCGCGCAAGTCTCGCAACTGCTCCCAACCACTTTTCCCAATTGGGGAAACCAAATACACCATAACTTTCTCGCCGATCACACAGTTTTGAATTTGTTTGTCCTTGGTAAGTTTGTGTGATGCCTTTGCATTTCTTGTCCGGTCACAATTTTTTCCATAAACTAACCACTACAAGTGTTGTGGGGCTATTGTTTTTCTTGTTTCTTTATTCTGGCCGGTTAAATTTCTTGGTGCCAAACTTCCACAAACTTTTGTTGAACAATCAATTGTCGAATAATCGTCAACACACTGTTTTTACTGAGGGAGAGAATGCGACATCTGTAGCTATCTGCGGTCACCACGAATGATGTCATCAACTCCCTCAATGTTACGTGCAGTCACTTCAATCAACGGCCTGTCGCTTTGTTTTTCGTCGGCCAGCGGTGTTTGTCCTACAGCTTCGTTACAGCTATGAACCCTTCATTTAGAAGTGCTGACATCCACTGTTACATCATGGTACACATTTTTCAGACTTTCATGAACGCGAATGGGTGTTTCACCTTCTACAGTCAAGAATCAATCACAGAACGCTGTCTAATAGGAACATCGATGTCGACCATTTTGCAAGCGACTACAGTGCTGCGACCTGTTGTTAAAAGTTGTTGTAAAAAGTTACTACTGCAGCAGATTGTAGAAGGTTTGAGGAATGGTACTAAATTCAAAATTTTCACTCAACTAATTTTCATGGCGTCGGTGCTGACTATTCTAGAATTTTACAGCAAAAAATAACATTAGAAAACAGATTTTTGCTTTGCAGGCATAATATTTAACAACACTTATTTTATTTTATTTTTATGAGATACGTTTATTATCCACCATCGCAAAACAATTATATGCTAAAACATGTGTGCAAAACTAATGATCTTCCTCTCCAGTAGATCTGTTATTACTCCCCCTATCCGCTATGGATGTACTATGGTAGGTCGAAACCGGGGAAACTTTGGCTTACTTAATTTTATAAAACAACACTTTAGTAAAGTGGCGGAAGTTTTTCACCGCTCGCCCCCACTCGCAGCCGCAACTAGGGGTAAGTTGGGAATCGCCCCGGGTACCAGAAGAAGTAAGGGGGTGCACTCGTGGGCCTGCATACAAATCCAGATCATACGTGGAACGTTGAGCAGTGAACACAGAACAGTGATACCGCAACTTTTATCTTAAGAGTTTGCGATGCAACAAACTGAAATAAACACACTTTTTGTGGCGGTTTGTTTGATACAACTGAAATAAGTGTGGTTTTTGGCTTCGTTTGTTTGTTGCAACAAAAAGTTTTTTTTTTGTATTGTTTGATTTTTACTAGTGAAATAAGCACTTTCTCTAATCTATTATTTGATATGGATTAGGTTAACTGTACTTAATATGCAGGTATGATAGGTTTGACGCAACTGAAATCAAAATATAGATGTTGGTATATATTTTTTATTCTGTTGCACGATACCTAAAACCCTTATGAGCACCTTTTTTTTTATTCAACTGAGATTTTTTGTGATCTATTTGATATCTGCAACTATAAGCACTCTTTTCGCAGAGGTATGTTTGAACAATTGAATTAAGTTTTTTTTTGTATTCTGTGATACTACTGTAACATGTACTCATTATGTGTTCGTTCGTTTGCGAAATAAGTAAATTTCTGTAATAATTTTTATGATGCAATTAAAAGAATTGTGTTTTTTTGTAAATGTTTGAAAGAACTTTGCTGAAGTTAAAGCACTTTATTTAGTCCGTTATTATCTATTTTTTTCATTAGCTCAAGCTCGAGAGGCAAAAAAAATCCTCAGAGCCTACCACATCTTTGTAAACGTGGCACACAGGGTCTTTTTAAGGAAGGTGATTAAGTTTTAGGGAAAAGGGTATGAGGATTTGGTAGGAATTCGGGGGTCAGTGATGAGTGTTCAAGAGTATTAATCCATCCCTCCCACTGTGGTGCGAGGCAATGTGATAGGTCGAAAGAGAGCGGCTGGAAAGGTCCAGGTTAGGTCTCCTTCAGCCAGTCGCAACCGCATCCACCGCCAAGACCTAGACAAACCACACTCAATGAATCCGGGCAACCAAGTTACAATACGCAATGAACTACTTGGGGTGATGTATGGCAGGGATGTTGGTTATCCAATAAATGGTTCCCGGGGCGGTGGTAGCCATACCCGCCTCCAAAAATGATTTATATAATATTTGATATAAATTAGAGTAATTATTTCAACCATCGTTTTAATACTGTTTGGCGGTAATGAATATTAATAATTCTTTCCACTCAGAAGTTCTATAAATAATTTTTGTCTCACTTAACTGAAAAAAGGTTGGACCTAAACATTTTCGAAACAGGTTTAAACGAGGTTTTCTCAATAAAGGCAGTGCTTTCAAAAGTACATAGCTTTATTATTAAAGAGAACCGCGCAGTGTCTGAGATTGTTGGTTGAACTTTCAGGCGATAATACTAAATATAATCTACACTTCTGAAAGTCAAAGGTTGAACGGTTCATCCCTTTCAGGTGGGAATAAAGAGGAAGACATGCAACCTGTGTTGGGAAATTCTCATTTTCATCTTCATCTGATCTCTTAGTGTATTTAAAAATAGTCCTCACTCTTGGAATGCCATCCTCCGCGATATAGTACCCCTAAGTATTATAGGGGTGAAATGCCAATCGCCTGCCGTATGCCTGTTGACACTATTTTCGTTTTTTGCAAAATAATGTTTTTGTAAATTATACTCGTACCATCTTACCAGATAATGTGTTTATATGTTTAAGAAAAGATTGGCTCGCCAACAGAATACATCACATAAGTATTACAGTAATGAAATACATTTTCAACGGGGCTTAGCGATGATTCAAATTATAGGTGAGCACACCATTCATTTAAGATTGGTGTAGAAACATAATTTATAAAAAAATTTGAAGTGAAAACTTCTTTAGCATCGTTGTGATTTAAAACTCGATGAAACGGAAACGAGCGACACTAAAAAGCGACAAACATATACATCTACAGGATCTAGCCTGCGAGAGAATGAGTATTTAATTAAAAATAAAATATGTATTTAATTCACGGGTACTCGGTTCGAATATAATACGATAATTCTACCGTCCTACACAAGTCTTCTTTAGTGTAGTGATATAAAGTGCCTGATAAACCTCTGCAGACATTCAGCGGACCAAGGATCGAAACAAAATCCAAAAGATATATATATATATTTTTTTTGTGAAATCAATATCCAATCTTCAAACCCAACAAAATTAACAGGCAAAATGAAGCGACATCTAGCGATTCCGAAGAAGAAAACACAAACACAACAAACGAAAATGAAATGGTGCACTGGAATTCGACGACAAAAATGTGGTAAAAAATCTTGATCAGAATGATAAAAAAAAGTGCATCGTAGTCTCTCCACTCTTATCTACTTTAGTTTTCTGAAGGTTTCACTTCTACCATGTGTGAATTGCACACTCTGATTTTTTTTAGTTTTTGATGATCTTCAAATCAAAAACAAATGATCTTCAAATCAAAAACAAATGATCTTCAAATCAAAAACAGAACCACCTCGTATTTTTGTATAATTTGTACAATTTCGGACGGATTAGTTGGTTAAATTAGCTACATTCTTTCCAACATTTGCGTGGAAAACGTTAAATGAATTGGCTCCTTTTTTAGTTTCCTCAATACTGAATATTATATTATTGTTTTGAATTGTGTTCTTTATGAGGTTTTATTTTCTGTTTATTTTACAAGATTTCATTTATTATAATCCAAAATACCTCACTGTCGTTTTCAGAGTCAACAAGTTTGTATTTATATTATTTATCGTAAGTGTTATTTTTTTTATGGGAGAAGCTAATTAATTTTTGTATTCTCTAAATCGATTATTTAATTTCGTGTCTAGTTTTTTTAGTTTCTTTAAACCGTTCTGTTTCCAAATATTTAGATTTTCAGATTTTGAGATTCAATTTTTTATAAAGCATTTTAGTTAAAGGAAAATATTTAAAGAGGACTAGAAAAATTTGGATAAGTATTTAAATAAATTGGGCATTATTGATGAATGTCAGTACCTATGGCTTCCAAAAAAAAGCTGTGATAAACTGCTCGAAAAATTTTCTTATTATATAAATTCACAACTCAACTCTAAAAAACATATACTGGTATTATTTATTGATTTCTCTAAAGCTTTAGATACACTCAGCCACATACAATTAATCAAGGTACTTGAAATCATAGGAATTCGTGGTAAACTCCTATCATTTTTCAAAAACTATTTAACAAATAGAAAAATGTATGTAAAGATTTTGAATGAAATGAGTAATTTTAGATTTATCAAATCAGGAGTACCGCAAGGGTCAATTTTAGGCCCTAAATTATACATTACATATGTTATTGCCTTGTCTAAACTTTTTAAAATAGCCCGTAGATTCATTTTTGCAGATGATACTGCACGAGTTGTATCAAATGAAAATCTATAGAAAATACTTATTGTAATTCTTCAATAGCTATTAGCTATTGTAGGACTAATTATTAATATCAAAAAAACTAAATGTATATATATATATAAGATCACCGAGCTTGAAAATGTGGAATTTACCTAAAGTAACTGCACATAATTTTGAATGTAGGTATACATAGAAAAATTGATAATATTTGCCACTGTGAAAAAATTGATTTTACAAATGAACATACTTACCTTGGCATAATCGTAGACAATAACTATAAATGGGATAAACAAGTAATCAAAATTTGTAACCAGCTACGATGTTTGGCGAGTAATTTTTATAAATTAAAATTTGTGTTACCTCGATGCACTCTCAAACGTATATATCATTCTATGGACAAATCCATGCTTAGATATGGAATTTGAACTTGGGGACACTCGAGCATAATTAATATTAAATACATTCAAAATTTACAAATTGCTATAATTAAAAAAAATTGTTAAACCTAGCATTTACAAACAAAGAAATAACTTAAAATTACTGTATGGGTCTGAGGGCCTACTTCCAATTAAACGGCTTCACTAGTACATTATAATTATGGATAACTCGGGAGAAAGCGCGTATAAAAAGTTATTGGTGCATAGCCACACAACAAGATTTACCAAAAACAAAGGCCTAAAAATACCATGAATATCAAATAAGTACGGTAGCAGAACGCTCGAATATATGATACATTGATTTATAACAAATTGAATCAAAACATTAATTTAAAAAATAATGAGGAACCATTCCCTAAACTGACAAAAAGGTAGTTAATAAATGAACAACACATTTATCTATCCTAAATATTATATTAGGTATTAATATTGTAACTTAAGCTAATGTCATTAAGCTAATGTCATTAAGCTAATGTCATTAATCATTAATATAGATTAAGAACAATATTGGTCCAAGTACACTACCTTGAGGAACCCCAAAAGAGATTTGTTTGCTTGCGCTTAAATTATCATGTATCTTTACTTGTTGTGTTCTATCGCTAAGATAGGATTTGAACCAACTGAATGCTGTACGTTGAATGCCAAGAGAAGATAATTTTTTGAGGAGTAATCCATGGGAAACCGTGTCAAATGCCTTTGATAGATCTAAGAACACAGCTAAGGCTTTGTTTCCATAATCCAGGGCACTAGTGACTTTCGACAATACCTTCAACACTGCATCACTCGTTCCTTTATTTTATCTGAAACCAAACTGATTGCTAGAGAGTAATTTATTTGTTTCTAAGAATGATAGCCAATCTCTCTATTACTTTTGAATGCGTGTTAAGTAAGGATGTAATAATATGTAATAATATTAAATGGTTGAACCTACAGACAACCTGATCTGTCACAGTTTTGTGGGACTACCCATATCTTATATTGTATTACATGTTATTATATTGAATTTAATAAATAATAATAAAAAGCCAGCTATGGCATAATAACGTATTGCATGAGGTTCTAACTTCATTTCCCTAATGTCATTCCAAGCCAGAGCCACGTTCTAATTAAATAATTTCTTTTAAAATATGTTAAACTAAAACACTTTCCACAAGATTGAACCTCAAAATTTGAAATTTTTAAATAGATTATGAAAATTCGTCTGAACATCTCTGAACATGGTAAGGCAAAGTTAGAACCATATCCAACTAAATAAACTAACTATGCTGCTGCACCTCGTTAAAACAATCAACTGTCAGATACAAACAAAATGATAATTGCAAATGTTAGAACCTTGTAAAATAAATTAAAGCTTTACAAACTTTATGTTAGATTTTTGTCGAACAAGTATCTTCTTCTTCCTTGCGCTGTCCCAACTCATTGCCTAGGTAGGCTGTTGGGGTCGGCTCTTCTCGTTCTCAGGTTGTAATATCTTCTGTTCTGGGTATCGCCTTCATCCGGGCCGTTTCTCTGAAGAATTTTGGAACATTGAGTCATCCAGGAGTTCTTCGGTCTTCCTCTGGATGACTGTCGGTGAAGCTCCATAGACATTGCCTGCCTCACTGTGTGGTCTGATGGTCTCCGTCTTATGTGTCCATACCATCTCAACTGTCGTTCTTCCAGCTTACTATTTATGTCTGTGACACCCAGGCTACCACGAATGCGTGAACTTTTGATCTTATCTTTTAGTGATACTCCTGCCGACCATCTAAGCATTCGCATTTCTGCTGTTTCAAGTTGCCTAGTGTAGAAGTTGTACATAGTCCAGCATTCGGAGCCATACATTATTGCGGGTCTACAAGTATCTACGGAAATAAAACGCTGATGGCTCTAAAACATATTTTTATTAAAGAAATGAGCAAAAGAAATAATATTACATTCAAAGGTCATTTTTGAAAAAAAAAAAACTGTGCAGTCACACGTGGTAGAAGTGAAACCTTCAGAAACGTAAAGTAGACAAGAGTGGGGAGGTAACGAAGCACAGCACAAAGAGGAGACCGATTTTTCTATTTCATTCTCTCGCAGGCGAAATCCCACAGTTGTATTTGTATGACTCTTTTTCATTTCATCGAGTTTCAAATCACAACGGTGCTAAAGAAGTTTTCACTTAAAAAAAAATGGTTTGTGGGTTTCCATTTCTTATAATTATTATTTAAATTTATAAATAAATGCAAAACAAGTTTTGCATTTCTAATATATTTCATTTATAAAAACTATGAAAAGATAACTATGAAAGGAATAAAAATCAGAGTGTGTAATTCACACGCGGTAGAAGTGAAACCTTCAGAAAACGAAAGTAGAACAGAGTGGGGAGGCTACGAAGCACCTCACAAATAATAATGACGTAATATTTGTACAGCGCAGTTTTGCGCTTAACTATAATAAACTTAAAAGTAATCCTACAGTGTTCCTTACGAGTTCTTACAAAATATTGATTAAATAATATGAAACAAAGAATATACAAAACTGCCAAGAGAAAAGTGAGCTCATAATCTAAACGGCCAATACGGTAAGGTTTTCTATCTAATTCTCTCGCAGGTTTAATCCTACAGACGTGTTATTTTAAAATTTTTGTTTAGTAAATTTATATATATATACGTATTTTTTTAACATTTTTTTATGAAACATGTTAGGTACTGAGGGGGACTATATTTTTGATAATTTCTTAAAGACTTCCATGGTCGTGGTTTGGGTATTAAGTATATTAGTAAGTTCATTTTCCGATAGTTCATTTAGCCAACATTTAATGTCCTTAATGTAACTATTTTTTTTCTTTAATTTTTTTGATGCTAAGTGGGAGTTTGTTATGTAACTTTACAGCTAAAAATTCAGAGCTTCTTCGTCCTAACGTAGAGTTACATTTTGGATATTTAGTATGTCTGTTTGTTTGGCTCTAGTTATATGAGTTTGTGAGGTGTCTGCCACTGAATCATTTTTAAGGTAATGTACGAAAATGTTTTTGGCATAGATTTTCTGCATACTTGGAATACCAAACTGTTTAAAAATTTCTGTTGTTGACGTCCTTATGGGGACCTTTAGTATGGTCTTTATGATGCAATTCTGAATTACTTTCAGTCGTTTTACATGTTTTGATGCTGCTGAACCCCATCTATTACTCCATATTCTAATTGAGAGTGGCATAAAGTATAATATACTCTCTTTAAATCTCTAGTTTACAAAATGTTTCATAATTTTTTGAAGAAGTTGTTCAGTTTTGTTAGCTTTTTGAGGTTCGATCAATGTGTGAATTCCACTGCTGGCCATATCCCAAGATAAGTAATACTTTTGGTTTGGGTTATATGCGTAAAGATATGCGTTACATGGTTTGAGTTATATGAATTTGTCTCTTTTTAGTGAAGTTTCCATTTCATCGTGTTTCAAATCACAACGGTGCTGAAGAAATTTCACTTCAAAAAGGTGTGGTGATGATAATATGCATCATCAAGAAAAAGGTTTTGTTTACACGAAAGAATTTATGAAAACAATCTGTTCTGAAGACTGAGTTTAAAATAAAAATCCATATGAATGAACTAGCTGTTCATTACCGAGGTATTTTGAGAGCGGTGTAAGTTTCAGTAGCCGAAGTAAGCGAAGGAATTATTTAAAGTTTCGGCTGCATATTTCAGACAGGGTTTATTACACCAGGAGTTATCAAAGCATAGCTCGAAAGTTTATTTTAAAACTTTCCACCGCTCTGCAACAAAAGCGCACTTGCAACTTGTTCAATTTATTTATGAATGGGTAGAGACAACACCACGATTATTGCTGAATTCATTCGAAAAACAACAAAGACAAACAGTATTATTTAAGTTGAATAACTCTCATACGGATTATCGTAATTAATTTTTGGATTACTATGCCTACAATATTTCGGACAGCCAGTGTCCGTCATCGTAGCAGATGTGTAGATTTTGGAGAGAATGTGTTTTTTTTTTCTTTGGTTATACACAGGAGGTCCTGAAAAAATATTCCCTCGGGGAATTCTAGGAAGGAAACAGGTATGAGGAATGGGTAGGAATCTGATGGCCAATGTGTCCAGGAGTGACGGACGTATGAATCCATCCCTCACACTGCAGTGCAAGGCGATGTTCCAAAAGAGATCTGCTTGGGAGGTTACAAGGTCTCCCTCAAACAATCTTTCCCGATCCGGCCTGACCGGATAAACCTCACTCTATGAACCAGGGCACCTCTGCTAACGTAGCGAACCACTTGTGGAGACCTATGGCAGAGGTGTTGGTTACCCAATAAATGGTTTCCAGGACATCGTTACCCATATTTGCCTCCCAATTTAAAAAAAATCGTGTTTGTTTATATATCTGGAAGTTGTATCATGCTGCGACGGTAACCCTCTTAGGGCAGATATTTCAGAATAGTCGTTAAAATAGTAGTTAAAGTAATTAAATTAAAATGTGTTTTTGGTTGTTTTTGTGGTTTTCAATTGCCTCGGTAATTAGGCGTGTTTCATGCGTTTTGGGTCTTCCCAGGACTTCAGCAACACATTCAAAGTAATGGCCGGTTTCAATTAAGTAATCGGCAATTGCCGATTTGTAAGAATGGCCAAGTTTACATGCTTGAAAGTGTTCTGAGATCGTTTTGACGATGGTCCGTTACATTTCGTCTATATATTATATACCTCGTCACATCCGAGTAGCTGAGTTTATAAACTCCATCTGTCTAAAGAGGAAACTTGATTTTCCCAGGCCTCAGAAGGTCTTGGATTTCAGTTCTTGTTCCGAAGAGTTTTGATGCTTTCTTTTCTCAGTATCCCGGCAATTCTTTCAGTAACTTTTTGAACATTATGTTCAAGTCAAAAGACTGCGTTTTCTTACCTTAGGTAAAAAAAGCGATGCCTTTTAACTCTTCTTCAATTCTATCTTCGCTTGGGGTGGATTTGTTATACATGATCTGCTTGCGTGGTAAGCGTTTTGCTGATGCACCAGTTATTTGCATATAGGTACTTGTCGCTCGAGTCACTAACGAATTGATTAGATCTCTTTACACGTCTGTTGTAAGGATGTATATTTTGTAAGGCTGTCCAAAATGTTGGCCCAAAAAGGAGGAAATGCGACACGGCAAGACACTCAAAAAATAAATCACGATTAGACTTTTGGCCTTGCATACCTTAAATGCGATCGTGCGGTTTGTTTGTAGTGGTAATTAGAGAATGAAACGTAGAGAATAAAAAAAATTCCCGGACACCACCTAACTGCGAATGAGCGTAGATAACTAACTATATGTTCACAACCTTTGTAATATCCTAGATAACAAAGAAGATATAACAGTACATTATTATGAAATCTAGGTAACAGCAAAACCGGTAACAATTTTTCGGTAAAATGGTTCTAGATAATTTTTGATGATCATATAAATACCTCACAAGAGTTCCAGCTGCTTCTGTCTGGAACCAGTGAGACTATGACATCCTTAATTTAGGTATTTTGTAAGGCTGAAGGTAGGGAGGAGGGGAAGGATATGGGGAAGAGGCAGGTGGAGGAGTATCTGGCTGACAATTATTATAAGTAATAATTATTAGCCTGAAACACTCATCTGCATTGAAAAAATCTCCCGAGAAAAGATACATGCCGCCGACGGGACTCGAACCCGCGTCCTTCTGATTTCCGGTCAACTGCTCTTTCCACTGAGCTACGTCGGTTTATCTCGTACCCACCAAATAATTCAATACATACGAGTGTTTCATTCAACAATTACGGCTTATTACATATTTCCACCTGCAAACAACCAACTTTATTTTACATGGGAAAGGCATTGTAAGTGCTAAACCTCCCACTAGGTGGCGTCATTTTTTGGTGAAATACTTTAACTCGTCAATTATTAATTATTATATTATCGAAGGAAGCAAATACTTTGTGGTGTAACATTATATATTAAATTAAAAAAACACACTTTGTAAAGCACCACTTTTTATTAGAATTGATATTTAACAGCCAACCAGGTTTCGCTCATCTCGAGCTTCATCAGGGCTTATTATAACAACTAAAGATAATTATCCACAGACATTAATTAACACTAAAGATATTGACGATAAATTTAGCCACTCTGGCTTATATAAACTAAATTGTAATGATTGTTCTGCATTTTATATCGGAAAAACGGCCCGGAACATAAACATAAGAATTAAAGAACATTTAAGATGTTTAAATAGTAACGCTTTTTCAGAATTCGCAAACCATCTAATAGAAACTAACCACTCATTCGATAAAACCTCCGGGACTAAAATATTACATAAAAATGGAATTGGAATTCGGTTAAACAATCTAGAAGCTCTCTAAATCAAAAAAGCCGTCAATAATAAATCAAACATTATTAATAACCAAATCAATTTATCTGATAGTCCCATTTTTAATTTATTCCGTTAACATCTTCTTAAACGATTCCCTCCCTCTCCCTCCCCCCTTTACTTACCCATCGTGTAATTATTTTTGTCTCCCTCTTTTCTATTTGTATCGCTTTCTGGCACCAATAGGGTGTTGCCTATTCTGTTGCTATCTCTTTCACTCATTCTCTTAATTTCTTTTATATATGTATGTCTGTGGATAATTATGTTTAGTTGTTATAATAAGCCCCGATGAAGCTCGAGATGAGCGAAACCTGGTTGGCTGTTAAATATCAATTCTAATAAAAAGTGGTGCTTTACAAAGTGTGTTTTTTTAATTTAATATATTAATTATTATTTTTAATTAATAAACTAATCTTTAAGACAAGATTCTTATGCATAGCAAAAAATTGAATTTCTTAATTAAAAAGATTCATGCGATCTGCAAAAAGATGTCCATCTTATAAATTACTTTCCATTATTTTCTCTGACTCAATCTTGACGCTCCCCAGACCGAAACGCATCTTATTATTACTTTACATCTTTCACGAGGCACGGGTGACATCACCACGTGACACATACAACCCTCAAGTGACGTCACTGTGCGTCAGACTGATAATAACGTTAATTCTACCCACTCCTTTGAATTGCCACTGCGCGTCATCTTTAATTTTCTCAAAATAAGATGATGGTGTGAGAAATATTAAATGTTGGAAAACACTTGGAATGGGTATTTGATGGGATATTTTTAGAAGTATTTTCGAAGGCAGTGAGTGGGTTGATAAAAACTGTTGTTTGAAAGCGATATTATTTTTTAAATTTATTTTAAACTCTATGAGTAAAACCTCAAATTGTAATATTTAATAAATGAAGACAATATTAGCGAAACTGAATCGAAAATCTGTAGACAGAAGAATCAGAAAAAGATATTGGCACCTCTGGGACACGAACTCAGAACCTTCTGCTAACATGGAAAATGCTCTAACAACTGAGCTAAGGTGTCATACTTCGACTAAGAACTACCAACATTATCTTCATTTTCTTAACGCACATATTATTGGCTGCTTTCTTTATATATGATTGCAAGATTCAAACCAGAACTAAGTGTTATCTAGATAGTGTCTGAATAAATTTTTATCCATTTTATTTTTAATATGCGATATTTATTGACTTTTCTACAAGTCTAGGACGAATATTAATTTTTATTTTAAACTTTATGAGTCAAACCTTAAATTGTAATATTTAAT
Source organism: Limnephilus rhombicus (assembly GCA_929108145.2). Lineage (NCBI taxonomy): Eukaryota > Metazoa > Arthropoda > Insecta > Trichoptera > Limnephilidae > Limnephilus > Limnephilus rhombicus. Next base: position 9,680,785 of record OV815284.1, on the reverse strand, counting down.
TAAATGAAAACAATTTTAACGAAACTCAATGTCCCAAGAAATGTTTCAGATGTGAATCTTTTTCTGATTTTTTTGTCTCTTGATTTTCGCTAATATTGTCTTCAGTTAATAAGATATTATTTTTGTTTTCGTTTTAAAACACAGTTATTTTATGCATTATTAATTTAACAGGTATGTATACAAAATGCACTTGTTTAATGTTAATTATAATGCATCACAAAGTAAGTTATTTTAGTTAGGAAGGATTAAACTATGTTCTAAAGGAATTCATTGCGTAGGAGAGATACAACACAAAAGCGGATGATTCGTGTTATTGCCGAATTTTTGAGTATTATAAGGAGTCTGAATATGTATTTTTTTTAATATGCAATTCACTCTGAAAAGAGTAAAAGAGTACGAATTTTAGACGTTCGGCATATACCGTACTTATATTCTTTCCCATCTTCCTCTTCCAATCTCTTTCTATCCCTACTATTTTCATCCTCACAACATACTCTAATTAGGGATGACATAGTCTACTGGCTTCTGACGGTAGGGAATTCTTGGAACTCTTGCGTTGTATTTATTTCTTTCTAAGTAATCCCTGATGAACTAAATTACTTACGAAATAAATTGTTATTTTTTACACAATATAAGCGGTTATAACTAAGTATTTATTTTATTAATTTAGAAATAATAAAATATTTAATACGTAAAATTTTCTAAATTTTAAGAAACCGTCGACACAAAAAAGAGCTAATGACCTTGAAAAGTCTTAACAGATTTTCATGGATTGTAGCCAAGAACCATCCCGGTCACGTCGGATTTCAAACAAACAAAATCACAATCGGTCCATTCGTTTAGGAGCTACGATGCCACAGACAGACACACAGAAAGTCAAACTTATAACACCGCTCCCTGCGTCGGGTGTTAAAAATACTCGTAAATGGAACAAAAGACCAACCAATTTTCTAGTTTCAATTTTTTAGTTAATTTGCTAATTCGGCTTACTAGACCATTTTCAAACTGTGGTTAGGCCACTTTGAGACGACTTATCTAAATGATTCTACTTAGATACTCCCGCCCAATTTCAAGAACTAAAATGCTTATAAAACTAAATAATAACGTTAATAATTTAGTTAAAAAAATACTAATAATAAACGGATTTTTACGTGTTACACCCAAAAACAATTAATAAGTTTTTAAATTATTATTTTCAATTGTTAAATTAACGTTTACGACAAGATTTTTATGCATAGCACAAAGGGTAACATTCAACAATCAGAAGGGCACGGGTTCAAGTCCCGTTGGCATCATGTATCTTTTCTCGGAAGATTTTCAATGTGGATGAGTGTTTCAGACTGATAATTATTGCTTATAATAATTGTTAAGTTTTTAAATGATTTTCGACGAGCCTGAACGATTATCATCCAGAAGTATTTGCCATAATCACAAACACTTTAAAGATGCAAGATGACTTTTGATTCTCCAATGAAATACCGACAATTATTAAAAAAAATACACAACTAAACATTAAACACACAATTTTTCTACTGAATTCTGCAAATTTAAACAGATAAACATCTCATTACGTTTCTCATATCATTTGTTATTTGTATTTATTCGTATAATGAGATCACGGTAAACATTGGCACAATCAAAAATCAACTAAAATTGTCTCTGTTAAAAAAACAGAACGATGATGTTAGGTAAATATTATTATTTCTTTTGATAATTTACTGAAGCAAAATTATGAGAAACGAGCAGAAAGAACACATACAAGTCTTGTAGGGATGAACCAATATTATTTTTAATATTTTTGTAGTAAGTTAAATTTTTTTTATTAATATTAGCTCCAAATAGGAGGCCATGAGGAAAAAATCCCTTAGGGCCTAAGTCATCTTTGGGAATACTCTGTGGAGATTTTTTTAACGAAATGAGGAGGAAGTTCTTGGAAAGAAAAATTTATAAGGGATACCCCTTATAAATTTTTCCTTTTTTTCTTTGTATGTAGGAATCTGGGGGTCAATGAGTCCTGGATTGACGGTCGAAGAATGAATCAATTCAAAGGTTTCCCTCAACTAGTTTATCCTCAACTAGGTGGGCACGCCGAATAGACCAAGACAAACCTCACTCCATGAATCTGAGCACACGTGCTAAGCTCACCAAACCCCACTTACTTACTTAGGGGACCTTTGACAGAGGTGTTGGTTATCCGATAAATGGACATCGGGATGGCGTGCACGACGCGACGGTACTCATACTCAAACATTATAATAGGCCACTTGCATCAAATTTTTTCCGGTTAAGACAAATATTCTAAGACATTCTGTATTTTTTTAATCGTATTTTTGACACTCTGGGGATTTTCGAAAATTTCATTCCGAAACATCAGACCATTTTTTATAAACCGGAAAGATGGGACATAATTTTATAGGTGCGAAAAAAATATTATTACATAGCCGAAAATCATTTTAAAAAAAAGAACGTTTTCCACACGAATGGCACAGGAGAATAACGAGGCATACCAAAAATATTACATCTCATAAATATTTTTTTCGTTGATCCATCTTATTGATCATAAATCTTTATAATGTTCAACGTATATATTACTAAATCCAATGTAATATACTTGTACTTGTAAATTATAATAATAATAAGAATTGTTAAAATCAGCACCATAACCATTATATCTCTAAAACACGTACCGATTTCTAAAATGTTCGGGGTTCTCTTCACAACATCTGTCAAAAATTTGAACCAAGTGATAAGTTCGCAGAGAACAAACAATACATCTAGTGAACGTTAAATGTCAAATTCTTTTTTTTTTTTTTTTTTTTTTTTTTAATGGCTCTTCACCCCAATAGAGTGTTCTGGCCAGTGTCAAGTGAATGCTTTTGTGAGTGTAATTTTGTGAGTGTAATTTTTGGTTAATATTAACTAATTTAGTTTTAATAACAAGAACCTATCTACATTATATAATAATACTATACAAATAATAATAATAATAATAATACGCAAAATTATTACAATAAGAGAAGATTTTAATTAAACATAACAAGGAAATTAAAAGATATGCTGACACAACTTATTGTGTGTAAAAAATAAAATAAATAAATAGATACATGAAACTTAACTTACAGTTACAAATTGATGCTGTTAATATTCAGGAAATTAGCCAAGACTTTATACACGCGTTTGTTCACAGAAGATAACAGGCATGCAATGTTGTAGGGAGGCAATATACCCGAACTGATTAGGTGAGGGAAGAAATTTTTGTATGAATTATTTAAAGGACAACTGAAAAAAATATGATTGAGATCCTCTTCACCAAGACGACATTCACACATCGCAGAATTCTTAATATGAATTTTTGTCAGGTGAACATTGTGGCAGCAATGCCCTATCCGCATGCGGCAAATGGATGATGTCGAGAATTTGTTAAAAGAAAGTCTTGAAAACCACGGTTTTGAAGGAATCGTTGGCTGAATTGTGAAAAAGCTATATCCTTTTGATTGACTAGATTCTTCCCAATGATTCTGCCATGTGGAAATCATGTTTTCCTTCAATTTTATGAAAATGTCATCGGTGTTTAAAAATTTATATAAAATATCCCCCGAAATAATGGCATCTTTCGCCAATGAATCGGCCTTTTCATTTCCAGGGATACCGCAGTGACTAGGTATCCAAGCCAAGATGATTTCTTTGCCAGAGTCGGTTAATTTATGAATTAAAGTGCGAATTCCAACACAGAAATCGTCTTCTGGGTAATGGAAAGGGGAAGAGTTTAATTTTTGAAGTGCACTCAGGGAATCGGAGAGAATTAAGAATTTTCCAATGTTAACATCGTCAATGTATTTGAGGGATTCAAAAATGGCTATACATTCAGCAGTGAAAACGGAAGCCTCTTTTGGAAGTTTAATTTTTCTATCGACTTGATCTGATGGGCAGTGGAATGCCGCTCCCACATGGTTTGATAAGGGAGACTTGGAACCATCTGTGTAAATAATTTTCCAGTTGGAATATTTCGAATTTAAAATTTGGATAAGTTTTGTTGGAGCTTCGTGATTGTTAATTATGCCGAGAGAAAAAAGAATATTTGGTTTACACAAATAAATACGAAAGGAGTTGGCATACGAAGGAAGTCTGTCTGATGGATTTAAGAGGGGTTTATACGAACAGTACGTATGGAGGCTTTTAACAAGAAGAGGTATTGATTTGTTCCTCCAATATGGAAGTGATTTCACTTGAGCAGTGAGTGCAGTAATTTTGTCTTTCAGTGGGTGATTAGAGAGTCTTAAGCATTTAAATAAAAACTTGTCAGCTAAGAACTGTCTTCTGAAATGAAGAGGAGCCTCCACAGCCTCCACTTGTAAAGCGTTAATTGGGGAAGAACGCATTGCTCCGATAATCAATCTTAAACATTGAAATTGAATACGGTCCAACCTTGCGAGGTTCTTTTTAGAAGTGGGTTCAATGAGGAATGACGCGTAATCCAAATGACTCCTAACATATGCGTTATAAAAAAGTTTTTGGGTGAATGGATGACTTCCCCACCAGACCCGTGAAACGGCACGTAAAGTGTTGAGGCCAGCTTGACATTTGTTAATGATTAAATTAACATACGGGTTCCATGTTAACTTAGAGTCTAAAATTACCCCAAGGAATCTTATTTGTACCTGCATAGGGAGAATTGAATTATTTATTTGGACTGTTACATGCGGAATAACACGTTTTCTGGAAAAGACAATAACATTGCTTTTGGACGGAGAAATTTCTAAGCCGTGATTTTTTAACCAGGTGTCAAGGTTTTTCATGCAAATGTTAATCACATCCTCCAGAATAGAAATAATTCGTCCTGAAATATATATAAAAAAGATCATCCGCATACTGGAGTATTTTACAAGATGGATGCATACTCCGATGCAGGTCAAAGGTATAAATATTAAAAAGGATAGGACTAAGGACGGAGCCCTGAGGCAAACCCTTGTTTACTATTCTTTCCAGTGGAGGAGAATCCAGCACCTGGATTTGAATTTTCCTGGTAAGAAGGAGGATAATTATAAAACTGGAAAGCTTACGAGGGATGCCAATTTTTAATAATTTATTAAATAAAACATCCAATAAAACATTGTCAAAAGCTCCGCACACATCAAGGCAAACACCGACAAGGAATGCATTATCGGCCAGGGCTAACTGGATATCAGAAGTCAGGATGGACACACTTTCGATCGTACTTTTTCTTTTTCGAAAGCCAAACTGAGAGCTGGGAAGAATTTTCTCATTTTCTGCATACCAGTCTAGACGTCTTTTAATCATATGTTCAGCTATTTTAACTAAGGAAGATGACAGAGCTATAGGTCTGTAAGAAAGTCCAGAGTTAGGGTCTTTCTGGGGTTTCAGAATGGGAACAATTATTTGAGTTTTCCAGGATGATGGAAATTTGCCGGAGTCAAAGATCAGATTTATAATTGAAAGAAAATAGTTTAGTGTGGTAACATCGCAGTTTTTAATAAAGCTATAAGGAATTCCATCTACACCAGCGGATGAGTCTGTGAGATCGTTTAAGACCTCCCTAAGTTCCGTTAAATTGAAGTGGGAGTCCATCCAACCCCGTGTTTTAAATGAGTATGTGAATTCTGTTTCATTAAAATTACTTGCAGTTTGAGGAGCTAGTTTATCGGCAAATTCCTTCACCCACTCTGAAGTGAGTGGTCGAGTCACCGTTGGGACGTGAGAACCCTTAAACCTGCAAATTGAATTCCAAACAACTGAAAGAGGAACTTCGGGAGATAATGATGTGCAAAATTTTTTCCAGCCTTGACGTTTTTTGTTTTTTAGAAGACGTTTGGTCTTAGCTTCAATTTGTTTATACTGAAGGAAGTTCTCCATATTCATATTTGTTGAATAAATTTTCGCATATTTTTTCCTCATATCTACTGCGTCTGAGCATTCAATATCCCACCAAGGAGCTGGGGGAGGTTTCCCTTTGTTACGTGTCGTTTTAATGGGGATAAATTTTTCTGCGGCCGTAATGACTGCAGACACAAATAAATCGTAACATTCCGCAACATTTTCTGTAGTTGGAGAGGGCAGATTTTGCACAGAGAAATTTGTATGATTTGAATAGTCATTCCAGTTGGCTCTGGCAGTTAAGAACCTTGGTTTTCGACTACTGCACTTGACATTTTTGTTGGAATGATAAATATTTGAGGATTCAATGAGGATGGGGTAATGATCACTCCCATGAGGGTCATCCAAAACCTTCCATAACAGGGATGCGGCTATGTTGGAATTGCAAATAGTAAGATCAACCATGCTGGGTCGCTGACCAGGCACCTGAAGACGAGTAGGAGAACCATCATTGATAATACAAAAGTCTAGTTCATCTAGTAGATCAACAATATCTCTGCCCATTCTGTCACAATTGTGAGCTCCCCATAATCCGTGATGGGCATTGAAATCTCCCAGAACAAGAGAAGGGGTAGTGACCTTGGAAAACATAGCTTTTAGGATTGATTTAGAAGGTTTATTAGATGGTGATATATACAAAGAAATTATTGTAGTGTCAAAAACCTTTGCGGCCGTCACTTGAAAAGGACAACCAATTGGTTTTACGTCTACAGGGGAGAAGGGTAATGATTTTTTAATGAAAAGAGCGGAGCCGCCCTTTCCATCTTGACGGTCGTCTCGAAGACAGTGGTATCCTCTGACTCTGAAATCAGAATCCGGTTCCAGCCACGTCTCCGAGATGGCAGCCACTGCAATTGAGTTTGAGTGTAATATGTTCAAAAATTCTTCAGTCTTATTTCTAAGACTATGACAATTCCACTGAAGAATCCTCATCAGAGGAGCCATTTCTAGTTGAGTTGATAATATTAGTAATTTGTTTAGCAACGTGGGACGGTATTTGAATGTTGTTTTTATTTAAAGTTTGTAAAATATGTAAAAATGAGGTGATTAGTGTAGAGTTAAGGTCTATATTATAATTTTGTTCTTTAGTAGATGACTTTAGGTAAGAATTGAAATTTGAACTGGAAGGAATTTGTCCATTAGGGAACCACAGAAGGGATTCGTGATTAGCATTATTTTTTTTTGTTAGAACTCTAGGTTTCACGACCCTTTCAACAGTTTTTCTAAATGAAGAAGAAGAAGGTTGAGAAGGGGTGGATTTTTTAGAATTTTTGGAAGTTACTTCAGAATAAGATGGAATGGATTTGTTAAACATTCTTGATGCTTCCGCATAAGAGATGCTCTTCTCGGCCATTGTGTGTTTAATATTGCGCTGCCTTGACAGTTCAGGGCAAGTTTTGCTGATGGACATGTGGGTACCGGAGCAGTTTAAACATTTATAATTTTCCTCTGTTTTATCACAGGAATCGCCACTATGGGACGAACTGCACTTGAAGCAACGGGGTTCTGATCTGCAGAGGTTCTTCGTGTGTCCAAATCTGCAGCACTTGTAGCATTGCACAGTTGGGAACACATAGAGCTCTACTGGTAGAGAGACGTTAAACATAGTAACATTTTGTGGAAGGTCTTTGCTGTCAAATGTTAGGACAACGGATTGGGAGGGTCTCCATTCTACAGAGTTTCCCGTATTAAACCTGTAATTTAGACGACGCGCTTTTAAAACTTTTCCGAAACCTTGAGGAACAGTAATGTTTTCCAGGATGTCCTCTATCGACCAGTGCGGTGGGATCCCTTTTGTGACACCTAACTTTGTAACCTGATATGTAGGTATGAAAACATTGTACGAGTTTTTTTTGGCAACATCAGATTTTACAAAGCTATTGGCCTCAGCCGCTGTCTTGAATTCAACAGAAAGACGGTTACGCCCAACCGATTTTACTCCATTCCAGACAGGGTGGATTTTATTTTTAAACATAAAATGTCCAAAGTCCACATCGTATAAATTTGATTGTTTTTCATCCTTTGAAATTTTAGTCACGTGTGTAATGTAAGGTGGTCTATCAAGATTATTATACAGACGTGACATTTGTGAAGGAGTATTGTTTACCAGTGGGGCGGGTGTGATTGAAGGGCTTGCTGGACTTAGACTTGAAATCGAGGAAGAAGTGGACGGAATTACATCCTGTAAAACAGAATTATTTGGAAGGGAGTCGATTTGCGTGGAGGGTGTTTTTCGATGTATTTGTTCAAAATCTGTTGCATTTCTATTATCTGCTGGTTTAGCAATTTTTCTTTTTTTTGACGTAATCGTTACGAAGTCCGAAGCCTCCGGAATATTAGCCGCGATTATTTTTTTTGTAACACCCGAGGATTCAGATAGCAAACCATCATCTGGGGGATCAGGTGGTTTTTCTTTATCCATTTTCGAATAAATCTACAGCACACAAATCAAAAAAAAAATCTTACCTTAACTGCTCCGAAGAACCAATTATATAACACAAATACTTACAGTGAAAACAAATATACAAGTAAAAACTATATTACACTAATTTACAATACTATTTTCAAACTATTATCTATATAAAATGATTAATTTTGTAAAGAGGAATGAAATGACACTGGCACAGTTAGACGGTAGCCTTTTCAAAAAATCAAATGTCAAATTCGAAAATTCGCCTGAAATCAAAGTGATGCCATATCAAAAAAATAAATCAGTGTGGAATTTTACAATGTTAATAGGAACATTTTCGGAGACGGGACATTTTCATGTAGTGACGTCACGAGCCCAAATAATGGATTTATTTTTTTAAAAATAAAAAAAACTGTTCATTTCTAAAAAAATTTCGTAATCTTAATAAAAAGATCTATCAACACGATTTTTTCCAAGTCGTTATGAAATTCATACAGTTGGCCTATTGTTTTTACTGACTGAATAAAACTTCAAATTTTAATATTTGATGACTGAAGACAATATTAACCACTCAAACGAAAGGTGCATTAAATAGCACACACATTGCAAGCGTTACATTACATTATCAAGCCGAATATAACTCCAAAATCTGGTCCCTTCATTTTAAAATTCATTCAGATTCAATCGAAAAAATTCAACTCAAATTCTCAAGACACATTAATTTTAACCTCGGTATTCCCATTGAAAACATAAATTATAATTATTTGATGAAAGAATTAAATTTATTAAGACTTTCAGATCAAAGAATTATATCAGACTTAATATTTTTATTCAAAATTGTAAATGGTAGAATAGACAGTCCTGATTTAACTAAGCTCATCAAATTTCATATTCCCACGAGAACCACTCGTTCTAAAATCCTTTTTAAATGCAACAATAATCGGACAGAGTATACGAAACACTCACTTTTACCGAGGTTGCATGAAGTTACTAATAGATATGCAGATGTGATAGATCTATTTAACTGCACGGAACATAGGTACAAGAAGGCTATGCTATCATATTTTTTTAATCACTATTAATTTTATTTGTATTATAGGTTTTTGCATGTAAATGTATCTCTGGTGTCACTTCCCAATGTAACGTCACAACTAACTGTTATACATATGTACACTGTTTTATCATTGCCAATATTTTGAATATGAATTTGTGACATGTAATTAGTGTTTATGGCATACTTATGCTTATGTATTAAATAAATAAATAAATAAATTATGGTTACTTGAATTGAAAAAGTTATGTAAAAAAAAAGCTTACGATATTTTCTTTCAGCATTTTTTACAACCCTATTTAAAGTATAAATGTACGGATTTCTGTAAGATCCCTGAGGAATTCTATTTTTAAACTCAGACGGTTAAAAAGTGCCTTCATCAAAGCGAGTTGTTTTAGGGTAGATTTAGCATCGTTAAAGTGGTTTTTTTGGTTTCGTCTGGAAACCATTTTAATAAATTAAGGGGGTTATTTAATAACCAATATTTATGATTTCTATTCTGCCATATAATGCATTTAGAAAAATTGAAATAAAATCGTCCAATTTTTTTACGAGTGAACATCCAATATATAAATAATTACCCTCAATGTGTTTTCAGACCCAAAGGTTATTTGGAATAAGAAATTATTTGTAGTTAAAATAAATTTGACACTCAAATTAGATGTTTGCTTGGGTTTCTTTTTTGACGGCCTCTGTGGTCGAGAGGTAAGGCTCTCGACTAACAATCTGGAGGTTGCGGGTTGAAATCCCAGTGTGCGCAATTAAATTTTATTTGATTAATTTCGTGTTATTTCACAATATATTCTTCTAAAAAAAATTGTAGGATATGTATTTGGAAAAAGAATATACTTAATACATAAAAGAATATTTATTTATTTTATTTATTTATTTATTTATTTATTATAGATACAAAATTACAAATTACAATTAGGAAGCTTTGCCTGTCCAACTAGGAAAGTTTCCCGTTCCAGGATAGGCAAATTGACATGTTTAGTTCATATTATACCTGAAATGTACATAAATTACATAACAAAAAACAAAACCAAAAAAAAATAAAAAACAGAAAAATTCATTTTTTTCTGAAGCTAAGGTGTGTAATAAAGAAAATGTATATAAAATATATAAATATAAGTACACATACATTTTTTGTGACAAAGTAGAAAAGGTAATCTGGTAGCATATATTATAATCGGATTTACCGAATTAACCTGGTAACATATGTATAATACATTCAGATTTACAAGATGGAAGAATTACAAGAACAAGATGAAGGAATTACAAAAGATTTACAACATAAAGAAATGAAATTATGTTAAGCTATGTGTTTAGGAGTTTGAACTTTTAATACATAGTACACTTATAGGAGAAACTATATTAAAATTTACAATAATAGATATAATAATGAACGTAATAATCTATATGATTTTATTTTTTTAGCGATGTAACTACTTACAATGATTTTTGTAACTACAAATTATTTTCACTGATTTAAAACATGTTTTAAGAATAGTATTATATTATTAGTACGACAGTATGAATATACACTCTCTTGAACTACTCCTGCTAAAATATAAAAACATTAAAAACATAAAAACAATAACTATAAATGTAGATGGAAATATAAACTATGAATAATAATAAAATAGTACCAAATTTAGTGCTACTTTGGTGAAATTGGTGCATTACTTCGTACGCCATACATGTTGTGTTATGTAGGTATTATTTATTTATCATAAATCATTACCATTGTAAGGTACCAATTTTCACACAGAGTTAGCGACGTGCATGTCAACGCTTTACAGCGGTGATATACCTACACCAACACGGAGCAGACAGGCTTCAGGGGCGCATAACCATCAATCCCATGTATAAAAAACATCAGAAAGGATGTCGAAACATTGAACTCAATGAAGTGTGGTAGGAATTTTGGTCTAGTGATCAGGAAAGTTGAGTGATTTTGTTTACCAGTTATACAGCATACGTTCACTTTCGACTCTCCCTAAGTTCAGAATCCAATCATTGACTAATTTACGCAGGACGCTTGCACTTTTCAATTTCCAAGAACCGGGTATAAGGTTGAACATTTTTGGACCTAGGTAAGAATATTGTCTTTGAGCAAGGGATGTCATAGTAGCAAGTGGAACTATTGGATTCCTCCCTGCATGTCGGGTGTTGTGATAATGTTCTACGGAGGGGAAGAGGTGACGATATTTGTGTGTGTATAATATAACTTTTCTTATAAATAGTTGCCTCACATCCAGAACTCCTATCTCTTTGAATAAATCATTGCTGGGGTATCTAAATGGTTTTTTAAGTATAACCCTTAGTAGTGATTTCTGTGCTTTGGCTAAGGGGTCCAGTATTGATTTGGTACATCCTCCCCATCCTAAAGATGCATATTCAAGTAATGAGTTGCACATGGCATAGTACATTAGTTTTAGATCTTTTGCGCATAGAATATTTCTAATAGCCATGAAAAGATGCGTGAGTTTTCTGACCTTTGTGGAGATTGAATCGATATGTTCATTCCATCTCAGATTCTTGTCTACGATAATTCCTAGATATTTTATGCTATCCACATATTCTAAGGTATTGCAATTGCAAGTGTTTGGGTCATTGCAATGGTGTATAATAATTTTTTGAGTTTCTTTTGGTTGTCCCGCTTGAGTTGCACTGAAGCGAATGAATTTAGTTTTGTCAGTGTTGAGAGTGAGAAGATTATTATCTAGCCATTGTTTTACCTTGTTGATACCAATTTCTGAATTATTATGAACTTCATTCCAATTTTTGCCTTCAAATAATAATACTGTGTCATCGGCAAAGGTGATAATATGGTTGGCAAATGAACTGTTACATAATTCATTTATGTAGATATTGAATAAAAGAGGTCCTAGAGTGCTTCCTTGAGGTACACCAAAGTTAATATCAGCCGGATCGCTTAGAGAATCGTTAATATTCACTCTTTGGCTCCTATTTTCTATATAACTACCAAACCACTTAAGAAGCTGACCCTGAATGCCGATGCGCTGTAGTTTTTTCAAGAGAATTTTGTGTGAGATAGTGTCGAACGCTTTGGCTAGATCCAAGAAGAGCGCAATGCATTTTCTTCCTCTATCGATATTGTTGGAGATGATTTTCGTCAGGTTTGTAATTGCATTTTCAGTGCTCAATCCTGGTCTGAAGCCATACTGTCTATTGGAAAGGATATTGTTTTTTTCAAGGTAATGACTGAGACGATTCTTTACAATTTTCTCAATAATTTTCGAAATAGAATTGAGCAAAGAAATTGGCCGGTAATTGTGTATCTGCGATTTATCTCCATTTTTGTGAAGCAGTATAACAATAGAGTGTTTTAAATGATTTGGAAATTTTCCGGAATCGAAGCTTAGGTTGGAAATATACGCGATTGGAGTCGCAATGAAGGATTTAATACTTTTTAGCAGAATTGATGAAACGTTATCAGGACCACAAGCATTCGATGACTTGAGTTCGTCAATTATATTTATGACTTCGTTTGAAGTTGTTTGGATATTGTCTAATTTATGACCGAAATTAGAGATTGTTAACTTAGCGAGATCGGATTCTGTTGTATTAAGTTTGTTGAGAATTTTTTTCGCAAGTGTGACTCCCACTGACGTGAAATAATTATTGGCAAAATTCGCAATGATTTTTGGGTCTGAGGTGTTCACGTTATCGATGTTCAGTGATTTAATTTCGGAAGATTTATTTATTTTTGTTTTAGTTATATTGCGAAATGCTTCCCATAAACGTTTTGGAGTACAGTTATTTTCATAAATGATTTTTTTATAATAATTTTCTTTGGCCGATTTTATTAGTTTTTTGCAAAAGTTCCTATATTTTTTGTAATGAGCTTGTACTATAATATTCTCAGGGTACTTATTCGCCTTTTCATGAAGTTGGTTCCTAATGTTAATCGATTTGATAAGGCCAGGGGTGATCCATGGCGTAAGTTTTATTTGTTTATGCGGTATAAGTTTGTTGTTTGTATGTTTAGAAATATATGAATGTAATTTAGTGATAAATTCATTCATCGATGAGTCGGCATCAGATTGGTCTAGAACATTTTGCCAGTTTTCTGAGCTCAAGTCCTCAATTAAATTATTATAATTTATTCTTGCAACATGTTTAATTTTAGCAGGATTAAGAGGTTTGTTTTTAAGGCAGAGTGCTGTTGTATAGTGATCTGAGATTGTAGAGTGAATGACAAATGAGTCAACATGGTTAATTTTTTTGACGTTGATGTGGTCAAGACAAGATTTACTCTTGCCCTGCTCACGAGTAGGGCTGATAATTGTCTGAATGAACCCATTTTCGGTTAGTAGACATAGGTAATCGTTGGATTGGCGGTGGTATTCAGTAATTGTATTGATGTTGAGGTCGCCTATAATTATTTGTCGTTCTATGTTTTTTGAGCTGTTGATAATTGATTGGAGTGAATTCAGAAAAGTATCAATATTTTGAAAAGAGGGTGATCTGTATATTGCAAAAATACATAGATTATTATTCAATACAATTTTCAGGCAGTTGGCTTGTGATAAGAAAATTTCATCAACTTGAGATTGAAGTCCGTCTCTGATGTATACAACGATTCCGCTAGACTTATTAAGATATAAGTTTGTGTGGTGTTCAGAGTAATTGTGAATAACTTTTGAGGTGTAATCTTTATTCAGCCAGCATTCCGATAAAATTATAACATCGAATTGGTAATTGAACTGATCCAGAAAAATTAAAAAATCGTCAATATTAGAAATGCTTCTTATATTTTGGTGAATAATTTTAACTCCGTAAGCGCACCATTTATAGTTATTGAGATTGTTCAAATCATCAATGACATTCATGTTAAGATCTATGCCGGAATCATTTCCGGTATCATAATTTAATTGAATCATAAGTATGTGTTGGTTGTGTGTTGTATAGAAGTTGGTTTCCGAGTAATATATGATTAAATCCGATTCCAAATGTAGTTACAATGGTAAATGTGCTAAATATAAATAATATAGTATAAATGATGTAGTTAAATGTAGTACTGTGAACGAGATAGCAAGAAGTAAAAACAAAATGGTAGTAAGAATTGCGAGATATCAAATTAATTTGAAAACGGTAGTAAATGATACACATATAAGTAATATATAATAATAAAGTATAAAAATTGTAATAAGATATAGTACTATGAAAGAGATAGCAAGAAGCTAAAACTATAATAATAATAAAAATAAGGTAGCAGGAACTGCGTGATAACAAATGAATTCCAGAAAGGTAGTAAATGAAACAAATATGAGACATAAATGCGCGGGTCAAGACATACCTCGAAAGAATAGCCATTAATTCAAATTTATCAAAGCGCAGCCAATTTTCTTTCGTCTGAGATAACAATGGCATTGGTTCCCTCGTTTTTACGAAGATAAATCTGCCCCCGTTTAATCCAAAAAAAGCGATATTGTTTCTCCTTCGCCGCTGTTCGTGTCTTGTACCACAGCTGTTTACCGCGAAATGTTAGTTGTTCTGAAATGAAGATCGGCGAGCAGGAACCAGCTATACCGATGTTTGAGGTGTTCAATTTGTCTTCTAGATTCTGTTTGTTTTTGTTGAAAGTTTTTACGTCTGTTAACAGGTGTTCTCTTGCTATGTTCGTTTTGAATTTAACAATGATTTCTCTCGGATGACTATTGTTGTTTTTTTTTTGCTGCGCGATGAATGGCATCAATGTCCTTTGTATCAGTGGAGGACTTTGTTGTTTTGCAGATATTGAAAAAAACGTCTTGCAGATTTTCTCCTTTGATTTCTGGGATGCCTCTTATTTCTATGTTGTTCGCTTTGAGTTCCCTTTCCTGCATGTCCACACATTTTTCCAAGACATAAATCCTAGCTTCTAAAGTTGAGTTCTTTTTAGTGAGTTCATCATTCTTTAGTTCGATGTCACGGATTCTAGCCATGAAATCCTCATATTGAGAACTCATAAATTGAATACTTTCAAGTATTTTGTTATTCTGGTCTAGAATATCATTTTGTGTTTTTTCCAGATTAGACGTCTTGTTCATGACTAGATCTTGAATATCTTTAAGATTTGTCGGTGTCTGAGCGGCGATCGTTGCACTAATATCGGTAACTTTTTTAATCTGCTCCAAAGGTTCAGTATCACTGATTGTCTGCAACGGGCTAGCAGCGCCGGGCTTGGCTGTATTGCATTGCTTGCACACTTGTTGGGATCGCCGTTCTTGATTAAGTCGACGATATGTGTTCTCAATAATACCTCCGCAAGCCAAATGAAATGCGCCTTTGCATGCGGCACACGTGAATTTTAACTCATCAGTACGTAGAGTTACTGAGCACACTCGGCAATGCATCTTGAATTAATGTTTTTTTCGTGCTACCCGCGTTAAAACAAATTGTACTGTTATAGTTTTGCTATATTAAATTCGGAAGGAACTTTAAATCACTCAGATTTTATAAAAATATTTTAGAACTTTGTAGTACGAACACGTAACACTCCAAGTAACTTTTTAATTTAAGCGTTATAGATTTTAAAATACACTTTACTATGGAGCAAGTTAATATGAACTAGTCACGGGTAATGATTATTGTTGTTGAATGAATGATATAATTTCATTCATTTCATGGAAATCTTGGTGTAAGATTTCCATTCAGTATTAATACGTTTCTTGAAATGGCGTTACGAAATTGGTATAGTAAAATACCCCAATCGAGAGTTTTGGTGTTTACCTAAGATATTTTTTATATGAAAATATTGATGGTTTAGATTTAGATAATCCTAGAAAATCTATTAGATAATCATTCTGCATTAAAAAAAAAAAACAAAATTCCGTTACTGCTTTTTAAGATATTAAATAACATTAACGAATTTCTGATGAACTTACTTTTTGAACTACCATTTAAAAAAAATTCCTCATCGCAAACAAGTCGCAAGTGCGGTTGTAAAAATGCATATTTACAAAATAAATTAATTTTCCCTGGCTAATGGTATAAATTACGTGACGAGCTGTTAATAGTTAAAGATAAAAAATGTTTGTAAAGAAGATAATGTCAAGTCAAAGCCTTAAACAGGTTTCCATAAGAATTGAGGCTTATTAAGAAAAAAAAAATTGTTCAAGAAAGAGCAATTCATTATTTTGGAGTCTACAGGAAGGCTGATTTTTAAAAATAAATATATGTTTATTATGTGGGGAGAATAGTGCAATCCCACACATTTCATAAGGGTTATAATACATAATATACCAAATATTTGAAGAGAAAAAATAAATAAGAAAAGCAGGTAAATATGATTATAAATGCATGAAACAAAGGTGATAAGATATAATAAAAGATATAAGATAAAACCATTAAAAAAATTAAACCAATATGTAAGTTACATAATGCCATTTATGTAAGTTACAATATTTATAATATTTTTACGAACACTTACACAGAATGTTACAAGAGAGATATTATACACAAGGAAAGATTGAAGAAATTCTACGAAAATGTAAGTTTTTTTTTAATTTTGTCATAGGGGGAAAAGCTGTAGGGTCTTCATTGTATTAAACTATTTGTCCAAATGTACTTATTGAAGTTTTTATTTTGGCACAACCGCCATACAAATGGAATGCAATTGCCGAATCATTATTAGACAAGCACCGGCCTTAGCCAAGAGAGAGGTGAACGCCCTCTGCCAATGGAGATATTCCAGTAAGGCATGCTACACACGCTCTGTTTTAACTGCGCGATCAAACTGTACAGTTAAAATTGTACAAAATCAAACTGCGCAGTTCTTGAACCGTACAGTCGAAAATTAAAAGTAAAGTCAAGATCTATTCAAAAATCGATTCGATAACTACTTGAGAACTAATAGAAAATAAAATTAGAATAGCGTTCGATGCGTCCGATTTGGAAATTTCCCGTCCACATAAAAAACACCTCTGAATTTTACTATGGAAACGTGTAAACTGCTTATAGAGTTAGACATTCATTTAATGCATGTATATTTAACCGTTTATCGCATATTTTTAAATTTATAAAAAATATTATACAAAATCATTATACTCGTATTTACAACTCATTCATTTTGTATATTATTTAATTTAAAATTAACGTACATAGCTATTCGGAAAATATTAAATTTTATGACTAATATATATTTTCTATGGCCTAATTGATGACATATATAAATTAAAAATATTTTTTAATCTGATAGCCAACTTTGCATTTGGGAGGTAAAAAGGAAAAATTACCCCGATATGGCTTAAAGAGAAGAAGCTTACAAGAGATTAATTCATAAATAGGAAAAAATAAAGCCCCAAGCAAAAAAACAGTTTTTCAAAAAATTCAACAACATAATAAAAAAAATCATAAATCGGTGGAGTTATCAAAATATTCTTCGGTTGCAGAAGATATTTATGAAACGAAATTGTAACACTGATCACAAGATGTATGTTGTTCTACCTACATATTCGTAGATCAGACTATTTTGAGCGATCAGACTGTACAGTTAAGTCTTTGTGTTCACACATGCTAAGTTAATACTGTGCGATCAGTTCAGAATGGTCTGATCTGTGAAGGTAGGTTATTTCAACCTCTCCTTGACTTAACGTTGGTACGCTCTTCCCGGTATACTAGCTGGCAGCCGTGACAGATTTCTAATCTGTTTGTGGTGGACACTTTCTAGTAATAGTAATCTGAGTCTAACGGAACTAATTTGCCCAGAAGTGTCTCAAGAGTGGAGGTTACATGGATACTTTGAAAGTTCGTTAAATATCTATCAGATCCTTTTCCCGTTTTTCCAATGGCGCTGTGGTTTCTGACAACTGTTACTGACAACTGTTAAGGACACCCGACAGATAGGCACCTCCAGTGGCCTAAATCGGGCTTGGAGGCCAATAGCCTTATGGAAGGCAAACAAACCAGTGATCTGCAGTCGCATATCATTCCTATTGGTCCCCCGTACACCATTAGGGATCCGCTTTTCTTGCGCCGTGACAAAAATCAACCAATTTATTCTGCTATAAATAATATATAATAAGCCGGATAATAAACAGCGTTGTAAATCGTTACTTGTTCGCTCTACATTTTCTTGTACAAATTGTTCATATATTATATTAAACTATGGTGCAGTATATTTAGATGAAATTTGTTCAATTAACTTGTAAGTACAATATCTAATTCTTATTTGATTTATAACACATCTCACGCTTAAATATTCCCACAGCCTCTTCAGATGAGCACCTGCTTTGCCTGACCACAAGAGTGAGCGTTTTAAAGGCACCCTTCATCATCTCATCTCTTGTGCTCATGACGTCCGAATGGCGAAAAAATTCACCAAATTGTCCGGTTCCCTAGCTGCTTCGTGAAAACCCGTTAATGAATAACGCAGCGCATCTCCGAATGTAACCCAATCCGCCCTCGAAGTTCTGAAATTCCACCTACACCGTGGAACTTCTGTCTTTGGAATACCCACAGTTTAACTACATTTAAAACAGAGCGTGTGTAGCTAGCCCAACACACCACTGCCGATACACAAGTTTCTATCAGCACTAGCGCAGCAGTGTCGGCATGCCAGTACTTACCGGCATCAGCAGGCACAGAAGTAGTATCTGTCTAGGCCGCGTGCCAAATAGCAAATTAAATGTTAAGACGACAACTTCACTAGGTGCCTAAGTAAGTTAACTGACATTATAGGAAGCTTTGCTAGAATGGGAGGTGCAGGGCTCAATTAATACCTTCCTGTAGTTTGGGGGATGACTATTATAAGAGTAGTGTGGGGTTATATTTTAGGTTTAAAGTTCTTGTTTTGTCCTGTCCCATGATTTCACCGTCATTGTTTATTATTATTGTCCTGTGCTAAAATACCATTATCATTTTTATTTATTTGTGCTCTTATCGCTGCTTTGTATGTACTGTACATTTTTGTGTTATATTATTTGATCAATAGAGAGAAAAAAGATAAGCACAAAATATAAATACGTCTATGACCGTTTTGAGTTATAAAGTATTCATATTTGCATGTTCCACTATTTTGTTATATTCAGATTGAGATGTGTGCTAACTCATTTTAAGCCACAATATAGCACGAACAGATAATAAATTTACAGAATTGTATATCTAGTAATAAAAACTAACTATCTAACCATCACGCCGTATCCCCGCAGGGGCAGGTAGAGAGGACGGACCGCCAAACAACTCGGTCTTGGCACACACTCTTTGCCTCACTCACATTCATACATCCTCTCATACATACTCTTCTATTATTCTGATTTTTGACATGGCCCGACTCAAGTATCTGATTCACTTGATCATGCCATGTTTTCCTCGGGCGTCCCCGACTTCTTCTACCATTCACATTTGCGTCATATATTCTTCTTACACTACTTTCTTCGTCCATTCGCTCGTCATGCCCAAACCATTTGAGGTTCCCTTTCTTAATCTTACTCATAATGCTTACATCAGCCTTACATTCTTTGCGGATATCCACATTCCTCAAGCGATCACACATGGTTTTACCGCACATACGCCTCAGGGATCTCATATCAACAGCATTCAGTTTCTTTCCATTCTTACTCTGCCAGTTCCATGCCTCACCGCCATACATTAGGGTAGGTACCAAGACTCCATTGTGGACTGCAAGCTTCGCTTCTTTTGACATTTTTTTATTAGCACCAACAGTATTCAGTTCTCCATTAATGGAGTTACCGGCATTCACCCTTTTTTCAATATCACTATCAGCCTTTCCAACTCTTGTAAACACACTACCCAAATACACAAACTCATCCACCTGCGCCAAGTAGTCATCATTTACAACCATATTGCATACTGTTTTCATTCTCTCTTTCAAACTCCATGACTTTAGACTTACTTACATTCATCATTTTTCAATCATCATCGTTTCAATTTGGGAGGCGGGAATGGGTACCGCCGCCCCGGGAACCTTTATTGGATAACCAACACCTCTGCCATAGGTTATCCCAAATGTTTCGCTTCGTTTGGTGATTTAGCAGGTGTGCCGGGGTTCATTGGGTGAGGTTAGTCTAGGTCTTGGAGACGGATGACAAGGAAACACTGAACCCCAGATTCCTACCCACCCCTTAAATCCCTTTCCTTCCCAGAACTCTCATGTCCTTCCTTTCATTAAAAAACCCTCCAACCAGCATCCCCAAAGATGACATAGGCCCCGAGGGAAATTATTTTTCTCAGGGCCTCCTGTTTGGAGCTTATGTAAAAGAAAATCATTAACTCATTCTTCATACATATGACTGGAATATTTAAAATGTGGAACTAAACAAACATTTATTTTTCTAATATCCCCGTATAGTTATTACTTATTATCTTACAGGGTATTCCGCCAAAGATATATTCTTCTGTATTTCGTATAACAAATAAGCGTAAAATTTTATAATTTATATAATTCAAGTTTTTGCATATGAATATCTCATCAATCATATTAAGCTCAGATGAACATATTTTGTAACAAGTCCAATATTCTAACATAGCGTGGCTGTATTACAGAGTTGTTAATGCAATTAAATTTTGAGAAAACTATTTTTGGATTTACTTGGCGTAAAATATGATGTGCTTGGTTTTTTAGGCATTAATTATTATAAATCTTACGATGCATGAATTGGAATAAAGCAACGAGTATGCGTCAAGACAAAGATGTGCAGCGGTTTATATTAGTTGCTTACCCCCACGGATAAGCAGCTCAGTATTGTTCGTCAGTTGTTAGGGAACGTACCCATGCTACGTGACCTGTTCAGGGTGGGGGGGAGGTCTTCAAAATACCACGCTTGGTACAAATGAGCGGCGGGTTGCTTAGGTTTTTGGTAACCGAGGGGAGGGGGGGGGGGGTTAAAATTGCAAAAAGTTGGTCACGTAGTATGGGTACGTTCCCTTAGAAGTACTGCATTTTCATTTTTGCCCGATTTATATTACAAATTGTCGATTGGATCTTAAATTATTGGCTATAATTTTAAAAATTTTAATCAATGGTGTGGAGGGCCATATATTATCTTTAGACCTTATGTCCGGGTTAAATCCTCCCCACAGAAAAAACTAAACCCTTTCACACACATTTTTCACAAATCATCATCTAGTCAATTCACGATATGCAATTGCACTATATACGTATAATAAATACAAAACTATACAAGAACAATATGTCAACCTACCAGAGACCAAATAGGAAAATAATTCACCGACTCCGGATATTTTCATAGAGGGTTCGGCGGTAGAACTCCTAATTGGACCTATAAATCCTACTGATCCCTCAATATAAATATTTAAAAAATCTTTTGTAATCTTACATGTATTTAGAATGACTGATTTTTATACATAAATTTGTATTTAAAACTTTTTTTTATTTAAGCGAATATATAAAATAATTCTATAAGCATACAAAATAAAATGGTTATGTTATTTCTCAGTCATCCTCACTAGGGGTTCCTGTGCCGAGGTGGACTAAAATTGTTTAATTATAGTTTATTTGTCTTTTTCTTAGTGCCTTCATTAGAGTGTTTTCGTTGCTTCTTTCAGCCATATTTTTATTCTTGATTTTGAACTGATTTATTTGAATCCAATAATTTTTTTTTATAAAGTAACAACCTAGAACAGTAGTTGTTCCATTTTTTACTACGCAAAATTATAACATTTCTCTGTAATCGTTATAATCAACTGATAATGAAATTCAACCCAATAAATTCAACTTACAGTTAGCGTAACCTGTTAAGGTTAAATCCTTTGGTTTTAAATCCAACTTTTTGAAGTGTTTAACATAATCTATGTCTATTAATATCGAAACTGCAGCACCCGTGTCTAGTAAACCATTTAATTCAACATTATTCTCTAGGATTTTGCACATGATTGGGTCACAGTTCAATGCATTTATCCACAACATTTTTTTAGTTTCCTGCGAGTTCACAAACACAGAAGACATATCTTTATTCCTAAATCCGCGACATATTTGTGACCTTATGTGACCTTTGCCTTTGCATTTGTAACAAATCACTTCTTTAAATCTACAATTTATCGATTCACGATAACCTGCACAATGTTTACATCTCGTTTGACTTATGAACAATATAACATTCTTATTCGTAGATCTCGAAAAATTTCTTCTCGCCAATTTCTCCGGTAAAAAATCGTTCCGTCTATTTTTAGAAACCATATCTACACTTTCCGTTTTAATTTGCTTATTAATTACATTGAATGAATCCATCGCAATAGCACATTCTAAAACTTTTTTCAATGAAAAACTTTCAGCTTCAATAAATATTTTTTCTTTAATACGACCAACTCAAGACCGGTGATAAAAACATTATTTAAATTATATTCAAGTCTGTCATCGAATTTGCAAAATCTAACTAGATTTCGTAAACGCGCTAAGAAGTCATTAACGGATTCTGTAACTCTTTATTTCACGTTCATTGAACACATTCCTTTTAATTCCTATATGATTCTCCAGCAATAATAATAAATTTTCAATCGTAATACCTGTAATTTTTTTTGGAAAACAAAAATCAATTAATAAATTTATTGTCTCTGTGTGTAAACGGGATATTAAGACCGCTCTCTTTTTTTCATCCGAATTAATTTCCCGCCTTACGAGAATACTCCTCCAGGTTCTCGGCACTGAATAACCTTATCCAGTGCCTTGATGTTCTTTAGGGGGCCGATTCTGCTGCTCTTGCTTCCTGCTCCGCAATGATGTGGACGACTCCACATCTGGCCCTTTTCTGCGCGATCACAGGATGACCACTGTAGCCTCTATCTCGGTCGCTGCTGCATAAATAAATTTCCTTTTAAGCTGCGCCCGTGTGAAGACCGTGGCCGATTATTATCATGTATTCTGGACTCCGTTATGATGGATCCAGCTTCCTCGGAGTATGTTGATCTCAGTACAGGGTGATAGAGCAATAATAATACCGCAAGACATACGTTCACCACAAATATTATATTATGGAGTTTAGTTGCAAAATAAGTGTAGTTTCTTTGTCGGAATGTGGTTTTATAATTAGGAATGCTTTTTATGTCATTTTTATTCGATCTAATGTGATGGTTACGCGGTCTAGTAGAGGATTCAGTATTTTTGAGTAGCTTCAATAATATATTTTTGGCATACATTCGTTGTACATTTACACTTACTTGTATTATTATTTATAGTGCTTAAGTTCTTAGCCAATTAACTATTATGACCAACTCTGAAGGCTGTTCGAGCGTACTTTATAACAACGATGCAGCAGGGATTGGGGAATTAAATTTATTTCCAAAATGTTATATTTAACGAGTTAGTCCACAGCGAAGCAATATGCATGAAATGGGATCGCAGTCCCAGAGGTGATAAGATGGATACATGACCTTGATCTGTTGTTGTAGGAAAGAAAAGGTTGTTGGGAGGGGGTGGGGATGGAGGAGAAATGGAGAGACGTAAGAGAAGATAGAAGAATCTCGAAGGACATCTAAATTACGGCTGCTTAGACGTAAATAAAACCATTATTTAAATCGTATTACGCGACAAACTAAGGAGAATATTCAGCGGGCTTTCCGTTCTATGGCCGACACTCTTGTAGGTTTTAGGCATTACGTATTTTCGGGAACAACACAATTAGATTTATTCGGATTAAATTACTGAAATTATTTCACGGTTATCCATTGTTACGATGATGGTACCATTTTAATGAAATGGTATACATTATAGACCAAAATAGAATAATAATTTTGTAATATCTTTTTCTGATTTTTATGTTTTGTCTTCATTTAATTAAATATTACCTTTTGAGGTTTTACTCATAAAGTTAAAAATAAATATTCATCCTACACTTGCAAAAAGTCAACAGATGTTGCATATTAAAAATAAAATGGAAAAATTTATCCAGAAACTATGTAGATAGCATTTAGTTTGGGTTTGAATCTTGCATAAAGATAGCAGCCAATATAATATGCATTAAAAAATGAAGATAATGTTTGTGGTTCTTAGTCGAAGTATGGTAGAGTTAAAAATGAGATGCAAATATCTTTTTTGGTTTTTCTGTTTCCAGATTTTCTATTGAGTTTCGCTTATATTGTCTTCACTTAATTAAATATAATAATTTTGTCTTTGATGTTGTGAATTGAAACAAAATATTTGAATAGTTTTTAAAGACTATTGCTATCGTCTATCAAACATCATTATATGTAATAAATTCGGTTGTTGGTGCTTTTTTATGTTATTACCGCTCAAGAGTTCCAACCGTTCCCAACCGCTTGGAGTCAGTGAGACTCTGGTATCCCCAATTAGGATATCTTGTGAGGCTGAAGGTAGTGGGAAGGGGGAGGAGATACTTAGAGGAAGGTGGAGAAGTACCTGACTATTCACATCTGGTCACCAAACACGACTAAAATTACAAACAACTTTTCATTTCTTAATGGTGGTCTTAGAACAGGGCTATACTTTGTATCTTCAATGATAACAATTTTCTAAGCATCACTAAATGTTTGTACAATGAAATTGTTATTTAATCAAAATTTTCCAATCCAAAATCTCCTACTACCACCAAAATAAGAGGAAAATGTTGCTTGTGTCGTTATGAAGAACTTAACGCACGTTGCCGGGGTGGGACGTATTTGATTTTTGTGGGTCGTACGTTTATTGAATATTTATTTTTATTCTTACCAGAACATTAACTCAGCCATTGATTGTTTAATATACGGGTAAGCGTGTACCTATGGATTGGTTGCCTTTTCTTTCATGTTTAGAATTATCAACTGTCGGGCCAGCGCGACTACGAATGAATGTCTCTTGGCTGTTTTTTATGTATGATTTTTTTTTAATATTCCACTTTAACACATTCTCCATTAACTAACTGCAATATATTTGTAAGATTTGCATAGACCTTATTGTGTTTCTACACGAAATGGTCTTGAAAAAAAAAATCCATACAAAATTCAGCTGTATCTAAGCCCGTTGCTTCCGCTGCAACAATTTTGATAAAGTCAGTACGGTTTCGTTCTAACCGCCAGAAAAAAAGTTTCACAACTTTTAAAATGGAAAAGGTCTGACTAGAGTAAGGTTTAAAAATAACACTCTCAAATGTTAAACAGTATAAATAGTTTCATTAAACACAAAACAAAGGATATAAAGGATAATAATGAATGAAAACAAACGAAGAGAATGGCTATAATAATGGTCTGTGTACAATCGTTCACCGTACAGGAATAAATAAATAAATATATTGCTCGAGCAAACGACCTGTCTGTTTGAGGGGGATGCTGAGGATTTCCATCTTCTTGAATAAACACCTTGTCAAGCCCATCAAACCGGAGTTTGCGAATAAAGTGAACGAATGACGACAAAATTACTTTTCGACCATTTCCAATGGAACAAAACCTACATTTGCACTTTAAAAGATTTATTGCTTTCTCCATTTTGTAAAAAGCGAAAGTTATAATTTATTTATTTATTTATTTAAACGCCCATAGGGCTTTTACATATAATGCAGTACATTTTTTTAATTACAGTGAAAAGAATGGGTTTACAAAATACAATACATAATACAAGTAACATAATATTTGGTAAAAACAAAATATAGGTTAAATTAAATGTAAACACGAAATAGCAGCGATTTTTACAACAAAACTCAACAATGATATGTATTCATTTGACATTATTTGTTGACGAAGTGTGTGGCCAATTTGTCAAATTGGTAAATGTATTAGAAGGGTCAAAATATCCATACGCTCATTTGCTTTGGGAGGACTTGGTGTCCCTAAGCCTTTCTTTACAAAAATTGAGTGATGGTGTTTTCCCTGCCAAAACTTAAAGGCTGTGCAGGAGGTTGAAGAACCGGGTTGTCTTAACCCAAATAAAAACTCAAATAAGAGAGAGTTGTCAGAAGAGTTCTGTGAAACTGGCTTCTCATATGCTGAACCGTCAAGACAACAACAGCACCAATCAATTTCTTGAGCACGCAGGTAAAATGTTCAATCCTGCAATTGTAGGTCAGAATGTCCAGCGATCAGACGCTATTCTTTTAGCAAGTAAAAGTAGGCTTGCTCCAACGTTTAAATCTGTTGATGACAGTAAATTCCCGGAAAGTAACAGGTACAGCGCTCTTGAGGCGATTTTTCGCAAAAACAGCGCTATATAAGTTGTCCAAAATTATTATTATTATTATTTTCAAAGACAGCTTGTAGAGCAAGTGAGGGATGGAGTCACTGTAGACATAATTCGGCTACTCTTAGCTGTAAAAATTGTTCACAGAGAATTTGCTGAGGCAGCTCTGATGACTGTGTGGGCCCCTGTGGATAGTGTTGACGCAGAAAGATTTTTTAGTTGCTATAATCTTGTATTGACAGATCGTAGAACGAACATGACACACACTACTGTAGAAATATGTGCCATGTTGAGTTTCAACCAATTATAAAATAAACATGTTTCAAGTGATTTTGTCAATTTAATTGTTTTTCCCCTCTTGCCGACTCCCATTCCTTGACGTTATCCTATTTAGCTATAAACGCTATGAAAACGCTAAATTAAAGCTATAAAAGCTATTTTTTCAATAATTAATGCTACATTTCTTAAAAATTAAAGCTATGAATCAGTGTCTCTACCAATATATCTCAAACGATCAGAAAAAAAATTTAATTGCGCTGTCGCTCCAGCGGTTATACAACAATCAGATACAAATAATAAACAGTCATGTCAATAGTATAGATAGAAGTAAGTATGTGAGATATTATAAAATCATTATCATTCCCAATGTGAATTGGCAATACAACGGCTTCAATTGGGCATTAATATAAAAAAAAATCTTTATCTAACAGCCAATTTCTAAGATTATTTTGACTTAAGCAGTATAAATGGTATTTTTTTAAATCGTCAATGGAGGTTTATTAGATATTTCGGGCACAATATAGTTTAGGGTTCTTTCGCCGTATTCTTCTTCTTCTTTCGTTTGGTGGGGGGGTCAGAGGGGGACATCTAGGTCTGCGAGCCAATCTAGGGCCTCAGGCGTTGCCCTGTGGACCTCATCAATCCCGCCGGAGAATGAATGGAGCGGGCATTCGTTGACCACATGTTCGGTGGTCTGCACCGCACCGCATTCACACATCGCCGACTCTTTAAGGCTCCATCTATGCATCATGTGAGCACAACGGCTATGGGAGCACCTTATCCCATTGATCGCAGTCCAGAGCTTGCGAGGCAATGAGAACCAGGCTGTCTCTCAGTGGGGTCTTGAACTTTCACCTATCTTCTGGGGTGAGAGGTGTTCGAAGGAGTCTTTTTCCTTCAGTCCAGAAGGGTTTTCGAGACTTTAAGCGGCATGCCGGGTGAGAAACGACATCATCGTGCAAGGGTATTTCGCTTTTTTGCAGCGCCATCTTGTATTCCCTCAGTGTTGTAATCTCTCGCCTGATATTTGGCCGGGTTATATTTGCAAGTACGGGGAGCCAAGGAAGAGGAGTCGATTTTAAGGTTCCGCTGATGGTTCGCATTGTGGCATTAAGCTGAACGTCGACCATGGAAGAGTGGGCGCTTCTGGCCTATACTGGAGCACAGTATTCAGCTACTGAGAAAAACAGGGCAATGGATGCCATTCTGAGCGTGTTGGCGTCGCATCCCCAGCTAGTACAAGGATGGAGGGGAACCCGGCGGGAGAAGGCAGGGTGTCTGGTGGCAGATTTATATTTTTAAATACGATTATTTTAAATACGATTATGTTTGGGAGGAGGGTGGCGCCGTTGGAATCACCGATCGTGCGGATTTCTCAGTCACGATGTCGTAGTGGTCGAGTGAGCATCGCGCGTTCGCTGTAGAGACATTTTTTAAGAGTAATTCAAATTATTTATTTATTCTTTCAAAAACATTACAAAATTAAAAATTTTAATGTGTTTTTAAAATACAATTGTAACATTATTACATTAAACATAAATGGTAGAATGGTAGGCTAAAAACTATACAAGCATTAATAGAGCTTGCCTTTTAAAAGCAGCTTCACTAACGCTAAATATGTCGATATCCGAATTGATTCTATTCAACAGCAAGATTGCTCTCCCGACCGGCATGACCATTGGCAAGTTAGTCCTGCAGGCCGGAAGATAGAACAGCCTATGCTGTCGGTGGTGAAGATAACCATCGGGAACATAGAAATGAATGCTCTCCAAGATAGCTGAGTTTTCAAACCATCCGCTAATCAATTTGAAGAAATGCGTAGCAATGTGTACATCCCTTCTGACTCGTAGATGGTTCATTCCGAGCATACCCAAAAGAAAGTCAGTAGGATAGAGCCACGGGTAATAGCCGTACTCCCTCATGTACAGAAATCTCAGAAATTTTTTCTGAACTCTCTCCAACATGAGGGAATATTTTACTTGGTGCGGACTCCAAATTACTGACCCACTTTCAAGTCTACTCCTTACTAGGGAATTGAATAGGATTATGAGAACCCGGGTATCTCTAAAATTCCTTGCAGTACGCAGAATAAAGCCCAGCATTCTCAATGAAGTGCTACAAACCATCTGAATATGAGTATGAAATGTCAGTCTACTATCAAACATGATTCCAAGGTCCTTCATAGTGGAGACACGTTTTAGACTTCGGGCATCCATCGTATACCGGTAATACCAGGTATGACACGCCCTAGTGAATGACAAAATTAAACATTTAGATATATTGAACTCAATCCGATTTCTTTTACTCCAGTCAATAATTCTATCAATATCTGACTGGAGTCGTTTGCAGTCTTCTAGAGTTAGTATTTCTAAGAATAGTTTCAGGTCATCAGCAAAAAGAAGAAACCTGGAGTGCAGAATTACTTCTGAAATATCATTAATAAATATGGAAAAAAGGAGTGGGCTTAAATTAGAACCTTGGGGTACTCCTGATCGTACAAAAAATAGAATAGACTGGAATACTCCATGAGAAACAAACTGTTTCCTGTCTGCAAGATAGCTAGCAAAAAAGGTGAGTAGTCTCATGGAGAATCCTATTTCAGCCAGTTTATTGAGTAAGACGTCGTGATTAACAGTATCGAAGGCTTTTGAAAAGTCGTTATATGAACAGTCTACCTGATGGCCTTTATCTAAAGATTTTGATACGTAATCAGTAAACACTAATAAGTTGGTTTCTGTAGATCGACCTTTTCTAAATCCGTGCTGTTCTGAAATTAAGTACGGCTCCACTTGTGGCAGTGTGTATTTATGAATAATCGATTCGAACAGTTTGGCCGGTGCAGATAGTATTGCTACTGGCCTAAAATTTTCTACAGAGGTCTTTGTACACCGGTTAAGATTAAACCAGGGAAAGATTAAATAAGAAACTAAGTGGCTTTTTTAAAAACTCGGCACAACCTTTAAAGAAGAATACTGATTCTTACGTAATTACCCATCGACAATTTTGTTCAAAGTTCGGTATTCGGCGATTACGTGATGGACTGAGTGTAAATTTAATTCTTTCGTGGGTGGAGAGATTTTGCGCATCTGCTCCGGCTATGAATGCTTCACTGCCAGGGCCCAGTCAATCTTCGAGGACTCCCGAAAACATTGAACTGTTTGAAAGCAGTTTACGTGAAAATCCGCGACTTTCAATACGGAAAAGAGCAGCCTTACTGGGACTTCCAAGAGCGATTATTCATGAAATTTCAAGAAAGGATCTAAAGTTCCATCCTTTTAAAATTCAAATCCTCCAAGAACTGAAAGAAAGTGACTTTGATTTACGCAAAAATTTTTTTGAAACGATGTTGGAGCGTTTTCGCACTGTAAATCCCATTTTTTGGAGCGACGAGGCTCATTTTCACTTAAACGGCCACGGCAACAAGCAAAACTGCCGTTACTGGTCTCCAAAAACCCGCAACCCTCGATTGAAACATCAAAAACCATTTCATTGCTCCAGGGTAACTGTTTGGTGTGCCTTATCCACGCATGGGATAATTGGACCATTTTTTTTCGAAAATTCTCGAGGTCAGGCGACGAATGTCAATGGTGAAAAATATCGACGCATGATTATGGATTTCTTTTTGCCAAGCCTAAGAGCTCATCCATCGTACTCTTCACACAGGTGGTTTCAACAGGATGGGGCAACTGCACACACAGCCAGAGCTTCGTTGAATTTGCTTCGGGAAAATTTCCCCCAAAAACTGATCAGTCGCTTTGGGGACATCCCATGGCCACCGAGGCGGCCCGATCTAACTCCCATATTTTTTTTTATGGGGCTACCTCAAAAAGAGGGTTTATAATGACAATCCACAATCTCTTGTGGCTTTAAAGGAAAATATTCATCGAGACATCAGCTCAATTGAACCAAGTTTACTGCTGCGTGTGGTGCAGAGCACAAGGCTTCGTTTTGAACAGTGTGTGCAACTCGATGGAAGACATTTGGATGACATAATCTTTAAAAAATTAAATCCGCATTTCTATTCTATAGATAATGCTTTTAATAAAACTTTATGTCAATTATTACGTTTTTTATTTAAGTTTGAAAATATAAATCTGCCACCAGACACCCTGTACCAGCTAGCTTATTGACTAAGTTTAGTCTTGTCCTGATTTTTTTGCCCACTGTTTCCATGTGTTTCCGGTAAGTCAGGCTCTTGTCCAAAGTTACTCCAAGATAGCGGGGGTGGGGGTCATGGTAAATATTTTTTCCATCAAACTGAAGACAGACATTTGATCCGGCCGACATTTGATCCGGCCGACATTTGATCCGGCTGACACTTGATGCAGCGGACAATTGATCCGGCAGACATTTGATCCAGCGACAATTGATCCGACCTGATCCTTAAGAAGATTTTTTTTCAAGTAAGCATGTAAAGAGGATATACGGCCGTACAACCAAAGTCGATGTACTTACATCTGAAGGCATCTTGAGTGAAAATCCGCTGTAAAAATATTTTTACTAACCATAATTTCGGCTCTCCGAAGAAGCATGCGGCAAAACAAAATACGACATACTTATACGTGCAGTCAGTTTAACAAAAAAACCGTAAAAGATTCCTACTGGCGCATAACTTTTTTATCTGAAAATTACACTAGAGTCCCAACTGCTCTCAACAGTGAGTGCCAATGGCATCCCCAATTTTGGTATGGTGTTATACTGAGGGTAGTGGGGAGGGGAAGGAGATGTGGAAAAAGTACCTGGCTATTCAGATCTAGTCACGTCATTTCAAATAATCCGATTAAACCTACATACACTGTACACCAGCGAACAAATTACAAAAATCATATGATGTAAATTTTTTTGAATTTTTATTTTTTAGAACTTTTATCAAAACACAAGAGTCCCAACTGCTCCCAACCGTCTGGAGCCAGTGAGACTAATATATTCCTAATTTTGATATGTTGTGAGGCTGAAGATAGTGGAGAGAAGAAGGATATGTGAAAAATTTTCCTGGCTATTCAGATCTAGTCACCAAACATGCCTAGAGCCATTTCAAGTAAAGTTTCAATTCTGAATGAATACTAACGAATAGCAAAATACGACATTCTTATATATGCAACATCTACTTAAGATTTAGGAGGCGGATATGTTTACCGTCGCCCCGGGAACCATTTATTGGATAACCAATATTCCTGCCATAGGTCATCCCAAGTGGTTCGCTACGTTTGGTGAACTATAAGGGTTGCCCGGGTTCTTGGAGTGATGTTTGTCCAGGTCTTGGTGGCGAATGCTTTTCCTCACCTACTGCGTGGCGGTCCGGACCGGAAGAGATTGCTTGAGGCAGACATAATCTAGATCTCTTCAGCCAGACTCGCTCGACCCATCACCTTGCACCGGAGTGGGGGAGGTGGATTCATACGTCTCTCACTCCTGGACACATTGAGCCTAAGATTCCTACCCACCCCTAATAAATTTTTCTTTCTCAGAACTTCCTCTCCTTCCTTTAATTAAAAAGGCCCTCCACACAGCGTTCCCAAAGATGACATAGACACTGAGTGATTTTTTTTTCCTCAGGGCCTCATGCGTGGAGCTATTGTAAAATTTAAAAAATGCAGTCGGCTTGGAAAAAATAAGCTTTACTTAAGGTTTTTTAGTCACCGGAGGGGAGGGGGGGGGGTTTAAAATTGTGACTGCACGTATAAGTATGTCGTATTTTGTATTGCCGCATGCTTCTTCGGAGAGTCGAAATTATTGTTAGTAAAAATATTTTTACAGCGGATTTTCACCCAAGATGCCTTCAGATATAAGTACATCGACTTTGGTTGTACGGCCGTATATCCTCTTTACATACTTACTTGAAGAAAAAATCTTCTAAAGGATCAGGCCGGATCAATTTTTCAGAACTCATTCTCATATTTTACATGAATATAATTTAAATAATGTTAAATTAACACCAGTATTACAAATTCGCGACTTGGGAGTTATATTCGATTCAAACTTAACATTCACAGCACATATAGATGATATAACTAATAAGGCTTTAAAGATTCTTGGCTTCCTTTGTAGAACCCTAACTGATTTTAAGTCCATGGATTGCATGAAAACACTCTACATTTCATTAGTTAGATGTCAAGTAGAATATAATTCACCTATTTGGTCCCCTTTCTATAAAGTACACTCTAACAAAATAGAACGTGTTCAACACAAATTTCTTAGGTATTTACTCAAAATTCCAATAGAAAACATTAATTATTTAAGTTTAATGAATCGACTAAATTTAATTACGCTGTCTGACAGAAGAATTATTTCAGACCTAATTTTATTGTACAGAGTTATGAACAACCTAATTGACAGCCCTGCCATCGTTTCTAGTATTAAACTCCATGTACCGACAAGGAATACTAGACAAAATATAACATTCTTTTGCAACACATACACAACCAACTATCAATCACACTCACTTACCAATAGGATGCATGATTTAGGCAACAAGTTTGGTGGTATTGTAGATGTATTCGCTGATTCCCTTTACATTCTAAAATGCAATTTAAACCAACACTGTGGAATCCTACAAATTATTGTAACGTGGGTATAATATATTTAACGATTTGATGTGTTATTGTAATGTTTTATATTATATTTTGTTCTATGTTATTGTTAAATATTACATTGTTTAAAATATTTCACAGTTTTAAGCAAGAATATACAAGTGGTTTTTTCTTTAAAAACTACTTGTATATTCTAAGTTTTTTCACTTTTATAACGTTTGATATAAATTCTATGTATGTGTAATCCTCGATATCTTAAATATTATTTTATAATCTATGTAAAAGCCCCTACGGGCGTATAAGAACAATAAATAAATAAATAAATAAATAAATAAATTGTCGCCGGATCAAGTGTCCGCCGGATCAAGTGTCGGCCGGATCAAATGTCGGCCGGATCAAATGTCGCCGGACCAACTGTCCGCCGGATCAACTGTCCGCCGGATCAACTGTCGCCGGACCAAATGTTGCCGGATCAAATGTCGGGTCACCATTAAATCATAGGTATGGATGAACGAAGTATGTACGAAGAATGAGTTAATGATGAATGTAAGTAAGTCTAAAGTCACGGTGTTTGAAAGAGAGAGTACGAAAACAGTGTGCGATATAGTTGTGAATGATGGATACTTGGAGCAGGTGGATGAGTTTGTTTATCTGGGTAGTATGTTTACGAGAGATGGGAAGGCTGATAGAGATATTGAAAGAAGGTTAAATGCCGGTAACTCCATTAATGGAGGACTGAATACCGTTCGCGCTAATAAAAAACTGTCAAAAAAGGCGAAGCTAGCAGTCCACAATGGAGTCCTGGTACCTACCCCGATGTATAGCAGTGAGGCATGGAACTGGCAGAGGAAGGATGAAAGTAAACTGAATGCTGTTGAAATGAGATCCCTGAGACGTATGTGTGGTAAAACCATGTACGATCGTGTTAGAAATGTGGATATCCGCAAAGAATGTAAGACTGATGTAAGTATAATGAGCAAAATTAAGAAAGGGACCCTCAGATGGTTTGGGCACGTAGAGCGAATGAGCGAAAAAAGTAGTGTAAAAAGAATATATGATGCAAATGTGAATGGTAGAAGAAGTCGGGGACGCCTGAGGAAGACATGGCACGATCAAGTGAATCAGATACTTGAGACGAGCCATGTCAAAAGTCAGAATAATAGAAGAGTATGTATGAGACGATGTATGAATGTGAGTGAGGTAAAGAGTGTGTGCCAAGACCGAGTTGTTTGGCGGTCCGTCCTCTATGCCTACCCCTGCGGGGAAACGGCTAGTTAGTTAGTTTAGTTAGTATTTCAAAAGAGTTTTGCGGAATTTGTGATGACTTTTGCTTGTGTCATCAGTATTTTGCGAAGTGCTTTTTTCTGTGAAAAAACACAAATTTTAAGTAGTGAAACCATCGCTGCAATTAAGGCAGTCCCTGTAAAATACTTACAACAAACATTTTATTCAGATCATATAAAAAAATATCAGTCACAAAAAAACGAGATTACTAAAATGCTGCATTAAAAATTAATAAAAAGCAAAATGCAGAAATAACATTCGTGAAAAATAATGTTTTCTCAATTAATTAATTAATCATTAATTTAAAATGCCAATAATTTTGGTTACGGGTCTGCCTGTCTGTCGTAACTCTTTCTCAATATATTCGGATTTGTTTCGAATTTAAGTGCGATTTTGAAAATTAAAGCTGTTCAGATAAGCGATAAAGTATTTACCTCTAAATAATAACATTTTATGAATAATTTTTTTGATCGTTCTGCAGTAATTATAAATATCCTTATTATGATGTGTTCTTTGCACATTCTTTCCGCTTCACAAATCCAACAACCTCTGTATATATATATATATTATTTATTTTGGCAGGCGGGTATTGGCACCGCCGTCCCAATTAACGCCCCGGGTAACCAATTACCCGGGGGTGAGGTTTGTCACGGTCTTGGCGGCCGATCTATCTGCCCTGCAGATACTGGGTGGAGGGCCGCATTGAGAAAAAGTGATTGAGCAGGTGTTTTGACATCTCCATCCAGAATTCCTCGACCCATCGCCTTGCATTGCAGTTGAAGGGTTGGATTCGTACGTCTGTCACTTCTGGACACACTGACTAGATTCCTACCCAACCCTCATACCTTTTTCCTTCACAGTACTTCGTCTCCTTCCTTTCCTAAAAAGACCCTCTACACAGCAATCCTAAAGATGACAAAGGCAGTGATGGGAATTATTTTCCTCAGGGCCTCCTCTGTGGAGCTGCACATGTATAGATGCGAGTATTATCATAAAAAATTAAAACTTTTAAACTTTAAATTTAAACTTTAAAACTTCAAGTGTTCAAGAGAAATACGTCGTAAAACGGTAGAAATTCGGAATACGGGTGCTTAATATAATAATTTAGAAGGAGTGCCATTGAAAAAAAAAAAAGGCACTTCACATGCGGTAAATGTAAAACCTTCAAAAAATAAAGGAAACGAGAGCGGGGAGGCTACGAAATACCGCACAAAGAGAAGATCGATTATTCTCTCATTCTCTCGTAGGCTAAATCCTATAGATACACGTTTTTTTATATCTTTTTAATGTCGAGTTTCAAATCACAACGGTGCTAAAGAAGTTTTCACTTAAAAAAATATGCAAAATCGCCATAATACTAGAATCACTCCAATGTTTGCAGAAATAGATTAAACTTTTAAGGCGAAAGTCCAATTCACACATCTCCCTTGTCTGACATGCCTTTCCCCGACAGACGAAATAATATGACATCGCGCGCGGGTCTGACGCGGTCGGGGTCATTGCGGGCGGAATGGGGTCGGGCACGCGTCGCCGGCGGCCGACAGAGGACCGAGGACGTAATGCTGCGGGGACAGGCGCGATGAGCGCTGAGCCCGCTGAGCCCGACTGACGCGGGTAATCGGACCTCGCCGGACTCTGACAACTCGATACTGATACTGAGGGAGGTTGATATGAAATCGCACCAAATTTGGCTTATACGAAATGATGATGAGTGGTAAACTTTGCTTGGTGTATAGAACATGATACTGAAAGGCTTTAAACATTTACAGCCTTTTAAATTGTTTTGAATATTTTACACAATTGTTAAACCACTGTGGGTGTTAAGATGAAGCCATACTAAATAATGCAAAATCATATGTTTTTGTTTTGAAAATTTGATGGCTTAGAAGTATTATAGACGCTTCAATTAAATACTGCTTGTAGAACATATTTTGGCCCTTAAAATTATGGGTAATTTTTTTTATTAGTCTTTTATTAAGCCTAGAAAAAATAAGGTCTATAAAAACACTTTAAAGTCCAAACTCTCCTACTTATAAACCCCTTTTCGTATATGGTTTTATTAATTAATGTGTCAAATTTGGTTTCTTTGATATTTACGCCCGACGTTCACAAAATAAAATATGCATTTCTCGTTGTTATTTTACAATATGACCGGGGGCGCGAAAATCCAAATTCGTCAACCACCGCGGCGGTTGACGAATTTATATTTTCAAAGAGAACCCGATGTCATCCACCCAAGGACTACATACTATCCACACCCATTTTCCCATTTTTTTATCAGTTCTCTCCTAGACGGAGCGGGGAATAGACGTTAGGCTCCGCGTCGCTTGGTTCCGTGAAATCAATTTTAAATTTCCGTTTTATTACAATAAATAATTCGTAAAAAGAGAGTTAATGTTTTTATAGACCTTTGCGAAATCAATCTGTAAAAAAAATCTCAAATACCTTTTCCAACCTTTCAAAAAGCTTTTACTCAAGAATTTTTAAACTCCTCCCATAAAGAGGCGTGAATTCCAATTTCATTTTTTTCATAGACTATTGGATCGCCTTAAAGCCTTACTTTATTTTATTTTAATTTTATTTATTATGGAAAATCAATAGATATTTAACACTTATAATAATAACTTTAATAATATACAATAACATAATTAAAATTATAATTAAAAAGTAAAACAAAAAAGTAAAGGTCCTGTTCCCGAAAGAAGTTAACAAAAGTATAACCCCGAAAATTATTAAAAAAATATATATAAAAACACAATATAAACTATAATAATCTGCTTACTAAATTTCAAAACATGAAGTAGTCTGAGTCGGAAATCTATTCTCACTCCACAACAGCAATAATAATAATATGCACATTGTACATACCTACAACTCAGAGTGAATACAAAAGTAAGTCGAATGACAAGTATGTAACTGGAAAGGATTCACAGCAATAACATGGTAACTTGCAATACGGTAAAAAAAAATATTTAATGTTGGTTATGACATACTTTTTTTAAGGTAGGTACTTAAATTACATGAGAATATGTCTATATTATTAAAATTCTTATCAAATACATTGCATGTTCTGAATACAAAAGCATCTTGTCTGAGATTAGTAGAAAAATTTTGAAGATGAAAGAGTGATTTTTCTCTGGTTCTAACGGAATGGACTCTAAAATTAATCTCAGCCAAAAGGGGCGAACAATCAATAAAACCATTGATAATTTTATGAAGATATATTATATCTGCGGAGTCTCTTCTATTTTTTAATGATTTAGGTCCACAAAGGTCCTGCAAGCTGTTTATGTCATGATAACCAATATTAAAGTTGAAATTTAAATGATGGACAAATTTTCTTTGGATTGCTTCAATGCAATTAATATGAATATTATATTGAGGATTCCATATTTGAGAAGCGAATTCAAGATAACTGCAAACATATGAAAAATAGAATATTTTAAGTGTTTGAATGTTCTTGAATTCTTTTCCAATACGGAATAAGAATCCTAACATTCTAAGGACTTTCTTCACAATCATATTAATATGTGACTCGAATGTAAGTTAACTATCAAGTAGAATACCTAAATAACAAATTTGAGTAACCCTTTTGAGTGATTGGCTGGCTACTGGCTATACGGTAGTTATGGTCACATTTAATTTTATTTCTAGTGAAGGAAATCACATAACATTTAGAGGTGTTCATGTTGAGATGATTCATTATACAGTAGTCATTAAGCCTATGAAGACCTTCTTGTAATTTAATGCAGTCAATGATAGAGTTAATTGGAAGATATATTTTCATATCATCAGCGAAGAGTAGAACATTTGCATAATTAAAGCATTTTATAATGTTGTTGATGAAAATTGTGAATACTAACGGTCCTAGGTGAGATCCTTGGGGTACACCGGAAGGTATATTTACGAACTCAGAGATGAAGACATAAATTGTTACTTCTTGAGTGCGCCGATTAAGATAAGAGACTAACCATCGATAAAAATCCCCGTGAATTCCCAAAGCTAGTAATTTGGATAAAAGAAGACTGTGATCAATTTTATCAAACGCTCATCATTCATTTCGTAATATTTTCAATGAATATGGCAAGATTAGAGACAACCGATATTTTTTTCATAAAGCCCATGTTGGTTCACGAGTATTACAGACTGGATGCAGTTATAAAGTTGTTCATGAACAAATTTTTCAAAAATTTTACTGAAGATTGGTAACTTAGATATCGGACGATAGTAATACGATTACTAATATAGAAACTGACAAAGATAGTTCACGAAAGATATTATATGCATTGCGTATCCAGCCAAATAGGGTTGTTCTTCTTAACTACACTGCATTTATAATAAAAAATTCTTCGAATTTCAGAATTATTCCAAGGTAAGTATTTCAAATTGTATTTCTTATTTTTGAAGATGTCTTAAAATCAAATACCATTTTAGAAACTAGGTAAAATTACCTAATAGATTTTTGAATTTGTAATGTTTTTTATTTATTAATTTTATTTTAGTAATTTGTACATTAAAGTTTACAAATTGCTAATTAATTATAACATTACATATTTTGACCGGTCGGTGGCTGAGTTGGCATCGCATTTGGGTCCCACCCGGGCGTCGTGTTTTCGATTCCTCGGCTGGCTAAGTCCACCATCACAACACAAGCAACATTTTTCGCTTTCTGTGGTGGTAGTAGGAGATTTTCAAATATTGTCGGGCTATTTGTAACCCGGGAATATTTGTCTTTCTTTAAAAAAAAAATATACATATTGCATAATAAATTGTTTCCAGTTTCATGTAGCTCCTACAATAAATCTTGAACCTTCCAATTGGAGCGGACTTTAAAGTTTCTGGTAGCGTATTATAAAACATCATCCCTTTGTACAATTATTATTCAATTATACAATTATTCAATTTATGTATGGGTACCGCCGCCCCGAGAAACATTTATTGGATTACCAACATCTCTGCCATTGGTCACCCAAAGTGGTTCACTACGTTTGGTGACTTAGCAGGGGCACCCGGTTCATGGGGTGAGGTTTGTCTGGATCTTGACGGCAGATGCGTCTGCCCACCAACTGCGTGGCAGGCCGGATCGGATGAAACTGATTGAGAGAGACGTGTAGACCTTTCCAGCAGGACTTTCGGAACATCGCCTTACCCGCTGTGGTGGAGATTTATTCATACATCCACTCTTGGGCACACTGACCTTAGATTCCTACAAACCCATAATACCTTTTTCCTTCCCACGACTTTCTCTCCTTCCTTTCCCTAAAAATACCCGTTACACAGCATCCCCAAATATGACATAGGCCCTGAGGGGAATTATTTGCCTCAGGCCTCCTGTATGGAGCTAATGTAAAAAAAACTATGCTGTACCCTTTTTTGATTTTCTGATTTCTTTGCACGTCCTTGTGTTATGCTGTGAATGTATTTGTTGTATATAATTTTATTTAAAAAGTATTTTGGTAAGAGGTTGTTCATTATTTTATGGATAAATATTATCTTGTTCAAGGTTAGCCAATTTAGTTCTTTTAACATTTTATTTACTTTTGAAAATCGATTCCGTTGAAGTATTATTCTCGTTGTCCTATTTTGGAGAATTTGAAACTTATTTACACAGGAAAATGTGTGGAGCAATAATTATTAAGCTGTAAATAGTGATCGCAGTTTTTCTCGAAAGTTTTTGCCGAATGGGTACTTCAGTAATTAAAAAAATTAAATATACTAAGCATCAAACACGAAAAAGTTGATTAAAAAGCATACCACACATTTTAAGTTATAAGGTCGAAATATTTAAAAAAAATTACTGAAACACAGTCCTTTTATTAAACTACCATTTAATTATTTACCTCGTTTAAGGCTTCACTGGGTACCAACCAGTGGCGGTCCGCGAGTTTTCAGTGAACTAGAGCGTTAAGATTGAAAAATATGACGTTATCGACGTTGTTGTAGCTTAACATGATTTTTTTTTTCAAAATTTCAACTTTTTTTCATGATTTTCATGATTTTTTCAGTCAATGGATGCGCCGCATCCACATACTGAAATATCTTTATACAAAAAGTAGAAATTAAAAAAAAAAATTTTTTCAGCTACAATATCAGTAATGTCATATTTTTCAATCATAGCACTCTAGCTCAATGAAAATTCACGGACCGCCACTGGTCCCTACCGACTTTCTCTCTCTGTACTGATGTCCTTGTTCAAGGTTATTTAAGCCACATATGTTATGCAAGTTATGTGTAGGCTGAATAGATTTGAATTCATACACATCTGGGCAATCTTAATAAAAATATTTAAAAAATTTACTATTCAAAAAATGTACGTAGGTACCTAGTTAAAATATTTATTGATTCCTTTAAACCCGCCTTATTAAAAATAACTTAAATTTGAGTTGTTACATAATATTTCTGACATTATTTAGCTATACCTTGTTACTTTTTTCAAAATGTTGCCCATTGCTCCCAGTTTCCAAATATCTTTCACAAGTTATTTATTATTGCCAAGGCAACTTTCTACCTGTTGAAATAAAATAATTTTACCCTCAAACTAGAAGCAACGAGAACCTTCGTATTTTAAGTATCTGTTGAAACCTAAAGTGATTTTATTACTAATTAACAAAGATATAGCGCCGCCGCGCCGGCGAGGTTTCCCTTTATCGAATTGCGACGGAGTTCGTATTTTGTTTTTTTTTTTACATTAACTTCACACAGGAGGCCCTGAGGAAAATAACCTCTCTTAGGGCCTATGTCATCTTTGAAGATGCTGTGTGGAGGGTCTTTTTGAGGAAATGAAGGAGTGAACACGGGTCTTGAAGAGACCCATGTTGTAGGAGGGAGGAAATACAGAGGCTGGCAAATTGTTCCACAGCCGAGAGTTTGAATTCAAGAACGAGTCATAGAAACGATCCGTTCTCATGTGACTAATGTCAACCATGTACAAATGTTGGGCGCGTGTTTGGCGTGTTTCCCGACTATGCACCGGTGCCGAGGGGATCAATGACGCTAGTTCCTCGGAGCATCTTCCATTGTTATATCGGTAGAACAAGTACAGCATTCCCACCTGACGCCTGTGCTCTAAAGATTGCAGTCCGTCTATTAATGGATGAAATATACAATCTTTAAGAGACATTGGAGGTAATCCACCACTTATTCACCCTGGTATAAGTAACAGATGGTTACTCCTTCAAGGCTCTCGCAAGATTCTAATTTTTTTGTTAAACGAAGTTACATTTATTTTTTTTGAACGAATCTAGACCTCCAGTGTCCCTTCATACGTTGTTAGAAAGCAGTATGCAAGTGCTTAACAGGAAAAAACATAATACAACGAATCAGATTAGGTTAGGTTAGGTTAGGTTAAAACTAAAAAATAAAATAAAATAAAAAAACATTCCAGAACCTCATGAGGCAGCATTGCATCATGTGAAAAACCCTGGAAGCACCTGTATATAAATAAGGGACAGTTGTTTCAATTTATTGTTTTCATTTTGTTGTTTGTTTGTGTTTGTTTCACGGAAATTAAGGTGTAACATTGTCATCAAATGACCATTCACCGCGATTGTGTTTTTATTTTTAATATTTGAAAGATCGCCGTTAAACGCCAATTCTAGGTGCGTTTCAGTTTCCTATCCAATTGTAATAAGCTGACAAGCTTGACAACATGATATATCTGGCATCTTAGAAAATCGGCATTTAACGGAAACCTTTTTTTTAAGCAACCTAAATAACGGTTAATAAAAAAATTAAACACGTTGGTCGCCATTGTAATGATTAACAAATAGTACAACATTTAATAAAATACTAATAGTTAAAATAAAATAATTGTGGCAACAATTCAATTATATTAATCAATAATAAAGAAACCAGAACATGAGACTCTAATTCATAAACAAAATAATATGAACATAATATTTATAACTCAGGGTCGTGTTTAGCCTAAAAAAAACGAATAAAATCAATGGATAGATTGTCACATTTAAAACAAAATCAAATGTTTTTAAAAAGATCACCACGATTTCAAAATTACTACAAGCGGGCGCCAGTTCAAATTGAACAGAATATTAAATGATAAAATAATATTAATTTATTAAACTCAAAACTTAGCGGAGTATTAGCTCACAGGTCAACAGCGATCCACGGAAGTAGGCGTAATTCGCACGAGATTTAAAAAAACGTCGCGTTAAAACTCGGCGTTGGCGCTTTTATAACATTCTCGATATGATTGTTCATACGAACGCTTAAAAATCACTCTTGTTTCGTTTCTCGCTTCAGTAAGACGTGGAAATGGTTTCTGCTAAATTAATAGCAATAGCGATTTGTGTTGCTAGAAGACGAAAAAGGAAACAAATGGCATTCTCGGTTCATTCTCTGAATAAACTGAGATACTTAAAAGGGCAGTTTGTGACACTGTACGAAGAATTGAGACAGTACAATAAAAACTTAGGTATTAAATTTAACAATCATCTGGAGATAAGTAAAATTCTTCTGGTGAACTTATATATTGGTCAATGGGCTCTGAACAGTTATTGAACTTGATTCATCAGTGTTGGATGGATATGGGCAAATTGGGTTGAAAGCGGTAAAAAAACTTTGTGCGGAGTGTAGTCTAGAACTTGGTACAGTTGAATTAGCGGGGCGATATCGACGATTCTCTAGAATCCTAATTACTGTAGATGGATGTACAGAATTAAGGTATGAAGATTGATGCACCGGCGCTGTTTTACCGCTCGTGAGAATAATAATACGAAGTTTCATATGATCTATTCCCTTTAACGCCCAACGCCCAGCGCTCAAAATGCAACACTGCTCGACAAAAAAAGCGTCGCGTTTTAAAAGCGCTGACGTATGAACATATACTTGGAAATGCATTTGTTCCATTTGAGCGCTTTTTTAAAGGACGTTAAAAAAGCTCCCGTGAGAATGGGGCCTTAAGTGTCTTCCCTTGTCAAAACTAACGTCCAGACTCTCT
This sequence comes from Limnephilus rhombicus, assembly GCA_929108145.2. Classification (NCBI taxonomy): domain Eukaryota; kingdom Metazoa; phylum Arthropoda; class Insecta; order Trichoptera; family Limnephilidae; genus Limnephilus; species Limnephilus rhombicus. Next base: position 9,637,291 of record OV815284.1, on the reverse strand, counting down.
GACTTCCTATTCGGAACTGTTTGAAAAATTAGCGTGCCCCTAATACAGGATTCCATTTGTCTTTCCAATCAGGAATTAAAAATCAATTCGAATTAATGTGTAGCAACCAACTTAATGACTGGGTGCTTACTTAGCATTATAATTTCAAGCAGTTACGAACCTATGCTTAGCGTTTTTCGTTTTCAATTTAATTCAATTTAATTGTAATGGAAGCAAAGTTTGCACTTACATAACTTTGATCAAAAGTATCAAACCAAATCAGAAGTAACTTCATGCCTCCGCAACAAATTAAAGAAATCCGTTAAAAAAACACTAAACCCCTTAAAAAAAATTGGCATTCAAAGCGTGACGTTTAAATCGCGCGAAACAAAAGTACAATCTCTATTAAACCGTCGCACGATCGTCTAATCATAGATATTTTAGTGCCGCCACTAATTAATCCGATTCGTTTGTATTCTGCCAAGGGATGGAATTAATAAGTTAAACATTGGCCTGGGCGGAATGTTAATGAAGAAATTTAGAAAATTTGCAAACAGCCGTTGTGATGGACATGGACTGGAGGGGATTAGAGCTTATTAATATATTTTGCAGTGGTGATAATGTTGAATGTAATGTAATGGTTGTCAGTACTCAAGACGATGCTTGAAATATAATCAACTAGGTACTCATGAGTTTTTTTTTAAGGACGGCAAAGAGGGGACGAATTCCATGTCATAAATATTAAATACTAGCTGGTTTCCGGGCATGTGTTGCTATGCCATTTAATAAATAAATTGTTTCTACCTGTGTGTCCTTTCCCATTCGTCCCATTCCCCTTCCGCCTCCAATTCCTCTCCCGCGTCCCCTTCCCCTCCCGCGTTCCCGCTCTGATTCCTCCATCTTCCCTCTCCCCACTCCACTCCCCCCCTTCCCCCGTCCTGCGAACCCCCCTCCCGAGTTCCCCCCCCCCTTCCTTATTCGCCTCCTCACTCCCGCGAATCTCCCTCCCAAGTTCCCCTCTCCCCTCCCGAGTTCCCCTTTTCCCTCCCAAGTTCCCCTCCCCCCTCCCGGATTCCCCTTTCCCCTCTCGCATTCCATTCATTTATTCCCGGTACATTCAGTTTTCAAACAGCTGGCGTGCCACCTATTACAATTTTTTTAATCAAATTTTATAATGCCAGAGCTCGTATGTATACGTTATTCTGATGTATTAGCTATATTATTGTAAAGTTTCATTAAAATCCATTCAGTAGGTTTTGCGTGAAAGAGTAACAAACATGCATCCATACAAACTTTCGCCTTTATAATATTGGTAAGATGTGAATAATTCTTTTTTTTTTAATGAATAATATCTCAATAATTTTTTGAGAATCGGTATTGAAATCATAATAATATGAACTTTGATTTTGAAGTTAAATATTATAGCTGTCTAAACATCGACCAGAAATATCTCGATCCAACGTCTTTTACTCAGTGGGAGATATACATTTTTTTTTCATTGGCTCCACACGAGAGGCCCTGAGGAAAATAATTTCCCTCGGGGCATATATCATCTTTGTGGATGATGTGTGGAGGTTCTTTTAGAGGAGAGGAAGGATTGAACATGGTTTAGAAGAGACCCATGTTGTAGAGGGATGAAACACAGAGGCTGGCAAATCGTTCCACAGCCGAGCTGTTGAACTCTAGTACGAGTCGTAGAAATGACCCATTCTTACGTGACACATGTTAACCGTATAAATATATTCGGCGCGTATTTGGCGAGTTTCTCGACTATGCACCGGTGCCGAGGGGATCAGTGACACTAATTCCTCGGAGCATCTTCCATTGAAATTTCAGTAGAATAAGGGCAGCATTCCCACCCAAAGTTGGTGCTCCAATTATTGAAATCCGTTTGCTAAAATTGGAGAATATATCAAACGAACCGCTTTTTTATTGTACAGAGTTGAGGGTTTTTTCAGATATTTTGAGTCTCCAAACCAAAGGCGTTTGCCAAATTGCACCGTGGGATGCGCTTGCGATTTTTACAAAGTTAGCAGTTGTGTACTATTAAAGTACCTCCGAGCCCCGTACAGTACGCATATTGTTATGTAAATATGGATTGAACACCGTGCCCTTGAGGTGATTTTTCACAAAAACGGCGCTATATAAATCATCCAAATATTATTATTATTATTATACGTCCGTCACTCTTGAAAACACTGATCCTAAGATTCCCACCAACCCCTCTTACCTTTTTCTTCCCAGAATTATCTCTTCTCCCTCTCTTTAAAAAGACCATCCACACAGTATGCCTAAAGATGACATTGGCCCTGAGGGAAATTATTTTCGAACTCTTCCCAATCATTATCTTTTTCCTCCAAACGTATCTTCCTCCTTCAGACATTTCTTATTTTTGTGTAATATAGTCATAGTCCAATTGGCTCTTCATTTACACAGTGTATTGTAAATCTGGTTTTGTGAGTTTGAAAAAATATTCGAATTAATATTTACATTGCAAAGGTGGTGATTATGGCGATCTCTATGGATTTCCAGAGTCAATAAAACGTATTGTTCAAAGAAACTGTTTTATCATCACGCTTGACCAAATGAACCAGAGATGTCACCCAATTGTTGGTTTGGAAGAATAGTTCAGTTAAAATATATTTTATTTAAAAAAATATTATTGTAGCATGACTATCACATGGTATATGGTTTGAATATTTTGCGATTCATTGTGAATTCTACTCTAGTTGTGTATAATTGACAAGTGACTTTGTGCGTGTTTCAAAGTTACGAAAAATTATACCGATCTTAAATAAAGTGGATCAAATTACGGGGAGGCCTCCCAGGCTGCAGAGAACAAAATAAAAGGTTAGTGAATCTGCTTTTCCCTTTAGATTTTGTCAGATCGCCATTCCTTATTTTGTTCGCGCAAGTTAAATTCTTACAGCCTTACTAAAAAAAACCACAGCACGGCCGATAACCTGTGTTGCAGCAGCAACATGAATAAAACCAAAATACACTAAAACACGGTAACATTACTAATAAGATTTGATCTTAAAATGTATTTTAAGTCTGGCAACAATGCAATTTTTCATACTGTACGTAATTTAATTGTTTGCTTTCCTACAAAACCGCTAGATGGCAGCGCCTTCGCATTCGTCATTCGCGTTGAAACCGCCAAAAAAACCTTACTTCGCGGGTGTGTGAGAAATATTACACAAATCTGATCGTAATATCTATTAATATGACTAATTCACTATTACATTCGCATAATTGATATATTTACCTTTTTTTTGTGGTTTTTAATAAGTGTTAGTCACAGTTGAAAGTCAATAAGTATTTTATGTAAAACATGAAAATTCAAATTTACATTTAAAGTATTTTATTTTATGTGAATTTTTAAAAATATTAATATGTAATACATGTGTTCGAAATGAAATTAACGTCTTTAGAGTTGCAAGAAATCTGTTATAAAAGTCGATATTATTTTTTTAGGTTAGTTTTTTGGCAATAAAAAAACTTTGAAATTTTTTATCATTTTTTTATTGTATGCACGAGGAAAAAGTGAGGTGACAGTTTCGTTCCAAATTCATTATATAAAAGGTCAGTATTTTTTAAATTTTGTTTTTTTATAAATTTCTGTACACTTTCATCAAATATGTTTTGGTAAAAAAAAAAACCATTTTTGTTCGCGTTTGAATCTTAATATATGGCAGTTCTTAAAAACTAAAGTGTATTTCAAATACACAAATCTAAAAGGTAATTTTATCTAGTTTTTGTAAATGGTATTTGTTTTTACGACACCTTCAAAAATAAGAAATATATAAAACATTCAAAATACTTTAAAATTTTGTTCAGATATCATTACTAAAACAGAGATAAACTACCCTCTCAGGCCGTGTAAACCAAGTGTATTTTTTTCCATGAACAATTTTTTTAATTAGTAATGTTTTCACATCCGCGGCCGTTTGTCAATTGAATAAAATTTTCACTGGGTTTTTTAGTAAGGCTGATAATCTATAATATATTTTTGAGCATTAAGCTTAGAGAGTCTGGGGTTATTTACACACCCATGCTCGCATATTATAATACAACAATAATAGATCATAAATTTACTTGACTTTACAAATAATAACTAAAAAAAACTTCTCAACACGAACTTTCGAAATTTCTTAATCTCTTATATTTTGTTATTCACACAGATTTTAAAATAAATGAAAATGGTAATTAATTTACAGATATCGCAAGGTGTCCTGTCCTAAAAAGGTTCAGATTTGTGCTGTCAAAACGAAGTAATCCACAAAATACAGAAGAATTTAAAATTTACGCAAGACTTACTTATCTAAATAGAAAATATTTTAATAAAATAAAATACTTTTTTGTTTAAAACCACGAGACTTCGTGGTTTGGTAAAATTTGGTAAAATCTCGTGGTTTTAAACAAAAAAGTATTTTATTTTATTAAATATGTCAAACCACAAAGTGATTGCTTTCTACAATAATAGAAAATATTAACAAAAGGACATTCGGGTTGGAGATGGACACATGGATTATCATTTCTTTTGTCAATGTTATTTTAAATTTTTTTTTAAATTTTTTTTTTAAATTTTTTTTTTTTTTTACATTAACTCCACACATATTGTCATAAAAAAACATACACCGTATAAGAGGCTCTATTTCTTCCGTCCATAAGAAAACGCTCTACAATTTGAAAGGCGGGTATGGGTATCGCCGCCCCTAGAATCATTTATTGGATAAACACACTCCTGTCATAGGTCACCCCAAGTAGTTTGCTACGTTTGGTGACTTAGCAGGGGTGTTCGGATTCATGGAGTGAGGTTTGTCCAGGTTTTGGTGGCGGATGCGATGCACACCCGGCGTGGCGGGCCGTATCGGGAGAGACTGGTTGAGGAGACCTTTTAACTTCCTTAGCCTGAATCGGTCGTCACATCGCCTTATACTGCAGTGGGAGGAATAGATTCACATGTACGTCATCCCTGGGCACACTGACCCCCACATTCCCACCCACTCTTCATATTTTTGACTTCCTCTACCCCTCATACCTTCCTTTCTCTAAATAGACCCTCCACACAGCATCCCCAAAGATGACAAAGGCCAAGAGGAAAATTGTGTTCTTCAGGGCCTACTGCGTGGAGCTAAAATAATAAAAAAAAAACTATGCATGTAACATTTTTCATTCGAAAATAAAAGCGATTATAAGAAAATAAAAGCGAAAAATAAAATAGAAACAGAGAAAAGTGTACTAAAACAAAGCTTCGATTTGAAAGGGTTAAATTTGACAACACGCTCACTTTGTTCACGAAAGCTTTCTCGCAAACCGGCTCACTAGGAATAGCGATCACCCAGTTCCGGAATGGGAGCGGTTCATTGGATCGGATCACCGGCACCGGATCCACCGCCTTCTATCGATTCACAATACACACCCCTATTGCCGCTTCGGAAAACGTCTAATGCGGGATCACAAAATAACAGATGTAAGACCTACTAACTCCTTCGCTTCGTGGTTTGTAAGCCACGTTTATGTGATTTTCGTTTGTATCACACATTTATTAAAATAAGGTTATTTTTGGTTTGTGTTTAGTTGAGTGGTTTTGATTTTTTTTTTATTTGAGCTTCACACAGGAGGCCTTGAGGAAAATGATTTCCCTCAGGGCATATGTCATCTTTAGGGATGCTGTGTGGAGGTTTTTTTTAAGGAAAAGGAAGGAGAGGAGAGTTCTAGGAATGAAAATGGTTTAAGGGGTGTGTAAGAATCTGGAGTTTAGTGTGTCCTGGTCGTCCGTCTCCAAGACCTAAACAATCCTCACCCCATGAACCCAGGCACAACTGCTAATCACCAAACGTAGCGAACCACTTGGGGTGTCCTATGGCAGATGTGTTGGTTATCAAATAAAGGTTCCCGGGGCGGCGGTATCCATTCCCGCCTCCCAAATTGAGTTGAGTGATTTGATTTGATCGTCGTGTATAGAATACATCTTAAAAATGTGTTGGTTGTATATAAAGATTACACAGAAATCTCAGCTGGACCAAGCAGGACTACGGCATCCAAATATAAAAGTGCCTCCACAATCTTTTGAAGTAAAAAATTCTTTAGCACAGTTGTGATTTGAAACTCGATGAAACGAAAAATAGCGACAGTAAAAAGAGACAAACATATTTATCTACTGGATTTAGCCTGCTTGAAAATGGGATAGTATAATCGGTATCCTCTTTGTGCGGTGCTTCTAGCCTCGCCACTCTTGTCAGATGTCATGTCAACACATCTGCCCTGATGATGGACACTGTAACGCTCTCCGAAACGTTGGCTAAAGGAGGAGGTAGCGCAACACGGCATAACACCCCAAAAACAGATAACAAAAATACTTTAAGCCATGAAAATCTAAAATCATATCTTATTTAGCATCGTTGTGATTTGAAACTCGATGAAACGAAAAATTGCGACACTAAAAAGAGACAAACACACACTTCTACAGGATTTAGCCTGCGAGGGAATGGTATAGTATAATCGGCCTCTTCTTTGTGCGGTGTTTTCGTAGTAGCCCATTGCTCCCCTCTTTGTGTGGTGCTTCGCAGCCTCCCCACTCTTGTCTATTTTAGTTTCCTGAAGGTTTCACTTCTACCGCGTGCGAATTGGAAACTCTAATTTTTCAAGTGAAAAATTCTTTAGCATCGTTGTGATTTGAAACTCGATAAAACGAAAAATAGGGACTCTAAAAAGATAAAAACACATATATCTATAGGATTTAGCCTGCGAAAGAATGAGATAGATAATCGATCTCCGCTTTGTGCGGTATTTCGTAGCATCCCCACTCTTGTTTACTTTTGTTTTCTGAAGGTTTGACTTCTACCGTTTGCGAATTGCACCCTCTGATTTTTCAAGTGAAAACTTCTTTAGCATCTTTGTGATTTGAAACTCGATGAAACGAAAAATAGACACAAAAACATACATCTACAGGATTTAGCCTGCGAGAGAATAAGATAATATTATACTCGGTTTCCGCTTTGTGCTGTATTTCGCAGCATCCACACTCTGGTTTACTTTAGTTTGCTTCTACCGTGTGTGAATTGAACACTTTTTACTATCCGTATCTACACTGGACCTTGTTTAGAGAAACCACGCAAGTTATCTCAGTAACTTGAACCTATTCTCTTTTAATTCATCTAAGTTCACAACGAACTGTAAATATTTATTTTTGTCATAATTCTAAGAAACTCCCTGCAAACTGCGCTGAAGCTTTCATGGTGCCTATCTACTTATTTTGCACACAACTCGTCAAGTACTTCCCCACCTTTCTTTTTCTCATCTCCTTCCCCTCCCTGATATTTACAGTCTCACAACATACCACCAATGGGGTGCCATTGTCTCACTGGCTCCAGACGGGAGTAGTTGGGACGCTTGTGAGTTATTCACATAAAAACACCCACACTTTTTTAACTCTTTTCTATAACTTTCCATGATACTCTACCTAAATATTTGTATTTTACGAACTAATTATACTTACTTTATTTTATTTCTTCTTCTTAAATCGGTTCCTCATTTCTGAGTCATTCCTATCGTGACCCCTACTCCAATTTCCATGGTGGACAAGGCTCCTCCACTCCTTGCGGTTCTGTGCTGCGTCGGAGCTTGCCTGGCTTACATTACTAGATCCCAGCGTTGCCTGGTTTTACGCAAAGTTTTTAGAAATCAGATATAAATATTAGGTCCTTACATATGAAATTAGCGTTTTGCCGTACTTGCAAGTTTGATCTCAAATATCTTCTCTTCGGTTAGGAATTCCAAATTCAAATTTATACAGCTATTTACTCATGTATTTGTGTTTCGAAAATTATAATTCATTTGTTTTTTCCTTAGTTGTTTTTTATTCTTTGCGTCACTTAGTTTACCAAATGGAAAACTTGAAACAGTGCTGCAGAAACGGCTCGAAGCATTAATGATGTGTGTGGCGACGGTGCGCAAAAGAAAACACAGTGCGTTTTTGGTTCCAACGTTTTCGTTCTGGAAATTTCAACCTGCAGAACAAGCCCCGTGGACGGCCGGAGACCAAAGTTGATAATGAAGAATTGAAAGCTATTGTGGAAGCGGATCCATTACAAACCACGTCCGAGTTAGCTACAGGCTGCGGTGTTAGTGATAAAACTGTTTTAATCCACTTGAAGCAAATTGGGAAAGGTAAAAAGGCTTGAAAGGTGGGTACCTCACGAATTGAGTGAAGCAAATCGACAAACGCGCGTTGACCGCTAGACCACACACTGCAGAACAGACGGCTACAAACTTAGAGGAGCTTCAATTGGAATGTCTAAGACATCCACCGTACTCTCCGGACCTTGCCCCAACAGATTACCATTTTTTTCGAAATTTGGATAACTTCTTGCAAGGGAAAAAATTCCACTCCGATGGGGCAGTCCAAACCGCCTTCAAAGTTTTTATTGATTCCCGTCCGATTGGTTTTTTTAGTAAAGGGATCGATGAACTACCTATGAGATGGCAAAAGTGCATAGATAGCAATGGTACATACTTTGATTAAATAAATTTATTGTATTTAAAAAAATCGACTTTATGTTCCTCCTATACAAAACGCCAATTTCATATGTTTTCCAATTTTCCTCTTAATATTATTATTGAACGTCAAGTACGCAAAATCTCTTCTGCTTTAAGGGCTTTGAATGGAGGTGGAGATTGTTATTAGATATCTCATTCCAACCTCATGACATTCCCTTGTTTCGAAGATAAACGAATGAACGAATTGAACGTATGAAGCACTTGTTCGCAGTATCTTGGAATATAGCTCCATTATTTGGGCCCCTTCTGAGCAAAACCATATTCTCGAAATAGAAAAAGTACAAAAGAGATTCATGCGTTACCTATATATGAGGGAATATATGTACTACCCTTCCTGTATCCATCCTTATTTTTAGCAGGAATGCTCGATCTTAATACATTAGAAGCCCGCCGAAAAATATTTTTAGGAAAACATTTTTTTAAGATAATCTCTGGAACTATACATAATCCACCTATTTTGAAAGAGATTAACTTATATGTCCCAGACAAGTATACTCGTGGAAGGTCCCATACCCTTTTTTATGCTCCAAAAGTGAGGACTTCTGCCTATCAGAACGCGACAGTCAACAGAGCGACTGAACTGCTCAACGAGTCTGCATTGACCATCGACATTTTTAACGTAACCTACAGGCAGTTTAACAATTATCTTTTGACGTATGTCACAAAGTAGTGAAACTGATCTTTTTATGTGTTTTGCTATACTTTTTGTCTAATTTGTAATCTTCTCCATAATGTATTGGTGAATAACCGTTTTACGGAGAACATGGAAAATAAATAAATAAATAAATTCTAAAAAATTTCATCGATCTCTGAATATTATTGTAGAATTGTTTAAAATACAATCAGAATCACAAAACCACAAATCCAAATCGGGACACCCTTCTTTATATTATTTATTTATTTATTGTAAGAAACAAACAGCAATTTATATACAGGATGAGTTATACAAGAGGTTAAACATGAGGTAAGAGAAAACAGTTTCTTATGCTAATGTTGGTTATTATGATATAATATAATATTGTTATTGGTAATAACCATTAAATGAAAATGAAAATAACAACAACAAAAAAATATATAAGTATATTAGAAGGGAGAAGGAATAGGAAAGGGCAAGAGGCAGAGGAAGGTGGGATGGGGACATGAGATGCTCATGCTGTACCTTTTTTATAGTTGTGCATTAATTTAATTAACATTTGTGGTCGTACGTTTCACTTCGTTTATGCTAGCAAGTACCCGGCATGTGTTGCAAAGCAACTCAAAGAAAGATAGTGTTTGTGTTTTAATTCTGTTTATTGAAGTTCTTTTAGATTACTTTTTTAAATGAAATTTCTCTAGCCCCGCTACGATTTGGATTTTGGATGAAACGGAAATTGCGATTACTGCACTTGCGACGCATCAACAGCGCACATTGACTGCTTTTACAGGCTCCTATTGGTTGAGTAACGAAATGAAAATTACGCTGGTCTGCGCTCATTGGTCGCTTTGATTATGACCTAACTTTTCAAGTAGTGGTTAAGATTGTTCTGGTAAAGTTTCGCTTCTACCGCGTGTAAACTGCACTCGAGTTTTTTGTTTTCCGTTTGATTGCTACATGAATAAATCATAAGGTTTTCCCACTGAGTAGGCCACATACAGCTATCCGTGTATTTTTCTTTTATAAATATACCCCCTTCTATCCCCTACCGCTACTTTGCCTTCTTTGCATTCCCTCCCTCTGTCCTTCCGTCGTCACCCACCCATCCATCACCTCTCCATCACGTCCTTTTCCATATGTATCCTCCCCCGTTCCCTTCCCGCGTCCCCTTCACCTCCCGCATTCTCCTATCATCTTTCCCGCCTTCCCCCCTCCCATGACTCCCTCCCCTCTTCATTACCCTCATTTTCCAACCATCTTCTCTGCCTTCCCCTATACCTCGTCCCCTCTCCCGCGAACCTCCCCTTCCCGTCTTTCTCATCATATCTCTAAAGTTTATAAAATTCACACATTTTTAAAAACTCGCGGGCCACCGATTATTAATTTTTTATACAAATTTTATAACGCCTTTACCATTGAAGTAAAATCATGTATTGGTTTCATAGTTTTTTCACACAAATGAAGTATTAAAATCCGTAAGTCTAAACTTAAACCTTAGGTCGCACAGTTTACACCCGCGCTGTGCAAGCGGATTCCCCACAGAGTGTCGGACCATCCCATATAGAAACTAGAAACCTGGCGGGTATTCGCACCACCATTAACAAATCACCAAAGTATCATCGCACTGGACTGAATGATAAAGGAACTAGCGATGTGCCGGTTCAGCTGGAGTGGGCTCTCAAACTCCGGTTCTTTGCGAGAAGCTGATCCCACTCCTACTCCTTTTTCAGATCGACTATTCACAGAGAACCCGGTACAGGAGTCGGAACTCGGAGCCGGAACCCAAATGCTTCGCTGTCCGAGCCATTCGCGAGTCGGAAGAAGGTCCGAATTCGAATTCTTTCGCGGGTCCTGCTCCAAGGTCCGGCTCCCAGTAGCCACAACAGCACCCAGTACCCGGTCCGCTTCCAAGAACTAGGACCTGGGACCTGCTCCTAGAAATCGAATACTTTGAAAAGGAAGCACGTCTCGGAGACCTCCGGCAAAATAAAGAACTTACCCATCTCTAAAATGAACGCAATCAGTACAAACAAAGATACCTTAATTTTTATATACAAAGATTATAAAAGAAAGATTTCAAAATTTATTGAAGAAAACTGAGCATTCAATTAATAATAATATTTATTCTAGACAATCATTAATCTTCCACTTTACCAAATTCATTTCAAAATCAAATCTCCATTCTTATTCAATGACTTCGTATTATTGACTTCTGCGAATCTTCTTGAAATTCTACTATTTGTATAAACTCGTCTCTGCCATAAACAAAAGCTACAATCTCCTTAGGTTTCATTTTGTTTTTACTGTATGGGACTTCTTGGAAGATACTGGAAAATATTTCTAAATTTCCCCACGGAGCGGGTCCTTGACCGGGGGCGGGTAAATACAATGATCCTTGTATTAAAATAAATCTATTTGCATAAGTAAAAGGAAAATAATGTCTGCACTGGAGATTAACTTTTGAATTGAATTCTGAAAAACTTGGAATTGAAGAGTGAGACAATATTTTGGTTTTGGATGGAAAGTCGTGATTATAATATAATGGAAAATAAAGCTTTTTAATTAGGTAAATCTAAACAAAATTTTGATTTGTATAAAAAATCTATGGGCGCAATTAAAACGAATATTGGTAAATTTTTTTTTTGGTCATGTATAATTATATTCACCTGTTTTTGTAATGTATGTCTTTATGGAATGTGTGGGACTGCAGTGACTGCACCAACCTCCCCATATACCGGAATAAACATATTATTATTATGTTTTTATGACTTTATATCCGGGTTAAATCTACACCACAGGAAAAACTAAACCCTTCCCTTAGTCAATCCACGCTATGCAAGTGTACTATATAAGTATAATAAATACAAAACAATGCAAGAACAATATGTCAACCAACCAGAGACCAAGTGGGAAAATAATTCACCGACTCCAGATATTTTCATATCAAAGGGTTTGGCTCGGTAGAACTCCTAGCTGGACCGATAAATCCTACTGATCCCTAATTTAAATCTTTAAAAAATATTTTGTGATCTTACATGTATTTTAAATGAATGATTTTTGCATTTTTATATGCAAATTCTTTGATAAATCTAAAATGCCTAAATTTTGAATGAGAGAGCTAGGTATAATGTCAGTAGCCGAAATAACAAATGGTTATATTTTTATAGTCTGAGAATGCCAAATTCTTTTAATCTCATTTCCTAAATCTGTATATTTTCTTATTTTTTCGGAAACAGATTTTTGAGTATTCAGGAATTTGGAATAGCGACATCAATGATATAAGTTATTTATTTAAATTTTGTCATGTAAAACTATATCGGGTCTATTATGACCAATTGTTCATAATAGACCCGATATATTATGACCAATTGTCTATTAGTATAGTTTTATCATAATATATTTTATAAAATTCATTTTCTAAAAATGAATTTGGTTCGTATTCATAATATATTCATTTTTGAAAATGAGAATATTTTTGAGATAACGATTTTTTCATTAGTGCTTCTTATTTATTTGTACGGCAGCCACCATGGGTTGGGGGGTAAGGCTCTCGACTATGAATCCGTAGGTCGTGGGTTCAAATTACGGCGTGTACAAGTAAATTTTATTGAATTTAATTGTGTTATTAATGCATTTATATTTTAAATCCTCTTAAAATAACTCAAAGATAGATAATTAAGACTATCCTGAAAAAAACATCTACATGTTCTAATCAAACTTCTTTTCAAAATTCTATGCACCTACATATACAAAATATATTTAAAAAAATATTCAGTAAGTAATACAAACTTTCAAAGAAATCAGCTATACATATATACATATATATATATAAAACAGATATCAGAATAATATTTAAATCCAAAAATTTAATACCAAGCACATTCAAAATTCCTATCTTTATCTAGATTTTTTTTTACATTAACCCCATACAGAAGGCCCTGAGAAAAATAATTTCCCTCATGGCCTATGTCATCTTTGGGGATGCTGTGTGGAGGGTCTTTATAAGAAAAGGAAGGAGAGGAAGTTCTGAGAAGGAAAAAGGTATGTGGGGTGGGTAGGAATCTAGGGATCAGTGTGTTCAGGAGTGATGGATGCACAAATCCATTCCTCCCGCTGAGGTGCAAGACCAGTTACACAGGTCATAAGGTTTACGTAAACAGGCCTCTTCCGTTTCAGCCCACCACGCAGCACGCCGCAAAGATCTGAACACACACCCGATGAACTCGGGCACCCCTTCTAAGTCACTAAACGTTGCGAACCACTTGGGGTTAAATTAAATAATAATTAAAAATATGAACTCTTACAGCATTTTCAGGTAATTTTTCAAATTAAGTTGGAATTCATGATTCTTTTCGATAATTTTTAGATTTAACGTGAGGTTGTTGAAAGAAGTTATAAATTATAATTAAATAGTTATGTAATTTGGGAGGCGGTTATGGGTACCGCTCCCCCGGGAACCATTTATTGGATAAACAACACCGTAAGTCACTTTAAGTGGTTCGCTACGTTTGGTAACTTAACAGGGATGCCCGGATCCATGGGGTGAGATTTATCTAGGCCTTCGTGGCGAATGCGTTTTCCCACCGCATGGTGGGCCGGATCGGGAGAGACAGGTTGAGAGAGACCTAACCAAGACCTCTCCAACCTGACTCTCGACACATCCATTGCACCGCAATGGAAGCGATGGATTCATACGTCCATCACTTCTGGAGTATTTGACCCCCAGATTTCTACCCACTTCTCATACCTGTTTCCTTATCAGAATTCCTCTCCTTCCTTTTCCTAAAAAGATACTCCACGCAGCACCCCCAAAGTATTCATAAGTATTTAGTTCAGTTTATTCATAAGTATCAATTCTATAAGTATTTAGTTCAGTGAATGATGTCAACAGATCAACAAATATGTTTAGGAATTTGCAAATACTTTTCAACAATATTTTAATATTATTCTAACAGGGTTTAAAATTTATCTCAAACTGATCTCAAAAAATTATAAATTGTTTCAATATAAAAGTAAGATACAAGACGTATAAAACATATTCTGCTATCCAAAAGAATAACACCATTCAATAAATCATTCAACATTACTAACTGATAGAGATTAACGACAGAAAGGAAATACGTGTGGATTGTTAACAGCTTGCCCCTCTATCCTCTATCCTCTATCGGATATCGGATATCCGGTGTACGAGGACTGGAAAACACTTGATGTAATGCCGTTGCATTTGTCACTAGATACCGTGGCAGGGAGTCGGACGTACACAACTTCTTCTCCTTCCACTTTCAACATCAGATTCTGTCAGAAAGATCTGTTGACTGGTACGTGACGTGAGAGAACCTGGCCATTCAGCACAGTGAATTTATCTTGATAAACCAGATTAACCAGGGGTCGTAAATGGCTTAGAATACGTGCAGCAAGAAAATTTCATTAACTTGAAAAATACATCGTTCTCTCAGTAAATACTCGTATTTGATTTTTTTTAAATTACTTGAAGTAACCTATGCTAGAGGTGTTGATAATCAAAAAAATAGTTCCCTGAACGGCGGTACCCATACCCAGCTGTAAAAAAAAATTACACCAATTTAAAATTGAAAGTATTAATTTCGTTTTTATTCTTGAAGAGTTTTATTTTACAGTGTACCCACCTACTTTAATTTATACCAAATTTATAAAAAAATGACAAATATTGTCGATAAAATACTTTATAAACAAAATGTCTGGAAATCGTTACTACGTTAATGCCCAAGAAATACAAAAAACTTGTGAACAGATTGTTTTATTTCAAGTGGAATCCAATTAATCGCCTTAGTTCTTAATAAGGAACTCCAGTCCAATTTTTCAAATTTTTAATAATGAATAATGACCTTCTAACTTAAATAAAAACTGCATATTTATTTTATTTATAATAATAATAATAATAATATTTGGCTGATTTATAAAGCGCCGTTTTCATGAAAAATCATCTCAAGGGCGCTGTACATATAATAAGCATACAATAAAATAAAATGAATACGATAGGCTTACAACTAGGATTCAAACTTATAACTAGGAACCTACATTTAAGACTTATATGTAGCTAGTGACTTACAACTAAGACTTATTACTACTGACTTAAAACTGGTGACATACAAATATTTGCAACCGTGACTTAAAGTTAGAGATTTACAATTAAAATAGGTATTTACATACAACAATAAATATTTTTAGTTTTGCCAGGTATCTAATATTACCAAGTGATCAACAAAACTCTACAGATATAGGTACAGACAGAGAAAGAGAGTCGAAGCAGTTTGCGGATATTATATATACATGTATACATACATAGATATTTTATTCTACACATTTTACAAATTATTTTATACCGTATTTTAATATTAATATTGTAAGCGCCAGAAGAAGAAGGAAGTTCGTACATAATATTACAATTTTATAACACGGTTGTGAAAATGATTGTAATGGGTTAACAGTTTTTAAAGGAAAGCATAGGTATCTTAAATGAATGAATGAATTTAATCGTCGATCTCAACTGCAATAAGATAATTCATCGCTCAACAACAGATTGGATAGCAATGTTTGAATGAAATAGCGAATTTATGGAAATGAGTGTTTAAATAGGTGAGTTTTAAGTTTGGATCTAAATTCTGTTGGACTGGTTATACATCTTAATTCCATAGGAAGTTTATTCCAAGCCTCAGGGCCGGATACTTCGAAAGCACGATCACCAAAGTTAGTGTTCGGATTTCGCTTAGGTTCTTTCAACCTTCCGATTGCAGATGATGTCGCTGATCTAAGAGTTGAATGTCTTAGACCAATATTTTCCGGAATGCACAGTTCAGAGATATAGGGTGGAGCCATTTCGTTGAGAGCTTTAAACACCATCCAGCATAACTTGTATTGGATCCGTTCAGGACACTTCAGCCAGTGAAGATTTCGAAGGTGTTCCGAAATGTGCGAAAACTTGGGTACCCCAGTAATAAGTCGTGCTGCGGCGTTGAACACTGATTGTAGTTTATCAGTTTGGCATTTAGGAAGTCTTGCATAAATGCCATTACAGTAATCAAGACGTGATACTATGTATGAGTTCACAAGAAGCTTAGTTGCCTCTGTTGAGAGGTTCCTACGAACTGATTTAAGTTGTCTTAGATAGAAGAAACCAGTACTGACGGTCCTATTTACCTGACTTTTTAGCGAAAGGTCTGAATCCAGATAAACACCTAGAAGTTTGACGGTTGTTTTTGCAATTACGTCGCTGCCGGAAATAGAAATTGGTGAGTAGTCTATTAAATGTTGGCGTCTTTTCGTGGCTGCCCAGAGAAACTCGGTCTTTGTGGGATTCAACTTAAGTTTGTTCGAGGACATCCAAAGACTGATCGCTTCTAGACAATCAGTTGTGCGAATTTTAAGACCGTTGATCTCATCTGGTGTGCAGTAAAAGTATACTTGCTGATCGTCAGCATAACAGTGAGATAAGAGACCAAATGACTCGATAATTTTTGCGACATCATTTGTAAAAAGAATGAAAAGAAGTGGACCCAAAACGGATCCCTGAGGTATCCCTGAAGAGAGTTTCGTGAAGTTGGACTGTTTGTTTCCAACTTTTACCGCTTGAGAGCGATTGCATACATAAGATTTTAGCCATTTTTTTATGTTAGACTGTAAACCAAATGTTACTTCTAGTCTCTTAATAAGGAAGTTGTGGTCAATGGTGTCAAATGCGGCGCTCATATCTAAAAGCGAAAGAAGGGCTAACTTACCTGATTCTATGGCAAGAGTTATGTCTGACAGGACACGAAGTAATCCGGTTTCTGTTGAGTGGAACTTGCGATATGCGGATTGATGATCAGTAAATAATTTGTTCACATTTAAGTGGGAAGTTATTTGGGAAGCAACAATTTTTTCAAGTAGTTTCGCTAAGAAAGGCAGATTTGACACAGGTCGGTAGTTACCCAAATTGTCGGCATCAAGCTGCGGTTTTTTAATGATTGGGGTGACTACTGCAGACTTAAGTGGTTCTGGGAAGTCACCTGTACTTAAGGACTTATTAAACACGTGAACCAGGAAGGGAGCCAACACGTCGCTACATTTCTTGAGGAGCCAAGTTGGGATAGGGTCAAGAACACATTGTTTATTAGGCGAACTTAAAATTAACCTTCCTACTTCTTCTAGCGTTGTAGGTTTAAATGATGACAGGGAACATTTGGAATTGGCTGTAAATATTGGTGGGGGGGCAGAAGATGTGGAGGCGCGTATGGATTCTATTTTTTCATAGAAAAACTTAGAAAA
This sequence comes from Limnephilus rhombicus, assembly GCA_929108145.2. Classification (NCBI taxonomy): domain Eukaryota; kingdom Metazoa; phylum Arthropoda; class Insecta; order Trichoptera; family Limnephilidae; genus Limnephilus; species Limnephilus rhombicus. Next base: position 9,619,830 of record OV815284.1, on the reverse strand, counting down.
GGCCTGCGGAGTAATGTCTGTAGAGGTTTGCACGGTATTATTAGCAATGACAGTTTTAACGGAGTTCCAGAGACGTCGTGGATTTTTCCGCTCAGAGTCAATTTTATTGACCCAGTATTCAGATCTTTTTTCACTTAATCTCGCCCTGTACTCTGTTTGAGCATTAATCCACTCGTCTCGTGGAGTAACGTCAGGGTTTTTTCGGTATGACCTCTCTAGTTTCCGCATAAGCCTCTTTTGACTCCGACACTCTTCATCGAACCAGCCATCAGATTTTCGAACTTTACGTATTTTCGAGGTGGTTGGAGCATATTTATTCAGTAAACCTGAAGAACCTATAGAGTTAGAATAGTTAAAATAATTGTCAAAGTTTTAATTTTTCAAGATCCTCCGAAAACCACCGTATGTGTAGTGAATCGTGTGACGTCATCACTCACAAAAAGTTATTTTTATTTTCAATAGGTGATGTCATTTTATTTTACAGCATAAATGTACCAAACCACCCACCATGACAGTTATATGGAAGAAAGTATGATACTATTCGACAAGTTAAAAGATTATTTAGATGGAATTATTTATTTATTATATTATATCAGGTCCTTACATATGAAATTGGCATTTTGTATGGGAGGTACAAAAAGTCGATTTTTTTACAAATAATATATTTATTTAATCAAAGTGTGTACCATTGCTATCTATGCACTTTTGCCATCTCATAGGTATTTCATCGATCCCTTTACTAAAAAAACCATTCGGAGGGGAATCAATAAAATCTTTGAAGGCGGTTTGGACTGCCCCATCGGAGTGGAATTTTTTCCCTTGCAAGAAGTTATCCAAATTTCGATAAAAATGGTAATCTGTTGGGGAAAAGTCCGGAGAGTACGGTGGATGTCCAATTGAAGCTCCTCTAATTTGTTAGATCGATTAACAAGCCTCGGTTGTTTAGCAGCTAGCTTTTCCTTCATGGTTTGCAGTTGCTGACAATAGACATCATTCGTCTGGCCAGATTTAAGAAAGCTTTAGTGAACTACACAAAAAAAAACGCAACTGTGTTTTCTTTTGCGGCACCGTTGCCATACACATCATTAATCCTTCGAGCCGTTTCTGCAGCACTGGTGCCACGGTGGAACTCGTACTCGTAAATAACGCGATATTTCAAGTTTTCCATTTTGTAAACAAAGTGATGCAAAGAAAAAAAACAAGGAAAAAACAAATAAATTATAATTTTGTAAACACAAATACATAAGTAAATAGCTGTATAAATTTGAATATGGAATTCCTTACCAAAGAGAAGATATTTGACATCAAAGTTGCCAGTACGGCAAAACGCCAATTTCATGTGTAAGGACTTAATATTTATTATAATTTTCAATATTATTACGGGAGAGTGGTATAAAAATTGTTTGAAAATATTAGTTTTTTTGGCTTTTAAGAATCGAAATCAAACTCAATAAAATACCTATTGGTAACAGTAGGTCCGTATAATACACGGGTCGCGAGTCGCAATTTGTATGTATACACGGTTTTTTTACTTACGTCGTTAAGATTGTGAATATATTTTAGGGTATCTATATTGTCGTCTTAAGACCCAAGGCGACGAATTGTTTGGATAAACACAAGTTTGAAAGCGTAAGTTACAATATTTCTACAAAAATAATACACCCATGCCTTTTGAATCTTCATTCAAAACGTTGCAAAGATAAAAATATTAATAAAAATAATATTCCACCAGTTTTCCACAACTGCAAGAAAGCCGGCACGTAAGGGAGTTGCCCCTTTTCCCCTGAAAAATGTCCCTGCAACACATGCCGCCAGGAGGTTACTGAAAGTATTGTTAATAATGTAGCGAGAGATGATAGAAAGCGGATTTTTACAGTTATTTGTAACTGCAGGAAAGACCGGTCGCGGTGGATATAATAACAAGAAAAATCCGTAGAACGTGGACTGTAAAATATGTTAAAGGAAAACAATCACTTTGTTTGTAACCACGATTTATTGATTTAATTTTTATTTACCGACCGGTTTCGCTTAATACAAGCATCATCAGGGTATAAATTAAAACTGATGAAAAAATACATTGTGTGAGCTTATATATACATACAGACAGAGACAAAACATAATATAAAGTAAGAGTGAGAGATTGTAATTAACATCCTACATAGTGATAGAGATAGAGATAAAATGTAAAATATGTATTAAAAGATACATTGAAAATTTATTCAGTATCTGATATTTATTATAAAACATGGATTTAATATTCTTGGTGTTCATACAAGTTTAACTTTTCGACTTACAATTACTTACAATTCCCAAAATAAAAGATTTTTTTTAATTAAATGAATTACATTAGCGAAACTCAATTGAAAATCTGAAAACTTTCCAGATTTGATGAATTATTCAAATTCTGTGAAACAAACCTAATTTCATTTTTATAATATGAATTCATGTAACCGGCTGCTAGTGGTGATGTATAATATGATTCTAATTAGTATTGCCTAGTTTATTCTACAATAAAATCACTACTTACTGCAATACACATTTTTAAAAAGTCGATCTGTATTAACGTCATGTAAATACTCGAAGACTTGCCTAATCTGTTAACATTAATGCAACGTAACATTAATCATTATATAAATTGCCAAAAAATGGAACATCTCAAAACGTTACCGAGTGCCATATTGTTTAAGACACGGCGCGCATTAAAAAACGGAATAAGCTTATTTATCTCTTTCTTTTCCCGCTTGAGAAAACATTTGTCATTTTATTTTGAAAGTTCTTCTGAGCACGTTGTGGGTAGGTACCTACCATAAAAGTTTTGTTTGGTTATTTTCCTCCGTTTAAGCACACATTTGTTTTGATGTGTTTCGGGAATACATAGGTATAAATAATTCATCCAGTGCCACTCACAACACTCTCACAAGGGAATTCGGTTAGAAAAGGAAGCTATCTATTATATCCACCCGGAAGCAAAACTTTCCAGGTATTGGTTGCCCTACAGCTTTAACTTAATTACTACAGCTTTCCGAATATTATGATCTTAACTTTGAAGCAAAAAAATTATTTATCATTTCTAAAAATGTAAAATCTGTAACCGCGAATTCCAGTCTTTCTGCTTGGAACGGTTTCATGATGAATGATGACACCGTGGAAAATTAACACACATTATAAAAATAATTTTAAAAAAAAGTAAATGTCAAAAGAATCCGTTGAAAAATTGATATCAATCAGTTTAACGGGACTTAATTTAAAAATGTAAAAAAATGTAAATAAATAATACAGGAATTTTATTAATAAATTAAAGAAAAAAAAATGTAAAGTCATTAAATGCGGTTAAAAAACCAAACCTATTAATCTATTATAATTTGAGAGATGGGTAAGGATACCGCCGTCCCGGGAACCATTTATTATTTAACTGAAACCTCTACTGTAGTTCACCCCAAGTGGTTCGCTACGTTTGGTGCCGGGTTCATGGGATGAAGATTGGCGGCGGATGTGTTTGCCCACATTTTGAGACCTTTTAAAATCTCCAGCCAAACTCTCTCGATTCATAGCCTTGCACTGTTGGGAGGGATAGATTCATAGTTGGGAGGGATGGTCACTCCTGGACACGCTATCGTCTAGATTCCTACCCACCCCTCATACCTTTTTATTTCCTTCCTTTCAATAAAAAAGATATTCCTACAGCATCTCCAGCAGCAAGGATGACATAGGATTATTTTCCTCGAGGCCTCCTGTGTGGTGTTAACGTAAAAAAATTAAAATAATATTGGATTAATTTGTGGCACGTTCCAAGATACTCTCAGTATCGCTCTGGTGTAAAACCCACCGCCACCGGCCAGAACTGCCTTCCTCGGCCCCATCTTCTCCCCCTCCCCACTACCTTCAGCTTTACAATATACCCCAATTGGGCTTGCCGTAGTCTCACTTTTCATGACTTTATATCACTTTTGAAACGTGTGTTGATTTGTCACTGTATTGAGTTATCCGGTTACCATTTTACACGAGCATTGCGTTGCATCAATTTAATTCTGGGTAAGAAAAAAACAGACGTTTTATCTTCTATCTTGTTGTTCAGATAATTTATTTATACAGTTTTATAAGTTATTAGATATATAAAATACGTCTATTTTAGTTACAAAAGCAAGTGTGCATGTCGCGCCCTTGACTTTACTAATAATATCACACACACATCACAAATAAAGCTGCTAAAATGTTAGGTTTCATCATAAGAAACACAAAACTTTTAAATAGCATCAACGTCATTAAGCAGCTCTGCTTTTCCTGAAGTCATTTGGAGTTTTCATCAGTTGTTTGTCTCCATTTTATAAAATTCATATAAACAAAATTGAAGCAATTCAAAACAAATATCTTAGCTTCATACTTTAAAATTGATTCAATGAGTGTACGAAGGCCTCATATGGATGCAATATTTCCGTATAAATGAGTTAAAAATAATATTCAATGCCCAGAGTTGCTAAATAAAATTCAATTTCTTGTACCTGCGCCTAGGCGTACAACACGCTCTTTTTTTTACATGAACTCCACACAGGAGGCCCTGAGGAATATAATTTCCCTCAGGGCCAATATCATATTTGGGGATGCTGTATGGAGGGTTTTTTAAGGAATGGAAGGAGAGGAAAGTTATGGGAAGGAAAAGGGTTTAAGGGGTGGGTAGAAATCTGGGGTTCAGTGTGTCCTGGTCATACACCTCCAAGACCTAGACAAACCTCACCCAATTAAACCGGGCACCCCTGCTAAATCACCAAACGTAGCAAACCACTTGGGGTGACCTATGGCACAGGTGTTGGTTATCCAATAAAGGTTACCGGGGCGGCGGTACCCATTCCCGCCTCCCAAATTGAAAAATACTTGATTGCTCTTCTGTCTTATTCAGGGTGGATCAATGCAAGACAAACTGTATGCAGAATTCTTGTCTGAACAGACTTTGCAATAGTTACAATAGCGTATAATCCAAGGTGGACATTTTCAATTCCGAACTTACCAAATATAAGGGATACATGAAAGAGTATTTCTCTGATGTTTCATGAATATGTAATTTTTTATTTTTTTATTTATTTATTTGTTTTTGTTATAAAGAATACATCAGTACAAAGAAGCTTGGACTGTCCAACTAGGAAGGTCTCCCGTTATAGGACAGTCAAATTGACAGAAAAAAATTGATAGGCGTAAATTTAATGTCCAAATGACTGATTTATATTGGGTCACAAATCAAAAAATCATCACCATCATGTGTATATGTTTCTTTTGTTTCTATCGTTTATACTTAATAATAATAATAATAATAAGCCTTTTTATTCTGGACTTCTGTTAGGTATGTATTAGACATGATCTTATTTGTTATAGTATATCCCGAAGCTCAGTTTGCCTCTTGGCATAGGCCTCCTCTAACATTTTCCATTGGGACCTGTCACGCGCTACTCTTCTCCATTGATGTCCAGCAGTGAGTTTTAGGTCATCTTCCCATCTCATGTGTTGACGTCCTCTACTTCTCTTGCCATCTCTGGGATACCAGTCAGTGACATTTTTGCACCATTTCTCTTGTGGATCGCGTATCATGTGTCCTGTCCATCTCCACTTTTGTTGGTCTATTCGGGTAACTACATCGGCAACTTTAGTTTTCTCCCTTATTGTGCTACCTCTCACTCTGTCCTGTTTCCTTGTTCCTGTCAAACTTCTCTCCATGGCTCTCTGGCAGCGTTCCAACTTTTCTCTGTGGCGTTTGGTGAGTGCCCAAGTTTCACATCCATAGGTGATGACTGGAAGTATACACGTGTTGAAGACTTTCCTTTTTATTTGCATACTTAGCTCCTTAGATTTCAAGACTTCTTTCAAAGACCAGTATTTCTTCCATCCATTTGCTACTCTTCTCTCGATTTCTTTAGTGGTTTGATCTTTGTGAGATATTATCTGTCCTAAATAGATGTAATCTGACACATATTCGAGTGGTTGGTTGTCAATTTTTATAGTTACAGGTTCAGAGTTTGTAAGCAATTTTGTTTTGTCTTTGTTCATGCATAGGCCGACTTTCACACTTTCCTCGTTTAGTGATTCTATCATTCTAATTAGGTGCATTGGGTTTTCCTCGAATAGGACTATATCGTCTGCAAATCTTAGGTGGTTAAGTTTTACACCTTGTACGTTGATACCATATTTTTCCCAATCAAGTTTGCGGAAGATACTTTCCAGAGCAGCCGAGAACAATTTTGGTGATAGAGGATCTCCCTGTCTTACTCCTCTCTCGATCTTGAACTTTTTTCCCAAGGTTTCTAGTTGGATCCTCGCTTCGCAATTCAAGTATATGTTTTTTATAATATTAATGTAGTTTAAAGGTATTCCCTGCTGTTCAAGGCTATCCCATATAGCTATGTGTCTTATGCTGTCGAAAGCTTTGGAGTAATCGATGAATGCCATGTATAGTTTCTTATTATACTCATTATATTTTTCTACTATTTGTTTCACCGTGTGTATGTGGTCCAGGGTAGAGTATTTTTGTCTAAAGCCGGCTTGCTCCCGTGGTTGATTTTCGTCTAACTTTTTACTTATTCTTTCCAGGATAACTTTGGAAAATACTTTGTATATATTTGACATCAAACTTATAGGTCTGTAGTTCCCTATATCTTCCTTTTGTCCTTTCTTGAATATAAGAATAATGTTTGATGTTTTCCACTGTGTAGGTATTAGACCAGTTATAAGTATATCATTGAATATTGAAGTTAGTATTGGTAGTAGTTCTTCCATGGTGCCTTTAAGAAGTTCGTTTGTCACTTTGTCTGGACCTGGGGCTTTTTCCATCTTCTGACTGTATATGGCTTTTTCTACTTCTCTGGAAAGTATTTTTGGTTCAGTTACAACGTTTTCCTGCTCTTTATTGACGTCTTTCTTCGGATCATGTTTTTGTTTGTCGTCTGGGCTTGAGTAGAGGTCCTGGTAAAATTTTGTGGCTATTTCGTTTATGTTTTTTCTATTTGAAGAAGCATTCCCCCTTTTGTTTAATTTTGGTATCCATTCTTTATTTGATTCTCTCAATTCTTTAAGCGCTTTTTTCACTCCCCCTGTTTTCACTATATGCTTTTCTAATGTTTGCAGCCTCTTGGTCTTCCTATCTTTCCTGATGTTCTCTCTGATTTCTTTACTTAATTTTGTTATAGTTTTAATGTTATCTTTTTTAGGATGTTTTGAAAATAGGTGTTTTCTTTCTTCTATAAGTTGCAGCGTTGTGTCACTTAGTTCGTACTTGTTTCTTCTGCTAGTCTCAGCTTTTTCTTTAGTTAGTAGATTTTCTAGCTTTCCATATTTCGCACGAGCATCAGTGTTACTCAAAGTTAATTCTTCAGCTGATTCAATTAGGGATTGTGTTATTTTCCTTAAGGTTTCATCGCTGTGGTGTTTTGTAGTGTGTGAAGCGAAATGTTTTCTAGATTTATTTGGTGGTTCTATTCTTAAATTGCTTCTTACCATACGATGATTTGTATTGAAATTGAATTTAGTTAGGACCGATGTATCCGTGAAGGCTTTTGGATAGTTTGTTGTTATGTAGTCAATTTCGTTTTTGGTTTTGCCATCGGGGGAGATCCATGTCCACTTATTCTTTTGGTTTTTCATGTATAAACTGTTCAAGAGCGTTAGATTGTGTTGTAATAATAATTCAACCAAAAATTCACCATGTGGACTTCTTCTACCTTGGCCAAACTTTCCCAAGACATATTCTTCCTTGCATTGCTTCATCCCGACTTGAGCATTGAAGTCGCCCATTAGAATAATGTGGTTGTTTTGATACCTTGTTAATATCTTTGTTAATTCTTTATAGAAAAGTTTGATTTCTGTTTTTGTTGCTTGTTCTGTTGGAGAATAAATTTGTATAACTGACCATACTTTTTGGTATCCCGGTATGTCAATGTTAAGAATGGCTATTCGATCAGAGATTCCAATTAGGTCTTGTATGTATTGTTTCATTGACCGTTTGATTATGAATCCTACTCCTCTTTGACCGGCTGTTTCGCCTTTGTGGAATAGTATGTAGTCAATGCGTTCCTCAATCTTTTCTCCTAGTCTTCTCATCTCACTAATGCCCAGGATATCCCATTTTATTTCTTCGAGAGCTTTTTCTAGCTCGTGTAGGCTTTCTTCGGTTCTAAGGGTTCTCGTATTTAAAGTTGCAATATTGAGTATTTTGTTTCTTCTTGTTGTTAGAGGGTGGTGGTCTATAACTCCCGCGGGGACCAGCCGAATTGGGAGAGTTTATACTTACAATTCTGTTAAGATTTAATATATACGTACCTAGCTTCTTACGGTAACCAATGTATTGATATTTTTATGTTTAATGTAAATTTTAGTTTTATCTACTTAACCTTTTGTTTTATAAAATGTTTGGTCTCATATTCCTTTATTATAAATTTTATTATTTCTATTTTTTTATTATGCTGTTTAATCAGAGGTAAAATCAAAAAGAGGAAATCCATAATTGATTTTATTTTGGTTATATAAACATGTACAAACTGGAAAAATGTAAACTGTCGACTTCCCGAAAATAAATAAATATCGACAGCAGAAATTAGAACCGATGTGAAGGACAATAAATCCAAAAATGAGTAAAGTATTCATATATTTATTTATTTAATTACACCCTAGTGGGTTTTCACATGAAAATTTTACAAATTGATTACCGTAATTAAGTATAACAAGATAAACGCAGATGTAGTAATTGTGAAAAAACAACACATATGGATATAACAAAATGTAGTAGTGTAACAAAAGACAGTAAAGCATAAAACGTAAGCTTATATTTACGACATTAATTATTTGCGTTACAGAATCAGTACATAAGAACGTAATTATTAATTGAATTAAAAATTCAAAAGACAGTAAAGCATAAAACGTAGGCTTATATTTACGATATTAATTATTTGCGTTACAGAATCAATAAATAAGAATGTAATTATTAATTGAATTAAAAATTAATTAGTAGATACGAGTTTCACTTATAAAAAAACTACTTAATACAATTTATCAAAATAAACATATATATATAATCAATATATATTATAAAAGAAAGTCCAAAAAAACGTGCGGAACGCAAAAACGCAAGCCGGTACGATCAAGAAAGTTATATGGTATGGTAGATCTCTATCCCCCCTAGTGAATAAGGGTATTCGTTTTTACCTAAAGGTCTTGCTTTTGAAGATATAAGGGCTGAAAGTTCTAAGAAGACTCTAGAAATTTCAAGAAGAGTCTGGAAGATACCGGAAACTACTAGAAAATTCAATAAGACTCTGGAATGTTCTGGAAGAAATGGAGAAGTATATCAGCGAGTCTAGAAGGTTCGGGAAAGTTCACGAAGGTTCGATAAAGCTGAAGAAATTTCTGAAAGGAGTGGAGGAGTATGTCGGGGTGTCTAGAAGGTTCCGGAAAATTCTAGAAGGTTCCATAAAGCTGTAGGAAGTCCAAGAAGGTTTGATAGGGCTGTACAAAGTTCTGGAAGGAGTGGCAGAGTACGTCGGTAAGTCTAGAAGGTATAATAAAGCCGTCCAAAGTTCTGGGAGGAGTGGTGGAGTAAGTCGGTGAGTCTAGAAGGATCTGATGGTTCACAATAGGTTAGAAAATTGTGGATGGAGAAAGTTCTAGAAGCTTTCAGAAATAAATGTCGGTGCGTCTAGAAGATTCGGAAAGTTCTAGAAGATTCGATAGAGCTATACATAGTTCTGAAAGCAGTAGAAGAGTGTGTTGGTGTGTCTAGAAGGTTCCACAAAATCCTATAAGGTTCCATATAGCTGTGGAAGTTCTAGAAGGTTTTATAGGGCTGTACAAAGTTCAAGAAGTAGTGACGGAGTATGTCGGTGAGTCTAGATGGTTCCGGAAAGTTCTAGAAGGTTTGATAAAGCTGTATAAAGATCTAGAAGGTTCCATAATGCTGTAGAAAGTTCTAAAAGGAGTGGAGGAGTGTGTCGGTGTGTCTAGAAGATCCCGAAAAATTCTAGATGGTTCCATTAAGCTTTAGAAGTTCTAGAAAGTTCGATAGGGCTGTACAAAGTTCTAGAAAGAGTAGCGGAGTATGTCGGTGAGTCTAGAAGGTTCGATAAAGTTGTAGAAAGTTCTGAAAGAATGGTGGAATATGTCAGTGGGTTTAGAAGTTTTCGGAAAATTTTAGAAAGTTCGATAAAACTGTAGAACGTTCAAAAAGGTTCCGTAAAGCTGTACAAAGTTCTAATAGGAGTGGAAGAGTGTGTCGGTGTGTCTAGAAGGTCCGACAAATTCTAGAAGGTTCCATAAAGCTGTAGGAAGTTCTAGACGGTTCGATAGAAATGTACAAAGTTCTATAAGGAGTGGCGGAGTATGTCGGTGAGTCTAGAAGGTTCGATAAAGCTGTAAAAAGATTTGGAAGGTATGGTAGACTATGTCGGTGAGTCTAGAAGATTCCAAAAAGTTCTAGAAGGTTCATTAAAGCTGTAGAAAGTTCTAAAAGGAGTGGTGGAGTATGTCGGTGAGTCTAGAAGGTTCCGAAAAATTCCAGAGGATTCGATAAAGTTTCATAAGCTTCGATAAAGCTGCAAAAAGTTCTTAAAGGAGTGGCGGAATATGTCGGTGAGTTTAGAGGGTTCCGAAAAGTTCTAGAAGGTTTTATAAAATTGTTCAAAGTTCTGAAAGAAATGGTAAATATGTCGGTGGGTTTAGAAGTTTCCGGAAAGTTCTATAAGGTTCGATAAAACTGCAATAAGTTCTAGAAGGTTCCGTAAAGCTGTAGAAAGTTCTGATAGGAGTGGAGGAGTGTGTCGGTGTATCTAGAAGGTCCCAAAAAATTCTAGAAGGTTCCATAAAGCTGTAGGAAATCCTAGAAGGTTCGATAGGGCTGTACAAAGTTCTGAAAGGAGTGGCGGAGTATGTCGGTGACTATAGAAGGTTCCGAAAAGATCTAGAAGGTTCGATAAAGCTATGGAAAATTCTTGAAGGAGTGGCGGAGTATGTCGGTGAGTCTAGAAGGTTTCGAAAAGTTCTAGAAGGTTCGATAAAGCTCTAGAAAATTCTGGAAGGAGCGATGCAGTATGTCGGTGAGTCTAGAAGGTTCTAGATAGTTCTGTAAGGTTCCCTAATGCTCTAGGATGTTATAGAAGAAGAAAATTTAAGAAGCTTTCAGAAATGAGTGGCGAAGAGTCTCAGTGAGTCTAGAAGGTTCTGGATGTTTGGATAATTATATTATTAAAAAAATAATTTGCATGCCGATTAAACTCAAAGACGAGTCCCGGTACGATAACGGGAGTTAAATTGTGTGGTAGCCCTTTATCCTTCATCCATGAAGAAAGTTCCCGTTCTTACCTGAAGGACGTGCTTTTAAAGATATAAGGGCTGGAAGTTTCGCCCCGTTGAAATTTCTAGAACAGTTCAAAAATTCCAGAGCATTCTTGAGCATTCCACCAAATTCCAGAGCATCTCGGAACATTCTGGAATGTTCGGGAATATGATGGAACATTCAGAAACATACCGGAACAGCCCAGATCATTGTAGAACACTCCTGAATGTTGTGGAATGATCTGGAACATTATTCTGGAACACTTGAAGTTTTTTTTTTTGTATGGGGCTACCCATGTGGGATATATAAAGCAAGATCCGTCATGGATTCGAACGTCAATTCAATCTCACATCAACTCCACGAGCGATGCCGGACCCCAGTCAGAGTATTTGAGAGCATTCCACAACGTTCCAAAACATCCTGGAACCTTCTGAAAAATTGTGGAATGTTGGAGAATAGGGAATCGGGAACATCAATGTGAAACATTCCAGGACACTCTCGAATATTTTCCTGAGCGAAGCCGGGTAACCATATATATATATATATATATATATATATATATATATATATATAAATCCCGCTACAGATTTATATTTATATATATATATATATTGAGATGATTTAATTATGAAAAGAAACTCCAATAATTTGATAAAATTTTTCTAAATATTTCTAGGAAATAAAGTGCGTCTTTTGAAAATTTAAAAAATTAAATACTTGTTGTAAATAAATTTACAAAAAACATTATTTTGAAAGATATTTTCAAAGTTATTTTACAATAAAAATTCATAATTATTGGTGCACAAAATCAGGAGATATCATTTTTGAACAAAAATAAACATTTCTTTTCGCTCTCATTAATAATTAACATCTTGTCCTAAACAGTATTTAAAATTTGCGCGATCGATGTATACCCAACCACATGTTTCAACCAATACATTAGATTTATATATATATTAGATTATAATTATACATCCCGCTACAGATTTATATATATATATATATTGAGATGATTTCATTCTGAAAAGAAACTCCAATAATTTGAAGACAAATCACACTACGGGAAAGGATTTTTAGTTTAAAACAAGATTAAAATTTCAGTATGTGCAAAATTTAATAAAATTTTTAAAAAATTAATATTATAAACCATTATGATGCTTACATTTTATTTGAGATTTTCACGGCAGAGACGATATCGTGAATTACTTATGTGCCAATGTCCCACCAAAATAATTCATGATAACCATTATGCTATTTCGTTTAAAAAATTATGAGTGAATAATAAGTCTGCATTTTTTAGCTAAGAAATTATATCCTTCCGGGCAGTTGGGCTTTTCGATGGTTATTATCGGACTTTGGAAGATATGAAGTGGAACAGCATCGTGGTCAGAAACGCTATTGTGGTCGTATCGATTATATTCTGAAGCACTAACGCCCTCGGAGGCTCGATGGTGATAACCAAAAAGGGGATTGTGGTATTCTTGAACATCCTTTCTGCAACCCCAATTGTCAGGTATGTATCCATTTGGGCACAGGTATGGATAATCTGAATAGTCTGAAGCACTAACGTCGTCGAATTCTTGACTGTCAAAATCGAAATGGTCTGAAGTACTTACGTCGTCGGATTCTTGACTGTCAAAATCGAAATAGTCTGAAGTACTTACGTCGTTGGATTCTTCACTGTCATAATCGAAATGGTCTGAAGCACTATCGTCGGATTCTTGAACGTCATAATCAAAAGGTGGATTTTGGTCTTCTGTAATATCCTCTCTGCAACTCCAGTCTTCCAACAGAGTATATCCATATGGACATGGGTTCCGGCGTGCATAGGTAGCACCCAATCCCACAAAAATTAACAGAAGAATCACACCACTCATAAAACGCATTGTAAATCGTTTTTTTAATAATAAACCTCTAATCACAGTTATATATATAGTTCAACTCTTATGATTATAATAATGAAATCATTTATCTTTTTAGAATTTATATACATATGAGCCTTTCCCACGCGTAACGCAATCACAGGATGTTCCTAAATTATTGCACTCCTTTCTCAGGACATATTTATTCATTTATTGGCTCGCCAACAGAATAAATACGTCACATAAATAACTACAGTCCAATTTTTTTAATGAATAACGACTATCTAACTTAAATAACTGCATATTTACTTTTATTTTCAGAGTTAGTTTTAATAGTTAAAATAGTCAAATCCCCCGAAAATCACAGTGGGGTGAATCGTGTGATGTCATCACTCACCAAAAGTTTTTTTTTTTTCAACAGGTGTTGTCATTTTGTATGACAGTTTAATGGAAGAAGCTATGAAAGTATTCAATAAGTGAAAACATTATTTAGGTGGAATTATTCATTTACGCACCAGATTTATATGTCCGGGTTTAATTTTCCCCACAGGAAAAACTAAACCCTTTCACACACTTCCCAAATGATCATCTGGTCAATCCACGTTATGCAATTGCACAATATAAGTATTATAATTACAAAACAATACAAGAACAACATGTCAACCTACCAGAGACCAGATGGGAAAATAATTCACCGACTCCAGATATTTTCATATCAGAGGGTTCGGCTCTGTGGAATTCCTAATTGAACCTATAAATCCTACTGATCCCTCAATATAAATATTTAAAAAATCTTTTGTAATCCTACATGTATTTAAAATTCCCGATTTTTGCATTTTTATATATAAATTCTTTGACAAATCTAATATGCCTAAATTTTGAATCAGAGACCTAGGTATAATGCCAGTAGCCGAAATAACAAATGGTAATATTTTTATAGTCCGAGAATGCCAAATTCTTTTAATCTCATTTCCAAAATCTGTGTATTTTCTAATTTTTTCAGAAACAGTTTTTTGAATATTACAGGAATTTGGAATAGCTACATCAATGATATAAGTTATTTTTTTTAAATTTTGTCATGTAAAACTATATCAGGTCTATTATGACTAATTGTTCTGTCTGTTAGTATAGTTAGTATTTTCTAAAAATGAATTTGGTTCATATTCATAATAATTACTATATTACGGCACTATATTACGGCAATATAAGGTACTATATTACGGCAGTCAATCAAGTTATGTTTAATTACCAAACTTTGGTGGATTATTTTTAAAACCTGATTGTGCCTAAATGTATACTCGGACGGCGCTAATATAGAAAATCCCGATATAATATGTTCTATAGTTTCCGGAAAAGCCAAACATTTTCTACATAAATCATCAATTTGATTTATATCTTTGATTATATGCTTCCTATAATTTTTAGTATTAATGACTCTATCTTGAATGGCAAGCATAAATCCTTCTATTTCTGCGTTCAACTCTCCAATACTCAACCATTTGTTTGACGAAATTTTGTCAACATACGTTTGGTTGAGATAATTGAAGTGTTTTGCATGACTAATTTTATTTGACCAGGAATCTAATAATTCCTGGTTAGTATTTATAAGGATTTTGGCATTCTAGTCATATAAATTTAAAGGTGTAATGTTTCTATCTGCCTTTCAAATTATTTTGTGCATTTCTGAGCTATTAGTTTTCCTATGGAAAAAATTTCTAAGCATTTCTACCTGATGGTGTTTTAAAGATTTTGACTATATTTTGACTTTAACCTCTACCTCCTAAATTTATAGGTAAATTAATTCGTTCTATAGCTGAATTTGGATGATGGCAATTAAACTTTGTTAACGTATATCTAATTAATCGTTCTAAACTATCTAAATCTGTATCGGAGCATTTAATTATGCCAAATGAGTACGTTAATAAAGGTATTGCCCAAGTATTTATTGCTTTTACTAAATTTTTAGCAGATAGATTGCATTTTAAAATTTTTCTGATCCTAGTTTTAAATTTAATCCTAATATCATTTTTAATACTAGTGTGATCTAATCTATTCGATTGCGCGTATCCTAAATATTTATAAACCTCATCCCCTTTCATACTTTTAATTTTGAAATTTCTAAATATACTACAATTTTGCCTTTCTCTATATGGATCGTTTTACATTTATCTAAACCAAAAGTCATTTTAATATCATCTGAAAAAATTTTAACTACCTTAATCATTTTCTCTAAATTTGATTCAGAATTTGAAAATTATTTTATATCATCCATATATAATAGATGTGAAACTATACTACTCTCTCTTATATAACCTCTTAATTTTTATTCCAAACTTGCTTTTAATTAACATTTTAGACATAGGATTCAATGCTAAGCAAAACCAAAGAGGATTCAATGAGTCTCCTTGAAAAATCCCTCTTTTTATTGAAATGCCCGGTACTACTATTTTCTTACCTTTTAAATTTACTAGTAAATCTGTATTCCAAAAGGACATAATATTTTTCAAAAAGTTAATTATAATCGGGTTAACTTTAAATATTTTTAATATTTTGATTAGCCACGAGTGCGGGACACTATCAAAAGCTTTTTGATAATCTATATAACAAGTATGTAAATTACGCTTTTGATTATGAATTTGTTTTAAAATTACAGAATCAATAACTAATTGTTCTTTACATCCCATATGTTTTCTGCGACAACCTTTGTGTTGTTCAGATAAAATATTTTTTTCATCCAAGTGAGTATATATTAAATCTGTCAAGCAAGAGATTAAAATTTTGTATATTGTCGGTAGACATGTAATGGGTCTATATTAAGAGGGATTATTAATATTTTCGCTTTAAGTTAACATAAAAGTAATGCCCTTAGTTAGAAAATTAGGAAAATTTTGAGGTTGTTTGACAAGTTTTGAAAGATTTTTTGCAAACAGAGGATGTAAAGTAGTTAGACGTTTGTACCAAAAATTATGTATCCAATCGCAACCCGTGGCTTTCCAATTATGAGTATTTTTTATAATTTTAAACTACTATTTTTTAAACTGTATATATTTATTATGCTTTTTAATATTATTATGGGAGAGTGGTATAAAAATTGTTTGAAATCATTAATTTTTTAGCTTCTCGAATCGAAATCAATATTACAGAAACCGAAGAATCGGTAGGCAACTGATAAGATACCTCGCCGGATTAGCTGTTCGACGTCCACCATTTTGGAGTTCGTAGTTCGAAGGGTCGGCCTTGGAAGCAGCATTACGATTTTGTTTGCACAGCTTAAAGTTTTTGAGTATTTTAAATAATAGAGATAGCTCTATTTATGGTACTGAATAAACACAACAACTAAATCTCTATAAACAATATGTAAATAAACGAATAACATGAAATGTTGTTAATACTGATGGCTTGTGTCATATATTTCAATACAATGACTGGAAAATTATGGTGAGCAGTGACGTCAGCACTAAACATTCAATAATACCAACTTAACAGTGTGTTAAATACTATTTAATAAAACTTATATATTCAGAATCCGCGTTGATTGGTCTATATAAACACATTTTTTTAAAGCCATAATATTTTTCACCGGAGTTCCTTATTATTAAGATTGTAATTATAAACACAATAATTTCTTATTATTGTGAAAAATAGTTGAATATAATTGAAAAAAACCGTTGGAGTAGATGTTTCTCTCTGTGTAAACGCTTCTCCAAATACTTTTTTTTCCACTGTGTGGAAATGTTCAGTAAAATGTTAAGATGAACATTATATAATTTATTACTACATTGCCACAAGTATGAGTTTGAGAAAAAGGAGGGCGCTGTGGTCTATAACGTGAAATAACGATAGTAGGTGTTACTAAAAGATTAAAATATAAAGTGATTGCATTAGTTCATGTTTATTCCACCGCCAACTTATACGTGTAATACCATAGCTAACTATTGTTATTTTTCATATTTGTAAAAAGCACTAACTTTGTGGCTCGCCATAATTTACAATAAAAAAACACATAAATTTGTTTAAGACCACTTTAATTTTAATACACTCTACCGGTTTCAGAAGCACCCTTCCTTCGTCAGGAGAATATTATATATATGAAATATTATATACATAATATATAATATTATATACATAAAATATAATATACATAAAATATAATATACATAATATTCTCCTGACGAAGGAAGGGTGCTTCTGAAACCGGTAGTGCTTTAAAATAAAGGTGGTCTTAAACAAATATATGTGTTTTTTATTGTTATTTTCGTTTATCAAAATCCATGTGGAAACAATTCTTCACATTGACAATCAACTTATTATCTTTTTGAAGTGAAACTTCAGTAGCCACCGCTGTGACTTGGATTTCGGATGAAACGGAACTGACGATTACTGCACCTGCGACGCATCAACTGCGCTCATTGGACGCTTTGAATATGATGTCACTTTTAAAGGCTCATATTGGTTGAGATATGAAACGGAAATTACGTCTGCGCTCATTGATCGCTTTGATTATGACCTCACTTTTCAAATATTGATTGAAGTAGTGGCTTACAATATTTTTTTGGTAAAGTTGTGCTTCTACCGCGTGTAAACTGCACTGGAATTTTTATTTTTTAATTATCAAAATAAATTATGATGATTTCTAAATCAGTTTTACGTTAAACCTATGTTTATTACTAAAATAAATATACAGTTATGTGAATTATATGCCGAATGGTAAAAAAAAAATATTTTTTACTTTGGTTTAAAAAAAACATGTTCATTTATGTTTTTTTATTATTTATAATATTTTTTATACGTAACTTTTTATATTTATATTTTATGCATATTTATTATGTTTGTAATGCATTGATGTGAAAACTGATTAAAACATTAGCTAGAAAATCAGGTTTGTTTTGTCATTTTACAAAAAAAAAACTTTTTTTTCAGAAAGCCTTGGTGGTAAAATATTTAAGATCGCATTGAATGCAAAAACATAGGTTCAAATACCAGCGTGCGCAAAATTATTTAATTTAATTAGTTGGTGTTATTGTTAATTCAACATATATGATATAGCACTTTTGCGGCATCTTTCTGGGTGGAAGATACTCTCAGAATCGGTCTGGTGAAAAATCTCCATTCAGTATGTAAACATTGCTTGAAATGGCTTTGGCCATGTTAGGTGACTTGATTTGAATAGCCAGGTAATTTCTCATCTTCCTCATTTACATAGTCGCACTGGTTCCGACGGGTCGGCAGTTAGGACTCTAGTTCGGAATTCACATAAATAAAAATAAAACAAATTGATTGAAAAAATAATTTTAAAAATTAGAATATGTTAAAATAAAAGTGAAACTAGAAAGTAGCTAGATGTCGCTTTCTCTTGCCTTGGTTTGTTTATTTTAAAGTGGTTTGAAGATTGGATATTGATTTACAGAAACCAAATTTGTTTTTTTTTTTCGTATTTCGTAGGATTCGAACCTCCGTCCGCTGAATTAATCTGGCAGCTGAGATTTGTGACGCACTATACCGCTCCGCTATGGTACGCGCGAGGCGAGGCGCGAATTTACGCATTATATTCCGACGACCGGTAAAAAAAACGGTCAATGAGCGCAGACCTATTGTCGTTTACTTTTTATATCTCAACCAATAGGAGCCTTGAGCGCAGTTTGATGCTTCGCAGGTGCCGTAGAAAGTGCGTCATTTCCGTTTTATCCGAATTTCAAATCACTCAAACGGGGCTAAGGAATTTTCACTTCAATAGTTAAAAAATAAATAAAATAAAACAAGATATTTTATTATTATTTTTAATTGTAAAACTAACGTTTAAGACAAGATTTTTATGCATAGCACAAAGGGTAACAATTATTATAAGCAATAATTATCAGCCTGAAACACTCATCCACATTGAAAAATCTTCCGAGAAAAAATACATGAAGCCAACGGGACTTGAACTCGTGCCCTTCTGATTGCCGGTCAGCTGCTCTCCCAATTGAGCTATGGCGGCTTATCTTAAACCCGCCAAATGATTCAATATATACTAGTGTTTCATTCAACAATTACTGCTTATTATATTTTAAAATAAAGTTGGTTGTTTTCAGGTGGAAAAAATATAATAAGCAGTAATTGTTGAATGAAACACTAGTATATATTGAATTATTTGGCGGGTTTAAGATAAGCCGCCATAGCTCAATTGGGAGAGCAGCTGACCGGCAATCAGAAGAGCACGTGTTCAAGTCCCGTTGGCGTCATGTATTTTTTCTCGGAAGATTTTTCAATGTGGATGAGTGTTTCAGCCTGATAATTATTGCTTATAATAAAGATATTTTATGGTAGTTTTGAAGAAACACACTGTATCCGAGTATATTATTCATAATTAATCAAACCATTATAATTTAATTATCTGTGCAATGTGACGTGCGCTCTTTTTCGGTGGTTGACCGCTATCGCTTTTGCCTGGTTTTACTTGGAAATGTTTTGTTGGTACTAATAAGAATGGAATTTGTTGTAATAAAAGAAGAGGTTTATTTTTCAAGGAAGGAACTCCCACTGAAGAAGTGATGAATAGTTGAGAAACACATTAAACGCCAACATTTGTATGCGGTTGGCATTATTTGTCATATTATGACTAAGGTTCATTTCTACGACTCGATCTAGAGTTCAACAGCAGGGCTGTTTCAACAACGAGTTGCTAACCTGTTTTATAAAAGTAAAGTTAAAGATATATTCAGTAAAGATATATTGATTAAAAGAGTTAACTCTAAAGATATATTCACCCCTGCCTGTCCTCAGAGAAATCCTCCACACAGCATCCTCAAATATGAGCTTTGAGTTAATGTAAAATAAAAACAGTACATGTATGGTGACCTAATCTGGAGGGATTTCACATATTATTCGGAAAACTGTAAAACTCGGTATTTTTAATAATCACTGTGGAATGTTTCAGGAATCGACAAATAATATGGGTTTAATATATTATAATAAAACGAATATAAAACTTTATTCCACTTAATTTTATTCGACCGTAACCGGTTTGAGCTCGTTAAAGCCATCTTCAGACTGGTACAAATATTTCTTAGTCTACGGTTTATATACACAACATATTGGGGTGGGGGAGAGGGGTGATCTACAAGGATTTTAATCAATTATAATAATTATATTTGTTGGTAAGTCGTTTTAGACTATTGAATTTCTAAATATTTTGGTAATTCCAGTAAGTTAATTACGTTGGGTTTGCAGCTCACTTCAATGATGATCATGGAAAAACCTTACAAGTAATATGAGTTAATAATGACCTAATTTTTTTGTCAAATCTTTATTATATTTATGAAGTATGGTATTTTTTATTGCTTTTTGAAGGGATACATGTTAACATTAAAGAGTAGAGTGCGCTTTAAGGGAGGGATACATGTTAACATGCGAAGGGATACATGTTAACATTAAAGAGTAGAGTGCGCTTTAAGGGAGGGATACATGTTAACATGCGAAGGGATACATGTTAACATTAAAGAGTAGAGTGCGCTTTCGGAGCTGCCAGCTGCTATTTTTAGCGCTCCTACTTTTATTTTGGAAATCTTGAGAAGTTTTCAATTTTTCTGGTGTAAATATAGCTTAAAATATTCGCGTGAATTTTTACGTTGCGTGTATAAAAATAAAATAATTTTAGTGTCGCTGTTTTAAGATTAATGCAAGTTTTATCATAAAATTTTCAAATGTTCTAATCTCATAACTGATATATTGTTCCAAAGGAGCACTGTTAACGCAAGATCAGCGGTCAGAGTTGGAGAGTTACCCGTCAACGGTCAGAGACGCTCGCCACATGTGCATAGTGAAAGATCGTCGAACAATGTCAAGTGCGGGAAGTGATTTATTAGGGGTATCTTTAAAGCTATGTTGGCTTTAAACAACACCGATAGTGACAACAAAAAACAAGTGTGCATCGGAAAGGAAAAATGTGACGAAATACTCAGTGATGCAGTGCAGATTGTAAACACTACTATTAAGTATGACCAAGCAACACTCCTAAGTTTTAAAAGTGAAAGTGCACTGTTAGACACCTTAGTGACCACAAAAATAAACTTGTACAAACTAGCCCGTGATCTTAACGTGAAATTTAGATATAGAGGTTGCCGTGGGGGACAAAGAACAAAATACTTACACAGGAAGGAACTAAATGTTCCAATAATTAATAATAATAATAATAATAGTAATAATAATAACTCTCCGTCTGTAGATTGTTTTCAAGAAGTCGCATCAACCGGCGAACAGAATAACCTAGCGAATAATTCCCTCCGCGATTTTGATAATTTTCACAACTTCAATGAAATTCGATTAGAAAGGCATGCTAACTATAAGAGCAGACAGCTTGCAATTGGTTCCTGGAATGCGCGTTCACTTAATAATAAACTAGAGGCGGTGGATGATGTTTTCAGAGACGAAAAACTCCACATCCTTACCGTTACAGAAACTTGGCATGAGAACAGTGACTCGTACTCAATTAAGAGACTCCAAGCTTTGGGATATGTGGTGCTTGAGGAAGCCCGACCTAGTGCCGATGAACCATCAAATAACATCTCTCATGTGAACTACGGGGGTATAGCGATAATAGCCCGACAAGGATTGCGGTTAACTAAAGTAACTCTTGGTACATTTAGCACGTTTGACTATATTGCGTGCAGGGTCTCTTCTACAGGAACGTCGTTTATGCTCTGTACTCTGTATAGGCCCGGATCGAAACCAATCTCTGTCGAATTTTATAATGAGTTCTCGCATTTTTTGGAACTTTCAGTTGGTCTTTCTGATACACTCAGGTGACATTAATATCCGTCTCGAGCGTGTGACATCACCGAACACCGTTAAATTCTTAGACTTATTAGCCAGCTTTGGATGCCGCCAGTGGGTCGACGTCCCAACTCACGATGCTGGTGGTATATTAGATGTACTCATTTCAAAGAAGAGCGGATCGCCACTCTTAGCAGATATTCGTGATATAGGACTATCGGACCATCGGCTTGTTTGCACTGATATTGATTTTAACCCGCCGAAAGTACCATATAGAACAATTATATCAAGGGAATGGCGTAAATTTAGTTTTAGTGATTTTCTGGAAGAGCTTCAGACCTCTCTATTATGTACACCGAATTTTTGGGAAACAAAGACGCCAACAGAACTTGTCGAGACGTATAATACAACTCTTTTATGTCTGTTAAATAAATATGCTCCGACGACGTCAAAAACACGTAAAGTTCGAAAGTCTGACGGCTGGTATGACGATGAATGCCGAAACCAGAAAAGATTTATGCGGAAATTAGAGAGGTCATATAGGAAAAATTCTACGGTAACTTCTAGGGATGAGTGGATCCTTGCTCAAAAACAGTATATGAGCAAAATAAATTCCAAAAGATCAGAATACTGGAATGAAAAGATTGACTCTGAGCGAACCAATCCACGGCGTCTCTGGAACTCAATAAAGACTGTTATTTCCGAAGCCACTGTTCCAACTAAAATAGATATTAACCCAGATGCCTTCTTAACGTTTTTTCGAGAAAAAATTGAAGCCATTCGTGCATCCACATCTCACGCCCCTCCACCAATATTTACTATAAATTCTAAAGGAAATTTCTCTTCCTTCAAACTCACAACGCTGGAAGAAGTAAAAAAATTAATTTCAAGTTCGCCAAATAAGCAGTGCAGTCTTGACCCTATACCAACATGGTTACTAAAAAAATGTGTCATTGTCTTAGTCCCGTTCCTAGTTCATCTTTTTAATAAATCTCTGAGTACAGGTGACTTCCCTGAACCTCTAAAGTCTGCTGTAGTTACGCCGATACTAAAAAAATCACAACTTGACCCCGATAACTTAGGTAATTATCGACCTGTTTCAAATTTACCTTTCCTATCAAAAATCCTGGAGAAAATTGCTGCTGCACAAATAACCAGTCATTTGAATTCAAATAAATTATTCACTAATCGTCAATCCGCATATAGAAGGTTTCACTCAACAGAAACCGGAATCCTTCGTATGCTGTCAGATATAACTTTGGCCATAGAGTCAGGTAAGTTAGCACTTATCTCATTCTTAGACATGAGTGCAGCGTTTGACACGATTGATCATGACTTTCTCATTAAGAGATTAGAGGAAACATTTGGTTTGAGTTCCGATATTAAAAATTGGCTGGTGTCATATCTATCCAATCGCTTACAAGCCGTTAAGGTTGGAAATAAGCTCTCTAACTTCGCAACACTTTCTTCAGGGGTACCCCAAGGATCCGTTTTAGGCCCACTTATTTTCATCCTTTTTACAAATGATGTCGCCAAAATAATCATTTGGTCTCCTGTCCCACTGCTACGCTGACGATCAGCAAGTTTATTTTTACTGCTCTCCAAACGAAATCAACAGTCTCAAAATCCGCATAGCTGAATGCCTAGAAGCAATAACTCGTTGGATGTCTTCAAACAAGCTGAAGCTGAATCCATCTAAGACTGAGTTTCTATGGGCGGCCACAAACAAACGCCAACATTTCATAGACAATACACCTATTTCCATTTCCGGCAACGATATTATTCCAAAGACAACAGTCAAACTTCTTGGCGTTAATTTAGATTCAGACTTTTCGTTAAAAAGTCAAATAAATAGGACAGTAAGCACCGGTTTTTTTCACCTAAGACAACTCAAGTCAGTTTGAAGAAACCTTCCTACAGAGGCGACAAAACTATTAATTAACTCTTACGTAGTCTCGCGGCTCGATTACTGTAACGGCATCTACGCTAGTCTTCCCAAATATCAAATTGACAAACTTCAATCCGTGTTTAATGCAGCGGCAAGGCTCATAACTGGGGTTTCTAAATATTCGCATATTTCAGAACACCTTCGTAACCTTCACTGGCTCAATTGCCCTGAGAGAATCCAGTACAAATTGTGCTGGATGGTTTTTAAATCAATCTACAAAATGGCCCCAACTTACATCTCCGAATTATGCGTCCCGGAAAATACCGGTCCGAGACAATTAACCCTTAGATCAGCAACTTCATCTGCTAAAGGCAGACTAATAGAACCTAAACGAAAGCCAAATACTATGTTTGGAGATCGTGCTTTCGGAGTAGCTGGGCCTAAGGCTTGGAATAGACTCCCTCCGGAATTAAGATGCATAACAAGCCCAACAGAGTTTAGGTCCAAACTAAAAACCTTCCTTTTTGGGCTCTCGTACCCGTAATTTAAATACCTATTTGAGAGTATCATACTTGTATTGTCTATGATATGTCTTAATCACACTTTTCTTACTGAATTAAAATTACTCGATTCCTTACACATCAATCTGTCTCTTGACGAATCACATTTAGAAAGATCAAATCCTTATAGGTACTACTGCACCTCCCACCTTTACATGTTGTTTTTACTTTCCAAAATACACTCGTCAAAGAATACATTACATATTAATATTAAAATATTTTTCAGGATTAAATAACATGTTTTCACAATAATGTCCTCTGCGTGCGAACTCTATCTAAATTTCCTTAAATGGACAATATACAGAGTTAATTTCAAGCGAACTCCCAGGTAAGTATGGTCCTGTTTTCATTAAATTTTAGGCAGCATCGCGTTCATTGGTCAAAATATTGTACACATATTTTCGTATCGGTGATCAATGAACCGATGTATGCAATTTTTAGCCATAAGTTGTTTATAATTGTTTGCCTAGCTTGTAGTTTTTTAGATTTTAGAAATGTATTATAAGTTTGTACAGCGCCCTTGAGGTGATTTTTCACAAAAACGGCGCTATATAAATCATCCAAATATTATTATTTATTATTAACATTGGAGTTGGAATGGTCTAAACTTAATTACACAAGGCCTCGACAATAAGAATGAAAAAGATTTTACTAAAAAATGGGTTAAAATCCCTTATATTGGCGAAATATCAACTAAAATATCCAGATTAACTAATAATGATAAATGTAGAACAGCTTTTTATAATGTGAATTCTCTAGGGAGAAATTTAATCAATAATAAATATAAAAGAGAAAAACTTGAAAACTCAGGTGTTTACCAAGTGAACTGCGCTAACTGCCCATCGTGTTACGTAGGTCAAACTGAGAGGTCAATCAAAACCCGAACTAAAGTACACTTTACAAACTGGGTGAATGACAAAGGAGAATTGTCGAATGTAGCATCACACTTATTAGAAAATAAACACTCGTTTGATAAAGACAGAGATGTTAAAGTTCTCCATATTTGCAATAAAGGTCGTAAACTGGATAGACTAGATTCTTTAGAAGTTACCCGCAATACTAAAAAAATAGCTCAGTAGTCAGAGCATCCGACCGGCAATCAGAAGGACACGGGTTCAAGTCCCGTTGGCGGCAAGTATCTTTTCTCGGAAGATTTTTCAATGTAAATGAGTTGATACGATACACATTACGCGAAATGTAACGAAGTAGTCTCTCGACCGACCAACCGCTGACGGAAGCGTGCCCTCACCTCCCCGCTAGCAAAAGGGGGTACAACGCGCCTCCCCACGCTCGCCAGAAAGAAACGCACCTCGGTACAGACTGGTCACGTCGGTTCGCTGCCCGCATTCCCGCTCGCGTGACGCAGGCTACAATGGCCGGCGACTAAACCCGATTTGAATGCAGTAATTACGGGTCGCAGGTGTGGGACTCCACGTTGAGTTTACACCACCGTGTAAAGTGATGGAACTGCCTACGCTGACCATGGCCTGCCCCCCGGTTTTCTGCCCTGACGAACAGCCGTAAGTCGACTTCTTCCCCCCTTTTTATAATGTGTCTCACAGAAATTTACGGTTAAAACCATCGCATTCCCAGAGAGAACTTTGAGGGAGATTTCTATGTTAGGAAATACCTAGTCAGGCCTTATGTTGTTTTTTGACCGATATTGTGTTAAAACAAGATGCTGTAATTGTGTTTACTAGACAATATAGTTATGTTTCACCCAGCTTCCTCTTTCATTTGATGAGATTACTCGTTGGCAAGCTTGGCAATTACCTATGTACCATTTAAATCTAGCTACCTACCACCTTGAAGAGCAGAGATTTCCTGCCTACCGACAACTTGAGCTAGCCGACTGCAAAAGGTAGGTGGGGCCCATGTCGGACCGCTACAGAGTGTTTCATACTGACAATTATTGCTTATAATAATTGTTACCCTTTGTGCTATGCATAAAAATCTTGTCTTAAACATTAGTTTATAAATTAAAAATAATTATTATTATTTAACAAGTTAAAAGTATTCCACAAAAAAATGTAGACATAATTTGTCTCGACGCCACCTAACAATACTTCCCTCACAAAAATAAAGTTGATTGTTTTCAGGTGGAAAAATATAATAATCAGTAATTGTTGAATGAAACACCAGTATATATTGAATTATTTGGCGGATAAAAGATAAGCCGCCATAGCTCAGTGGTCAGAGCATCCGACCGGCAATCA
Source organism: Limnephilus rhombicus (assembly GCA_929108145.2). Lineage (NCBI taxonomy): Eukaryota > Metazoa > Arthropoda > Insecta > Trichoptera > Limnephilidae > Limnephilus > Limnephilus rhombicus. Next base: position 9,593,251 of record OV815284.1, on the reverse strand, counting down.
AAAAGACACGGGTTCAAGTCCCGTTGGCGGCAAGTATATTTTCTCGGAAGATTTTTCAATGTAAATGAGTGTTTCATGCTGACAATTATTGCTTATAATAATTGTTACCCTTTGTGCTATGCATAAAAATCTTGTCGTAAACATTAGTTTATAAATTAAAAATAATAATTAATATTTAACAAGTTAAAAGTATTCCACCAAAAAATGTAGACATAATTTGTCTCGACGCCACCTAGGGAGAGATTTAGTACTTACAATACCTCCCTCACAAAAATAAAGTTGGTTGTTTTCAGGTGGAAAAATATAGTAATCAGTAATTGTTGAATGAAACACCAGTATATATTGAATTATTTGGCGGGTATTAGATAAGCCAAATAGCTCAGTGGTCAGAGCATCCGACCGGCAATCAGAAGGAAACGGGTTCAAGTCCCGTTGGCGGCAAGTATCTTTTCTCGGAAGATTTTTCAATGTAAATGAGTGTTTCAGGCTGACAATTATTGCTTATAATAATTAAAAAAATAGAATCTAACTTTGTAATGAATAAGCAATTAGAATCATTTGCTAAGTCTCCGCTTTTGATCCATTGTTATTTTCATAATAATTTCGAAATTAAAATAGGTATTTAGTTTAGACCTTTCCTATTCCCATGTAAATATGTACCCCTTCATAATCTTCTCGTAAAGATAAGGCAATTAGATTCATTTGCTAAGTCCCCGCTTTTCTTAATAATTTTGATATTAAAATATGTTATTAGTTAAGACCATTCCAACTCCAATGTAAACATGTATCCCTTCAAAAAGCTATCAATAGTATAGCCGATAAACATGTAGCCGATCAATAGTGAAACAAACAAAAGAAGAATATTACAAACGAAAAATTGAAGTAAACAAACCGGAAAGCATTATGGAACGCAGTAAAGGAAATTAACAATATAAGTAGGAAACCAGCAGCACAATTTCAACAAATAGAAGTTAACGATACAGTAATAACTGATCAGACTGATATTGCCAACACATTAAATAATTATTTTGCAGACATTGGTCAAACATTAGCCCAAACACTATTAAATAAAACAAACACTGACGAAGATACACTTGTTGATAAATATATCACTAATGCACAAGTTCGTAATACGTTTAGAGTAAAAACTTTCTTAAATAAACTGAGAAACGACTGTGCGACTGGACCCGACAAACTTGACACTAAACTAATAAAAGAAATAAAACACCAAATAGCCCTTCCCTTCATCCACATCTGTAATCTGAGTATCCTCAGCCATTTTAAAATTGCAAACACAGTACCTATTTACAAATTCGGAGAAAAAAATAATCCCTCTAACTATAGGCCTATATCACCTTTAAATGTTCTCACAAAAGTTCTCGAAAATCTAGTGAAAATCCAACTGGTAGACTATTTAGACAAACATAAAATTCTATCAGAAAATCAATATGGTTTTCGAAAGAATATGGGAGTAATAGTTGCAATATTAAAAGTGACAGAAACCATTTTACAAAATGTTGACCAAAAAAAGCTGTATCGCAGTTTTTCTAGATCTAAGTAAAGCTTTTGATACAGTGTCCCATAAAATTCTCCTTAAAAAATTAGATAACATATGTATTAAAAACTCTGCTTATAACTGGTTCAAATCATATACAGGGTGTTAAGGGACATACTCGACTTACTTTAACCAGTGATTCCTGACATTATTTGGAGTAAAAAATGTAAATGAAATTTTGGTCTCCGGTGACTTTTTTTGATGACTTTTTTTTTTTTTTTCAAATTTTTTTTCTTCAAAATCAAACAATTTTTTTTTTCTTCCGCATGTCGTCACTGGTCACTCAGCCAGATGTCCGACGAACCCCTTACCCCGCCTCCAACTGTTCAACAACTCCCATTTTTTATGTTTTTGTAGAAAAAAAAAAACATCGAAAATGTCACCGGAGACCAAAATTTCATTTACATTTTTAACTTCAAATAATGTCAGGAATCACTGGTTAAAGTAAGTCAAGTACATCCCTTAACACCCTGTATAACTGAAAGCAGCCACGCACTAAAATTAGGCAACGTAACAAGCCAAAACAGATACATAACTTACAGACGCCTTCTGCGCATTTCCTACTCTCGAGTCGCTACATAAACCACGCCCCGCAACAAGGAATGGCCTATATAAAGAGCTGCGAGCCCTAAATTAAACCAGTTCGTCTGTAGCTCGCTCTTGGCTAGTACGCTCTCTTAGTTGCGCTTCGTCCTTTGGCACGACCCTCTAAGAAGTATTCTACTACCATAAGCAAAGCACCAACCAGACCCCGACTGCTGCCTTAGTTGCGCTTCGTCCTATGGTACGACCCTCTAAGCAGAACCACAGTCAGTTTTGTTGTTCCCAAAGACTAAACAGCAAGGTTCCCTCCGATCCCTTGCTCAGTTAATTATTATTATTGTGAATTGATACATTGTGACTATTTTTACTATATGTGATCTGTGAACTTACTTTAAATAAATAACATTTTACCAAAAATTGTGTTATAAAACTGGCGCTCAACTTAGTGGCCAGATACATAAAGTAGAAATTAAAACCAGTGCATCTACAAAATTTTGTCGCTACCGCGTCGAAGCCCTCGTTTCACAATGCAGGCCAAGGAAAGTGCTCGCATCTGCTTCACGCAGGAGCAGTTCGCAGAACTAATGAACTCCATGAAGCAGATGCTGTCGGAACCAACACGTACGGGTACATTCACCACCTGTACGGCACGCTTCGATGGTATCAGAGACAGGAGTGCGGTCGAGAGTTTTATTGCCGCCGCATCCATCTTCAAGTGCGCCGAGAACATCGAAGACGCAAGCGCTCTGGAAGGATTACCACTGCTGCTTACGAAAGACGCCGCCGCATGGTGGCTTGGCATAAAAGGAGAAGTACGAGACTGGGAGAGCGCAACGAACCTCCTCAGGCATGCTTTTGCCCCTAAGAAGCCAGCGTACAAAGTGTACACAGAAATATTTTTATGCAAACAAGACGCATTAACATCAACCGATGTGTTCATTGCTAAGCAGCGGGTGTTACTCGCGGAGCTACCACCGCCCAGCCATCCAGAGAAGGTCCAGATAGACCTAGTATTCGGACAACTGAATATCCGGATACGAGACAGAGTGCCGCGCGAAGCGATCAATACCTTCGCTGAACTACTGCAAAAAGCCCGTGCAGCGGAAGAAAGCCTGTACGAGAGCACGAAGATCGTCCCACTACGCGCGATGGAAAACATAACAGATGGCCGCCTACGCTGCACTAACTGCCGCAGATTTAGGCACCGTTCCGAGGAGTGCCGTTCCCGCTACGATACAGGAGCGTACGTAAAGCACACTCCTCCAGTCAAGAAGCTGGAGACACCCAGTGATGCCAAGTTTGCATGCTACGGTTGCGGTAAACCAGGCGTTGTAAGGAGCATGTGCCCGCAGTGCAGCCAAGGGAGAATAGACACCCCTCACCCACAAGCCGATTTTTGCTCGATACATGAAGTAGGCCTTCCCCGAGCGAGACCTATACTACACATCGGGATTAAAAACTTCCTGGGCACTGCTCACATAGACACCGGAGCAAAATTGAGCGTAGCGTCAGCTGAGCTACACCGGCGGCTAATCGCTCAAAATTTCAAAACCCAGCAAACCATCATGGATATCGTATTGGCGGATGGAGTCCCTAAACGTCAGGAGGTCGAGACAATAGCCGCCACCTTGACACTAAGAGGCCGGAAGATATCCACCAGTTTTATCGTGCTCCCAGGAGGACACGAGAATCGAACACTCCTAGGCGTCGATTTTATCGAAGACGCGGGGATCGATATAAACATTCCCCAGCGCGCATGGGCATTCACTGACAGCCCCGAAGTACGGTATATGCTGCACATGGAAGATGATGTCATACCACCAAACCGAGGTATCCGACAACGGCAAAAGACTGGTGAGATAGGAGAAGTGAGAGCACATAAACTCCCTAAGGTTCGCCTGCCCGCCTCACCAGTACAGGATAATGAATGTGAGATCTACGTGCCACCGTTCATGAGTCCTATCTCACAGACACCGCCTCGCACTGACATTTGGGCTAAGATGATAGCCCTGAATGAGCTGTTTCCTGACGACGCGATGGAGGAAGACGCCCTAAGGGAGGTAATGATACGCTCTTATCGGCTCTTCGATGACTCCCCAAGAAAACCCAGAAATGAAGTGGAGTTCTGTACCTTGGACGCTGAAATACTAAGCCTCCGACCAGATGAAGCCACCCACCTTATACCTACCCAGAGGGACCAGCTGGACCACCTGCTGTGTGACAACGCCGCTGTCTTCTCGGCCACCCTGTCATCTACGACAAAAATTGAGCACCGAATCGAGACCGGACAACACCCGCCGATTTCAGTAGCCCCTTACAGGCTCTCGCCAGCCAGCCAAGCAGAACTCCGCGCCGAGATTAACAGTATGTTAATCCAAGGTATTATAGAAGAAGTAGATTCACCGTGGGCCGCACCTGTGGTTATGGTGCCAAAAAAAGACGGAAACAAGCGCATCTGCATTGATTTTCGCCTTCTTAATGCAATAACGGTACCAGACGTGTACCCCCTGCCCAGAATGGATGACCTGCTACATTCAGCAAAGCAGTCAAACTTTGTGTCTACAGTAGACCTACGATCTGGCTACTGGCAGATCAAGATACTGGAGAAAGACCGTGACAAGACGGTCTTTATAACCCCATTCGGACTCTACCGCTTCTTGAAGATGCCATTTGGACTTCGCAATGCGCCCGGGACGTTCCAGCGCATGATTGACCGACTTAAGATCGAGCTAGATGAAGTCAATATCCTAGCATACCTGGACGATATAATCATACTTTCGCCCACCTTCGATAAACACCTCGCCGACCTACAACAAGCGTTCACCAAACTACGAGAATTTAATCTCACTACAAATCGAGTTAAATGTCACTTCTGCTGTCCAAGCATAAAATATCTAGGACACGTAATAACCCCCGGAGGAATCAGCACCAATCCGGAGAAGATAGAGGCGATCTCTAAAATGAAGGAGCCAAACAATGTCAAACAGCTACAGACATTTCTTCAGACATGCTCCTGGTATAGGCGATTTATACCCGAGTTCGCTAAAACCGCCAAGCCACTCAGCGACTTGATAAAGAAAGACGCCACCTGGGAATGGAAATCCCCACAGCAGAATGCTTTCGACACCCTGAAAGCACTACTCACTAGCGCCCCCATACTACGACAAGCCGATGGAAGCAAGGAATTCATTCAAGGAAGTGGTTAATGATGTTAAAGTCTCCCACAGGTCGCCTTGCAAGATGGGCCCTGCAGCTTCAACCCTACAACCTGAAAATCCAGTACACACCTGGACGCTTAAACCTGGTGGCGGACACACTATCACGGCCACCATTACTGGAAGACCCATCCTCTATTTGCGCACTACGCACGATAACCCTCGACGTTTCAGTACGCAACGCGGCTGACATCCGCAGAGAACAATTGAAAGACACTGTATTGAAGAAAATTATCGAGTGTTTTGAAGCCAACAATCCAAACGAAGACCTTAGTTACTGGACAACTAAGGGCTACCTGATGTAAAACGGTGTATTGTACCGATATGCACCCGATATCGAAGAAGAGGACGCTCAACTAGTCGTCCCCGAGCACGAGCAACACCAAATACTCATGGCCTATCACGATGCCCCTACCGCTGGGCATTACGGAGTAGAACGCACGATTCGACGAATTGCCAGACGATACTTTTGGAAGAATATGCGGACCTACAGAGGTATAAGCCATCAAACCTTAAACCCGCCGGCCTCCTACAGACTTCAGTAATGAACCAGAGGTTTGAAACAGTAGCCTTCGACCTCTTCGGACCACTCCCAACTTCCGAGGATGGGAAGAATTGGATCTTCATCATTGAAGACGTGGCCATACGCTGGATAGAGCTATTTCCCCTCAAAGACGCGACTGCCGAGACCTGCGCCCGCGTCCTGATTGATGAAGTATGCCTACGCTATGGGACCCCACGCCGACTGATAAGTGACAACGGTACCCAGTTCGTGAGTGCCGTGATGCAGCAGATGGCTTACTGCCTGGACATCAAGCACACCTTCACACCAGCCTACCACCCAGAGGCCAATCCTGTCGAGAGGAAAAATCGAGACCTCAAACCACAACTAGCCATCCTGGTTGGCACAGAACACCGAAAATGGGCCGAAAGCCTACCATCAATACGCTTCGCCATGAATACCGCGTTCTGCCAAAGCACCGGATACTCCGCTGCCTATCTCACATTTGGACGTGAGCTAAGGTCAGCCGATGACGTCGGAAGAGACTTGAGAAGCATTATCTTATCGGAAAACTTCATCCCCAAGATAACGCCGCATCTACTACAACTAGCCGATACCCTACGTCTTGTCAGGACCCACAATGATGAGAAACAAGACAAACAAAAGAATTAAGTGGATAACAAGAGGCGAGAAGACCCCCATTACCAGCCCGGGGATCACGTCTTTGTCCATTTCCACGCTCTTAGCAAAGCCGAAAGAGGCTTCAGCGCAAAATTAGGACCACGACGCGATGGCCCCTACCTGATCCTGAAGCAACATGGACCAACGAGCTACGAGGTAGCTTCAATGGAAGCACCAGATGTCTCGCTAGGCACCTACCACACCTCAGCACTGACTCCATACCACGGGCACTTGACACCGCTGCCCGCTCCGGTTATTCCTCTGCGCAAACGAGGTCGACCAAAGAAGAATAAGTAGCCGCCACGCTACTACAGATCTGGATTTTCGACGGGACGTTCCTCGATCCAGAGGGGGAGGATGTAGCGCGCCGTTTTTACGCTTGCCACTACACCATCTCTTTCCCCCGTACAGCGCTATCCTGCTCACCCAAAACTAGGCGAACCAGGCTGCGCAGACGCCTTCTGCGCATTTCCTACTCTGTCGCTACATAAACCACGCCCCGCAACAAGGAATGGCCTATATAAAGAGCTGCGAGCCCTAAATTAAACCAGTTCGTCTGTAGCTCGCTCTTGGCTAGTACGCTCTCTTAGTTGCGCTTCGTCCTTTGGCACGACCCTCTAAGGAGTATTCTACTACCATAAGTAAAGCACCAACCAGACCCCGACTGCTGCCTTAGTTGCGCTTAGTCCTATGGTACGACCCTCTAAGCAGAACCACAGTCAGTTTTGTTGTTCCCAAAGACTAAACAGCAAGGTTCCCTCCGATCCCTTGCTCAGTTAATTATTATTATTGTGAATTGATACATTGTGACTATTTTTACTATATGTGATCTGTGAACTTACTTTAAATAAATAACATTTTACCAAAAATTGTGTTATACTTTTCAATTCTAAATGACAATTATAATTTCTGCATAAACCCTACCTATAGTCTAAACACAACAAAATACATATTTTTATATTATCGTCCTTGCTCTAAAGTTTCAGAAAAAAAAAGTTCAACTTTTATGCCTCATATTTCAAAATCAAATGTTAATACTCGTAATATATCTTTTTTCCTAAATGATGCTCCCATCATATACTTTATTTATCTGAGTCATTCTGCAACCAACACTACATATATATATACTTTTTTACTTACTATGTTATTAATTTGCTGTTACCAATATCGAACTACATTTTTGGCACATTATTAGTCTTAAACTCGAAATAGAAAATAGCGTAACGATATTATCTATATACCGATCACCGAGTGAGTCTAATATAACACCATTCTTAAACTCACTTAATCAATCCTTATCGTGTATGAGGGATTGTGAAAATGTACTTGTTATTGGTGACCTTAATATTAATATCATAAATACGATGCATCCCCAAGCAAATGAGTACATGAACTTACTAACTCTACAAGGTTTTATTCCAGCTATTACGGCCCCCACTCGGGTATCAGAATTATGCACCAGTTGCATTGACCATGTCTATGCTAAATGTAAATTGAATACCAAATCTCTCGTATACCAATGCACGGTTACAGACCATTATGCTACTTCCACCTCCCTTTCACATGTTATTAAAAAATTACCTACATCTAAAATACCCACTAAGAAAATCTGCTATGACACGCTATTCAAACTGGTTTCCAAGGAAAACTGGTCAAATTTCTATAAATTCACCGATCCAAACATAGCGTGCGAATTTCTTATCGACACCATACATAACCATTTAAAAAGTTCCACATCCAACACTAACAACAACCAAAGTAGTCGCAAAATTAAACTTAAGCCTTGGATAACAAATGGCATTCTACACTGTATTCACAAGCGTAATAAACTTCACAAATTTTGTAAAAACAATACCAATAATCACAAATCTCTCCTATTTTACAAACGATACAGAAATGCTTGTAAAAAAATAATCTGTAGAGTTAGAGACGAATACTATAGAAAACAGATCAAGGAAGCTGCCAATGACAATAAACAAATCTGGAATATTGTCAAAGAGATTTGCTATACCAACAAAACTACCGCACCTATAAATAAAATAACCATTGCAGACCAAACACTAGATACAACAAATCATCCAGAAAAAATCGCAAATCATTTCCATAAATTCTTCTCCACAGTCGGATCAGACTTAGCAAATAATATTTTAAATAAAAACGGAATGTCAGAATTTAACCTTGCAAATAATATATCGATCGATAATCTTAGCTATGATCCATTTAATCTCACTCCTACCACAGAACAAGAAATCACTGAAATTATTTCATCACTCAAAAACACACATTCAACTGGAATCGACAATATATCCACTAAATTGATCAAACACCTCAAACCAATCATCACTAAGCACCTTAAACATATCATAAATCTAAGCTTTCAAACTGGCCTCTTCCCAAATTCTTTAAAACACTCAACAATTATTCCTATCTATAAATCAGGGGACAGATCATCAGTGAATAACTATAGACCAATATCCTTGCTGAGTCCGATTTCAAAAATAATTGAAAAAACGGTAAAGCGAAGGCTATACAAATTTCTTGAAGACAATGACATTTTGTCAATATGGCTTGCGCAAAGATCGTAGTGCCGCAGATGCAATTGCAACTGTTACAAAAGCAATCTCTGATAACCTTGATAAAGGCCGCAAGACCCTCGCTGTTTTCTTGGATCTAGCCAAAGCCTTTGATACTGTCTCTCACCGCATACTTTTGAAGAAACTCCTTCAGGTAGGAATAAAAGGTACTCCCCTCAAATGGTTTGAGAACTATCTGACAAATAGGCCACAATCGTCTCTTGTAAATTCTGCTAAAGAATACAGAAGTATAAGTTTACCAATCACCTACGGTGTGCCTCAAGGCAGTGTATTAGGCCCACTTCTCTTTCTAATATTTATTTATTTATTTCTATGTATTACAGTATTTACCTATTAATTAACATTTTTACATAATAGATAAATTTTGAAAACATTTTTACATGATATATTTTACAATTTTATTATGTAGGGTGTATGGTAGGTTTGCGAAGGTGAAACTGTGGATAGGTATTGTATGTTTCGTGAACACCTCACTAGGAGAATCTGTGCTGAGGTGTTTACGTGCATATTTATGATTCTGTGTGACAAGTATATATTAACACTTTATGTAACTTGGAAATTGATGGAACTATAATATCTTTTGCCGATGATACGGTAATCATCTTTGAAGCTGAAAATTGGAACTCCTATGGAAAAAGCGAATAAGGGCCTGAATAAAGTAAAACATTGATTAGATGACAACCTTCTGACTCTTAATGTTGACAACACAAAATATTTACTTTTCTCCATACGTAAAGTCACTCCTCCTCAAAACTGTCCTAATCTTATCATTCACTCATGCTCACAGAACCATATTACCCCTACGCCTCCCCACAATAATTGCTCATGTACCAACCTAAAAAAATCCGACCAAATTAAATATCTGGGGATTGTTATAGATGACCAACTGCGTTGGGAGGACCATGTCAATTTCACAACAAAAAGACTCCGCAAATTGTGCTATATATTTCTCTCTCTCAGATCAATCCCGAAACTTCAAACAATTAGATGCATATATTTTGCACTATTCCAATCAAAAGCCACATACGGTATCGTGGGATGGGGAGGCTGTGCAGCTTCAATTATATATCCCATGATTTTAATTCAAAAACTGCTACTAAGGATTATATTAAAATGTCACCCATCTCACCCATCAGAGCCACTTTTTAAAAAATTCGCAATCCTAGACATTAGACAATTATACGTTAAGACAATTCTCATACACTTAAGGAAAAATGATTTAACACTCAAAACTCAACAAAAAATTTACACCCGCTATTCATCACACCAAAAATGCAAAATTCCTCCAACAAAAACAGCTTTCGCCCAACGACAGTTCTCTTACATCGCGCCTAAAATGTTCAATTTACTGAGTATTGATATTAAGACATCGAAAAGTGATGATCTTTATGCCATTAATATACAGAACTGGTTATTTACTCTGGGAAGGAAATATTATAAAGAATGCCTTACATCTTAAAAACTGTTCTTATTTTTTCATATTTCTCGAGAAAAAAATCTTATCTCTAAATTAATTTTCAACCAAAACTTTATATTACGCTGATGCTTTTTTTCATATTTTTTGACATTGTTCGTCCATTTCATATGCTGCTTAGGAATACTTGCTTTTGTTTTTTGGGGTCTAAGACTATCATTGTTCATCTGTATAGATGATTTACATATTTATTCTTATTTTTTATTTCTATTATCCTTAAAATATTATTATTTGTTACTTTTATTTTTATTTGTTATTCTATTTTATTTTTATTTATACAAGATTCACCTAGTTTAACTCCTTTCCTGTATGTGATCATGTACCTAATACTAGTATAATATATATGCTATATGTTTGTACTTTCATCTACATATATATGGATGATTATTAATATTATATACTTAATATCTTATGAATCTCGACTACCATAATACGGGCATTTGCCTAGTTTGGTAGTCGAAATACCATGTAAAACAATCCTGTAATAAACAAAATGAATAAAGAAAATTTAAAAAAAATGCCTGTATTTTTTCTCTTATCCTCACAAATATTTTTGTGTTTCTAATTTGTTTCTTTCATATTTTTTTCTATTTTTCCATTTTTTTATCTCTTTTCTTTTTCATTTCTTTTATTGTTCTTTTATTTATATTAAATAAAAATATTTTTATTTTTGTCTTATTTTTCTTCCAAGAGTAAGATATCAAAATTATTTTAAATTCCTGCCACCTCGGAACAGGCTCAATCTAGTGAGGTGGTATATACCAAAAAAATGTGTATTTTGATATATTATTTAATATATTATATTGTTATATTGTTAATAAATAATAACAAAATGTTATTATCTCTTTTTATGTAACACTTTCGAACATCAAGCACATTAAATTCCGTGAAGAGATCATCGCTCAAATATCTTCATAATAACACAAAACAAAAAAACTTATCTGTCCATAGTTATTAAGTTAGATAAAACATAATAAAGAACCACGTATTACGGTGTGAAGATAATTTTCCTAAAAATATGATGTGAATTTTACTCCTCGAAGCCCGCTGTGCGTACAGCTCATATTTAATAAAAAAAGTCTCTAAACAGAGCGTTACTATTCCCATCCCGCAACTTAGAAGTGTTGTCGTAAAATATTTTACAAGTATTTTTTCGCCATCCCTCCCCGCAAGGGAGCCGAGGGTGGCGGGCCAGGGACGGAGGGCTGCGGGCAGATTAGCGCCATTTAGGGACTCTGGGCACGTAGCTGATCGGATAAAACTTTCCATCACACGCGAATCAGAAACAGAAAACCTTTTGTTTTTCTTTCGGGGTTTGCTTTCCACCGGTTGTATTGAAGGGTATTATGCGTAGAATTGGAAATAAAATATGTGGGGAGATACGCAGTTACGAAAATACGCTGCATTACGTTTCCAAGCGTTGATAGAATGACAGACAATCTTTATATTTCTTCATTTTCTTCCATTTGTGTTATTTCTAATAATAGACGTTTACTCGTAATTCGCATCACTACAGTGTTTGTACCAAATATTCCCTTGTGTATTTCCTAAGACTGTTATCATTCAAACTTCGACTAAACAGATTACTGCAATCGGTGACCCAATAGTTTATCGGTTGGCCCCCCGAAATGATATTTACTATAAAATTATTATTTCTTGTGAATTATTTACTAATTTCAAACGTAAAATCTACTTAAAAAATACCATTAATAATAAGTTAGCGAAACGAAACGAAATTATATATAGTGCCGATTTTTTGTATTTATACACTGGTATACACCGGGTAACAATTATTACAAGCAATAATTGTCAGCCTGAAACACTCATTTACATTGAAAAATCTTCCGAGAAAAGATACTTGCCGCCAACGGGACTTGAACCCGTGTCCTTCCGATTGCCGGTCGAATGCTCGGACCACTGAGCTATGGGGGCTTATCAAATACCCGCCAAATAATTCAATATATACTAGTGTTTCATTCAACAATTACTGCTTGTTATATTTTTTCCCACCTGAAAACAACCAACTTTATTTTTGCGAGAAAGACATTGTTAGTGTTAAATCCCTCGCTAGGTGGCGTCGAGACAAATTATGTCTGCATTTATTGGGGAAATAATTAAAGTTGTTAAATATTAATTATTATTTTTTAATTTATAAACTAACGTTTAGTTTTGGTCATGTCAAAAGTCAGAATAATAGAAGAGAATGTATGAGACGATGTATGAATGTGAGTGAGGCAAAGAGTGTGTGCTAAGACCGAGTTGTTTGGCGGTCCGTCCTCTCTGCCTACCCCTGCGGGGAAACGGTGTGATGGTTAGTTAGTTAGTTAGTTAGTTAAAAAATAATAATTGGTATACACCGTATAAACCGTAGACTAAGAATTATTTGTACCAGTCTGAAGATGGCTCTAACGACCTGCAACCGGTTACGGTCAAATAAAATTAAGTGGAATAAAGTTTTATATTCGTTTTATTATAATATATTAAAAAAAAAAAAATTATCCTTGATGTATTTGAATGAAAATATGCTATTTGGCGGTACATCCTATCTGCACACTCCTTCGGGTCACTTAGTTATATCTTGTGTATTTAGATTTATCTTATTTTACCTAAATCGACTGCATTTTGTATACAAGTATACCCCAACTGTCGGCGGAACCACTGAAATCATTTGAGGAACGAATCCAAAACTTTATTTTTACTACTCTGGAAAAAACAAGTTAATTTGCATATTTAGATCTTTTTTAAAGAAAAACTTTCCCAGGTTACGAATAAACTAACAATATTTGATAATCTCTTACTACCACCACAGTATGCGGAAAATGTCGCTTGTGTTGTGATGGAAGACTTTCGAGATTTTCTTCATTTTCTTAACGCATAATGTTGGTAGTTCTTGGTCGAAGAATGACAAAGTGAAATATGATAGAATCGGATAAAGACACGTTAGTTCAGTTGGTAGGGCACTGATCCGGCAAGTCGTAGGTCCTGGCTTCGATGTGACCGCGTCTTTTTCTGATTTTTCTGTTTCAGATTTTTGATTGACTTTCGCTAATATAGTATTCATTAAATATGTATTACAATTTGAGGTTTTACTCATAAAGTTAAAAATAAAAATAAATATAAGCAAATGTGGTGAATGTTTACGTATCATTACAATTATCACGAATTTATTATAGTCGACCGGTATCCGGGAATATGAAGGATGCAATTATTTCGTTAACAATTTTAATTTACACTGAAATAAACTTATCTAAACGAAATATGTATGAATTACCTCAAACTTTGCAAAAATACTTTGAGGCATCATATTTTCTTATTAATATGTGGCGACCAGATTTTGTAGCGCCCACTTTTGCCAAATTCATTGCGCCGCCTCTGAAAGAACATGCCAGAAATTACCGGCTCACACCGCGCAAGGCACCACCGGTACATATCTACCTACATTCGATAATTACTACTAGCCGGTTAATTATTTCACCATTAACGCGAAAGGCCTCGAGTCAACGGCCCTTCATCACTACGGCAGCAGAACGTTCGAGCGCTTTCTTCGCTTTGCGTGAACTCGCAACATTACCTGGCGCTCTGGGAAGCTGCTCTACCGGCCGTCTATATAAGCGCCGCAACTCAGCGCTAGCTCAGTCTAGTCTCATTTAATCGGTTGACACACACACAGAGCAGTGATACAGTGCCGTTGTACAAGCCCTCGCTGGGCTGCCCGCAGTCAGCATCATGTGATTTGCAAGTTTATCCAGTGTGACACCAGGAACATCTCCATAACACCTTTGAGGCCTCCATCTCTAACCATGATCTCGCTGTCCGGCCCATCGCGCCTCGACATAAGATGTCACCCGACCTACCAGCTACCAAGCCGCGCACGCGCTTGATGTTTAGGTGCAACTCGTTCTCTGGCATTCAAAACCCATCGCGTTCAACTGCCAGAGTCAACCTCACCGCCTCTCAAGGTCCCTTCCTGCGTCACGTGTGTGCTCCGACTCAAAGGACATATAGCCGCCATATCCGTCATCACGACGTCGATCGACCGCCTGGATCAAGATCACTTCTCCACCGCCACGGTGTAGAGCAACACGCCGGCTCGCTGAAGATCTGTGATCTTCACCGCCGCATCTTCCTGACCATCATCACGCATCAACAACACCGATCAACACTCACTGCACCTCTGTCATTCCGCTCCGCTTCGATCTTCGCTACGTAGCTCATCAATAAAGACTGACTCACTACATCGACTGATGCTTTTCATTTATCCCCCGTCTCTGCCGATCCGGAGTCCGCTCCCTGCAATACTTACAATAATTATAATTTTTTATTTTCTTACTTAAACTATCTGTTTTTATTGTTCGTTTAAAAAGAAATTATTTTATAAATGCAATTGTATACATCCTTAAATAATTTTTATATTTAATTTTATATAACTATTTTTAATGAGACTTTTTAAGGAATTAATCACCTCTCCTTTTTTAATATTTTGTTTTCGTCTAATTGGTCTATACTTGTTTGTCTTTTTTTTATATTAACAACTTGTTTTGATGAAGATAACATTGTTATTGAAACATGTAAATATTGTTAATTAAATAGTGGTTAAACTAAGTTATTTGTTTTTCATTATATTTGATATTGTTAATTATCTAGTGGTAAAAACTAAGTTGTTTGTTTTCCTTATATTTATAAATCGTTATACACTTAATTCCAAAAATAAATTTTCTATTATTATATTTAAAACACTTCCAAAATACCAACTACGTTAACATTATGTACGTCTAGCGCCAGCTGTTCGGTTTTACAGAGAATGAAAATATCTTAAGTCGCCCATGTGACCGTCAACCACTTGAAATATAAAAACTTCGCACTCCCTCCCCACTGTAACGCCAGTCTAAACAGCTGCTCCATATAAAATTGTGTAAATTGTACATTAAAATGCAAGCCATGTTCATACTTGGTGCTTCAGAATTGTAAAATATTAACTGAGAGCTTTAAAAGAAGTCCGCTGTTAAGGTTTTTCCCGAGTATTTTAGAAGTTTTCGTCTCCTCACTAAAAGCTTTATTTGTCGTTTTACGCCAATCTTATCGGCGGTTGGATGACACTGTTTTTAACGTGATGCTGCTCTTTTAAACAATTTTATAGTTATATTTTTGAATGTAGCTATAACTTTGTGGTTATCCCTTATAGAAAAATGAAATTTTATAGTTCATTGCTTATCAACCGGAGTGCTGTTACCTACCCTGATGTATGGCAGTGAGGCATGGAACTGGCAGAAGAAGGATGAAAGTAGACTGAATGCTGTAGAAATGAGATCCCTGAGGCGTATGTGTGGTAAAACCATGTACGATCGTGTGAGAAATGTGGAGATCCGCGAAGAATGCAAGGCTGATGTAAGCGTAATGAGTAAGATTAAGTAAGGGACGCTCAGATGGTTCGGGCATGTAGAGCGAATGAACGAGGAAAGGAGTATAAGGAGAATATATAACGCAAATGTGAATGGAAGAAGAAGTCGGGGACGCCCGAGGAAGACATGGCACGACCAGGTGAATCAGATACTTGAGTCGGAATAATAGAAGAGCATGTATGAGACGATGCATGAATGTGAACGAGGCAAGGAGTGTGTGCCAAGATCGAGTTGTTTGGCGGTCCGTCCTCTCTGCCTACCCCTGCGGGGAAACGACGTGATGGTTAGTTAGTTAGTTAGTTTATCAACACCTGTTGTTGGAGGTTAATTCCGCTTGCTATTATATTTTTAATTGTGGATGTCGCACAAGAGTCATCACAGAATCTTGTGGACCCTCTGTCAATGGGTCTTTGGCATCCATTAACACATTTCTTTTTATATTTCTTCTCAATCCTATTTTTGTATAAAACCAACTGTTGAGTTTAAAAAATAATAAAAAATAACTGTATCTCTTATATATTATTTTTGTCTCATTCATTATTATTTTGTCCTTAATACTACTGATACCCACTGTAAAAAATTGAAGGAGAATTTCTTTGGGTAGACTGGTTTTTTATAAATGAAGCACTTTTTGGTTTTCACTTTAAGTTCTTGATTTTTTATTGTTATGATTTGAATATTTACAAACTGACGAAAATAACTTTCCCCACCCAAAGGACAAGGGTTCAGTAGTATTTTTAAATTCTTAGTGCAACTTTTCGTAAAGAAGTAAGTCAATTTTACTGATGCAAGCCTTTTTATAACGGTTTCGTACATCCATATCTACCTTGTCTGTTGTGTGAGAAAGGAACAAAAAATGAAATGATTCTATCGACATCTAGCGAATAAATCAGACAACTCTTGAATCGCAATCCAACCTTTGGTGGTAACTCAACTTCATAATTGGTTTGAGTCCTGGGTTTAAATCTAAACACCCACCTTTATGCCACTGTAACTTATAATTTATTTTTTATTTATTAATTTTTATTTTAGTAACTTGTACATTTAAGTATAAAAAATTCTAATTAATTATAATATTTCATATTGCAAACTAAATTTTGTATAGTTTTATGTAGCTCCTACAATACACCTTGAACTTTCCAATGGGTGTGCATTGGGTCCACTTTAAAGTTTCTGGTAGTTCGGTAAGTTCATCATGTTGTTTGTGTTTTTATTATTTTTTATATCACTCCCTACCACACTCAAGTTTTTATTGCTATCCACCTTTTAACACTGGTTTTTACTTTTAATTTATTATTATTTCTTATTTTTGTCCTTTTTGGTTACTTTTATGCACAAGTTTTACTGTTATTCACCTTTTACGTGGCAAGAAATTTTTGATACTGTTCAACGTAAAATTGTTATTGCACTTTTTACTTTCAACGTACAAATTTTTATATTGTTTTTTTTCTTTTTTTTATAAAGCACAAGCTTTTCTTTCTTCTTTTTTCTTTCATTTTGCGCTCACACAGCGTCCGGTCCGTTGGGTGGGGATGTTGACATCTTCAGCTCCTCGTTATCGTCTATTGGCAATAGACACAGCTTTGAAACCACCCTCTGAGTAGTTCCATGCGATGTTTTGAGAGTTGCCACACGCACTCTCCCGTCAGCTCCTGGATGGACTGCAATTACACGTCCGAGTTTCCACACACATGGTGGTAGGTTGTCTTCCTTCAAGACCACCATATCGCCTGGTTTTAGCTGCGCATTAGGTCCGCTGGTCCACTTCGTTCTGCCTTGGAGCTGAGCCAGGTATTCCAATCGCCACCTCGACCAAAAACATTGTATTAGTAAGGATAACTTTTGATAGTTATTCAGCCTGTTGACTGACATATTTTGTAAATCTTGTTCTGGAATCGCCGCCAAGCTTTCACCAACAAGAAAGTGACCGGGACTGAGGGAGTTTAGGTCATTTGGATCATTTGACAATGGGGTAAGAGGTCTAGAATTTAAACAAGATTCAATCTGACACAAAACGGTATTAAATTCCTCATATGTTAATAAGGAGTTACTTGCTACTCGTTTCAAATGATATTTCACAGATTTTATCCCGGCTTCCCAAAGGCCTCCAAAGTGCGGCGCCCTTGGCGGAATGTACCCCCATTGAATTGATAGCTTTGATAATGATCTCTCGATTTCATCGCTAGAGCTTGACAAAAAATCATAAATATCCCGTAGCTCATTGTTCGCGCCTTTAAAATTAGTAGCATTATCCGAAAATAATTTACTCGGCCTTCCACGGCGCGCGATAAAGCGTTTCAAAGCATTTAAAAAACTTTCTGTATTCAAAGACAGTACAAGTTCTAAGTGTATGGCTTTTGACACCATACATACAAATAAACATATATAACCTTTTACGTTACTAGTTTTTCTGTGGGTACCCGACTTAATCAAAAAAGGTCCACAATAATCGATCCCGCTTATCGTAAAAGGTTTAGATTCCGTTATCCTTTCGGCTGGAAGGTCTGCCATTATTTGCTGCATCGTCTTTGGATTTGATCTATAACATATTATACATTTCCTTATAATCTTTTTCACTAAATTTTTTCCCATTATTGGCCAGAACTTCAATCTGATTATTGCCAATAAGGCTTGAGTACCTGCATGCAAATGTAAATGATGGTAGTTTTTTACAATTAATTCGGTTAAACTATGATGTGGTGGCAGCAAAATTGGATGTTGTTGATTTATTGACAGCAATTTTCCTTTGGAAAGCCTGCCGCCTACATTCGTCCGGAATCTTGAATCTTCATCCGGTCAGAGTGCAGAGTCTCCCAGAAGGTGTCAGCCCCGATCAACATGTCTATCGGGCCGGTTTTATTAAAGTTTGGATCTGCCAATTGCAATCCTTGGGGAATGCCGGTGCCTTTTTTCTGAAATGAGATTTGCGGCAGATTACTGGTCACCTCCGACAATACTAGGCATTCAATCCTCTTTGAATATGGTGAATAATTGGAAGATATTTCTAATTTTTAATTGCAATTTAGAAGCGAATTCCTGGCTAATGAAATTAGACTGTGCTCCGGAGTCCAACAAAATTCTAGCTTTAATTGGATTTCCTTTATTATTTCTCACGTTAATCACTGCCGTTGATAATAAAATGAAATTGTTGGATGTTTTCGTTGCATGATTGTTAACAAGAGGTTCTTTTGAAGAAGTATCGCTTCCCTGATGACTTTGCATTTTATCTTCATTTTGTAAATGTAACAAAGTGTTGTGTGAGTTCGCACCACACTTGCGACAATTATATTTACTTTTACAATCTTGAAATTTATGTCCTACTGCCAAACATTTCAGACAAGCCTTCAAACGACGTATTGTTATCATTCTATCCTTTATTCCTAGATTTAAAAACTTTTGACAATTATAAATTCTATGATTTTGATTACAATTAATACATTTTAAATGTTGCGATGATAACGAAACATAAGTTTCTTTTTTAAAATTAGAAGGAAATCCCTTGACATGATTCTGTCGCTTGTCGTTTGGTGCTGAGAATTCTAAAACTTGTACTCGTTCGTATAGACATCTCATAAACTCTTCATAAGTGGGAATTTTATCTTTTATTGGATATTGTTCCCAGCGCATTCTGGTTTCGCTATCCAATTTATTTGACAAAATATGAATTAATAATATATCCCAACTTTCAGTGGGTAGATTTAAATTATTTAATGCCTTTAAGTGCAATTGGGCTTCATCTAATAATTTTCGTAATGCCACATGATTTTCTGATTTTATTTCTTGCAATTTAAACAATGCATTA
Source organism: Limnephilus rhombicus (assembly GCA_929108145.2). NCBI lineage: Eukaryota > Metazoa > Arthropoda > Insecta > Trichoptera > Limnephilidae > Limnephilus > Limnephilus rhombicus. The sequence continues at coordinate 9,573,486 of OV815284.1, read as the reverse complement.
ACATGTTTATTTATTATTACCCTGTCATTCTGAAACCTATCCGTGATCATTTCCCACGCAATGAAATAATTATCACGAGTTGTAGGTAAGGACGCAATCAGTCTTGCCGCATCATCATACAAACAAGATTTCAAATAATAGAATTTCTGAATAACATCTAATTCGTCGTTGCTGTCAATTAATGAAATGAATGCATCCCTGAAATGTAACCAATCTTCGTTATTTCCGCCGAACTTTGGTAGTTCTAAAATTGGGAGCTTGACGCTTTTGGAACGGATGATTTTACCGGTTTTGTTTAATCTATCCTTGGCTTTTGCCAATACACTATAATATGAGTTTTCAAACATTTCTCGTTCGTTCCCTTTTTCTAATTCATCCTGCGATAATGTTTCAATTTTTTCTTGCAACTCTTCAAAAATATCTAGTAATGGTTCGAATTTTTGAATGCGTATTTCGAACTCAGAAAGTAATAACTCCTTATTCTCTAAGTAATCTTTGAATCTGGTTAATTTGGCTTTACATATGCCGCGCTGGGCAATTAACACTTTTAAATCCATGATTTTCGTAAATAACAATCAATTTAACAATACTCACTGATCGTTCTGGTGTGGCCCAATCCTAACCACGGTTAAACACTAAAAACTTGCACTGTCTTTTACTCGATATAGTTCCTTTTGTTTTAACAAAACACTAGATTGCTATGTATTCAACAACAAGGAAAAAAATTTATTGTTATTATTTTGTTATGAACGTTCGCGACGCGATCTGACTTTAATGAAGCTGCTTTACCGACTGGAAAAAACACTTCGGAAGCCAAACTAACGCCCAACGATCGCGTTCAGATTGTTTGAATAATCAATTAATACATTTCATGCATTATAATAACTATCCTTCTGTTTTTTGCGGTAGCATAATCATATGACTAGCCACAAAAAACCTTGTTAGTTTCAGTTGCAAATAAATAACGACAGTACTTCGTACTCGTCGCCTGCTCTACCGACAGTATCGAAACATCAACATCAAAAACAAACCAATGAAAACACAAAAACTCCTATCTTTATGTTTTTTGCGACACTATAATCATAGCCAGCCACAAAAAATCTCGCCAATATCAATTGTAACAATTAGCCCGCTGCGATTTTTTATATCAACAACAATAAAATACCGAAGTGGTCTAACCGAATTTGTTTTTTCTATGGGATCAAATGGATAATTAGGATGGTCACTTGCCCGTGTTGTGGATCCGCTTCATCAGAATTCTCCTGGTTTATTGCTGGTTCATGTCTGGCTTTCATTGATTTTTTGATCTGGTTCCCAGGATCGCATTCAGCCGAAAAAATCGTATCCGCTCGTGGGATCATACGGCTCGAAGGATCAAATGTAAAAATTGGAGGTCTTCACTCAGGAGAATTTCTTTGGGTAGACTGGTTTTTTATAAATGAAGCACTTTTTGGTTTTCACTTTAAGTTCTTGATTTTTTATTGTTATGATTTGAATATTTACAAACTGACGACAATAACTTTCCCCACCCAACGGACAAGGGTTCAGTAGTATTTTTAAATTCTTAGTGCAAGTTTTCGTAAAGAAGTAAGTGAATTTTACTGATGCAAGCCTTTTTATAACGGTTTCGTACATCCATATCTACCTTGTCTGTTGTGTGAGAAAGGAACAAAAAATGAAATGATTCTATCGACATCTAGCGAACAAATCAGACAACTCTTGAATCGCAATCCAACCTTTGATGGTAACTCAACTTCATAATTGGTTTGAGTCCTGGGTTTAAATCTAAACACCCACCTTTATGCCACTGTAACTTATAATTTATTTTTTATTTATTAATTTTTATTTTAGTAACTTGTACATTTAAGTATAAAAAATTCTAATTAATTATAATATTTCATATTGCAAACTAAATTTTGTATAGTTTTATGTAGCTCCTACAATACACCTTGAACTTTCCAATGGGTGTGCATTGGGTCCACTTTAAAGTTTCTGGTAGTTCGGTAAGTTCATCCCTTTGTACAGTAAACTGTTCTGCGTATTCGCCTTGTCCTTTTTTTAAAGCCTGATTTCCTTGCACGTCCTTGTGTGATGTCTGTGAATGTCCTTGTTGAATATAATTTTCAAGTATTTTGGTGAAATGTTGTTTATTATTTTATGTATAAATATCATAGTGTTCAAGGTCAGCGTCTGTTTCACGGTTAGCCAATTCAGTTCCTTTAACATTTTGTTTAGTTTTGAAAATTTATTTCGCTGAAGTATTATTCTCATTGCCCTGTTTTGGAGAATTTGAAACTTATTTTGTTCTCGTTCGTTTCATAGGAAAAGGATAGTTGAGCAATAGTTGTATAAAAGCCTTTTTATGGTGTTAAATAAATAAATATATAAATCTCACGTGACGATGTTTGTTCGAGATTAACTCCGAAACTACTTAACCATTTTTGATGAAATTTAGCTTGCTATGTGCAATTTTGTCCAACTTAAAAGTTAGGATAGTTTTTATATCGACTATTGACCTCAATGTTTATTTTTGCGAATTAAATGTTTGTTATAGGACAATGCTTTGTAATTATTTTTATGTTCCATAAGTTTCTAATGTTCACGAAGATATTAGTGTACAAAACACTTATCAGACCTGTACTTACGTACGCAGCTGAGACTGGACGTTTTTGAAAGAAAAATTTTGAGGCACATCTTCGGACCGGTTTTAGAAAATGGATTTTGGCGCAGACTAACAATTATAACTAACAATGAGCTCTATACTTTGTTTAAGGAGCTAAACGTCGCAAAATTTATAAAATTGGGAAGACTTCGGTGGCTGGGTCATGTGGAGAGAATGACCGAGCATCAAGCACCAAAGTCCCTGCTGAACTCAAGACCAATAGGGCGAAGGAGCCTGGGAAGGCCAAGACTAAGATGGAGCGACAACGTCCTCAAATACATATCTATCTTGGAGCTTCCAAACTGGAGAGAGCTGGCACAAAACCGAGATGAGTGGATCAAGACTCTTGAGGAGGCCAAGACCCACCAGGGGTTGTAGAGCCAATAGTGATGATGATGATGAAGTTTCTAACAGATGGCGGTGTGCGTTAATTTATCGACACAACGCTTGGATATCTAGGTTGGGTAATCATATAGTAGAAGGCGTTGGGTTTCGATTTGAGGTATATTTTTATGAGCTGAAGAAAGTAAAAAAAGGAAAGAAAGAAGGTGCTGAATATGAAAATAAGGTAACCGACGAGTTCATTAAAAATCAATTCATCGAAAGCAAATTCATCGAAAACGAGTTCATCGAAAATCAATTCATCGAAAATCAATTCATCGAATGATCAATTCATCGAATCGCCAATTCATCGAAAAACATTTTTTTTGTAGATATTAGAGCTGTCAAAATTAAATACCCAAAAAGATCTGTTTAACTGAGTTAAATGTGTTTAGCAACTGTCAGTTTCGTAGTGACAATGTAAAATTTATAGGTTATCTCTTCGATTTCCGATTGTCTGATACTGCAAAAAAGGGATATCTAAGGAACGGTGACCAGACAACTCATAATGAAACCAACTCATAAACAACTCAGAAAGGTCATTAAGAGTGATGATAAAAAAATATTTAAAAATTGGTTAAATAGGTGAAGTAAGGTTGGGTTAGGTTAGGTTAGGTTAGGTTAGGTTAAGTTAGGTTAGGTAAGGTTAGGTTAGGTTAGGTTAGGTTAGGTTAGGTTAGGTTAGGTTAGGTTAGGTTAGGTTAGGTTAGGTTAGGTTAGGTTAGTTTAGGTTGACCAATGCTTTTTTAACTTCACGGTCCGCTCGGAATTTCTCTCAGATATCAACAAAATATATTTTTTCGATGAATTGGCGATTCGATGAATTGATCATTCGATGATTTGTTTTTCGATGAATTGATTTTCGATGAATTGGTTTTCGATGAACTCGTTTTCGATGAATTTGCTTTCAATGAATTGATTTTCGATGAATTGATTTTCGATGAATTCGTTTTCGATGAACTCGTCGTGAACCGAAAAAAACTAAGATATTGTGGTGATTCGTCGAGAGAATACCCCAACCACAGAAAAGTCGAGCTAATGTTTTGAATTTATAAAGGTTCACACAGAAAGCCCCGAGGAAAATAATTCCCCTCATAAGGTTCTCTTTAGGAAAGGAAGGGGAGGAAGTTCTGGGAAGGAAGCAGGTAATAGAATCACCTAAGAGTAAGGTAAGAGCATGCATTTTCAAAATTATCAACAGTATTACTGACACACCTGCTTTGTTACAACTCATCCAGTTCAACATTCCTTCCCGTAGACTCCAAAATAATGAATTGCTGTTCCTCAATCAACATTCTACTAATTATGGATATCATTCTCCTTTATCCAGAATGTCGAAACTTGTCAACGCAAATCAAACCATTGAATTTTTTGGTGTAAGCCTAAATGACTTTCGGCAGTCGTTACGCAATGTGGTTTTTTAAAGTCTTTTTAAATCCATCTTCAAGCTACTTGTAGTTATCTTCTCTATGTACTTTTATATTATATGTATTTCATCAATGCTCTTCATCTATATGTAATCTCCTTTCATTGTGATCTCTCTTTTTTTCTATTTGTGTTATTGTTATATTGTTAATTGGACTATTTGTCCGTAAATAAATAAATAAATAAAAAAAATAAAGAGTATCACCTAAGACAACTAAAGCCAATTCGAAGAAACCTTTCTACAGAGGCGACAAAACTATTAATCAACTCTTACGTAGTCTCACGGCTCGATTACTGTAACGGCATCTACGTTAGTCTTCCAAAATATCAAACTGACAAACTTCAATCCGTGCTTAATGCAGCAGCAAGGCTCATAACCAAAAATAAATATTCGTACATTTCAGAACACCTTCGTAAAATTCACTGGCTCAAGTGTCCTGAAAGAATCCAGTACAAATTGTGCTGGATGGTTTTTAAATCAATCAACGAAATAGCCCCACCTTACATCTCCGAATTATGCCTCCCGGAAAATACTGGTCCCAGGCAATTAACCCTTAGATCAGCAACTTTGTCTGCTAAAGGCAGACTAGTAGAACCTAAACGAAAGCCAAATACTAAGTTTGGAGATCGTGCTTTCGGAGTATCTGGGCCTAAGGCTTGGAATAGACTCCCTACGAATTAAGATGCATAACAAGCCTAACAGAGTTTAGGTCTAAACTAAAAACCCACCTTTATGGGCTCTCATACCCTTAATTTAAATATACCTCTCTGAGAGTTTCATACTTGTATTGCCTTAATATGTCTTATTCACACTTTTCTTACTGAATTAAAATTACTCGAGTCCTTACACATCAATCTGTCTCTTGACGAATTACATTTTGGAAGATCAAATCCTTATAGGTACTAGGTACTGCACCACCCACCATTCAATGTTACTTTACTTTCCAAAATACACTCAATTATATTACATGTTAATATTAAAATATTTTTCAGGATTAAATAAAATATGTTCACAATTATGTCCTCTGCGTGCGATCTCTATCTAAATTTCTTTAAATGGACAATATACGGTGTTAATTTCAAGCGACCTTCCAGGTAAGTATGGTCCTGTTTTCATTCATTCTTAGGCAGCGTCACGTTCATTGGTCAAAACATTGTACATATATTTTCGTATCGGTGATCAATGAACCGGTGTATTAAATTTTTAGCCATAAGTTGTTTTTAATTGTTTGTCTAGCTTGTAGTTTTTTTTAGATTTTAGAAATGTATTATACGTTTGTACAGCGCCCTTGAGGTGATTTTTGACAAAAACGGCGCTATTTAAATCATCCAAGTATTACTATTATTATTAAGCGAAGTGGGTAACAATCGAGGGGTTCAGTGTGTCCAGGAATGAGGGAAGTATGAATCCATACCTCCCACTGCGGTGTCAGGCGGTGGGTTGAGAAAGTTCTGCTGGAGTGAACCTCCCTCAATCAGTATCTTCCGATGAGCTGCGCTAGTCTGCTCACCAAGTCTGCCACACAGTTGGTGAGTAGACGCATCCGCCGCCAAGATCCGGCCAAATTTCACCCCACGAACCCAGGCACCCCTGCTAGTGACAGGAAGATCATTTAAAAACATCTAAGAATAATTAAACAAAAAAAGGTTTTAAAAAATTTACATGTAAATTTGTTCAAAAATTTAATTTTCCAGAGAAACCCAACTAAAGCTCTCCATGGTCATCCACTAAATTCAAATTTTTTTCCTCATACGGGGCCGACTATATCGCTGACAGCTTCATCCCATATTTGTTTAGCCACCCTCCCTGAAAAAATGGACAGAAGAAAATAAACAGGGTATAAAATGCACCCACGAGCTTTTGTGAAGGTAGTTAGATACATGGAGGTACAGGATGGAACACTAAAAATAACATAAATTTGATGACTATCTGTATAAATAAAAAAATTGATGCGGTTTTTTACGGTGGAATAAATAATTCAGACAGTGGTATATTAAATAAAATAGACAGAGGTATTTTTTACAAACGAACACTTTTTTGTTGTATGATTACACCATTAAAAATCTAAACGGTCTATCAGTGCACTATGACATCTTTAATAAAATGTGGGTAAGTTTTGAATAAAGTTGTGGAATATCTAGCCAATGTTAAAATCTGGTCAATATACACACCGCTATACATATATCTTGCCAATGTTGAAATCTCGCAAACAAAGATTTATTTTTAATAATTTTTCATAATTGAAACATTTATTAAAGCTACAATTTTACAACATAATATAATATCAATATTTCAATCACTCTCCTAATAAAGCAGCTGCTTGTGTTTAGGAGAGGATAACTAAATATTTTTACATCTATTTAAAATTAAAATATTATTACAAAACAATTAGTAATTTTATAAGAAAATACGATAAAAGTAATAAAAATGTAGGTAAGTTAATAAATGATACAAAGGATTGAAAAAGCAACAACATAAATCTAAACAATAAGTAAAATATTTTGAGGTGGTACTAGAATATTTAATTTTTTTAAATATTGTTCGTAGTTTTCTTCCGATCAAGGGATCAAGGGATGATTATAATAGTGATGCTGTGCTGTTGTGGTTCGTACTAGTGGTACGGTTAGTCCTCCAACAGATATGATTCTTTCGCTAATATTAAATTGTGGTATATTATTTTTATTAAAGAAATCTTTATGTATTTGTAGTAGTGCAATTTTGACATATTTTTTGTAAGCGTGAAACCTTGGAAAACATTTATACAAGTGGTTAAATTTTTTATTCATTGGTTAATATTTTGCTAATGTTGAAATCTCGCCAATACACATGGCTAAATATCTTTCCAATGTTGAAATCCCGCCAATACACATAGTCAACGCCTTTTCTAGCAACGTTTTTGATTCTGAATAGTGGTATTACAGGAAAGCTATAAACATTGGTAATATCTACCACTCCAGAACGTAGAGAAAATAAAAGGGCCTTAATGATAAATATATTTTTTTAAATTCTAAACAACTGGATAACAACCGTTTACCATTACAACATGAATGTTTATCAGCTGTGTAAAATTATAAATATGTTTATTGGTAATGAGGTAAAAGTATTCAACACTAAATTAGAGATTTGTGAAAATATTACTTGTGTTTTGCCGTGTTACCATGGCAATGAGCTCAGCGCTCTACTACGGAGGTTGTTATAAAATTCAATAAATACAATATTATGTATGACTAGAATTCTAATTATTTTAATACTAAACCGTTCTGGTCGTATATTGTCCGTAAATATAAGTTATTGCAAAATTTTCATAGTTTATAGTTGACATCCTGTATATGTGTACGAACAAAGACAAAGCAGGTTTCGGTTTTCTGATCAGTCGGCGCATGGGCGGCCGACTGGCGCAGGCGTGCCGACAAGAATGTTTGTATGTCAATGTATCAGAACACAGTGAAAGCAGGTTCAGATTTGTGTCCGCGCGAGGCGGCGCCGATAAGCTTTACCGGAATGAATTCTTAATTTCTGCTCACCGGTGACGCCGGTCAGTGAAACTCAATGTTGCCATGTGCTTGGTTTTTGCCATGTTTACGTGGATTTTGGATTATATCATGATTTGGTGTCCTCTATGGTTACTTAAAAAAAACCATGCGAATATGTCATTAATTAACAAAAATAAGAACTTATGAGTGGGATATGATTTTTAGCATGGGTCATACGGGGAAATCCTGAAATCAGAATTCAAACTTCAGTTTAGAATTTTTTTTATTCTTGAAACATTTTCATTTTTGGTATATGGCAATACTGGTGAAGCTTGTTTTGAAGGAATCTAATATCAAATTGAGCGATATATTAATTGCCGCTGTTGTCAACAAATCGCTAATCTAGGTTAAAAGAAATACATTACATAGCAACATAAATGTTGTTGACAAGAGCTAGAAAGCAATCAACAGGATAACATTTTGAAATAACCTCAAATGTCACAAGAGAATTCCTTTCAGGCATGTACATAACATATTATCATGTTCTCCTGAGGTTTTTTTTTCAGATTTAAAGATACCAATTACCAAATACCAATTGTTTTATTCCTTAATTTCACGAAACGATTCTCCAAGAGTTAAAAATCATCGTCTGACGAACTCGAAATTTCGTAAAAACTGACAGCTGCTGTCAGGCTACCGCGCAAGTAACGCAGGTTTTATCCGCGCTCTGTTTGTCCACATCTCGGCGTTAACTACCGCCGGTGGAACCGGGCATTGAGCGCCGTTAATCTGAAAACCGAAACCTGCTTTGTTTTTGTTCGTACCCTAACGCCTGTAACCGCCGGTATCCGATATCACACCCTGTTTACAGTGGAGGCTTCGGCAAAATATTGTAGGTTGGCTTCCTGTTTGTTCACGGTTTAAAAAACCTTCCCTATTTTGTTTTCGATATGCTCCAGAACAAAGCTCTTCAGTTTTGGATTGATTCATATGCGACGGGTTTAGTGAGCTTGCACTTTTGATGATTTATGAATTTTATTTTTTGGTATTCAAGTATGTATCTTCCTAAAAATGATTTATATCATCAAATGCAATGAAATAACAAAAACTGAAAAGTCAGCCTTTTTTTAGCAGCTATAGGTCATAATAAAAATGATCTGAATCTTAGGTAGACTTCTATCTAGCTAAAAGTATTATTTATTATTTTTTATACATTAGCTTCACAATTTTGGAGGCGCGTGTGGATACCGCCGCCCAGGAAACCATTTATTGGAAACCCAACACCCTGCCATAGGTCTGCCATGTACGTTTGGTGACTTAGCCGGGGTGCCCGGCTTCAAGGGGTGAGGTTTGTCCGGGTCTTGCCGCTTATCGGGGAAGATGGTTCAGGAAGTCCCTTTGACTTTTCCCAGCCGTACTCTCTCGGAACATCGCATTGCACCGCAGTGGGAGGGATGGATTCATACGTCCGTCACTCCTGGACATACCGACCCCCAGATTCCTACCCACCCCTAATTCCCTTTTCCTTCCCAAAATTTCCTCTCCTTCCATTCATTAAAATACCCTCCACACAGCATCCCCAAAGATGACAAAGACATATTTTTCTCAGGGCCTCCTGTGTGAAGCTAATGTAAAAAAAACACACAGTTGTACCTGAGAAAAAAATCCCTTAGGGCCCATATAGGTAAGTAAGAAAATGTCCAAAGGATGCAAGGAAAATATCTCGATTTGGACATTACTAAAATATTTGTCTTACGATATTTATATCCAATTTAAAAAATATGTATCATTACACATTAAAACCCAATTAGCAAAAGAACCTGGAAATGTAGGTACCCATTTTGAGAGGACTCTACGGTTCACGATTAAAAAACACAAAAAAACACGTTCCAGCAATTATAAACTTCGCGTTTCCTTTTAAAATTCTCTCAGGCGCTCACTTAGGTTCTCTTTTTTTATCAAGACAAGTAGATTCCAGTGTTATTCGTACATCCGGAAAATATTAAATCCTCAATTGCTCTCTCATTACTGTCTAATCTCATTTTATATATTTTTTATTATATCCCACTTTTATTATTTCAAATCTTTTCAAACGCCTTTCTTGAAGAGAAAGTGATTTTTATTTTCATTTTCATTTGCCTAAATAGTATCAGTAATAATATTCGGTTGATTTTTATAGTGCCATTTTGGTAAAAAATCATTTCAAGGAAGCTGTATGTAAATGCTTTTTTCCAAGACTCTTTCCTACAACCTACAATATGAGTAGACAATCTATTAAAACAACTTATTAGTTGTTACTTAAAGCATACTGTAGGCTTGGACTTGATTGAATCGACCAGTTCATCACTCAATAACGTAAAAACGGTATATACATCCAGGTGGGAGGTCTGAGGAAAATAATTTCTCTCATTTTATGGGTGCTATGAGGAGGGTCTCTGCAAGGAAAGAAAGGAGAGAAATTTCGGAAAGGCAAAAGACATGGAGGGTAGGTAAGAATCAGTGTGTCCAGGAGTGACAGACGTATGAATCCCTCCCTCCAACTGTAGTGTAAGGTGATGGATCAAGAGAGTCCTGTTGGAGAGATCAATCGTTTCCATCAATCATTCTGCCACTGATCCAGCGTGATCCAGCCTTCCACGCAGCTGGTGGGCAGATGCATCCACCGCCAAGACTCGAAAAAACGTCACCCCATGAACCCGGGCACCCCTGATATATAACCAAACGTAGCGAACCACTTGGGGTGACCTATCGCGGAGGTAGTTGTTATGTAATAAATGGTTTCCGGGATGGCGGGACCCATACCCGCCTCTCAAATTGTAAATAATACCGAATAAGCAATTTGTTGGTTACCGTTTTTCGATTATACTTTTCGGAAAAAGTACAAATATGTATGTATGTAATAACAAACTCAGAAAAGCATTGATTTTAATGAAGAAATTCTAAAATAATTGGTGATTTACAAACATTACAAATAAAAGCGTAAGCTCAAAACATGTGGTAATTTAAACGAATATTTTTTTTGTTTTTGAACAAGTTAAAAATGATGCGTGGAAAGTAATAAACGCGTAATAAATATTCCCTCGTCATAAATGTATAAAACTTGATTAAAATACTGAAATGAGAACAGTGTGTTTCTTCAGAAAGGTATTAAATATTATATTCAAACCTACGAAAATACATTTATTTTCAAATATTATATGTTTTGATGAATAAAGAATATTTTTGAAAATTATATAGGTTTTGAAAATCTCCTATTTTTTTATTGAAAAAAACTGTTCAAATCTTAGTATATACTAGCTGACCAGACAAACGTTGTTCTGTCTTATAAATTATTTCTAGTGAATATTTTGGATGTTAAATAAAAAATAACGAACGTATTGTAAATGTGTGGGGATAGGATCTATGACAGAAAGAGGAATGGAGCACTGTAGATGATGACCGCTGATAAAACCAAAAAAAACACCAATTAAAGTAGGAAAATGAAATAAAGGAAATCAATATGAATTTCAAAGAGCAATTGAGTGTACGATATTTTTTGTTAGTCCGTCTTTAGCCAACACAAATAAGCACGATGGTTTGCCCACGCGAGAACATGAGGCCGAATGAAATATCAAAATGACGTGGCACTTCTCGTGAATGTCTTGCGCATGTGTGGAAGAAAGTTTGATGAGGCGGAAGTCATTCAACGTCATTCAAATTTTTACGAAAAACGGTTAAATTTGTTCGTACAAAAATAGTAAAATCGCTATTAAGAAATGGGAGGGTGGGGATAAGAGGATTAAAATGTGGGGTTATAGGTTTTTTTTGATACCAAATAAAAAAAAATTCTGGGTAAGACACTCTAATCATCTAGCGGTATGAAATATACTTTAAAATCTATTCTCATACCTACCAAATATACATAAATCATAAAAATCGGTAAAGCCATTTCGAAGGCGTGCGACCACAAACACCGTGGCACGAGATTTTTATATATAAGATAAAACAAAGTCGGGTTAGTTACACCATTTATAACTCAAGAACGGCTGGACCGATTTTAATGATCTTTGATTTGTTGGATTTGTCTACGTCCGAATAGCTATTAAAACATTGGAAAAAATCATGAAAAAAAAAATGAAGACTATTCTTTTTCTCGTACATTTTGTATGGAACGAATTCTCATTTTTTGAAAGAGCTGCAGCAATATTGTGATCAGCATAATGTTGAATAATGTGTGAATTCCAAAATTTCAAAAACTTCAAGTGTCAAAGCACTGAAAGTTTTGATTTTTTTTTTACATTAACTCCACACAGGAGGCCCTGCGGAAAATAATTTTCCTCAGGGCCCATGTCATCTGGGATGCTGTGTGGAGGGTCTTTTTGAGAAGAGGAAGGAATGAACATTGGTCTTGAAGAGACCCATGTTATAGGAAGGAGGAAACACAGAGGCCGGCAAATCATTCCACAGCCGAGCTGTTGAACACAAGAACGAGTCGAAGAAACGACCCGTTCTCATGTGACAAATGTCAACCGTGTACAAATGTTGGGCACGCGTTTGGCGTGTTTCCCGACTATGCACCGGTGCCGAAGGGATCTTGTTCTTGACTCTTCTTAAATAGGGCGTATTTTGACAGGAGGTAAAAATATTTCCGCTTTGCATCAAAATCCAAATAAATGGAATATTTGTGAAAATTCTTTTTAAACAGAAAATTTTCTAATGCAAACTTTAAAAAGTTTTAAAAATTTCTCACCTTGCATTTTTTTAAATAAAATTACTGATAAAGAAAAAAATAAAACAAAAACGTCGTCGTCACATTACTTTTTTGCCGTTTTATGTAAAAACGTATTGTATTAAATTCACAGTCTCATTTTTTTTTAAAATTGCGGTCGGAAATATTGGTTTTTCATAAAGGGGTACATCCTATCCTACTAATATTATAAAGGCGAAAGTTTGTATGGATGTATGTTTGTTACTCTTTCACGCAAAAACCACAGAATGGATTTTAAAAATTCTTTCACTAATAGACTACATTATTTGCGAGATCTATAGGCTATATATTATATTGGTGAGCTCTGGCGTTATGAATAATCTCTGGCGTTATGAACTTATTTATCATACGTTTTCTGCCCCTAAAAAAATCGATTTATTGCAAACGTCAAAAAAAACAAACCAATTGTCGCCTTGGAAACGATGTTTTTTTTTAAATTAGGCAATTCACCCTAAAAAGATTGCTTTGTTGGCGTCGAATGGATTACTGAAATGGATTTTCATGAAACTTTATAATAATATAAGCATATAGGCTATAGCTCAGAGCTCTGGCGTTAGGAAATTTGTAAGAAAAAATTGCAATAGGTGGCACGATTAGTAAGATATCTATAATTCTTTAATGATTCAAATTATTAGGGAAGTAGCTACTTTGAATAAATTCGCAAATTTAAATATTTTCTTAAATACAATTTTTATTTAAGAATCTTTGTTTTGTAAAATGTCATTCTCAAATTTTGACATTTTCTATCAAATAACAATTATTGTTTGAATTGGATAGACAGGTATCGCCAGGTTCGTTATTTTGTATACAACTACCGTTGAGTTCTGGCATTATAAAATTTTTATAAAAAAATATAATAGGTGTGACGTGAGCAGTTTGAAAACTGAATGTTTCGGGAATGAATGTGTGAGAATGAAAAGGGGGAGTGGGGAGGGGGTGTTGGGAGGGTATTGGTGGAGGGGGGAAAGGGGAGGGCAAAGAGGGTGGGGGGAGGGAAGGGAGGGGGAAGGGAAAGGATGGAGGAGGGTGTGGTAAGGGGTAGGGGGTGGGGGAAGGGGGTTGATGGGGGGAGTGGTGTAGGGAGAGGGAAGGTGAAGGAGGCGGTGTGGGAGGGGTCGAAGGAGAAGGAGGGGGAGGGAGCGGGGGGTTGATGGATGAGTGGATTAGGGAGAGGGAATGTAGGGGGGAGGAGTGTGGTGAGGGGTGGGTGGAGGGGGAAGGGGGGGGGGGAAGTTGATGTGGGGAGTGGAGTGGGGGGGAGGGGTGGGTGGAGGGGGGAGGGGGAGGGAGGTTAATGGGGGGATTGGAGTGGGGGGAGGGGTGGGTGGAGGGGGAGGGGGGTTGATGGGGGGAGTGGAGTGGGGAGAGGGAAGCTAATACCATGCGAGTGAAGCCGCGGGAAAAAGCTAGTTTTAAATATTTTGAAGTAATTTTCTAGATTTGAATGTGTATGCTGTTGTTTTCTCTTTCAAATACCTTTTAGATTTAGATCATATTTCGCACAATGATAGTACGGGAGTCAACAATTTCTATGAGACCTATTTGAGCTGGGACAAATGTGGTCTCCTGTGATTAAACGGATTAAACATATAATAATCTCTGACCTTGTACTATTAAGTAAAATTATTAATAATTGCATTGACGAACCGACGAACCGACCAGAAATACGAGGCAAAGTGCTAACTTCTTCTGTGACAATTTTAAAACAAACTATGAGGCTCATACACCTATCAATAGATTACATCATTTTGGCAATAAATTTGGGAATATTGTAGACATGTTTGCATATTCTGTATGAGTTATAAAACGAAGTCTTTATAATTACTTTAATGAAATGTATGATTTTAATTATTTTAATTTTTTACTATTAATTTAATCATTATATATTGTGTACTATGTACCTGCCTAACTATTATTATCTATCTTCGTAAAAGCCCACTAGGGCGTAAATAAATAAATAAATAAAATGCTGCCCCTCTTTCTAACACACTAAAATGTCAACAGTCAAAAATGAGACAAACGGTGAACGTATGTCTGCACCCCTCCAAAGTAAAAATACAATATTTATAATAAATATCCCTTACACGTATAAATAAAATGAAACGCAATTCCCGTAAGTAAGTGAAAATGTAAGAAAATCACAAAAAATATAAATCCGTGCCCAAAGTCATCTCTGATACTGACAAAAACAAAACCCGGACGGTTGCTCATCGATAATTGTTCATTGTGTAATTTTTAACTTACTGAATTTAATTTAGCTAATAAGTAAACATAACAGTTATCAATTCTGGGGCGGTACGAAGTTCTCCAGGTCAGCTAGTATACAATTACTGCCAAAAAGGCTACATAAAAATAAGCTTTTCGCAGCGTGCTGTTATGAAGATGCATATCAGAGTATTATTATTAAACTAGCAGACCCGGCCATACGTTGTTGTGGCTAAGGAAACCTTTATAACCAACGCCATCTGTTAAATCAAATACACACCGCATGTTTAACAGCCCGTTGCCCGATGCCCGCTACCCGCTGCCGCTGCCCGCTGCCGCACGGCCAGATATATTATGTATTTCAATTAATTTACACAAAACCTTGACGTGTTATACAAATAAAAACCTTCCTCATGAATCACTTTATATATTGGTGAAAAACGCATGAAAATCCGTTGCGTACTTTAAAAGATCTAAGCGCACATACAACGTGAGCGACTTCATTTTATACTAAGTAAAGAAAAAGATAAAGAAGAAGATATTCAGGAATATACAAAAAATAAATGAACTTGAAAAAGCGAGTACATTATTTTTGGGTATCGGGTTTTCTTTTGAAGTCATCAAGGCTTGATTATATTAGGCATTGTATAAACACTCTGTTTATTATAAACACTATCAGCCTTACTAAAAAACCCAGTGAAAAGTTTATTCAATTGACAAACGGTCGCGGATGTGAAAACATTGCTAATTAAAAATTGTGCATGGATCTGGGGGGGTAGTTTTTCTCCTTTTTATTAATGATGTCTAAACGAAATTTGGAATTTTTTCAAATAATTTTTAATGTTTTACATATTTCTTATTTTTGAAGGTGTCGTAAAAACAAATACCATTTTTGAAAACAAGATAAAATTTGCTTTTAGATTTGTGTATTTGAAATGACTAAGAAATTACAATGTTGTCAGATCTGAAATACATTGAATGCATTTTCACAGCGTGACCACGTAAGAAAGCTTATTAGTAATATATCGTGTTTTAGCGTACACGGGGATTATTTATGTTATTGCAATAACACAGGTTATCGGCCGTGAAAAGTTTTTTTTTAGTAAGGCTGTATGAGTAAAAAAGGTAGGTACCGACGTTTTCAATAAAAAAATTATAACTTTGTTACTATTCGTCTTCGATTGAGAACAACTGTTACAAGTAATCTGTTATGATAAAAATATTAACAATGTGTCTTATCAGTGCAGCGTTTTTTTTAATTATTTGTGGTTACTTTTGGTGCTGCCTTTGAAAGGAGTGACTTACAACCCAAAGGAAGACGTTCTAAGAGAATGACTGTGATTAATGCTCCTCCATTTTATTGCAATAATGGAAAAGTACCGTTTATCCATAAAGTGTGCAGAAAACTGATTAAATAAGACGGTGATAACTGCAAAAGCTACCAAAATAATACCTGAAGAATTGTTCCAGAAGACAATATCAACCACAGACCTTTAATAAAATATGAAGCGGTCTTTCAAAATGCCGTTGAATATTTTAAATAATGGAACTTCTGAAAACTTACTCATCTTTTAATAATAACGCAATGTCAGGCGTTGTAATGTCACGAATAAAGAAATTTTTTCTCCCTGCGTGTCTTTTCTCATTCGTCCCATTCCCCTTCGGCCTCCCCTTCCCCTCCCTTGTCCCCTTCCCTTCACGCGTCCCCCCTCCACCTTCCCTGCCTTCTTCTCCCCTCTCCGACGAATCCCCCTTCGGTTATCCCCTCCCCTCTCCCGCGTTTAATATATTCAGTCCCGGTACATTTAGACAGCTCGCGTGCAATTACCTGTCGCATTTTTTTTACATATTTTCATTATTTGTATAATGCATGAATTCATTTTTGTACATTAAAAGAACAATCAATCAAATTTTGTACCCAACATATTTAAATTAAGTTAATTTATTATTAGATTCAAAGTATTCGATTTTTTTAGTGTCATAGGTGAGTACGTTAAATAAATTCATCAATTAAAAGTGTTTATTTGAAAATTGAATTTTAATTTAACAATCATTGTTTTGTAAAATGTCATTCTCAAATTTTGACATTTTTGACAGTCTAACAAGAGTTTTTGTGATGATTAAAAAACTTTTCAGATGTATTGTCGTGTGGTTGTACTAATCCAGAAACCTTCGCAAGGGTCGAAAGAAGATATTTAGTAAGTTTCAATCATTTCCTACGCTAAATATAGCAAAACGTAAACAACAAACATACATACATAAATACATACATGCATACATGCAACCAAGCAAACATACACTCATTTTTATATATATATATATATATATATATATAGTACATACAAATACGACTAATAAAATGATTTCTTCCTTTATGCTCAGACCAATTATGCTTTATACTTTCTTTGCTATGTATTTGAATTGTATATATCATAACTTTGGTTGGACAGAGTTCTAATTTTAATTTACCCTTTTCTGAGATATGAGGGGTCAAAGTTGGTAAAAACAATTATCTTTTTACCAATTTTAGATTTTTTTTTGAGGTTGCATCTTTTGTAAAGTATTATTGTTTCAGAAATTTTAAACGAAAATGTTTAAATAGGACCTATGCTTACCATTTTAGAACATATTTACACGTGCAGATAAAACCATATGCAACTGGTTGGGGCAAAACAATTCATAGCCTAGGGTTGTAACCAAATTTCCCTAATGGTATATCAAAATAAATGGTGGCTTTAAGAACTTGATGATAGAACTTTTTTATTGTTATCATTTCTTGTTAAGGCAATCGTTGTGAGTTACAAAACTCATTTTAGGACGGAGAAACATACAATTCATAACTGGGAGGTAATGGATATAATTTTAAAACGGTATTTTTTTATCAAAAATATAAGTTTCATACACGGTACAGCGTTAAACTTAAAAATAGGTAGAGTATAAACAACAAGATAAACCAAGTAAATAACACAAACACAAGGATATACAAATACAAATGATTACTAATAAAAGGAAAGAAAAGGAGAGAAAAAGAGACAACACAGAACAAAACATGACAAGAAAATACACATATATATATATATATATATATATATATAGCAAGAGGTCCTGGGTTCGAGTCCCAGAGGTGTCAATATGTTTTTTCTGATTTTTCTGTTTCCAGATTTTCGATTGAGTTTCACTTATATTGTCTTCATTTATTTAAATTTACATATATTTTCATTTATAAATATACTAAAAACATATTCTTTTAAAGCATTGCTTTGAAATTTTTCATTATGCTGGATGTTTTTATAAATTTCTGCAAGCGAATTATTAATTTAAATGATTTATTTATTCATCTGTAAGAAACAAACAGTTTTTACGTAATATACAGAGATAATAGATATACAAGTGACCTGAAGTCAAGCCACGGAAGTTTCTTATGCTAAAGTACATTGTAATTAAATATGTAATGTGTAGGCAATATAGTTCAGAGACTTATTTGAAATTTTGTAGTGTGAGTTTGAGGAGGATTTTATTGTTATTTCGAGTATTGTGGTTGTGAATGTATTGATTTTTTTTACGTTAACTCCACACAGGAAACCATAGGGAAAATAATTTCCCTCAGGGCCTATTATGTCATCTGAGATGCTGTGTGTAAGGTCTTTTTGAGGAGAGGAAGGAATGAATGAGACCCATGTCGTAGGAAGGAGGAAACACAGAGACCGGCAAATCGTTCCACAGCCGAGCTATTGAACTTAAGAACGAGTCATAGAAACGACCCGTTCTTATGTGACAAATGTCAACCGTGTACATATGTTGGACGCGTTTGGCGTGTTTCCCGACTATGCACCAGTGCCGGAGGGATCAATGACGCTAGTTCCTCGGAGCATCTACCATTGAAATGCGGTAGAAGAAGGATAGCATTCCCAACCGACGCCGACGCCGACGCCTGTGCTCTAGAGATTGCAATCCATTTGACGAGGTGGGAGAATCTATCAAACGGACTGCTCGATGTCAGTGTGGGTTAACTGGCTTGATGTCAGTGTGGGTTGATTGTTGAGTAAATTGTAGGGTGGTGCTTTGTGATTTCATGTTTACGAAGGATAGTGATTGAAAGGATACCGGAAACTGAATACATGTCTCTAGCATTAGTGTCCCATTAAATAATATAAGACATAAATAATTTCTTCACCGCTTTTGTTTACATAACCAATTTGCGTCAACCACAATGAAAATCATGCTCGTAACTTAAAAGTTATTTGGATGTGGTCAAACTGGATAAACCCACAAACCCGCGAAGTAATACAAATTAAAGAATGCTTTAAATAATCATGAAACTTAAATACATCGTGTTTCAATAAAAAAAATATTTTACAAGTATAATTAAGAATGCGGACATGACAATTTCTTGCGTTTTCGATTTATATATATATATATATATTTTTTTTGATTTTATTAGATTTGATTTTATTACATTTTTTATTATTTTTCACATTTTTATTTATGAATTGATTGCATTGTTTACTTTGATTACATTTTTTAATATATTTTTTACACTTAATTTGATTTTATTTTGAATTTGTATTGATTATATTTTATTTGAATCGATTTTATTTTGTTTTGGAGTTTTAATATTAAGATTATTATCTTTAATTTGAATTCCGATTTACATAATTAATTTATTTTTATTTTTTAATTAAATATTTTATTTTAAATTCTATTATTTATATTATATTATATTGTGTGCGTTAAATTAGAGATTTGATATTGATTTTTTTATTATTTGTGGAATTTAATTTAATTGTATTTATGTTATTTTTTTCTATTTAATTTTTTAATTAATTTTTATTTTATTTTAATAATTTTCGGCTTAATATTGGAAGTAATGCTGAAAACCAGCTACATTCCAGGAGAAATACTGAATTGTAGCTGAGCAGTGACCTTTTCATCAATAGAATCAATGATAAAAGAACAAAATGTATATTGTAAAAAAAAATCTATTGATGAATAAACGATTTTATTATTATGTGAAGAAAGCGGTTAGGTAAAGTGGTTCTAATAATTTGAATTCCTCTTAAACTACCGCATTCAAAATTTCTACCGATTTATAACATATTTCACCTTTTTTTACATTAACTGCACACAGGAGGCCCTGAGGAAAATATGGGCCTTTGGCATCCTTGAAAATGTTGTGTGGATGGTCTTTTTGAATGAAAATGAGTCTTAATGGGTCCCATGTTGTAGGAGGGAGGAAACTCAGAGGTAGGCAAATCGTAGAAGTGAACCGTTTTTATGTGGAAAATGTCAACCGTTTACATATGTTGGGCGGTGCGCGTTTGGGGTGTTATGTTTCATCTAACTATCGTACTTACATAGGGCTCTTTCAAACCATCTACTTACTTCTTTTTTTTGAACGTTTACTACTGAACCTTAAGGCTATATACCACGGCGGGTGTCAATCGTGTTCAGGCACTAATTACGCAGGTGGAGTAAGGTTCAGATTTCCGCTTAGCATTAGCCGCTTGTTTTGTCGCGTCGGCCATACGCACCGTTAACCTTTAACTGTTGACGTGGGGGCCGCTCCTTCCTAGCAATAATAATAATATCGAAACACTCCCCTCCCCCGCGCGTGACGCATACGCCGCTTCCAATAACTTCGAATTTAGAGACGCCAAAGCCGTTAGTTTTAAATTTTTAAATTTAAATTTCTGTAAGTAAATTCATTTAAATTTATTTTTGCTGGCCTCTCTGACCTATCGTCAGTGCTTACGTGACTTTTTTAAGGAGATTTTTACTACATTAAAATAAACATAAACAAACATCTTTACTAAAGTTTTAAATATATAGTTTATTGGAGACACCATTGAAATATTATCATAAAATCAAGTACATTGTTTTTATTTAGTTTAATAGATAATGCAGACTGATTTCTGATCTGAAGTGATTTTTGCCAAAAATTATTACATAATATCCAAATTGTCAAAAATAAGTTATTTAACAATAAAAAAGGATTTATTTTTAATTAAATATATTCAATAATAATTTGGACCTCAAAATTTTCATGGATCTCTAATATATAAACATTTAAAGTAACAGGCCACCTAGGCCCCCACGTCAGAGTATAGGTAAAAAAAAATCATGTCAGCAGTTAAAGGTTAAAAACGCGGGCACTTATCTGTTGAACCGCGAGCGCTTATATGTTATACCGACACACTACGCTATATAAGATTTCTTCCTACGGTAGTAGAGGGGGTCAGTTGAATTAGGGAGCTGCCACGAAGTATCGTTTCATTTTACTGGATCTGTCAACTTGATAGCTGTCATCCGCACGTTTACGCAGCTCCGTAATTAAAATGACCCCCCCTCCTGCTTACGGCGTAAAAGAGGTCGCATAACGATTCATATATCGCGTTAGCAGCGTTTACGGTGTAAAAAGTTGTGCTTACAGTTCTGCTTAGTTGTGGTGGGTCTGTATGGAATTGTATGGCGAGCGATATTGTGCGTGCTCTTTTATCTTTTATAGCCAAGTCTGTCAGCCCTGTTATGCTAAAAACATCGCCAAATTGCATGATTTATTTTATTTTGTGATGTTAGGTACAAATATTAAAATGTTTTCCAATCACAATCTAAACAACTTAATTTTTCACGTTATACGATAAAATCTAAAACACCCGAAAAGGGGTTAGAGGGTTTAGTAGATTTTGCACTTCAATGCATTTTTTGCTTAAATGTTTTGGTAGACTTATTAAAAGACGTATCAAAAGAATACTTATTTTTAGCAAAATGACAATATATTTTCTATTCACTGTGTTTTATTACAGCCTTTATAATATTTTTAAGTGGTCAAATTTTCAAACTAAAACACATGTCATGATTTTAAAGTAATTTGCAGAGCATCGCCTTAGTCTTTACAGTTAATTATTATTATACAAAATACAATATAACAAAATATATTATTATATGTATAAAAGCTACATAAATGAAATACTGGAATAATGAATGACAAAATAATGCAAAATAAATTATAAATAATAATAATCCTGGTCGTAGGACAAATTGGTTTAAATAATCCTACTAATATTATAAAGGCGAAAGTTTGTATGAATGTATGGATGTTTGGTACTCTTTCACCCAAAGTATGCTGAATGGACTTTAAAAGTTCTTTCACCGATAGAAAGCTACATTATTTGCGAGTAATATAGGCTATATATATTGGTAAGCTCTGGTGTTATGAAATTATTTATTATACGTTTATTGTCCAGACGAAAAGCAAAACATTGCTTGGTAACTATATTTGACGTGCGCTGTCATTTTGTTATTTGTTTCGGTTACTATAGAGATTCCTTTGATAGTTATAATTATACTAATCTAAACTAATATTATAAATGCGAAACTGCGTGTGTTTGATTGTTACGCTTTAATAGGTGGCATGCGAGCTGTTTGAAAAATGAATTTAACGAGTACGTAGGGGGGGTGGGGTGAGGGGGGTGAGGAGGGGTTGTTAAGGGGAGGAGGGACGGGGGGGGAGTGGAGTGGGGATAGGGAAGGTGGAGGAGGCGGAGTGGGAACCCCCTAATACTATGCGAGCGAAAGCGGGGGCAAAAACTAGTGTATAATATATATATCAAATGGTTCCACAACAACTCAAAAAAGTGGCATTTCAACACCCCTTTGAAAAGTCATTAAAAGTTCTGAAAAAAATGAAAAATAGCCCGTAACTCAACCTGACGTAACCTATTTATCCATTTTTTTCATTACTTTTAATGAACTTTCGAAGGAGGTGTTGAAATTGCATGATTCTGAATTGTTCGGTCACCATATCAAACACTATCTATTGTAAAATTTTAACGGTCAAAATTTTAAAGAATATTTAAAAAGCAGCAATATTATTTATAAAATAAATGTAAAAAAGAGCTTCTAACCGCAAAAACGTTGGGAATCCTTGCATGAATATATTAAGCATTTATAAAACACCATGTACGCGTTTTAACGTGCGTTTTAATAACCTAGGTACGTGCAATTTTATTATAAACAGATGATGAAAATATGTATTGCATCAGATTTCTGTACAACATTCATTTATAACAACTGGTGTGACAAGTGGTTCAATAAAAAAATTATTTACAATGCGTTTCATCAGTACAGTGTTTATTTTGCTTCTTTTTGTCAGTTTTGTTTCTACCTTTAATGCTAACGGTCCTTTCGGTGTGTCCCCATCAGACGATGGTGGTTATTTGGGTAGAGGCCGAATTAAAATAAGTCTTTGCCAAAAGGGATTGACCGTCTTCAAGAAGCGGTGCCGAAAGATTATTCCCCTTTATTTTACTACTTCAGCGACTATGACACCATTCACAATAACGGCATTTAAAACTAACAGCAGCCCTTGAATAAATTTAGAGTTCATCTGAATATTTGGATTTGATTTACGACGAGAATGCGCTCCCTATTAGCATCGTCTTCATGGAGCAAGACGGTCGTACGAGGCAACGCAACGCACGCCTCGTCCCATGAAAATGTGTTCCTGCAAACATCACCTCGTTAAGTGTGTGCGCTGCTCGGACTGACTCGTATGCTCACTTCAGTCTCTAATTTAAACCTTATTTCGTGTTAAATAATTCAAATCAATTAAGAACTTTGTACAATAAAAGAAGATCAATTTCGATGAAGTGAGTATACATACACCGTTAAAGTTATTAATGAACTGAAAAAATGATTCGTTGCGTGTTTGTCCGCCCGAAGTAAAGTGATTTTGATCTAACTTCGGATGAAATTGATCAAACATAATCAAGCATAAAAAAAATATTCTGGTGAATTTTCCATTCTGTGGGTATACCTACTATTTTATAAATGTTTATTTATTTATTACATGCCCAAATGGGCTTTTACAATCCATGTTACAACATGTATCCATTTACAACATGTTTGTATATCTGTTATTGTAAATACTTAAAAATTAAAACAATATAGACAATATTATATTATGGAAAAATGTAACAACAAAAGCAAAAAATTAAATACGTTTACGAAAATGCGAGCAGAAATTAAGAATCCTCACATAAATAGATATTCAATTTATCAAAAATTGTTGAAAGTATGTACGTCTATTTGTGCCTAGATAAATAAAGGTATTGGAATAAACTGTTTGAACAATCTTGCGTCTTTATTACTTATCTTTTTGTTATTATTTGCAATATTTTATTATTTACTTACATAATTTGTGGAATTCCCTTATCAAACATTGAAGCCTTGTTTCTTTATGGTGAGGAAGTGCTTTTTTATTTTCCTTTATAACACTGTATAACATGTAAAAATTATATATAAAATGTTTATATAATCAGAAAAAATACCAATATTTAAGAAAAAACAACAAAATTTATATTTAATTAAATGAAGACAATTGAAAATCTAGAAACAGAAAAATCAGAAAAAGATATTGACACCTCTGGGACTTGAACCCAGGACCTCTTGCTTTCCGGGCAAACGCGCTAACCACTGCGCTACGGTGCCGATATGTGCCACGGTGCCGGTGGCGCAGTGGTTAGCGCGTTTGCCCGGAAAGCAAGAGGTCCTGGGTTCAAGTCCCAGAGGTGTCAATATCTTTTTCTGATTTTTCTGTTTCTAGATTTTCGATTGAGTTTCGCTTATATTGTCTTCATTTAATTAAATGTTACAATTTGAGGTTTTACTCATAAATTAAAAATAAAAAACTAAAATTAAATTTATATTGATTACTTTTATGGTGAAATATATCTCTCAGATTAAAAACAAATATTTCCGAGGCTGTGAAGTCTCGGCATCGGGGAATTTTGATATGCCAAGATCTTTTATATTATGTATTGATGATTAATTAAAGAAATTAAAAGTGTAAGTACTTAATTGAATAATTTTATCTGATGTGCAAATAAACATTCTTACTATTATACTCGTACCTCCGGAAGGAAAGTACCGATTTCTGAGATAATTAACAGTTCGCTTGACACCATTCGATCTTAAGAAGGTACATAATATATTCTTGACATATTCGATGCACCATGAAGCCCTCCGTGGTCGAGGGGTAAGGCTCTCGACTAGCAATCCGAAGGTCGGGGATTCGAATCCAGGCGTAAAGTAAATTTTATTTGGTAGATTTGTGTTATTTTTCACAATTTATTCATTTAAAATACTGTGTAGTATATTTGCGCACATTTTTAATAATAATAATAATAATAATAATATCTTTATTGAACAAAAATTTTAAGATTTATAACAAACAAGAAAAAAGTACATCTTACAATATTTTAAAAGTAACATTAGTACAAAAGTTAATAACAAAAAACAATATACATATAAAACAGTAGTTACTTAGAGAGTAGAAATTTGTAATTATAAATTTAGGTTTCTCGTAACCTGCCTCACTAGGCTAGCCTGTGTTGAGGCAGTTATTTTAGATCAATTTATAATGCTGTGAACATACCTACACTTATATTAGAATGTAATCACACAATAGATTGGTTGCATTAATAATAACAATAACATTGGTACAATAATAACAGCATTGGTTCATTACTAATTTCGAATTTGGGTGAGTGCACCGGTAAATGCTCTATCATTATTTTTTATCCAAATTTTTATGTTTTTTTTGAAAATTTTTTGTGAATCACATTTTTTTATACTAATTGGAAGAATGTTGTAAAGTCTTGTTGCAAGGTATCTAAAGCTTCGTTGACCAAAAGTAGTATGAGTTATGGGAATTTGTAGTAAATCTTTGTTATTGTTTCGAGTATAGCGAGAATTTAGTCTTTTTTCATAGTATTTATGGAAGTTTGTGTATAAATGAGTGAGGATTGTTTTTGCATATATCTGACGAACGTCAAACACATTCATAATATTAAAGATAAAGTTCGAGTCCGTAATTAAGGGTAATCTAAGAATTATTTTTATAATCGTTTTTTGTGCCTTTATGATTGGATCTAGTGCTGATGCAGTACCGCCTCCCCATGCTATGATACCGTACTCAATAACAGATTGACAGACTGTTTAGGAGTGGAAGATGGTCGCAGTATCGCCCTTGTGCAAGACCACCATTTAGAATTAAAACTTTGCTTTAAATGGCTTTCGCGGTTTTTGGTGACCAGTTGCGAATAGCCAGATACTTTCCTACCTCCCTCGTCAAGAGCAGCTCACCGGCAATCAGAAGGACACGGGTTCAAGTCCCGTTGGCGGCAAGTATCTTTTCTCGGAAGATTTTTCAATGTTGATGAGTGTTTCAGGCTGATAATTATTGCTTATAATAATTGTTACCCTTTGTGCTTTGCATAAAAATCTTGTCTAAACGTTAGTTTATAAATTAAAAATAATAATTAATATTTGACAAGTTTAAGTATTTCCCCAATAAATGTAGTCATAATTTGTCTCGACGCCACCTAGCGAGGGATTTAACACTTACAATGTCTCTCTCAAAAAAATAAAGTTGGTTGTTTTCAGGTGGAAAAAATATAATAAGCAGTAATTGTTGAATGAAACACTAGTATATATTGAACTATTTGGCGGGTATTTGATAAGCCCCCATAGCTCAGTGGTCAAGAGCAGCTGACCGGCAATCAGAAGGACACGGGTTCAAGTCTCGTTGGCGGCAAGTATCTTTTCTCGGAAGATTTTTCAATGTTGATGAGTGTTTCAGGCTGATAATTATTACTTATAGTAATTATTACCTCCCTCTTCCTCACTGCCTTCCTCTCCCCACTACCTTCAGCCTCGCAACGTACCCCAATTGGGGATGCCATATTCTCACTGGTTCCAGTCGGGAGCAGTTGGGACTCTTGGGCTTGTTCACATAAAAAAATTGTCTATGTGTAAATTGAATGAGAAAGAGTTTTTGAAACATCAATACCAAGTGGTAAAATTATAAGAAAAAATTTTCAATCTACGAAAACTGACAATCGGTTAGTTTTTAAATACTATCTGAAGTGTCTAGCCATTTGAACACATTTGATTGCAAGTCGAAATGTCATACTCATTATGTGTTACAAGCATCCTGTTTTTTTGAATTTTAAGAAGCCATGTTAAATACCGTATTCCAAGAGTTTGTGTTCAATGGAAGAATAGATTTCCACCAAGCCATTTCATGCTTGGTCGAAATTGGGTTACAGCCAGTGGCGTAGATTCCTCTATTTTTTTTAATTAACTCCACGCAGGAGGCTTATGAGGAAAATAATTTCCCTCAGGGCCTATGTTATACTTGGGGGTGCTGTGCGAGGATATTTTCAAAGAAAGAAAGGAGAAGGAAGAGGAAAATCTGGTAAGGAAAAATGTACGAGAGGTGGCTAAGAGTCTGGGAGTTAGCGTGTCCAGGAGTGATGTATGTATGAATCCATGCCTCTTGCTGCGGTGCAAGGCAATGAGTCGAGAGAGACCAGCTGGAGAGGCCAAAGGGTCTCCCTAAATCAACCACTCCCGATCAACCACTTCCGGTCCAACACGCAGCTGGTAGGCAGGCTTATTCGCCTTCAAGACCTAAACATACTTCACCCGATTAACCCGGGCACCCCTGTTAAATCACCAAAAGTAACGAACCACTTGGAATGACCTACGGTAGAGTGGTGGTTAATCAGTGGTATAAAAGTAGTAGAATAAATTAATCCGTAACCACCTCCAAAATAGACCAAAATAATGTTTTTTTCTCGTTATTTGTGTTATGCCGTGTTGCGCTACCTCCTTTAGCCAACGTTTCGGGCAGCGTTGCGGTATCCGAAACGCTGGCGCTGTCCGAAAGGTTGGCTAAAGAATGAGGTAGCGCAACACACCTGTAATGACATAACACCCCAAAAACAAATAATAAAAATACTTTTGGTCATGGAAATATGAAAACGTATCCAAAGGAATGACCAAAAAACAAATTTCAGCAATCTCAAAATATCAGTAACAGACCAGTTAGAGTCTAACTGGTCTAAACTAAACATTTTTGTGTATTATTTATTAAATTATGAATATAAGCTTGTCGGTTAAAAAGAGGTGGCGCCCGCCACCCTACCGATATTTTAGAATGTGCTCTAGAGTACAAAAACGTTGGGAACCCCTGAGTTAGATAATCGTACAAAAATAACATAAAAACTCCGACAGTGAATACAAGCTTTGGACAAAAGCACTATAAATATCATGCTATAAAAGCATTCAATAGTCTTACCCTTGAAAATAAAATTGAAGAAAACAAAAATAAATTCATACTCAAAATTTAAAAAAAATGAATTAAAGAACAAAGAAGACAATATTACCAAAATCTCAAAACATAATAAGAATAAAACACATACCCATAACACACAAAACCAATATAAAACAAATCATAAAATAATTCGTTTTACCTTAATTATAAAATTTTATTTTTAGTTTAATTTCAGCTTACTTTTTTTTATGCATCATTATTTTTAATGTATACATTGTTGTTTTGTAAAATGGAAGCATCAGCACAGGTGAGCTACCCATTGAGGCCGACATTGCTGAATTGTATTTGAAATGTAAGATATTATATGAAATAAATAAATGTAATGTCACTTACAGACAAAAAAATGCTGTTTGAGTTTTTAAAGTTCTTGAATGAATTTAGTGTACATTAAATGTTTTAAATTTGTCATTTTATTGAAAAATATTCCGCTACTTATTGTTGGCAACTGAATAATAAAACAGCGCAAAATATTAATTTTTATTTTTTATTCTTCATTTTAAACGCCCGCTAAACTGTCTAAGCAGTTTATGAGCAGGAGGATGTCAAAATATTACCTCCAAATCTAAATTACATAAGATAAAGAGAAATAATAGTATAACGAGTAACAATAATAGAGAAAATAGATGTAGAAGAATAACATTTCAAGTGATTACAATACAAGATAAATTTTAGAGTCCCAGGTGTTAGAACCAGAGAAAAATCATTTTTTCATCTTCAAAAATGTTCCACTAATCTCAGACAAAATGCTTTTATATTCAATGCGTCTAATGTATTTGATAAGAATTTAAATAATATAGACATATTCTCATGTAATTCAAGTACCTTTAAAAAGTATGTCATACCTAACATTAAATAATTATTTGACCGTGTTGCAAGTTATTATGTTATTGCTGTGAATCCTTTCCATTTACATGCTTGTCATTTGACTTACTATTGTGTTCACTTTGGGTTGTAGGTATGTACATATTATTATTATTATTGCTGTTGTGGAGTAAGAATAGATTTCTGACTCTGACTACTTATTGGCTTGACTCGAACATATTAACTCTAAATGTACAGAAAACCAAATACTTACTGTCTAGTCTCACCAATATCCCAAAGTCAAACCCAGCCCCACCATTAAAAATACACAAATGTAAAAATTCATCTCTAAACCGGAACTGTGACTGCCCATGCCTAGAGCAAGTAAACATTATCAAATATTTAGGAGTAACCTTCGATACACACCTGAATTGGAAGCAACATATACATAATACTACAAACAAAATCCGAAAATCTATATACTTTTTCAAACAAACACGCAATTTCCTTAACCTAAAACTTTTAAAAACAGTATATTACTCATTGTGCCAATCTCACATCGAATACGGAATTCTAGCCTGGGGTAATGCATATTCCAATGCCCTTGATCCCATCATGAAAGCACAAAAACTAATCATAAAAATAATTCTTAAAATGCTGCTTACTACCAGCACTGATACTATCTTCAATTCCTTCAACGTTATGGACATAAAACAGCTCTACTCAAGATCCATATTACTTAATTTACACAAAAACAACAAAACACCATACAAAGCTACACAAACAATACACAATACCCGAGCCAAAAACAACGAACTTCTCCAAACTCCTTTTTTCAAAACCACCTTCGGGCAAAGACACTCTAAATACATAGCTTGCAAACTATACAATACACTACCAACTACGATCAGACAAAGTGACTCCTTTACAAAATTCAAACAAGATATTAAAAAGTAGATTATAAGTATTGGACGCCACACTATCACAAATATCTGTAAAATAAATCACACATAGACAGAAATAACTATTCACATACAACCTAACCCATATAAAACAAATGAAAATAATGGAATCCTGTCAAATTTGACCTATAAATAGACTAGGCAGAATTTATTTCATTACTCCATCTCCAACATTTATAAAATAACTCTCTTTAAAAGATTTACCACCCTTCCAATCACCCTTCTGTTTTAATTCTATTCATAATATGTATTTTACCTGAAATATCCTTGTAACACTATATTCATTTATATACCTGTACGCCTGTCTCGACACAGGTATACCCTAGTGAGACAGGCATACAAATAAAACCATTGTACATATATTTTATTATAGATAAATAAATAAAAAAAATTAAAATAAACTTTATGTTTTGTAATTTAGTAAGCAGATTATTAGTTTATATTATAGTTTATAATGTGTTTTTATATCTTTTTTTTACAATTTTCAAGGATATAATTTTGTTAACTTCTCACGGGTACAGGACCCTTACTTTTTTTTTACTTTTTAATTATAATTTTAATTACTTATGTGAAAATCTGTTATTGGATATTATGTGTGTTGTTAATGATATTATTATAAGTGTAAAACATCGGTTGATTTTCCCCAATAAATATAAATAAAATAAAATAAAAACAAGGGCAAAATAAATAAAGGGCAATAACAAACAAAGATATAACACAGGCAACATACTCAAAGGCATACATATCCTCAAAGGAACACACCATACTCAAACATACTCATATTCATCATTTTGCATAATATTACATTCAGAAAATCAATGGATACATAATGTACACATGTACAGGTGCTCGGAAACAATATCAATATTTAAAAATCTGTATTTATTATTAATTTAATCCGCATTTTTTTAGATCAGTGATGCAATTTGATTCGCTGTTTACATGCATTGGCATCGTATTAAATATAGGAGGTATGAGACAAGCGAAGGTTTGTTGCACTATTTATTTGTAATTTTTAGAATGGACAAAAAAATAGAAAACAATTTGAGATTACAGTTGATTGAAGTATGTGTTATAATGGTTTTGTATTTCACGTATATGTTTTATTCTTTTATGTTATAAGTTTTTTTTTTAATACTGTCATTTTTGTTTTTTAATTCATCTTTTGATTTTGAATCTGAAATGTGTTATTTTCCCTTATTTTTTGTATTGATTGAAAAATTGTTGAATTCTTTTATTATCTGGTATTTGAAGTATCTTTGTCCAAAGTTCGTCTTTAACATAGGAGTTTTTGTGTTTTTTTATTCGCTTGTGTAACCGATCTATTAATGATAGTTTTTCTTTGTTGAAATTAGTTTTTTTCGTCAAAAATTTAATTTTGTAGTGTTTTATGTATAATTGGCGGATATGAAGTATGCACATCTTAATTACTAATAAAATTCGTGGAAAACAGACGTTTTGATGCCTATTTATTTTTGATATTTTAATTTCTTTTAAAATATCAAAAGTAGGTACATTTTTTCATCATGGACTGCACGCTACTGCTTCAAATACCTGTTATGTAATATTAATTATAATTTGAACACTACACAAGGTGTACATTATTGTACAGCGTGCGATACATCCCACGAATTTTCTTGTAAAGCTCGTTGTAGGTGTAATATACAATAAGCCGCTTCTCAGGAAAATCACAATGATTTTTCAGGGGGACGAAAAAGTCCCAAAAACATTTTCAGATGCGGCCTTTCATGGAAAGGTTCCGGCGGAGTACATTAGCTCCATCCATCAACCCGAAAGTAAAATCTGACGAGAAAAACACGACCCTCAACCCATATGTGAAATGAAAATTTCTCCCTTTCATGAGCATTATCATGATTTTATAATTTCTGTTGGCGAGGAAAGCACAATAACGAGGATATTTTTCTTAAATACTAAAACTATTATTTAAAAGGAAACCCTAAATTTATTTATTTTATAAAATGCCAGCCAGAACGATAGGTTTACCGATTTATTCCACAATAGCTAGTCTTTTATTATTTTTTAAAGAAAGACAAACATTCCCGGGTTACGAATAACCCAACAATATTTGAAAATCTCCTTCTACCACGGTAATCGGAAAATGTTGCTTGTATCGTGATGGAGGACTTGATGGGACCAGGTCCCAGCGGAGCCAATATCTTTTCTGATTTCTCTGTCTCAGATTTTCGATTGAGTTACGCTAATATTGTCTTCATGTAATTAAAAATTATAATTTGAGATTTTACTCATAAAGTTTAAAAAATTAAAATAAATATTCATCCTAGACTTGCAGAAAAAAGTCAATAGATGTCACGTATTAAAAATAAAATGGATAAAAAAATTATCCAGACACTATCTAGTTTGCATTTAGTTCGAGTTGAATCTTGCAATCATATGTAAATATAGCAGCCAATAATATGCGCGTTAAAGAAAATGAAGATAATGTTGGTAGTTCTTAGTCGACGTATAATACAGTTAAAAGTGACCGAATTTCATATGGGTTCCGTAGCTCAATCGGTAGAGCTCTTGCCGTATAAGCAAAGGGTCCTGGGTTCGTGTCCCAGCGGAGCCAATATCTTTTCTGATTTTTCTGTCTCAGATTTTCGATTGAGTTTCGCTAATATTGTCTTCATTTAGTTAAATATTATAATTTGAGATTTTTTTTATTAAATTTTGTATTTTTATGTAGAAATTATGTATCCTTTGTCAGAGTTATTTTTCTAATTTTGTAGATCTATTTGTAAATTTTATAACTGGATCGTTCTCACGTAAATTAGAGCATCTGTAAAAGCCCGTATAAAAAAATAAAAAAATAAACTGCTTAATGCTTGTGTGTCATGATAATTATTTTAACTGGACTTGCCAGTTTCATGATTATAGATGTGTTGATTTTGTAGATATCATTTATTGCTTCGCAGAGTTACAATCTTGACATGGTGTTGTGCCGGTTTTTACGTTAAGAAAGATGCAGAAAGTGCGAAACCGGAATCATGGACAATTCTAGTTCATATGCAGCATTGATATTAGATAATAAAAAAGGTTAACTTATTATGTGATTGACGATGAAACAAAAAATTTTCCGGCTAAGTTTCTTGGTAAAATTGACAACTTTTAGCTCCTCGAGTCATTAGTATTACTACCTGTGATGCTTTGAAATATCAATGAATTTCTTTAAAAGTATGACAGTTGTTTTAGTGTCATAATTTATGTGGACCTCAATGAAGCCAGGCTTTAAACATAAACAAGTATAAAAAACGTAAATTACATAACTGCACATGAAGTATTTTTTTGTTTTAATATTATTTTAACTACATGACGGTAAACAGGTCTTTTTTAGCATTCGTAGATATCCTAGGTTCCTTTGCGTAACTGAATTGATATCGCTTGTACATAATACGGTTTAGTGAGTATCAAATTATAAAAAGGTAATTTAGAAGAAAGAAGCGAGTCAAAGAGTAAAAAAAAATACAAAAAGTGGGCCGTAGGAGTGGCAAAGACGCACAAAAAGTAAATTCAATTACTTTAAATTGTACAAAGAAAATATTCGCAATTGAAAATTTCCAAGACACGCGTGTTCTAATTTATATGCTGACTTAACAAGGATATTTCAAAGGAGAAAATGTTTGTTTTTTATAAGGAAACCTTCCTTTTGCGCACAGCTTGTTTGAAGATTAATTTATTTAAACAAATTACACACCAGAAATTGGCCTAAGAATTTTACCAGTAGTTGAATGTTGCTAGGTACCTTCCAAAACATTTTTTTTTAATTGTTAAAATTGTTTATTCAATATCATAAACGATACAGACGGGTTAAGTTTATTGAGTTGTTTCTTTTATACATTAACTAATATAATTTTTTAAATTTATAAAAACAGTTTATTTATAAACAAGTTCTGCTATGTTATTATTATGCACGTTTCGCCGTGTGGAAGTATTATCAAACTACGGTTATACCACTTACAGACGATGTATTTACATCCTTTCCAAATAAGTACTTATGATGAAAAAAAATGGATTGCTTTTTTTTATTACCTTCGCACTTAATAATTATCGGTGACGGAAAATATCGGACATTTTTAATAGTCTTGTGTCTGTACGTTTGAAATTTAAGAACCCGAATTCGAGTTTTTCGTAATTTAAGTTTGTTAAAAAGCTACTATTGTAATAGAACTGAATTCATGCAAGTAGCCAATAAAAGCCAAAATATGGCGCCACTTACGCTAACAGCTAGCGTGAGCAACGTCGCCTGGCAGGCGTAACTACTATTGGATTTGTAATTTCGTGAATCTCTCCGGTACGGAGAGAGGCTGATGATGATATATGATATTTTTTGTAACTGGCAGTTGTGAATAATAATACCACGCGTCTATATATTATATACGGCGTCAATGCCTTTCGCGGTTACTTTGTCAAGGTGGAATACCACTGAATCCGAAGAACCGGCTATTTTTGGTACCAGTTCCTATCGAATTTATAAAATGGTCATCCACACTTGAGCTGGGCAAAGCCGAACCAAAAGCTGCCCGCAGGGCTTAGCAGCAAAAATCTGCGGAGCGGGTTTTTATCTGCTAGTTAATGGTTATTGCCCTTTTAAAATTTCCCTAATAACTGCATTGCTTAAATTTGACTTAAGGTCGTTAGTCTAGTCGTCATAATAATAATTACATAGAATTATACCTAATAATAATTACACAGAACTTTTTTTATATAAATAAACTGCTTTTATAAATTAAATAATTGTATTATGGAATACATAAAAGAAGTAAAAATTAGAGTGGAGTTCTAAAAATTAAACTTGATAACAACAAAAAATATTTTTTTAACAATTATTATAAGTAATAATTAATAGTCTGAAACACTTATCTACGTTGAAAAAATCTCCCGAGAAAAGATACATGCCGCCGACGGGACTCGAACCTATGTCCTTCTGATTTCCAGTAAACTGAAATGTAAACATAATTTGTCTCGACGCCACCTAGTGGGAGATTTAGCACTTACAATGCCTTTCTCATATAAAAATAAAGTTGGTTGTTTGCAGGTGGAATAATGTATTAAGCGGTAATTGTTGAATGAAACACTAGTATATATTGAATTATTTGGCGGGCAGGATATAAGGTGACGTAGCTCAGTGGATAAGAGCAGTTGACCGGAAATCAGAAGGACATAAGGACGCGTACAACAAGTTGGCAAAAGTGTCTTATCATCATAGTTAGATGTATTTTAAGCGAAGGACTTTAATAATATTAACAAAAGAAAAAAAATCCATATCCAAAGGTTAACGATTTCAGAAATGTATTTAAAACGCGCTTTGGAAAAGCACGGCTGATGGTTGACGGGGTAGTTCAGTTGTTAGAGAAGACTCCAGAAAAACTTTATCAGAAAGTAAAAACAAATCGTAGTAAAAATATTTCTAAAATTATTATTTTATGTTTGAACGAAAAGCAAGTTTGACGTTTCCTGACCTTAATAAACTACGCCCTCTGATTATCTTTTTAAAAAGAGAAAAAACCATCCCACTCATAATAAATGCCAAAATTATTCCGGGATCCATCGAATGTCTTTAATCTCCAATAGCTTCCATTCTTCGTCCAATGGCGTCGCATTTCCCGCCGATAATCTATTCCTTTAAGTGTCCACTTCTTCACACTTGATTCCATCTTGAACTTGCGAAAAAAATTGCACAATTTGGATTGTTCGTGAGCAATGGCAGGGAAAATGGAGCCATTAATTAAAACTCAACATTCAATGAAGTAAAATATTTCCTCCTACTTTTTTCCTGATTTCCGGGGAATTTTTTCGCATTTTCCCTCCCAACTCTCCCGAAATACTTAATTGAACAGAGTTTAAAAGACTTTAATGTTTTTTTCCACGCTGCGAACATTAATTCGTTTATGGGGCATTAAAAAGCGCAAAAAGGGAAAAGTATTAAATAAAAGGAAAACGTTTTATAAATGAATGTCCCTTCGCAATAATTGTGGTACCAAAAAGCTTCAATAAAGAAATTGCTCGATGGTGTAAAATGGTATTATTGTGATTATCTCCTTGTATTTTTTTTATGTTTCAGCAAGCACAAACAGCGTTTCTTTGTTTATTATGTCGTCACTTACATAATACAGTCAGAAGTGTGTTCATTTTTCATCTACTCAAAAGGCTAAACTTTTAGTCCTGCTGAGGCTTCTGGAGTAAAAAATAATGCTTTCAAAAATGTTCCCCTTGCAAATTTTGAGTGTTAATCTGTTTAACATATTTATTTAAAATATTTAATACCATTGCCTTATTGGTGATATTATTTCTGGGAAAATAAACTAATAACGGTGAAAGGAGAACAGATAATACAAATATATTTACAAATGAGGCTCCAAGTGTCCAAAAAAGTGCTCTAATATTAATAAAATTTTATATCGTAAAAACGATTTGAACGGTTTTAAGTTTCAATACGTTCAAAATTTCTTCTTCAAACTTAAAACTAGTGTCCGACCGAAACAGAACTTTCCACCGAAACCGAATCTTCGGTGTCTGTTTCAGTTTTGGCCGAAAGCGAAACCGAAACATTTTTAGATATGTTAAAAATCGATTGTTTACTGTTATTTGACTTATTTAGTACACT
This sequence comes from Limnephilus rhombicus, assembly GCA_929108145.2. Taxonomy (NCBI): domain Eukaryota; kingdom Metazoa; phylum Arthropoda; class Insecta; order Trichoptera; family Limnephilidae; genus Limnephilus; species Limnephilus rhombicus. The sequence goes on along the minus strand of OV815284.1, from coordinate 9,537,024 downwards.
TATTCAGACAGTTAAATTCAATAAATAAAGTAAAACAATAATTAAAGTATGTGACAAAATAATACTTTTTTTAATACTTCTATAAAACAAACATATTTTTTATATTTTTTGATATTTTTTATAAATTTTGTTTGTTTTAATACTTCTATAAAACAAACAAAATTTATAAAAAATATCAAAATATGTTAACTACTTCCTGGATTAAAAAATTGTCAATAATCAACACTTACATTATTAATCAAGGACCTCATTAATTGAGTATTTTAATTTTTTTTGTGTTTACAACCACAAAATTATTTTTGTACGTGTTAAATGAAATAAAAAAAAAACAATAATTGAAGTATGAAAAAGATTTTTTTTTAATATTACTGCTATAAAACAAATCAATATTAACAAACATGTTAACTACTTCTTGGAACAAACATTTGTCAATAATCAACACTTCAAGGAAGGACCTCATTAATTGAGCATTTTGCTGATGATGGCGGGTGACATATGAGCCCGAAGTCAGCCGAACGAGAAATTCAAAGAAGTAGTGACAACAGTAGTTGAACGTGTTTTGTAATTTTTTGTAAATTTTGTTTGTTTTATAGATGTAATATAAAAAAAAATATCATTTTTTCACATACTTCAATTATTGTTTTATTTATTTAATTTAACACATGTTAACTGTCTGTATAAGTGTAAAAAATAAGCCAAATAAATGTAAACAATCGATTTTTAACTTGTCTAAAAAAGTTTGGTTTTCCGAAACTGATGCCGAAACTAGATTTTTTTTGCCAAAACTTGCCGAAACCGAACCTTCAGGCGGTCACTACTTAAAACATCAAAATGACATGTAAATTGTTGTTATTTTCATTATGATCTCCGCATTGGAGGCCATGAAGAAAATAATATAAATCAGGGCGAATGTAATCTTTATGAAGGGTCTTTTTAAGGAAAGAAAAAAGAGATTTAAAAAAAAAATTATAATCTTTAATACGTTACAGTATATTGTCTTTTATTGACAACCATACTAGGATAATGCACGTGTTGTGGTAGTCATGGTTCTGGGAAGGAAATGGTTCTGAGAAGGAAATGGTTCTGGGAAAGAGATAAGTATGATGGATGGGTAGGTTTCTGGGGTCAATCTGTCCTGGGGTGACGGACTTGAGAATTCATCCCTCCTACTTCAGTGCAAAGTGATTGTGGGTTGAGAAAATTCGGCCGAAAGGTTTCCCCTAACTGGACAACCCGATCCCGTCTACCATGGTGGGCAGACGCATCCGCCACCGATACCACATATACATCATTCCATTAACCCGGGCACCTCTGCAAAGTCATCAAAGGTAGCGAAACGCTTGAGGTGACCTATGGAAAAAGTGTTGGTTATTCAATGAATGATTCCAGGGGCGGCGGTAACCATTCAAATATTAAAATGTCATGTCAATGATCAGCTGCTTTGCATATAATTTTGTTTTGTTTACTGGTGAGTTTGTGGAGGTAATTTGCTATTCAGGGGTATTTTTTTATGTTACAAGTTATTATTAATTACGTACAATTTAAATGGCAGTTAGTTATAAGATTTATACAAAATAATTAAAAACTACGGTATCGCCCCATTAAAAATAAGAGCCGAATTTGGTTGAAGCACCCATTAATATATCTCTTACATTATGTTTATATGCCAAACTTATGGTATTAATTAGTTAGAAGTTTTTTTTTAAATTAGGCCATTTACTCTAAAAGGAGTGCTTTGTGCTGTTAGAGATAAGGTAGAGGGTTGTAATTTTAAGAATAATCAACAAGGGTACAGAAAAAAATAAATATTGAAGTCATACAAGTCTGAACTTATTTGAAAGATAAAATTGTTAATTCTGAGTTTGAAATGTGAGATATATTTTATTTATTTATTGCTTCTTCACAATTTATATACATATATTTTTAGCATGTAGTTATTAACCTCACTAGGGTTCGCCTGTATCGGGGTTTAATAATTTCACAATTTAATAAAAATAACACACGCAAATATGGGTCATGCAAAACAGTTAAGTAAAAGCAAAATAATAAAATTTAAAAATAAAATGATAAACAGAGAAAATAATAAGTGATAAAAATATAGAATTAATAACAAAGTGTTGAGAGATCAGACAAAATGTTACTCATTCATTATAATATGTCATTAGGTTTTTTTTTTATATGTGTAAAAAATAAAAAAATGAAAAAAAACAATGATTTATAAGCGATTACATTAGAGCGAATCTTTCTTATGCAATATTAAAGTGACTATCAAATAATTATGAAATAAACATGAAAGAAACCGTTTTGATCACAATATTATTGTTTTCATTCCATTTAAGTGACCGTTTTCATTAAAATATGATTGTATTTTATAGTGTAAGTGACACCTTAGAAATGCCATCCGTGTGATCTTTTAGTTTTGACAAAGTTATGGGATACGATAACCCATATATATTTATTTATTTATTGTTTCTTTACCTTTTTAATTTAGGTGTTATTGTTTAAATTGAAATTTTGAACTTCATTTTGACTTGAGATTAACAATTTTATAGAGTACACAAAATAAAGTGTTGAAAGACAATATTGTAACAATAATATTTCTCACAGAATGGGCCTCTACTGAACTATAGGAACAAATACATTATAACGTAAAACATGTAGAGTGACCATATGTTGAAATTAGCTTTGAAATAACATTTTTGTTTGCAAGTTGTTTAATCTATAATATTTAAAATTAGGTTCGGTTAGAAAATTAATATGTAATGGTAAGTTAATAAGAAAATATAAAATAATATATTAACAGTAAATATACTGTAATAAATAATCAATATGCTATTAATTTAGAAATGACAATGTAGAAAAAATCAATTGGCAATCCTCGGCTAATACGAATAATTTAACAATTTTTTTAAAAGTGCACAAGGAATTAGATGACTTAATATGTTCTGAAAGGCTATTAAATATGAGTGGAGCCTGATAGAAGTAATTTCTTTGACCAAAAGATTTAGTTTGAATTGCAACAAAGTTAAGACCAGACCCAATTCTAGTAGTACGAATTTGCTGAGTTCTTTCTGCAATATTAATGTTATTAAAAAATTTACAAAGTGTTTGTGTAATATACAGCTGTTTTACATTCATGACATTACATTCCTTATAAAGTATATGAGTTGGATATCTAAATTTTTTCTTGAACATAACTTTACGGATCAGTTTTTGGGCAATGTTAAGTGGTTCTATATAAGTCTTTTGGCAAGATCCCCAGCACACTTTATTATAAAAAGTAGAGACTGGATTATTGCAAAATAAACCATCTTCAATTTTTCCTTGTCTAGTATATGTCTGAGTTCTTTAAAGATAAAGGTAAGTCTCCTAGTATTATTTACCAACATATTAACATGATCGTTCCATCTTAAAAATGTATCTATTTTTACGCCAAGGTATTGGATGCTGACTACATTTTCTAAAGGGTTGCAGTTACAGGTTTGCAAACAATTGTGTGTTATTAAATTATGAGTGGCGGAAGGTTGACTTTTACTTGAAATGCTTAAAGTGATATATTTGGTTTTTTGTATGTTCAAAGTTAAAATACTATTATTTAACCAACTATTTACCACTCTTAAACCAGTATTACATTTGTTAAATGTTTCATCCCAAGTTTTACCCTCAAATATTAAGGTAGTATCATCTGCAAAACTAACTATGTTACCAGGAATATTCAGATAACATAAATCATTTATATATATTAGAAACAATATTGGCCCAAGCACACTACCTTGCAGGACTCCAAATGAGATTGATTTACCATTGCTTAATATTTTTATTTATCTCTACTTGCTGCGTTCTATCACTAAGATAAGATCTGAACCAACCCATTGCTGTACTATCAATGCCTAGAGATGACAATTTTTTAAGGAGCGATTCAAGGGAAACTGTATCAAATGCTTTTGATAAGTCCAAAAACACCGCTAAAGCTTTGTTGCCATAATCCAGCGCGCTTATAACTTTGGTCAGTACCTTCAATACAGCATCACTCGTACCTTTAGTCTCTCTGAAACCGAATTGATTGTCGGAGAGTATTTTGTGCTTTTCTAAGAATGAAACTAATCTTGACTTTACCAATCTCTCTATTACTTTTGAGAGAGTATTGAGCAAGGCTATGGGTCGATAATTGTTAACATCTAGCTGATCTCCACCTTTGAAAAGAGGTATAACCTTAGCAATCTTACAATAAGAGGGAAACACGCCATTTTTAAAACTAATGTTAACAATATGTGATATGGGACCAGCCAATACAGAAACGTTTTGTTTATACACCATTGTACTTAAGCCATCAATACCACAGGAAAAAGACATTTTTAATGCATGTATCACTTTTGTAACTTCATAAATGTTAGTAGATTTAAATTCAAATGTGTCTCCTGTTACTTGAGTACTAGGTATAAAATTGTTTACAAGACACATTTCGGTAGTTTTGTTTGCGCTGCACAATTTTTTGGCGAATCTAGGACCAATATCGCTGAAGAAGTTATTTACGCACATATTATATCGATAAAAATGATGTAAGAAATGACCGAGGAACCTAGATCCTGGGATCGATTACAAGTATCAACCGTTATCTTTCTATTTTCCGTATTTTGTTCTGTTTCGTTTGGATTTATCAGCATTATTTTTTTCTTCGATGATTACAAATAACTTGGTTTACATCGCTTTATTTTTATGAACACAATATACATGTTTTATGAACAATGTTCACGCCTTTAGTAGTAAATGAATACTAAAGTTAAAAGTTAAATAAAGATCACATGAAGGGGGGAAAGGTTGCATTGGAAGAAAGAGGGGTAATAGTGGGGAAGTTCAATAGAATTAAGAATTACGAAGCCATTAGTGGGGGAAAGTCTGTGAAGGGGGAAAATATTTAATAATAATAATAATGTTTATTCCAGGATGTGGGGAGGATAGTGCAATCCCACACGTCCCATAAAGTTGTACATATTTACACAACAGATAAAGTAAAAAAAAAAAAAAAAAAGTAAATAGAACAAACAAATATAAAAGACATAAGCGATAATAGAAATAAAATAAATAATCAATTATAATGTAGGACGTGGTCTGGAGTGAGCTAGGGCCCAGCGCTCGCTCAGGAGTGGCGCTTGGTGCTGGAAGGCTGCGATCACCACTTTGTTATCGGAAGCCATTAGCCGCATCCTGGCTCCAGTGACCCGGTGTCTCATCAGACCCGCGAATCCGTGTAGTCCTAGCTCCGTAAACATTGAAGATGCGCTGCTGTACCTTCTGTATCCAAATATAATTCTGCAAGCATCATTATATTGGATCCGCAGTCGTTCTATTGAGCTGGTACGGTAGTGACACCATGTTTCACATGTATATAGGTTAGTGCAAAATGCATTGAACAATGTTTTTTTTACATTGTTACTGCATTTGAAGAATCTTCGGGCAATCATATTAGACAGTATACTGATACTTCTCCGCTGTCGTTCAATATCACCGTCATCCGAAAGGTTTTTTTTTTTTTTGCTTAATAATTAATATTTCTTTATTTGATTTTAAGATGTTGTTTATTTTCTAAAAGTTTAACATTATTACTCTGCGACGCCTTACAAACTATGTGAAGTATTTTAACCCAATACTTACATCAGCAAAATGATTAGCAAACTCAGATTAACTATTGCAATTTAGAGCTCTGAGAAGTACCCGTATTTTTGTTAAAATCTATAATGCCATCACAAAGTGATAACCGGTTAGAAAATCTCTTCTTCAAGAACTGAATTATAATTCAAAAGTTTGTAAAAAAACACTTAATACAGTTTGAAAATTAAGAGTTGAAAACACAGGAGGGCGCCACTGTTGTTCAAATGGCAATACTAATAATATAACTCATGGTGGAAATGTAAAGCTGGGTAACCTACATTTTTGTAAAAAAATAAAAAGGCATAAAAGTGAAAAAAATATTTTTCATTGGAATGTAGATACCCACTGATCTCAAAATTAGAATTGCAAATAGGTATATAATACCTTTGAAATTTTGGTTAACATAATGAAGAATAACGATATTGTAATAAAATATAAAGCACAGTTTAGAAATTGCTCACATTTATTTAATACTGACGACCTCCGTATTCCAGTGGGTAAGACTCTTGACTCACAATCCGGAGGTCGCGGGTTCGAACCCGGCATGCGCAAATAAATTTTATTTGATTAATTTGTGTTATTTCACAATTAATTCATTAAAAATAATATATAGTATATTTGCGGCATGTTCCAGAGTGGAAGATACTATTAGTATCGCCCTGGTGTAAGACCACCATTCAGAATTGAAACGTTGCTTGAAAATGGCTTTAGCCGTGTTTGGTGACCAGATCTGAATAGCCAGGTACTTCCCAACCTTCCTCTTCCTACCTCCTTCCCCTCCCCACTACCTTCAACCTCACAACATACCCCAATTGAGGATGCCATAGTCTCACTGGCTCCAGACGGGAGCAGTTGAGATTCTTGTGCGGTATTCACTGTAAAAAAAAAAAATATTAGCTTGTATCTAGCGTTGCCCGGAATTTAGATCGTTTTTCTAATTTCAAATCTAAGTATATTTAAATCATTCCGATCTAAAAGTAGTGAAACTAAACTCACCATTAATGATTCTTCCTTAATTTATTTCTACCTATTGTTAAATTCAAATTTATGTTAAACTAGCTGACCCGACGAACTTCGTACCGCCTCAGAATCAATAGCTGTTGAATTAAATTCAGTTTTTTTATTAAGTTAAAAATTACGCAATGAAGCAATTATCAATGCGCAACTGTCCGTGTTTTGTTTTTGTCATTATCAGAGATGGCGTTGTGTACGGATTTATATTTTTGTGATTTTCTTACTTTTACAATTACTTACGGGAATTCGGGAGGCGTATACGGGTGCCGCCGCCCCGGGAACCATTTATTGAATAACCAACACCTCTGCCATGGATCACCCCAAGTGGTTCGCTACGTTTGGTGATTTAGCAGGGGTGCCCGGGTTCATGAGATGACTTATGTCCGGGTCTTGGCAGTTGATGCGCCTGCCCACCTGCTGCGTGGCGGGCCGGATCGAAAGAGACTGGTTGAGGGAGGCCTTTTGACCTTTACAGCTGGACTCTCTCGACTCATTGCCTTGCACCATAGTTGGAGAGATGGATTCATAGGTCCGTCACTCCCGGACATACTGACCCCCAGATTCCTACCCACCCCTCATACCTTTTTCCTTCCCAGAACTTTCTATCCTCCCCATTCCTTAAAAAGATCCTCCACACAGCATCCCCTAAGAAGACATAGGTCCTGAGAGAAATTATTTTCCTCAGGGCCTCCTGTGTGGAGCTTATATAAAAAAATGCGTTTCATTTCAGAGATTTATTATAATTATCGTATTTTTCCTTTGGAGGTGTGCAGACATACGTTCAACATTTGTCTCATTTTCGACTATTGACATTGAGTGTGTAAGAAAGAAGGGCAGCATTATATGATTAAAAACAATTGCACAACAATCAACGCATTGTCATTTGACGTTTTTGAATGTTTGGAATTCACGCACAGTTCAATATTATACCCCTCACAATATTGCTGCAGTTCTTTCAAAATAGGAGAATTCGTTCCATACAAAATGTATGGGGAAAATAATTTTCTTTATAACTATTTATTTCGTTATAGTGTAACTAAACCGACTTTGTTTTATATATTAAGATTAAATGAAACAAATCACTTTATAAAACACAATTTAATCAAATTAAGTAGGTACCTTAACAACAGTGCTACACCAATTTTAATTTTATTTCTTTAAGAACAAAAAAATGATTTTTAAAATGTGATTTACAGTGTTCTACATATTGCGCTTTGAAAGAATATTTGACAATTAAATTGGTGTCACAAAATTTTTAGTTCCATTTTTAATATTTTCTACTCTTAATTGAGATACTTTCTTGTTCAATTTGCTGTCCACCAACAGGGAGCATCGAATAGATTTAACTCCATAATATCATATTAAGTTTTAGATAAATAATGATCTCCCTTGATTAGAGATGTGGTGGCCAGTGCCAGTGCCAGTGCCGGGGGAACGGTGCCACTTAATCCGCTCCTCCATGTAACAGTGACCTGGATAAGCCGGTTGGTCCGGTTCGGCCGGAGCACGTTCCTCCAATGTCTCGGATTAGTCCTGGCCAGAATCTACCCATATAAATAATAAGCCTGTATCGGAAATCGTTGGTTGCTGAGCAGATATAAATGAATAGTTTATAATACAATACTGAATACAACATTAAAATAATTAAGTATTAGTGAATTGATATTTAAATAATAAAATAAAAACTATGTTTATTGGATTCTGATCGTCGTATGAAGAACGTGTAATTTTAATATTTTCATTAATAATTTTATTATTGACTAGCTGGCTCCCAGCATGCGTTGCAATACCATATTCAAAGAAATAAATTGTTTCTCCTTACACGTCCTTTCCCGTGCGTCCCCGTTCCCCTCCCGCATCCCCTTCCCCTCCCGCTTTCCCCTTCCACCTTCCCCGCATACCCTCTCCCTTCTCTCACTCCTCCGTCCCGCCAACCCCTCTCCCGCGTTCCATATATTCAATCCCAGCACATTCAGTTTTCAAACGGCTCGCGTGCCACCTGCTACAATTTTTTTATTCAAATTTTCGTTCTTCATATATTCATTTTTGTTTAATATTCCTATAGGAACAATCAATCAAATTTGGTACCTATTTAAAATATCTATAATTTAAAAAATCCATAGGCAATTATTATGTTACAAAAAAAAACAAAGCCTGCTAATTTCACATTCATTAAACGCGCAAACTGTCAAACGTGCGAAGTTAAAATAGTCGTTAGTTTTCTGAAATTATACAATTTTCTGCGCAATTTTCTTAATTTTTCTTTTCGTAAAAACCATGTACAAAGTATCAGAAAAATGAAAAAAAAAATGATAAAGATAGGTAAAGTCGTTCTGAAGTTATGGCCTATTCAAGGGAAACAGGTATTCCTTTTTATATACATAAATTTAAAAAAATAAATTATTCGCACAGTTTTGAATGATTCGAACTGGTTACAATGTCATTACGACTTAGAAAACGCTACAGGCTAGTGTGAGTCGGCTGTCACCGACGCTGGCCGGTGTCGAACGATCAAAAACGAACATTTAGTTTTGGCGGCAAACCATAAGTTACACATTTTTAATCTTCATAGAAAATTTGTAAAAAATGTCTTGGCTGCGAAATATACGAGAGTGGACTGGCATTAGAAGTGTGGAGGAGCTATTCCGGGCAGCGCAAGACAGAGAGACATTTTCAAGAGTGATCGCCAACGTCGGGGGGACCATAAAGAAGAAGAAGATAGAAAATTTATTGGTCAACGTATAAATGAAATCAAAATGCTTGAATCCTAAAAAAAATTTCAAAAATAACATAAAAATTTGGATCAAAAATAATGATAAGTCCTTTACCGGTGCACTCACCCAAATTCGAAATTATTAATGATTTGGTATTACACAATGGAAATATATACAAGCAATGTATTGGTTGCTTTTATTTAAAATTATTATTAATGTAACCAATCTATTATGTGATTACTATTTTAATAAAAGTGTAGGTATGTTTGTAAGTATTATAAATTGATTTAAAAATTACTGCCTCAACACAGGCTAGCCTAGTGAGGCAGATTACTGAAAAACCAAAATTTTCTATTTTTCATTTATCTACTATTCATATTTATATTTTTTTCTGTTGATATCCTTTTGTACTTATGTAATTTTAAACCACTGTAAACATTAACACTGAATATGTACTTTTTAGTTATAATCTTGCAAATTTCATTCAATAACGATTATTATTATTAGGTATATTATATCAGAATATAAAAACAAAAATGAAAATATATAGGTTGGGAGCAGTTTGAATCTGTAAGCAGTATTTATTTTGAAAAAAAAAGTCTTTGTTATGACGTAACTATATGCACCTTCCTTTAACATAATATGTTCCTTTATTCCCCCACCAATCTATTACCTACCTAATTATACTAAACCTACTAAAATAAAATAAAAAAATAAAAAAAATAAAACTTGCAGTGTAAAAATTAAGGTGAATCCGATTTCTTCACAATTTCTACTGTTCACCAAAATATATCGTAGTTGTGTCACTTTAAAAAAATATTAAATTGATGACAGTCCACCTTATTTAATACACTTCAAATATGTGAATTTGTTAAATATATATTTTTGCAGACTTGGAACATTATAAATAGCAGTCCGTCGTAAATCGCAAGTATACCTATATAATTATTATCATATAATCTACCGTACAATATTGTTTTGAATCACCCTCATAAAAATAACACAGATGTTTTAACTGTAGATACGTGTACAAAATAACACTTTCATTGTGATGTAAAACGACATTTTCCACTAAACAAACCTCACCTCTTTAAGATTCAAGGAATGTATTTCGGGATCGCCCACCCCAGTTCTCAACCCCTGCACACTTTTAATTAACCCCTTCGGATACTATTCCCTCAGTAAAGTGTTTTCACGTGTTAATAATACCTTCGCACTGTGGACACCCCCGTTCTCACATTAGACCTTTGTACCGTAATTAAAATTATCTTCCCTGCGTTAGTAAATACATTATTCCAAATTCGTTATCCAACGAACACTCGCCTGCCATTTGAATTAAATTTAAAATGTTCAATTATTGCAATGCTTTTCAATATAGAGGCAGAAATAAAGGAAGACAAAATTAGATTAATATAAAGTCATCTGAAATCCGATGCTTAAAGTTGTGACGGGTTTTTTTCTGTCGTTATTATTTGAAATCTTAAATTTTGTCTTTAATTTTTGTCTTAAACGTTAGTTTAACAATTAAAAATAATAATTAATATTTGACAAGTTTAAATATTTCCCCAATAAATGAAGACATAATTTGTCTCGACGCCACCTAGCGAGGGATTTAACACTAACAGTGTCTCTCTCGCAAAAATAAAGTTGGTTGTTTTCAGGTGGAAAAAATATAATAAGCAGTAATTGCCGAATGAAACACTAGTATATATTGAATCATTTGGCGGGTATAAGTTAAGCCGCCATAGCTCAATTGGGAGAGCAGCTGACCGGCAATCAGAAGGGCATGGGTTCATGTCCCGTTGGCGTCATGTATCTTTTCTCGGAAGATTTTTCAATGTGGATGAGTGTTTCAGGCTGATAATTATTGCTTATAATAATTATTACTGCCTAATCCCTTTGAGATATAACAAAACAATACATGTTGGGATATTCCTCTTTTATGGATCTACAAAAAAGTCAGTGATGGCATATATATTTATTTTACGGATAGCTTACTATCTCTACATCTTCTCGACATTTCTACATCTCTACATATTATAAATTAAAGCCCTCGCGTCGTCTGGCTGTCTGCCTGTTCGCGATATCTATCTTTTATGGAGAGCTTACCATACCCATTCTATCAAAAAAATGGTCACGTACAATGCGGTACTTGGAAAGTTATTTAGACTGATACAAGATTAATCCTTATCAACTAAATACGTTAGTTACCTCAAGCTTTTCATGCACATTATTATAATCTTTCGCACCATCTCTACGTATTATAAATTAAAGTCCTCCGCGGAGTCCGTCTGTCTGTCTCTTCGCGATGAACTCAAAGATAGTGGTGGTAATAAAGGTTGGATAACCATCCAGCAGATGGCGTTGTGTTTAATTAGCCAGAGCAACGCGTGGCCGAGTCAGCTAGTAATGTAATACTATTAGGCAATGGAATACTGTTTTAACTGCCAAATTGCGGACTGTGAAGTATTGAGTTGTTTATTTTTGACTGAGCTTAGCGAAAAAATAAAAATGGGAGATACTGCAATCCGTTTTGTAGAGAGTACTAAATATTTAGGCGTAACATTAGACAGATCGTCCTCCTTCTTGACTCACGTTAAAAGCGTTTCTAGTAAGGTCCAGGCTCTCTTCTTAAAACTGAGAAAAATCTCAACTGCTGAGTGGGGTTTACGTTTCCCTACGCTCCGTCTATTATACAGATGCATATATGTGGCGCAAGTTTCATATGGTGCCTGTGTATGGGAACATCGACTGGGTATTTCACTTATTCATTCAGCGCTTAAGAGGGGCCAGCGAATCCCCTTACTGGCGCTTTTAGGAGCCTACAGAACGGTATCATCAGATGCTTTGCCAATTTTGGCCGGCATTTTGCCAATTGATTTAGATATTAGGGAAGTTTTGACAAAGAAGTATCTGAAAAGAGGAAGACCTGTAAACCACCTTGGTATTGAATTAATACCTGGTGGAGCAGTGCCTCTCCCTGAACTTCTAAAGATGATGAGAATAAAATCGCTGAGTGAATGGCAGATGAGATGGGATAGATCGAATATGGGAAGATGGACCTTCTCCTTCTTTCCATCAGTTAAAATCAGAATGGAAGGGGCATATCTTTTAATGGACCACCATATCACCCAATTGCTTTCTGGGCATGGGGAGTTTAGAGGTAGACTTCACAGACTGGCTCTATCATCTCATCCCAATTGCGCTTGTGGTGATACCGACCAAACAGCCGAGCACATTTTGTGGTACTGTGAGATTTTGACGGATGCTCGAGACGAAATGATTGGTGGTTTACAAGTTATTACGAGACCTGCTTGGAATACAGATCTCGTCTCGAATAAGGTGAACTTTGAGTGCCTGAGGAAATTCACGAAAGTTTGGGTTGAGAGATGGCCTGTTCTTAGATTCGCTGAGTAGCTGTAAAATAACTTAGGTACCAGGTGTATTTTGATTCTGAATTCACGGACACTCTTAATGATTCCTTTACATTTACCGCTTGGATTTATTTGTTATTATTTATGTGTTTTGTGTTTCTGTAAAATGTTATTTCTTTTATTTTATTATATATTATGAGTTGTGTTACATTTGCGTTACGTTTCATCTCTTAGGTTTTAGGTTTTAGGCGTAAGGTTTCATCTCTTCCTCACACTCGATAAATGCTGGCGTCCCACAGGGATCGGTTCTGTATCCGACTTTGCTTATATTGCACATCAACGACCTTTTGTCATGTGCACCAATTCACTGTTACGCGGATGACAGTACAGTCCATGATAGCTTTTTGTTTGACAAGCCCCCAAAGGGCTCACAAACCCCAACGGCTCGTAGGGCTTTGAAGCAAAGAAAGGAACGGTTACCTCGAGAGTGTTTTCTCTTGGGGTAAAAATAATCTCGTTGAATTTAATGTTTCAAAGACCCAATATTGTTGATTACGTCTAAAAGGGATCGAAATGAATATCTAGTACCCTTCAATGGAAGCAATCTTCCGAACAGGCCCTCCATTGATATGCTTGGTATAACCCTAAGTGACCAGCTCAGGTATGGGGACTCCATCGAAGCCAGAGTAAAGTTAGCCTCCCAAAAACTGGGCGTACTGTACAGGGCCCGCAGATACTTTAATAGTACACAACTGCTAACCCTGTACAAATCACAAGTGCGCCCCACGTTTGAATTTGGCAGCCACCTCTGGTCTGGAGCTCCAAAATACCTGAAAAATACCCTCGACTCTGTGCAGAAACGGGCGGTCCGTTTAATAGATTCTCCCATCTTAACAGACAGATTGCAATCTTTAGAGCACAGGCGTCAGGTGGGAATGCTATCCTTGTTCTACCGGTATTACAATGGAAGATGCTCCGAGGAACTAGCATCATTGATCCCTTTGGCACCGGTACATAGTCGGGAAACACGCCAAACGCGTGCCCAACATTTGTACATGGTTGGCCTCTGTATTTCCTCCTTCCTACAACATGGGTCTCTTCAAGACCAATGTTCATTCCTTCCTCTCCTCAAAAAGACCCTCCACACAGCATCCCAGATGACATAGGCCCTGAGGGAAATTATTTTCCTCAGGGTCTCCTGTGTGGAGTTAATGTAAAAAAAAAGTTATTTTGTTCACTATATTTTCAAAAATGTATATAATTGCCTTGCGATTTGTTTTGTTAATAACTACTATACTACCTGTTAATTTATGCCATGTTCCTTGTTTTGTTTTATTTGTCTTTAACTGTTTCAATGTTTTACTGGATGAACTGAACTGCAAATTTTTTTATTTCCCTATCCCCGTATGGGGGTGTGCTGGACCTCGTCCCTGCTTTATCTTTAGTTACATTATTAATTTTGCAGATCTTTCTCAAATCTATCTGCGCCTCCCCCAATGACATGTGAAGGCTTGAGGCTTGATCAGACGACCTGACTGTCCTTTGTCTTGCCTTTGACTACCCAACGCTGAATTTTATTTTAGTCTTCGGGTAGTTTACCCCAAATATTCAGTTAACATTCTTTGAGGCTTCATGGAGTGGTTGGCTAAGGGACACGGAAGCTAAGTGTAGTTTATGGCCAGACCGAAAGCCATTCACATTTTTTGTTTGTACTTGCCAATTGATTTGAGGTTAATCGTATTACTTATGTTTATGTTCTCTATTTTATGCAGGTGCTTGCAGGTTTTTACAGGTGCAATGCGGCCTCATGGAGTCTCAAGAATGAGTTTTTCTTTTGCCCTGTTTAATTTATCTTTGTCTTACTAACCTATTTTTTTGCATTTTGTTTTTCCTGTTAAGCACTTGCATACTGCTTACTTACAATGTATGCAAGGACACTGGAGGTCTAAATTCGTTCAACATAAATAAATGTGGCTTCGTTTAACAAAAAAATTAGAATCTTGCGAGAGCCTTGAAGGAGTAACCATCAGTTACTTATACCAGGGCGGGTAAGAGGTGGATAACCTCCACTGAGCGTAGCGAATTCCTTTTTTAACTCGACCGTTTGACATGTCGTCTGTCTGCAAATTTGTTTCCACCTTCCGTTTCCAATTGTCACGATAATGATTATTGCACTTGCAATAATTATTATCTTGACTTGATAAACCTCTGCCTGGCTGCATATTTAATTGATGATTCGCTTTTGGTTTTTTTTTTGAGACTGGCAACTCTGTAAACACGATTTCTGGCAAGGCACTTTTTGAATTCGCACCGTACGGGAAGTCGGTGCATATTCGACTTGTCACTTTAGTGATAGTTCTGGATTTAAAAATTGGATAATCCCTTCGTTACAAATTGTTTTAAAACATATTTTAATCGCGAGCCGGGCGATGTACATTTTGCGAACAGTTCTTTCTGATGTGATCGGAACGCTGTTTCTAATGTGATCGGTCGCCGCCATTGGGACCGATATTTGTCCGCGACATAACGGTATTTTTGTAAATTACCTACATAATCGCGACTGGCATATTGAAGAGCTTCGCGAGAAAGAGTTCTTATGACCTGGTACGGTCATTGCTGCTCATATTTGTGACGGATGGATACTCGGCGTTCATTTCCTGATGAGGTGTGCTGACGGAAATCGTGTTTTTATCCGGTGGGCTCAACCAGAGCACTGGTGCTGATCTTGGATCCTACTCCCTGGCGAGGGGTCCTCATTCTCTGGCCTTCCTGGGGGCCTTTCCCGGTTCCCATCCTGGAGATTGCGCGAGAATATGGCCCGCGGTTCCTCAACGCGCTATCTTCAAGTAAATTAAGAGTTCGTCCGCATTTGGTCCGCAGGTACGATATTTCTTTCTGCTTAATTATGTTCCTGTCAAATTTTCAGAATCTGTTATGTTTTTGGGGATGTGAAACCCGGCCCCTCAAAAGGGCAACATTGTTATGTTCTTTATAAAAATATACTGTGATTTGGTTGTTTTGGGAAATGAACTCTTTTATTACTAAAACCAATCTAACCTCACAAGTTGGAACCAGTATTCGTTTATTCCCACAATCCCGAAGAGATTCTCTCACTCTACCATTAAATAGAATAATCCGAAGGTACATTCGAATGATTACCGTTACAAATACCGTTACACAGTTTCAAAAATCTGCTGCAACCATTTTATTATACAAACTGGCCAAACTTCGACTAGTTGGTTAACTTTAGTAAGTAAGTAGTTTACTGATTTGCGTTTTCTAAAACCGCATTGACTTTGTTATTCAAGCAAGCCTTACTTTGACTTGGTGGCTAACTTTCACTGAGCTTTTCAATATAATGAAACCTTACCTCACAGAAGAAAGTTTGAAAATTCATTGAGATTGTGACGTTTATTTGGACAAAATGTACAATTTGTCATACGAAATAAAACAAATTTTAGGTGGATGAAACATTACTTACATGGTTTATAATTAAGTTGGTAGGTTAGTATGAACAAAGAACGGAATGTAAGGAGAATATTTAACGCAAGTGTGAATGGTAGAAGAAGTGAGAGATGCCCAAGGAAGATATGGCACGATCAAGCAAATCAGATACTTGAGTCGGGCCATGTCAAGAGTCGGAATACGAGACGATGTATTAACGAGTACCTATATATTGTTTATTTTTACTTTAGCTCCACACAGGAGACACTGAACAAAATTATTCACCTCAGGGCTTATGTCATCATTGGGGATGTTTTTTTAGGAAAGAAAGAAGAGGAAATTCTGGGAAAGAAATAAGCATGAGGGGTGGGTAGGAATCTGGAGGTCTGTGTGTCCAGGAATGACGGACATATGAATTATCCTTCTCACTCACAAAAGGCATATGTATTATCTCTCTCACTCACACGTCCTGCTGGAAAGGTAAAAAGATCTTCCTCAATCAGTCTCTCGTGATCTGACCTGCCCAAAGATATTCAAATACAGAAGAGATATGCTATGGTGTCCGCGCAACCTTCGCCGGACTACGCGCTAATTAGCGTAGTTTTCATACAAAAAGAATTTGTTCATTTCGTTGATTTTTTGAAAATGTGCATTAATATTGGTTAACAATATATTTTGAATAAGGAAAGAATTCGTTCATTTAGTTTAACGTTTGTTTGGTTTATTCGTTAATTATTTGTTCTTTTAGTTTATTTGTTAATTGGTAAACAATATCGGCGACACCCGGAAGCGCAGACCCACATAGTAAAAACAGCAGATAGCACATCTACTTATATTTCAATATCTTTGGACCTGCCAATTGGTGGGCAGACACATCCGCTACCAATACGGGGACAAACCTCACCACAGTACCCTGGAACCTTTGATAAGTCACCAATCGTAGCAAACTATTTGGAGAGACCTATGGCAGAGATTTTGCTTATCCAATAAATGATAAAAACTCTACAATTTTGCTAAAGTTACACAAAAGGCTAATCAAAAACTCGTTTTTGATGTGTATCCGTCATTCACATATTCTTACAAACTAGATTCATCAGATTTTCATATTTCCCTTTCAATAAAATATCGAATAACTATATAACAAAAAAAAATACGAGGTTCAAAAGATATTGGGCATTAGTTTCATTGCCAATATATTATAACCAAGATCCCTGTCGCAAATTCTATCAATTCCTCTACCAACGAAAGAAAAACGACAAACTTTTTCCATTAATACAAATTGATGGTGATACGTTTTGTGTAAACTTAATGCTTGAACAAACTAATTAGTTCTTGATCAAACTGTCTTTTGGTCAATATTGATTGCATTATTGACAGCGGAAAATTGAACGCGACCTCTGATCTCTGGCTCGGGAAACAATGATTACACTCATTTATCAAAAAACTTTTGATGCTGCTAAAAAGTATTTAACGGAAATAACACCCAAAATTATCCCGCCCCACTGTATCTAAACAGGGAGATAACAAAGTTATAGTGGTTTTATTGGTATGTTTTATATCGTTGGAGAAGAGAATCTCTGTATATCGAACAGTAAAATTAAAATCGCTTCAATCAAAACTTTTAGATAATAGTTTTGTTCAATAAATATAAAGAATACTTAACAATTTCCTTTCTAAATAAAGGAATTCTAAATAAATAACATAAGTAACTAACTAACAATCACGCCGGTTCATCAGAGAGGCCGGACCGGCAAACAACACGGTCTTGGAAAATACTCCTTTTTTATTTATTTATCTATATAAAGTATGTTTACATTATATTATTCTATGCCTGTCTCACTAGGGTATACCTGTGTTAAGACAGGCGTAGAGGAACATAAATAAATATCATTAGAAAATTTAAGGTTAAATAATATTAATTTGAATACAATTAAAACAAAAAGATGATTTAAAGTATGGGGAAATACCATAAAGAGAGTCATCTTATAAATGAAAGAAGAAAAATCTATTCCTTCTTGCCTCGTTCACACTCTTACATCGTCTCATACATACTCTTCTATTATTTTGACTCTTGACATGGCCCGACTCATGTCTCTGATTCACTTGATCGTACCACGTCTTCCTCGAGTGTCCCTGACTTCTTCCACCATTAACATTTGCGTTACACTCTCCTTATATTCCTTTCTTTTAAAAACATACCTATTTAATTATAAACCACGTAATATTTTAAGCTCCTAAAATGAAGCAAAAAGGGATGAGAATTTGCCAGGAATTTAGGGATCAATGTATCCAGGAAGGTTGGGCGTATCCATCCCTCCCGCTGCGGTGTAAGATGATGGATTGAGAGAGCCCAGCTGGATAAGTCAAAGGGACTCCCTAAATTGGGCACTCCCGATCTGGCTCACCACGCAGCTGGTGTATAGGCGCATCCACCGCCAAGATCTGAACACACCTCCCCTGACGGGCACCCCTGCTAAGAGATCAAACTTAGTGAACCACTTTGGTGACCTGTGGCAGTGGTGTTAGTTATCTAATAAATGGTTTCCCGGGCGGCAGTACCCAAACCCGCATCCTAAATTGGACTGACTATAATATTGTGACGAATTGGTCAATGATCAAATTTGTTTGGTTTTCAAGTTCATTCGACTGCATGGTAGTGAAATTTGGTAAGATTTCTAATAATGATCACCCAGCAGAAAAACAACACAAATAACTCCATTGTCAGTGTTATTCCATAAAATATGTAAAAATCTAAAATTGGAAGTCCGAGATTTCTGAGAACCTTTTAGAGCAGCAAATAACATCACAAATCCCCTGTACACCATTACAGCGTAACCGAATTCTGACTAATGGATTAGAAAATTACCCGCGAAATGGGTTGCGGTTGGACGGACGAAAAAATAGCGAGATTTTTCCTGCTTCTCGCAAAGAAGCGAATATTTTGCCGATTTTTACAACGTGAACAATCATACACACTCCGGTCCATGATGAATGATGCTGTAGAGATGATTAATATCTCAAATTGATGGAACAGAATCACAAGTCTTGGAGATTATAATACATTATACAATATTCTGCCGGTCATCGTGAGGCTGCCGGTTTATTAAAAGCTCAGATTGAAAAATGCTTCACGGCAATTAACTGATAATTTAGATACGATTAATCAAATTGCTGGAGACGTGAAGGCGGTTTTACGTGTTGCTAAAAGCTTTTAGGGATTACTTGCTTGTTGATATTTTAATATAAGGAAAGATTTGAAATGCTTAAAGTACCATGTTAATAGACTTTAATTTCGATTGTAATATTGGATTGTAAACTGCGCCTGCTCTTAAATGGGATTTTCTAGAGAGTAGATAACGTAACATGAAGAATGAGTTAATGATGAATGTAAGTAAGTCTAAAGTCATGGTGTTTGAAAGAGAGAGTACGAAAACAGTGTGCGATATAGTAGTGAATGATGAATACTTGGAGCAGGTGGATGAGTTTGTTTATCTGGGTAGTATGTTTACGAGAGATGGGAAGGTTGATAGAGATATTGAATGGAGGGTAAATGCCGGTAACTCCATTAATGGAGGACTGAATGCCGTTGGAGCTAATAAAAAACTTTCAATAAAAGCGAAACTAGCAGTCCACAATGGAGTCCTGGTACCTACCCTGATGTATGGCAGTGAGGCATGGAACTGGCAGAGGAAGGATGAAAGTAAACTGAATGCTGTTGAAATGAGACCTATTCTACTATCTACTATCTACTATCCTCTACCTTGTCCTTTCCCAAGCGTCTCCATTCCCCGCGCGCCGTCTCTGCCTGTCGCTAAATTATTTGAAATTTCAAACAGCTCGGGCGCCACCTATTGTAATTTTTATATATTATAGAGACCTTCGTGGGCGTGAGCACAACACCTCACCAAAGTTTCATAAATTTCGGATGAATAGTATAGGAGCCCATAAGGGACAAACAAAAAAACGTAGATACATTTTTATATGTTAAGATAAAAACAATTTGTACTAAATACTAAATATTGGTTTCTTCTAGGTATATCTACCAAAGGTATTGCCTTCAGACAGTAGAACAGGATCACTTATTACAATTTAATTCGTCAGTGTTAATCTCCCCCTTAGTAAAAACAGGGAACCGTGTTAAAGTGCTTGGGACAAATTGGTTTTGAGACGTATGTGTGGTAAAACCATGTATGATCGTGTTAGAAATGTGGATATCCGCAAATAATGTAAGGCTGATGTAAGTATAATGAGCAAAATTAAGAAAGGGACCCTCAGATGGTTTGGGCACGTAGAGCGAATGAACGAAGAAAGTAGTGTTAAAAGAATATATGATGCAAATGTGAATGGTAGAAGTCGGGGACGCCCGAGGAAGACATGGCACGATCAAGTAAATCAGATACTTGAGACGGGCCATGTCAAAAGTCAGAATAATAGAAAAGTATGTATGAGACGATGTATGAATGTGAGTGAGGCAAAGAGTGTGTGCCAAGACCGAGTTGTTTGGCGGTCCATCCTCTCTGCCTACCCCTGCGGGGAAACGGCGTGATGGTTAGTTAGTTAGTTAGTTAGATAACGTAATAATGTATTAAATAAAAATGAATGAAAATAAATATAAAAAATTAACATCTTATATTAATATTTTTTCAAACAATAAACCACCCTCTATGTATACATGGTTTCTGGTCTTATTTTTTTTTTTTTTCTAAAAAGAGATTTATGTTTTCCGCGCAAACAAAATGAAAACATTTTTTATGCACAGTTTTCGCTGTAGATGTGTACAAGCCAAAAATAGGTATATTCTTAGTGTGCCTGACATAGTGTGTGGCAGGCCGGATTGGGGTAGTCTGGTCGAGGAAAATTTTTGACCTCTTCACCCACCGCCTTGCACTGCACCGGGAGGGACGGATACATACGTCCATCACACCTGGACACATTGACCCTAAGATTCCTAACCACCCCTCTTACCTTTTTGAAGTAAAATTTATTTACGCACGCTTGACTTGGGGAGTAAGCTGGTGAATGCGTGACGAGAGCGTTACGAAAAGCGAGGCGAACGGTAGTTGAGAGGTAGATATAAGTTAGTGAAGATAGAAAGAAAGAGAGTTACGTTTCGTATATTACTGTAGGGGCAAGAGAGAGAGGTGCGAGCACACATTTTCTTTCTCTCTTTCTCTCATAGTCAGTTACGTTTCGTATATCTAAGACACAGTCCAGGCCTATTGTCTCTATCACACTGTAGGAGCAAGAGAGACCAGTGCGCGCGCACATTTTCTTTCTCTCTTCCTATCATATAGATGGAGCTAAAAAAGTTTTCAGTTGTGAGGTCTAAAGCACACTCGTTTTTTTCTTCCTAGATCTTCCTCTTCTTACGTTCCGTAAAATGACCCTCCACAAAAAGGGATTTTTTTCCTCAGGGCCTCTATTGTGGAGTTAATGTAAAAAACAACTTAAAAATTTGTTCTGACTTTAAATTAAATAACAATATTGAGCCTGAGAATCAAATCGATGAACCAGTGCGATCTTTAACTTATTTTAATCATCGAGAAAATGTGACACTTACTTTGGGTTACGATTCGATCCATCTAGATTTCTTTTGTAACCCCTGGATATTGTTATTAAAAATATCCATTAATAATTTTTTTGGCAAACTTTTTTTGGCAACAATTTGCTTCCACGACTCGTTCTTGAGTTCAACAGCTCGGCTATGGAATGATTTGCCAGCCTCTGTGTTTCCTCCCTCCTATCTTAAGGGTCTCGTCAAAACTCAGGTTCGCTTCTTCCTTTCCACAAATAGACCCTCCACACATCATCCCCGAATAGGCCCGGAGGGAATTCATTTTTCTGTGTGGAGTTAATGTAAAAAAAAACACGCTCTTGTCGGTTAAATTTACGGATCATGTAATGTGTCTAAATGCTTTTCTTCTCAAATAAAAGTTTAATTATTCAACGCTCACCAAGAATATTAATTTAAGGCATACACAATTCATGGAAATAACCCTTAGAGTCGTTGTCCCCGGGTGGCAGCCCAGCTTGTCCAGTCATTTGCCCGCCACTGCGCAATATGAAATTTGGCACAGGAATATTTCTCCTTATTTTATCACTGCACTGACCACGCCACAGGGTCACAGGCAAATAATTGGCACTGCCGATCCATTATTCAAACCTCTGATAAATAATTCTACCGTGCTCACCCGTATTGGAATCCCGGGCAATAAAATACCCTCGTAGTTGGAATTTAGTAGAAATCGACGCAGGGCTGGACTGGGGACTGGCCGGGGGCTGGCGGCGGGGGAAATTTCCCGGAGGGCCGCGCGACGTCCAATTGATATGAATTATTTAATGGTTTTAGCACGTTTCAAAAACACCAATTTAATAAATCTTCAAATTATTCATTTTTGTCTAGTAGAGAAATATCTATTTCTAGAACCCTTTCAATAAAGTACGTAGATATTATTACCGGCTGCAGCCACTGTTAAAAGTGTTCTTGGGAAGTTATATTCTCTTTAGACGGGTACCACACGCGAAGATAAAAGATAAAAGATAAAAGATCATCGCACGCACAATAACGCTCTCCATACAATCCCATCAGAACTGTCACACCTAAGCAGTTTATGCGCTCGAAGCTCAAAGTTATACGCCGTATTCTGCTGTAACTACTGCCGAGGCGATATATGAAAAATTATGCGACCCTCTCTCTGCCGTAAACAGGAGTAGGGGTCATTTTAATTACGGAGCTGCCTAAGCGGGCGAATGACAGCTGTAAAATTGATAGATTCAGTACAAAGAAATGGCATTTCGTGGTAGCTCTCTAATTCATCTGACACCCTCTCCTATCATGGGAAGAAATATTTGATAGCGTCATGTGACGATACAGGACATCAGCGCTCGCAATTCAACAGATATCGCGCTTTTATATTTGCGTGTGGCACCTATATGAAGGTAGATGGATGATAGCGCGCGTGGTCGATGTATAATATAATTTATTGCACTACAAGTATCGATACAATATGTCTTTCCTATCCGAGAGCCGTGAAGTGAGAGAGTGGTTCTACCTACTAAACAGCCTCACAACATATCCCAATTGGGGATGCCATAGTCTCACTGGCTCCAGGCGGTTAGGAGCAGTTGGGACTCTTGTGCGCTATTCACAATTTTTTTATACTTCGTGGTTTCTGCAAAATTCATTATTTTGTAGAAAAAAGAAAAAAATTATTAGTTGTACATGTATAGAGAAATGTTTGTAGAAATGATGACTAATAATAATATATTTTTTTGGGTGAAATGGTTAAGACTTTTTCAAATATTGAAATTATTTTGAATAAATAATCATTTTAATTGGTCTGTCTGGGGCCTAAGACCACAGCACAAGAGTCCCTACTAGCAGGAATCAGTTTAACGATGGAATCCCTAATTGACTTTATTGAGGTTTACTGCGATGGTGAAGGGAGTGGAAAGGAAAATGTGAAATAGGAAAGTTGAGATGTTCCTGACTTTTCAGATCTCATCACCAAATATGGCTAAAGCCATATAAAGCTTTTTTTACTTCTTTTTATATAAATACCGCATAAGAGTCCCAACTGCAGTCTTGACTTGAGCCAATGAGATTATGGCATCCCCAACAGGCCACTTGCATGGATTTCATAACGACTTGGAAAAAATCGTGTGTATAGATTTTTTTACTAAGGTTACGAAAATATGAGTAAAAAAATTTTTGAAATGTACAGTTTTTTTTTAAATAAATAAATCCATTATTTGGGCTCGTGACGTCACTACATGAAAATGTCCCGTCTCCGAAAGTGTTCTATTAATTTTGTAAAATTCCACACTGATTTATTTTTTTTACATGGCAACACTTTGATTTCAGGCGAATTTTTGAATTTGACGTTTTAATTTTAGATTTATTGTTTGTTCTCGGCCAACTTATCATTTTGTTTGACTTTTTGACAGATGTTATGAAGAGAACCCCCTTCATTTTATGCTGTCTATACCTGTTTTAGAACCTGTTCCACTAGTGGAGGAGCCTAGAAGGGCTTACGTCTTTAGGCGCGGCGATTACGAGCAAATTAATACATCTCTCGATCAGGTAAACTGGCATGAGCTTCTCTCGGTTGGTGATATGAACATGGCATTTAAAGAAGACTAAAAGAAAATTCAGCGTTGGGAAGTCAGAGGCAGGACAAAGGATAGTCAAGGTCGTCTGATCAAGCCTCAAGCGTGCACATGTCATTGGGGGAGGCGCAGATATATTTGAGAAGGATCTGCAAAATTAGTAATGTAACTAAAGATGAAGCAGGGACGTGGTCCAGCACACCCCCATATGGGGATAGGGGAAAAAAATGGAGTTCAGTTCATCCAGTAAAACATTGAAACAGTTAAAGACAAACAAAACAAAACAAGGAACATGGCATAAATTAACAGGTAGTATAGTAATTATTAACAAAACAAATCGCAAGGCAATTATATACATTTTTTAAAACAAAGTGAACAAAATAATATAACGCACATGTAAAATATAACACATAAATCGTAATATATAATAAAATAAATGTTAAGAAAATAAAAGAAATAACATATTACAGAAACACATAAATCATAACAAATAAATCCAAGCTGTAAATATAAAGGAATCATGGAAAGTGTCCGTGAATTCAGAAGCAAAATACACCTGGTACCTAAGTCGTTTTACAGCTACTCAGCGACTCTAAGAACAGGCCATCTCTCAACCCAAACTTTCGTGAATTTCCTCAGGCACTCAAAGTTCACCTTATTCGAGACGAGATCTGTATTCCAAGCAGGTCTCGTAATAACTTGTAAACCATCAACCATTTTTCCGTCAAAATCTCACAGTGCCACAAAATGTGATCGGCTGTTTGGTCGGTATCACCACAAGCGCAATTGGGGTGGGATGATAGAGCTAGTCTGTGAAGTCTTCCTCTGAACTCCCCAAGAATTCAACTAAGAGTGCCCATCAGACAAACCAGACAAAACCACGCACTAAACATTCCTCAATGCAACACTAACTCTAAATAAAATACATTCATTCATCGCGCTTTACACACCTTTAACATTTCATACAGTGAATTCGACTTATTTAACACAGTACCTAACGTTTTCAAAACTAAAATGAATAAATAACATTTACACATACATACCACTATTTACATAGAAAGGATCCATCCCTTTCCACTCCCTTCCACCATCCCATCCACACAACATAATTTAACTATTTTTCTTTATACCTACTCACTAAATAATTTACATACTTCAGCGAAAACCTATTATTGGTTAAATTTCTGCACATATTTCATCAAACATTATTAATAATTGTAACTGTTGGTTTTCCTAATAAAAAAAAAGAAATAAAAAATTATAATAATGGCAATGGTGCTGATTTAAACAAAATCAAATTGTATAATATTCTTATTATTATTATAATTTTCAAGTCAGGGTTTCTTCCACTCTAGAAAGTGCCGCGAATATATATTATTATGAACACAAATTAATCGAAAAACATATATTTCCGCACGTTGGGGTTTTAACCCGGGACCTTCGGATAGCTGGTTGAAATGCTTACCCCTCGACCACGGAGGTCATCGTATGTGTCACTAATTTATTTATTGTTATCTATCAACCTCACAGACACCACTGGGCGGTGAATATTGTATAAGTGATATTTATTTTCAGGCCTCTTTTCCATTTCTGAATCCACCCTGTACATAGATTTAGTATTGCGAAAGCTGTACTTCGTATGCCGCGCGCATTGTCTTCAGTACAAACAAATCTATATACAGGGGGCACGGAATATTTGCGCCCGGTATAATGGGGGCATAAAATCCGAAAAGGTCAATCGTAAAAAGATCCCAGAAGGTCAGTTACGATTGGATTATTGCGGGGGTACGACTTTTGGGTCACACTCTGGTTGATTGGTTTGGGGACCGGTGCAGTACCACATTTACATTGCTTACTTAGGGCGCAATAATCAAGAAGGAAACTCTATTATTAAGGGTTATTATTTAATTAATTTTGTAAGCTATTTTCAATCCATTATTATATATAGTTCTCATTCGCTTTCTAGCCTTATTAAATCTTTATTGACATTAGACGTTCTTCAATAAAAGAATTTTTATAATTATATTTCTTATTCAATTAAGCATGTACATGTATATTGTATTAAAATATATGTGTTAGTTGCGAGAAACGGCATGCGTTTTAACGTCACTGCAAATTTTTCCCTGCGTGTCCTTTCCCTCCCGCGTTCCCTTTCCATTTTCCCTTCCACCTTCCCCGCCTTCCCCAGTCTTTTGTCCACCCTCCCGCAAATGCCCTTTCTTCGTACCTTTTAACGGATTCCGGTCTCACTGCCGCTAAACTATATGAAATACACACATTGTTCAAACTCGCGATCCACCAAATTTTACAATTTTATACAAACTTCATAACGCCAGAGCTCACAGTTGTATATAGAAAAGTTCGCAGTCGTGCGCACAAAAAATCACCAAAGTTAGACATGACACTTTTTCTTACATTAACTCCACATAGAAGGCCCGAAGGAAAATAATTCCCTCTGGGCCTATGTCATCTGCCACACAGCATGATCTGTCACATCATGCTGTGTGGAGGGTCTTTTAAGGAGAGGAAGGAATGAAAATTGGTGTTAAAGAGACTCATGTTGTAGGAAGGAGGAAACACAGAGGCCGGCAAACCATTCCACAGCCGAACTGTTGAACACAAGAACGTCAAAGAAGCGACCCGTTCTCATGTGACAAATGTCAACCGTGTACATAGGTTGGCCACGCGTTTCCCGACTATGCACCGGTGCCGAAAGGATCAATGACGCTAGTTCCTAAGAGCATCTTCCATTGTAATACCGGTAGAATAAGAATAGCATTCCCACCCTATGCCTGTGCTCCAAAGATTGCAATCCGTCTGTTAATGGGAGAATCTATCCAACAGACCGCCCGTTTCTGTAGAGAGTCGAGGTTATTTACATAAATAAAAAATAATAAAGTGGGGATGGATCAATGTGTGATTTATACCAACTTTAAATGAAAACAAAAGTTACCAATTTAAATTCGATTCGACTCCTAGATCCCAGACGGGTTCAATAAAATTGATGGTCTGTTCAAGAATTAACTTCGACAATACGTCGAAGTTCCAAAAGACATATACATATCTGGGACCGAAATTATATAATAAAATCCCCCCAGAATTAAATATTAAAACATGCAAAATGACATGCATCGGTTCAATAATAAATAAATGGTTGATTGGCTTAGGTAGGGTCGAGTCTGAAAAATTGTTAAATAATGTCACTTAAAACTTAAAATTTTACATGCCTAACTATTAAATGGCACAATCAGTAAAAACTAAGTATATATTTATCTACAAATACATTTTTGGCATTTTTCACCAGCATTTGGTTCCTTAAAACAGGCAATCTGCCTAGCTAGGAACTAATATAGGCAAACAAGACATAATAACACTTGGAAATCAATCATCCTTTTAATATTTACAGTTATTTTGAAATATTATTTTGCTGTATAAATGTATCTTATGTAATAAATAATAATAATAATAATAATTTAAAAATAGACACACACTTTTCTATCAAAACATAAAAATTAACAAAAAAAGATAATGGTAACGTATATTGATTTTGTCTTAAAAATGGTTTTAAAATAACGAGAACTGACTTATGTTGATGTTTTCAATTCTCCAATGTATTGCGAAAACAGCCGGATGGTAACAAAAGCCATTTCCAATAACATAATCGAAAAAGCAAATATTCCAAGAATTTCACCATGAATTGCATTTTGGTTCAAAAAATAGCCAGAAAGTTTTATGTGGTGTCCGCTCCGCAGTTTACCGAAATTCTACGGATTTTGTTGCGTCGCAAAAACTTTTAGTTTTATTATTGCGTCAGTCCTAAAATGGTTTTAGGCCTGACGCAATAATAAAGCTTTTTTTTTTTTAAATCAAATCGTTGGGACGCCGCGCCGTAGTAGTTCATAGTTAATTTTATTTTTTGATGTGAATGTTTATTAAATCATCCAACCAGTAATCACAATCAACCCTGCTACCAAACGGGCCATAAAGCGAGTTGGTAAGGCCTAAACATATTTCATATATTAAGTGCTATTTCTTAGCATTTCTGAAAAATGCGTATGACTACGTGTGTGAGAGGGTGTGAATGAGGGTGAGTGTGTGTGTGTGTGTAATCGCCACCAAAAATTGAAGGAATACATCTTAATTGATGAAAATTTGAGTTTCTGCTCGATCGGATGTCAGAGAGTGGGTTATTTTCCACTTCCAAGATTCTTTTTCATTCATATTTCATTGAATCAATTAACGAAGGTGAAATTCAAATAGATTTTTTTTTATATTATGTAATGGTGAAATACAATAGCAGTAAGTGCACAAAATGGTTTGGTAAAAATCACCCCATCTCACGTAATTTTTTTACAGTTCAAAAAATTTTCACGTATCTTCCAAATGACTAACGAATTGTTCATAAATAATAATGACGCTACTTCTTCGAAGCATATTCTTTGAAATACCCGTAGAACAAGCGCAGCATTCTACACGCAATATATTTTCTTTACACTTCAATCCGTCCGAGCTACATACACGTACGCTACATACAAGTTGTACTTATAAAGAAATCTTATTATCCGCAAAACACCAACCTCATATGCATAATAAAGTTTCCTAATTATACACACAAATAACAACGATCTTTTCCTATTTGTTTTTATAATTAAAATAACTGACTTACATTAATGACTTATATTCATACTTGTGTCTTGGTACCCTTGCGTTTATAATACATTTTTGATTAAATTATATTCGATGGTCTCTTCAAGATAG
The DNA here is from genome assembly GCA_929108145.2 of Limnephilus rhombicus. Taxonomy (NCBI): domain Eukaryota; kingdom Metazoa; phylum Arthropoda; class Insecta; order Trichoptera; family Limnephilidae; genus Limnephilus; species Limnephilus rhombicus. The sequence continues at coordinate 9,507,962 of OV815284.1, read as the reverse complement.
AAAAAATAATAACAAACTTTAATAAATAGGTAAATGAAACAATTTAACAATTATTACAAGCAATTATTAATGTGCTATGCATAAAAATCTTGTCTAAACGTTAGTTGATAAATTAAAAAAATAATAATTGAAACAATTTAACTTTGTTTGAACCACTTTTATATTTGAGTAAATCCGACCGGTTTCAGAACGAACGTTCCTTCTTCTGGGCAAATGTATACTGATTTGACAGTTTTGAAATATGGATGGGAAAAATGTATTATTATGTTAGGGGTGTTGCTAGGTATTAATGAAGAATGGGTGGGTATGGGAATATATCCATGATTGGGCTATAAGGCAATATTTTTTGTTTCTTGATAATAGATTCAATATTTTTAAGGGATTTTTTTTATTTCCAAGGCTTCTAAGTTATCTAAACGTTTTCCTCTATGATTAATATGAAGAATATTTATTCCCGTATTTTTTTCAAAACTATGGTTATTTTCAATGATATGGTTTGCGAACTCAGAAACAATATTATTATTAAGATACCTTAAATGTTCTTTGATTCTAATTTCAAAATTTCGAGTTGTTTTTCTAATATAAAATGAGGGACAATCATTACATTTGAGTTTACATATTCCGGAATTAGTTAAACAAAAGTAAGAAGGGTGACCGCTCCAACCCGGCCAACTACCGCCCCATAGCGATCACATCAGTTCTGTCTAAGGTGATGGAACGTGTGATCAACGACAAACTGCTCACATACCTCGAGAAGAACAAAATTATTAACGACCGTCAATACGGATTCCGGCGGAACCGCTCGTGCGGTGATCTTCTCGCGTATGTGACGCATGTTTGGGGGCGATGCCTGGAACGTTTCGGTGAGACCCAAACGGTTGCACTGGACATATCCAAGGCCTTTGACCGGGTTTGGCACCGAGGACTTGTCAACAAACTGCATTCTTACGGACTTCCCGCATCCTTGTGTACGTGGATTGCCGACTTCTTGAGGGAGAGGTCGATTCAGACGGTAGTCGATGGTTGCACCTCTTCCTCTCACTCGATAAATGCCGGCGTCCCGCAGGGATCGGTTCTGTCTCCAACTCTGTTTTTGTTGCACATCAACGACCTTTTGTCATGTGCACCAATTCACTATTACGCGGATGACAGTACAGTTCATGATAGCTTTTTGTTTGACAAGCCCCCAAAGGGCTCACAAACTCCAACAGCTCGTAAGGCTTTGAAGCAAAGAATGGACGGTTACCTCGAGAGTGTTTTCTCTTGGGGTAAAAATAATCTCGTTGAATTTAATGTTTCAAAGACCCAATCTTGTCTGATTACGTCTAAAAGGGATCGCAATGAAAATCTAGTCTCTTTCAACGGAAGCAATCTTCCGAACAGGCCCTCCATTGATATGCTTGGTGTAACCCTAAGTGACCAGCTCAGGTATGGGGGCTCCATCGAAGCCAGAGTAAAGTTAGCCTCCCAAAAACTGGGCGTACTGTACAGGGCCCGCAGATACTTTAAAAGTACACAACTGCTAACCCTGTACAAATCGCAAGTGCGCCCCACGGTTGAATTTGGCAGCCACCTCTGGTCTGGAGCTCCAAAATACCTGAAAAATACCCTCGACTCTGTGCAGAAACGGGCGGTCCGTTTGATAGATTCTCCCATCTTAACAGACGGATTGCAATCTTTAGAGCACAGGCGTCGGGTGGGAATGCTATCCTTGTTCTACCGGTATTACAATGGAAGATGCTCCGAGGAACTAGCATCATTGATCCCTTCGGTACCGGTGCATAGTCGGGAAACACGCCAAACGCGTGCCCAACATTTGTACACAGTTGACATTTGTCACATGAGAACGGGTCGTTTCTTCGACTCGTTCTTGTGTTCAACAGCTCGGCTGTGGAATGATTTGCCGGCCTCTGTGTTTCCTCCTTCCTACAACATGGGTCTCTTCAAGACCAATGTTCATTCCTTCCTCTCCTCAAAAAGACCCTCCACACAGCATCCCAGATGACATAGGCCCTGAGGGAAATTATTTTCCTCAGGGCCTCCTGTGTGGAGTTAATGTAAAAAAAAAAAAAAAAACTTTAATTCTTATGTTTATATAACCTAAGTACATATTTTTGTGTACTCTCTCTCTTATGTGCTAAAATTGTTTTATACTTTTTGTATTATTATTTATAATATATTTTACTTTTGTTCTTCATATTATAAATTTGTCGATCTCATTTGTATAAATTTTTATCATAATGCAACTCGTATATTTTTTAATTTTTCCGTATGTACTATTTATAGCTCTGTTAATTTTGCAAAGTTACTTAAAACTTGCTTTAGAACAAACTATTCATGATTACGTTAATAATAAAATCAGCATTGTAAATACATATTCCTCAATAACTACTTTCATAGTACCTTATGCACTTCTGTTTTACCATTATTATACTAAACCTTTTAATTCCATGATAAACCCACAATATTGATTGTGCTTATATACTTAATGCTCAGTTTATGATGTTAAATACTACGTGCTTTTAATTGTAATCCTGAATAATTTATGTTTTTTAAAAATGTAAATAAATAAATAAAATAAATCAATAATTATCAGTATCACTCAACAGGGTCGTAGTTATTTACAGAAGAACCGATCCTTATTCCAGTGAAAGGGTGGAGAGTAAGTTTGTGATAATAAACTACCTGATTTAAATAAGGGTTATTTTGTAAAGAAGAGCGTGCAAAGGATATTATACCTTTGCAAAAGGGATAGAAAAAACCTTCACATTTTCTTTTTTGAAGGAGTTCATTGGTTTTATAGAAGTTTAAAAAAAAATTCATTCAAGTTAATTCACAATACAAAATACGATTCTGCTTAATTTGGCTACATCGCTGTGTCGCATCTGTTTCAGCTTTTTATCAATTGGAATAAGTTGACAATTTTGTTTTGAAACGTTTTATTTTCTATGTACATTTGATACTTAATTTTTTTTTTTAATTTTTGCTACCAGTTTTGACACATGCGTGTCGTCACTAGCAAACTAAATAACCCTAAATTCTAGTAGTAAAATATCAGTTCGTAGGTATGACTACTAAAAATTTAAAAACCAGAATCAGAGAACGTGAAATTTGTTCACAAAATAATAAATATTCCGAGTTTGGTAACCATTTAATAGAGATAGGCCATAGTTTAAACAAAAAAAAAAAACAAGTTAAAACTTTCCAATATACTTAACCAATAGAGCGATAGCGCAATTTAAAACTTTTTTCTCCGATTGCTCGAGATTTTTTGGTGGAATATTTTCCGCCCACGTTAAAAAAATTATACATAAGATAAAAAAACTGATTATAGTTCTATATGGCCAATGAATTCACTTATCTTTTGTCAATTTTCACATTTTCGTAAGATTTATAAAAAAAATATTATAAAATCGTAAAATTCTACTTAATTACTTACAAATAAGGTAAAATTTGCCAAAATTGGCAGCAAAGCAATCCGAGGAATTTTAAATACTGCGATATTGTGGCAAAAAGCGCTTCAGTGGCTAAGTAAATATTTTAATTTGTGCACTTTAGAAACCTTGTAAATAAAAAAAAAAAAAAACAAGAATTAATTTGGTTAATAAATAATAGCAAACTGCATATCTCTTTTATTAACAATGTTCCCATTAATGTTGACTCCTCCCACCTTTCTTCCCCTCCCCCAAAAACACCCCTCCCACTATTTATACCTTATTAAATCTAATCATTTTTGTACTTGCATGGAATTTTTAAGTTAGTTTTAATTTTGCTAGTGAATGACACGGATGCGTTGAAACCGGTACCATTTTTTTTAAAGTAATAAATGTACATAGAAAATAAAACTTTTAAAAACAGAATGTCTAGAAATTGTAACATAGTTAATGCCCAATAAATTGTTCCATAGTTGATGCCAATACTCGCTCAGAAAAAAAGTTGGGAAGTTTAACTATATAATAGTAGTTCTCTTCTGCTGATCATAATTTGCCCATAAGCTGAAATGGACTTAGAATCAGCATTTTACGGGCCATTTGATGATAATGTAAAGCGTCGATGACACAGAGCGAGATTACAAGCAACTATCTGGAAAATTCATTATCTGTTAGTAAACACGCTCAGTGTCATCGTGTTACTTGCTAACTAGCAGATTGTTGACAATCTACGAAAAAAATTTAAAGCTCTGCAACCGGGCCCGAAAAAAAGAAGATGGAGAGATACGAATGTTAGAGGAGAGCGCTAACATTTACAGCGACAAAATCGATGCAAAAATTGCGAAAATGTTTAATGAAACACGACTCGTTTGAAATAGGGCAAAAATCTCGCGGGCATTATCTTAAACAGCATTTAAAGAAACACTGTGAATTTTTTCACACATATAACTTGTGAAATAACTGAAACAAAGTCTAGATATTATCTTCAAGAATAACATATATATTTTTTAAGAGCCTTACCGTGTTTAAGGGAAATATGTAATAAATCGGTACAAATCCGGGTTGCGGGCCCATAAAGGTCATCAAATTTATTCGCCACACGCTTGCTCATGATTGGTTTATTTATGTTTTTCAAGATGGCTGCCAATAAACAGCTGATTTCGGCTGTCAAACATCACAGAATTAGTTCACGCAGGCGTGGTTATTCTTGTTACTGGCGCTAGCAGCGACCTCAGTTTCCTACGCTACTGAGCGAGTGAACAGTTTTGTGTGTCGCCGATTTACCCGCTTTTAGACTTAGTAGGTAGTAGCTTGTAAACTCGCTTAGTGTCATCGAGCCTTTAGATTTGATTTTCTGTGAAACAACATGTCCTGAAAAGTAAGACTTTTTTGAAAATCGAATAAAATATGCACTTCCAACGAAAAGAATTCGGTTTTCTTCATTCTAAAACATATCCGACAAGGCGTTAAGACATTTTACTGCCAATATAGACGGGATGACAAAAAACAGATTTCGCACCAGCTTTTTGGCACGATTTATGTTTGTATCGGGGATTACCTCGCCTATATGGGGGTATAGTTGGCACTTTTATCCTTGATGTTTATTTGCCGGTCCGTGGAGGTTTTTACGATGGTAATACTTGGGTACTGGCTGCTAGGTACTGGGGTCTTGCGCCGGTTGTTGATGGGATCTATAAAAATAACGATCCTTCCGATTATTACTAGGTTTTATCATCCCGTAAGTAGGGGCATGCAGGTTATTAACGAGATGATGTCTTGGCTTGAGTGTCTGCTGCCTGACCTAGCGTCATAATAATATTTTACACACACATTCTTTTGAAAGCTGAAAGGATACAAATAATATATCTTATTAACTACACAAAGTTGAGTGTATTTTTTTAACTTAACGCCTCACAAGAGCACCTCCGTCTTCACAATAAAGGCAGGGGAACTATATTTCCACCCGGTTAAGTAGCGTTGTGAAGCTGATTAAGTTAGGGGCTGTTGTAAAAGATTTATTAATGCGGATCTCGAAGAGACGCGGGTTGAAGGATGAAATAAAGATGCCCGATTTGGTATATTTTTTCATCTTGTTCCAACAGGAGGCCCTGATGAAAATAATTTCCCTCAGAACCTGAGTCATCTTTGGAACGCCCTTGGGAGCGTGTGGAGGGTGTTATTGTGGGGAGAAACTTGAAGATATTATGTTATAGGCGGAAGAAAATATAACTACCAAATTATAAATATTTAGTTTCTCTCTTTGCCTTTCTCTCAAAAAGCATAGACATAGAAAATCATTTTCCCCAGGGTCTTATATTATCATCTGTGGAGGGTCCTTCTAAGGAAAGGAAGGACAGGAAGTTCTGGGACGGAAAAGGTATGAGGGGTGAGTAGGAATCTTGGGTTCAGTGTGTCCAGGTCACCCGCCGCCAAGACCTATGCAAACCTCACCCTTTGAACCCGGGCACCTGTGCTATGTCACCAAACATAGCGAACCACTTGGGATGGCCTACGGCAGAGGCATTGGTTATCCGGGACCCATTCCCGCCTACCAAATTGAACAAGTGATTGTGTAACATATTTATTGAAAATTAACAACATGTATGTTCATATTAACATCGGAGCTTGGGCAGGTCTCCTCTGTTGTCTTTATTAAAAAAAAAAAAAAAAAAACAACAAGAAAAATGATAATTGGAAAAAACGATCAAAACAAAAACAGCTTACATCGCGCGGTATGTGAAAGTTTATTTAAATTGTTGCCAGGGTGAATGAAAAAAACAATACGTAAAGAAAACGACCAATTTAAAAATCGTGTAATCTGTGCGTGTGTGTAACAACTGAGCGTAGCAAATTCCTGTTTAAACTCCATTGTTTGCCTTTTCATTGGTCTGTAAATTTGTCTTAAATTTACTAAATCCACTATATTATTCACGAAAACCTTTTTTTAAATTATTTTTTTATTATACGAATACCACACAAGAGTCCCAACTGCTCTCGTCTGAAGCCAGTGAGACTATGGCATCCCCAATTGGGGTATGTTGTGGGTTGAAGGTAGTGGGGAGGGGAAGGAGATAGGGAAAAGGAAGGTGGGGAAGTACCTGGCTTTTCAGATCTGGTCACCAAACACGGCTAATGCTATTTCAAGCAAGTTTTCAATTCTAAATGGTGGTCTTACACCAGGGCGATACTGAGAGTATCTGGAACGTGCCACAAATATAATATATATTATTTTAAATTAATAAATTGTGAAATAACACAAATTTATCAAATAAAATTTATTTGCCACGCCGGGATTCGATCCCGCGACCTTCGGTGTGCGAGTCAAGCGCCTTACCGCTGGACTACGCTGGCCGCCTTACATTGATTAGATGTTTAACTTACACTAGGTGGCTTACTTTGAGCAGGTGGTTAACTTTGTCTAGGTAGCTTACTTTGACCAGGTGGATAACTTTGACTAGGTAGATTACTTTGACAAGTTGGCTTACTCTGACTAGGTAGTTAACTATGACTGAGTGGCTAACTCTTACTAGGTGGCTAACTCTGACGAGATGGCTACCTGTGACAAGGTGGTTAATTCTGATTACGTGGTAACTTTGGCTAGGCCGCTAAATTAGTCTAGGTAGCTAACTTTGACTAGGTTTTTAATTCTGACTACGTGGTAACTTTGACGAGGCCGCTAACTTAGACAAACTTTGATAAGGTGGTTAATTCTGACTACGCGATAGCTTTGACTAGGCCGCTAACTTACTCTAGGTGGCTAACTTTGACTAGGTGGCTAATTTTGACTAGGCGATACATAAATGCGTACACTTACGTACATACAGAAAAAAATACATAAATAGTAAGTATAACACTTTACAATTACAATTTGCCAAAAAAAAAGGATATGTATATTAATCTTATAAATGAAAATCACATAACAAATATAATTTGAGAGGCGGGTGTGGGTGGCGCTGCCCGGAGAACCAGTTATTGGTTAAACGACACCCCTGCCGTAGGTCACCCCGAGTAGTTCGCTAGGTTTGGTGACTCAGCAGGGGCGCCCGGGTTCACGGGGTGAGGTTTGTCTAGATATTGGCGGCATATAGGTTTGCATACCTACTGCGTGGCCTTTTTATCTCTCTAGCCAGATTCTATCGATCCATCGCCTTGTACCACGTGAGAAGAATGAATTCATACCTCTGTCACTCCTGGACACATAGATCCACAGATTCCTACCCGTTCTTCATACCTTTTTTCCTTCCCAGAACTTCCTCTCCTTCCTTTCTCTAAAAAGACCCTCCACACAGCATCCCCAAAGAAGAATGAGAAATTATTTTCCTCAGGGCCTCCTGTGTGAAGCTAATAAAAACAAATTGTATAGGATGGATGAAAAATATATAAAAATAAAAATATAATAATTATGTAATTTCTTACTTTAAAAAAAAAAGTTTCATTAAATTACATTAATTAAAAATTAAATTAGTAGATATTTAAGTTCCTTCTTTAAAAAAAACTTATGATTTCTTTAGAAATTTTGGTTTTGATTTATTAATAAGAGCAAATTAGAAATATACCTTATTTACGAGGCGAAGTTTACAACTGTTCACAGAGCTACTAGTTGTATTAAAGGTTGGTATTATTTGATTTTACATAAAATTCCGACGACTTCGTTATGAGAGCAAAAAACGAAGACGTCGAACAATAAATTTTATTTTATGAATGCACGAATAAATTCGTGAAATTAATTTATTTATTCGTTTCTATGGACGAACGTGATTTATAGGGAGACATAAATCTCCCTCGGAGGAACGCCATCGACCCAACTTATTTTAATTTCGGTTCTACTTCTATTTGACGGCCGCAGGTAATATTCAAATTTGATTTTAAATACGCAAGTAAAGTACAGGTTGTAAAAACATGAATGTCATCAATTATAGTTTTAATTTATTTAAAAGTAGGTTAAATAATAATTATTGTAAAATATAACTAACTAACTAACTAACCATCACGCCGTTTCCCCGCAGGGGTAGGCAGAGAGGACGGACCGCCAAACAACTCGGTCTTGGCACACACTCTTTGCCTCACTCACATTCATACATCTTATGAAAATATAAACAATGCTTTAATTTTATTAGCAATACGTCACTTTGGTTGGACAGATTTCTAATTTCACTTTACCTTAATAATAATAATAATAATTGAATAATTTGTAAAGCGCCGTTTTGTGAAAAATCACCTCAAGGGCGCTGTACAATTGAATTGGATACAGAAACATACTTACCTGGCAGGTCACTTCCAATAAACACACTTTAATTAGAAAGTTTATGCTTGGAGAAGATACGGCTTTGCACGCGGAGGACATTACAGTTAACACACTGGACAATGCATGATTTTACATTATTTGCTACCCTCATCACTGTTAGTAATACATTGATGAATAGATTAGTGGCAAAGGTAGAGTTGGTATTTATTTTAAAATACTGGAGAATTTAGGACTATTGGAGATTAGTGGCAAAAGTATAGTTGATATTTATTTTAAAATACTGGAGAATTTAGAACTCTTTAGGGCTGGAGAATGTTCATGAAATGACCTTCACAAACGCTTACATTTTTTTTTTTTTTCTGTGCATTTTTACAGGTTAGTTATTTACTGTGTCGCGGGTATTGAATGTGATGGTGAAAGATTTTGAGTTTATGGATACGACTGTCTGAAAAGGTGAGTTTTAAGTCTAGCTCTAAATTACGCCGCGTCTGTGATCATTCTTAAGTCATGTGGCAGTCCATTCCAGGCTTTAGGTCCTGACACTCCGAAAGCGCGCTCACCGAACTTAGTATCTGGTGTGCGCTTTGGTTCCTTTAACCTTCCGATAGCTGATGACGTTGCTAACCTTAGGGTTGACTGTCGAGAATTGGAATTTCCTGGAATACACAATTCCGATAAGTAAGCCGGAGCTATTCCGTTAAGGAACTTAAATACCATCCAGCAGAGCTTAAACTGGATCCTTTCAGGACATTTACGCCAGTGAAGATTTTTGAGATGCTCTGAAATATGGGAATATTTAGATACGCCGGTGATAAGTCGATTTTAATTTTTTGATTTGATATTTTGGAAGACTTGCATACATTCCGTTGCAATAATCTAAGCGTGAAACCACATACGAATTGACTAGTAATTTAGTCGCCTCTGTTGGCAGGTTTCTAATTCCTGCTTTAATTTGCCTTAATTGAAAAAATCCCGTGCTTACGGTTCTGTTCACTTGAGTTTTAAGGGAAAAAAACCTTGTTCTGAGATAAGGGGTGTCAAAATGGAAGGTGTTAAAGTGGTGAAAGTTTGCAAAGGCGATTTCTCATATCTATTTACCGATTTCTGATTTCGAGGTTGAATCTTATGTAAAGTATGTTTAAAAGGGAATAACCAGACACAACCGGAAATATGTCATTCTATAATATAAAAATGATAAAGCGCATAACTTTCGAAAGACTTCACCAAATTGGATAATTATTTTTTTTGTGCGTTTGTTATTGTCAGGAAAAGGTTTTTATAAAACTTCCGGTGAGCTCTGGCATTATGAAATTTGTATAAAAAAATTGTTATTGCTGGTACGCGAGGAAGCGGCTATTGCTATGGAAAGCGGGAGGGAGGGAGAGATGGGGGAGGGGAACCAGGGAGGGGGAGGGGAACCTAAGAGGGTGGAGTGGGACCTGGGAGGGGGGAGCGGAACTCGGAGGGGGGTTCGCGGGACGGGGGAAAGGGGTAGTGGAGTGGAGAGAGGGAAGGTGGAATGAC